>CM054931.1:16155684-16312186 GCA_029168755.2 Tillandsia fasciculata | reverse complement strand
CAGATCGACGACCACCAGGCAGCCGAGCGGGCGTGTCTATGCCGCCCAGATTGAGGATGCTTTCTAACCGCGATCACGTCTGTCGCAGTATTATTTTGATTTCCGCAGTTCATACCCAGCACCTTTTTTGATACTGCGCATCGCACCATTCATTGTATAGCTTTGCATCCCTACAGTGGTATAGAGGTTAGTTTTCATTATCGCATGGCATTAGGGTCAGATTCCAGACCAGTCTTTGCATGTCGAGGAGATGTAGGATTCCCTTACAGTTGGGACCCTGGTCCTGCGGCAAACTTGCTCGTCTTGGCACTCCAGATTCGACTGGTACTTGAGCAATGGATTGGTTAGCTCGTAGTTTGCCAGCATTGACTGCGAGAGGGACGGTGACCCTCCGCGAGCCTGGACAGGAGGAGTTCGTTTTTAGAGGCTGCCAGAGTACTTTATTTGCCATGACTATTTCTTCGGCGAGACCCGGCGGATGATGAGTAGGGGTTGTACCCGCTTTCCTGACGACGATTGTAGAGGTGCCTACGGCGGCACTGGGACTCGAGGATATCCCTATTGTCCGCGAGTTCCCAGATGTGTTTCCCTCCGAGTTGTCGACCATGCCGCCGGAGAGGGAGATTGAGTTTGTGATTGATGTGGTTCCAGGAACCGCACCAATCTCGAAAGCACCTTAGATGATGGCACAGGCCGAGCTGAGAGAGCTGAAGGCCCAGTTGCAACTTGATGGATGTGGGCTTTGTGAGGCCCAGTGTATCTCCGTGGGGAGCGCCGTTTTATTTGTGAAGAAGAAGGATGGTCGCTTCGATTATGTGTGGACTACAGAGAGCTGAATAAAGTGACCATCCGGAACAAGTACCCCCTTCCACGACGATTGATGATCTGTTTGATCATTGCAGGGAGCGTCTGTGTTCTCCAAGATTGATCTCCAGTCAGGTTACCACCAGCTGAGGGTGAGGGCCGAGGACATTCCCAAGACGGCTTTTAGATCCCGGTACGGGCATTATGAGTTTACAGTTATGCCTTTTGGATTAACTAATGCCCCCCTGCAGCATTCATGGATTTAATGAACTCGGTATTTCAGCCGTACTTGGATCGGTTTGTCGTTGTGTTTATTGACGACATTCTGATTTACTCCCGGAGTGATTCGGAGCATGAGGAGCACTTGAGGATAGTGCTGCAGCTTCTGCGAGAGAAGAAGCTGTATGCCAATTTAAAAAGTGCGAATTTTGGCTCCGGGAGGTTGCTTTTCTAGGCCACGTTGTATCAGCCGCAGCGAGTGGCAGTGGACCCGACGAAGATTGATGCTGTTCGGGATTGCCCTAGACCGACGACGGTTACCGAGGTCCGTAGCTTTTTGGGATTAGCAGGTTACTACCGTCGCTTTAGAGGGCTTTGCGAAGCTCTCTACTCCCCTGACCAGTTTGACCAGGAAGGGGATAAAGTTTGTTTGGACTTAGCATGCCAGGAGAGCTTTGAGGAGCTGAAGAGGAGATTGATCTCGGCACCAGTTATAGCACTGCCAGTGATGGGCGATGGATTTGTGATCTACAGTGCGCCTCTCACAGCGCTTGGGATGTGTACTCTGATGCAGCATGGTAGGGTAATTGCTTATGCTTCACGGCAATTAAAGGATTATGAGAAGAATTACCCTACTCATGATTTGGAGCTTTGCGCCTTGGTGTTCGCGCTGAAGTTGTGGCGGCATTACCTCTACGGGAGCATTGTGAGATTTACACTGATCATAAGAGCTTGAATCCTGTTCCACAAAAGGAGCTGAATTTTAGTCAACGCCGTTGTTGGAGATGCTAACGGATTATGATGTGAGTATTCTTATCACCCCGCAAGGCCAATGTAGTGGCAGATGCTTTGATAGGAGGTCAGGCGCCGAGCTTGAGCATTTGACACCAGCAGCACCCTTGTTAGCAGATGAGGCGCTTACAGATTGAGCTTTGTATCCCAGGGTCTCTGGGGAGACTCCAGTCTTGTTCTTGCAGCCCACTCGTTGGTGTGGACTAGAGAGAGCACTAAAGTGACCTCACGACCGGTACCCGATCCAGCAGATTGACATCTGGATCAGTTAGGGATTTTCGGTGGATAGCCAAGAGTACTCCGTCAGGGAACCGCTGTGGGTGAGTGCCTATGGACATTGAGCTCAGAGATACGAGATTTTTGACAGGATGCCTTATACACCTATACCATTCATCCTGGTGGTAGCTGAAGATGTATAAGGACCTCAAGGCACATTTTTTTGGTGCCCGAATGAAGTGGGATATGAAATTCGTGGCTCCTTGTTTAACCTTGGCCAGCAAGTGAAGTGCCAGCATCGGTTTCCTCTGGCAAGTTGCAGAGTCTTCCAATTCCCGAAGGTGGAAGTGGACCACACACCATTGATGCTGTTCACTGGCTGCCGAGGGCGCAGAGTGGGGTCCGATGCGATTTGGGTTATCGTCGATAGAGGGCTCAAGCCTCTACTCTGACACAGTTTGCCTGTACAGGGCTTAAACCGTTGGAGCTGACGTGCCAGCATTTATACGCTGGATGAGTATTGAGACTGCACCGTTTTACCCCCATCGATGGTATCAAATAGGGATCCGAGTTCGTATCACACTTCTGGGGGAGATCTTCAGTAGCCTTGGGGACCCAGCTCCGTTTAGCACAGCATTCCACCCCACAGACCGCTGGACAGTCTGAGCGCACCATACGACCCTTGAGGACAAGTTGAGAGCGTGCATTATGGATTTTGGAGGAGGGTGGTACCGGCACTTAGGCCCGAGTCGCCAAGGAGCTACGCTGATACTTCGGCGGCAAGACCTATATTTTTCAGAAGTCGGTGATCATGTCTTTTTGAAGGTCTCCCTTCAAAAGGGGTCAGGAGATTCGGAGTGGGGGGAAGCTCAGTCCCACCTGCTTTATTACCCTTCGAGGTACTTGAAGAGGATTTGGCCCCTGGGGCTTATAGAGTTGCTCTTCCAGCCTCGCGCTGGCCGGAGTCATGACTCTGTCCACGTCTCAGCTTTGAGGAGATACATTTTTTCGACCCCTCGCACGTGATCGACTTCACTCTTTGGAGATCGGCAGGATCTTGGATACGATAGCGCCAGCGGTGCTAATTCTCGCTCGAGAGGTGAGAGAATGCGCAACCGGGCCCTACCTTTATTGAAGGCTTGTAGGGTTTAGGTTAATAAGGATCTAATAGGGGAAAAAACACCTAGAGGGGGGTGAATAGGTGTAAACAATAAACACTCAAAAAATCATTGTGCGATAAAACCCAATGCGGAAAAATAAAAGAACACACAAGATTTTTACGTGGAAAAACTCCAAACCGGAGTAAAAAACCACGGGACCGATAACACGGCGAAATCCACTAGAGTTAACACACGTACAAGGTGATATAACGTACTCACAGACGACTCAACCTTTTACCATACGCCCCTAGTCGATCTTCTCCGCTCGCTCCGCAACGCTTCTCGAATCCACGATTTGCGCCGCCAACGCTGAATCCACAGCGTCCAACGTCGAATCCACGACGTCCGACCGAATCCACGGTCTTCACCCAATGGCACGCTTCGAATCCACGAACGCACCTCGCTCCGAATCCACGAGAGCGATAACACCTTGAATCCACAAGGCCACGCGAGTCCACGCGCCGATTTTGGGTAAATCGTTGTTTGTTTGGGTGGTGATGATCCGCCGAATACTTAGATCAAGAGTAGATCGGAAATACCATCTAAGTATTCATTAGTTTGATTCAACTCAAGATATGAGTATGAAAACCTAGAATCAAACTAATCAATATAGATGAAGAACCATTAAATAGATCTAATGATTTCCGTTCTTCTCTATATGTGGATCTAAGGCCGTATAAAATGATATTTGAAAATGACGGCTCTTTTTCCAATGTGATGCCCTAGAAATGAAATGGAAGGGCTATTTATAGGTTAGAAACCCTAGGAAGAATATTCGGATCAAAAACAAACTTTTCTGGAAAGTTTTACCGACGGCGATCCGGATTGCAAAGTCACGATCCGGATCGCAGACGCACAGAGAGCATTTCCAGAAAACGCCTGTTCGGGATCCGGATCATAATCCACGATCCGGATCGTTCATACAGTTTTACCAGAACAATGTGTTCGGGATCCGGATTGAGATTCCTGATCCGGATCGTTCAAGCCAACAGGTAAAACTATGTTCGGGATCCGGATCATCAAATGCTGCGATCCGGATTGAACCAGTGTATGAACGAACACCCTTCGGGATCCGGATTGAAAGACACGATCCGGATCCTGAACATGTCCCATGTCCAGTTTTTGATGAATATGCAATTAAAACCTCTTCCAGGTGTTTCTACACTATAAGAAGTATTCGGATCATCAAAATTATTTAGTTAACGTACCTGATCCTTTTGAATTCTTCTTTCTTGAGATTGAGGTATATGATCCAGAGTTTCTTCATCTTCAATCTTCAAGACTTAACTATTCACGAAATACGCCAACTCAAATTCCGTAACAATCTCCCCCTTTGGCGGTTTCGTGACAAAACACAGATCCACAAAGAAAATTCAAAAAGATATTTTTGTTGCTATCACCATACAACAAAAATTTACAAAAGAGTTCCAGAAAATAAAAACATGAGATAAACTCCTAGAACAGACTCTAGACTTAGACATCTGTAACTTCTGCACACAGAAAACATTCTTGACAAACAAAATCGTTAGATACCTCAAGAATTGAAACATTGAAAACCAAATGCAGAGATAGAGTTTGATCTCATCATGACATTTGAAAGAATCAGATATGTGAAAGAACATAGTTAAAACCAACATATCTTCTAAGCAGTTGAAAACCAAATGTCAAAGTATGTTAGTCCAACACCAACTTGTTAGTCATATTACATGCCCAAATAGTTAGTCAAATAGTTAGTATAGAAGCATGTCACATTCACAAAAGAAAACCCAAGTTGAGTTGAGATTCATACTTACCTTGATTCATTCCTTGATTCATTCACAGTCATTGTTCAGAGTTCATTGTTTTTCATTGTTCAGAGTTTATCTCTTCAACTCTCACTCTCATTCTCTCCCCCTTTTTGTCACAACAAAGCCAAATAATTACATAGGGAGAGTTAGCAACATAAATACAAACCATAACCTGCAAACAAACACACATCAAACAACCAAGAGAAAATAAGAAAACAAAGGAAAATGATTAGATCATAGAGTCACTCCTGAGAGTCGGAGTCATCGGAAGTTGTGCAACCCATCTTTGCAAACAACTTCTTCACAAGTCTTTCACCGAAGATACTGATTTAGTCAGGTGACTTGAGGCTGTGATGATTTCCATCTCATTCTTCATGACATGAAGGTCGCCTTTCATCTCAGAAAATTCAGCGGATATGCGTTCTTGTTCATCCGAGAGCCGCTTCTGTTCTTTGAAGATGGAAGTGACTGAGGCATCGTCGTCAGAAGTGGATGGAGGTGCCTTATGTGTCGGTGGAATGGGGGCACTGGAAGAAGGTGCTTGAGGTCGAACTCGTTGACCAATTTGAGGATCATCCTGCTTTGTTGTCAGTGACTTGACAATTGTTGTCTCATTGATCGTCCCCAGACTGTACATGTACGAACTCGCTCTCGTGTCCACCTTAAATTTCCGAAGGATGCGCATAATGATCATCGGATACGGCAGTCGCTCAGAAGGATGTGACTGCGCGATATATCGCGTCATCCTATTCCAGATGAGGTAAGGAATGTTCAGATTTGCTCCCATTGCAGCAGTTGGATTTCCAAGAAGAAAAGAAAAAGCAATCTTTCCCATCGGACGATTTTCGTGTTCATGTTGGGAAGCACGTTGTAGCAGACAATGAAGTTCAGTACTTGTACTCCTTCTTGAGTTCCCTGGAGTAAACTGAATTTCCGGCAGACGGAGTCTCCGAAGAGCAGGTTCCATCGACAACTATCCTCCACGATTTGTGTGTGAAGACCTGAGTCTTCAAGTAGTGTAGTCCATCTGAGATGGCATTCATGTTGAGCACCTCTCCAATCAGTTGGGGAGTGACTTTAATTTTGGTACCTTTTACAAAGGTCTGAAATTCTCGGCGTCCAAAAACTTCATCGATAAGACTCGCTGCATTCTGATAGAAGATCCGAACTGAGTGTGGACAAATCCAGTTTTCTCAGGAAAGTTGCAGATCGGACCAAGACCAACTCGATCAAACAGAGCTCCGAACTCTGCAGATCTATCCCTCATTTGTTGTACATTCACGTGGCGCTCTCCTATGCATTCCCTCTTTTCAAACTCTTTGATTCGTGTGGAGCTAACGAATCCCTGAGATGGTGGTAGGTCGGCTGAAGGTTCATTAATTGAAATCCCTTGTGCACCACTTCTTTTCCTTGCCAAGGTTTTCATTCTATTTCCGGTAGACTCCATTGGCGCCTTTCCTTTTTCAGCTGCAGTAGGAGGAGGTTTAGACTTGGGTGCTTCAGCAGGAGCTTTCCCTTTTACAGCAGTTGGGACAGCCCCTTCAATGTCAAGGTTGTCCCAGTCAATCGACTTCCGTTTCCGATTCAGTATCGGAGTCGCCTTAGCTCTCTTTGTTCTTTTGCTTCTCTTTGGCTTTGCAGAGTCCTTCACATGGACCATGGCAGTGAGCAGGAAAATCATCCAGGTGATCACCATTTCTGTCAGTGCTTTGAGTTTAAAGAGAATGTCCTGTGAAAACCAACTCAAGAACATATGAAAAATTGTCAATTTTGAAAAATTTGAAAACATTGTACCTAGACAATCATAATCATATAGAGAAGCCAAGAATCAAATTAGTTTTCCAAAAAGAATTTTAAAAATAGATCAATTTCATGTTTTACAAAAATTCCTCTTTTATGCCCTAAAACCGAATTTTTAGAAATCGAAGCCTAAAAACTCGTTAATCATGCAAAAACCCAGCATAAAAGCAAAACTAATTGATCCAGAGTTCTTATTTCAAAAGAAATTTGATCAAAAACCATTCACAAACGAAGAAAATCCATCTTTTCAACTCACGTTTGATGAAAAAACCTAAAAACTGTGAAAAACCGAGTTTTGATCATGAAAACTTACTTGAATCCGAAGAACTTTGAGTTTTGAAGCACCAGGAAGCAAGAAATCTAGAGAGAGAAACTCTAGAAGCTTGGAAATCAGAAATTTTGGTAAAGAAATCTTGAATCTGAAGGTTTCTATAAGAACCCTAGCCGCGATCCGGATCGGAATCCGGATCGATGGATGATCGGGATCCGGATCGGCCACGATCCGGATCGCCGCAGGAAGAATCCTGCGTTCGGGATCCGGATCACTTTGCCACGATCCGGATCGGCTACACCTTTTTCTCCAGAAAAATTAAAAAAATACAGTAAAATCCAGAAAAAGTATGTAAGCACTTTATCATGTCAACTTTAAACAAATAGCATCGTTTCATACAACAAGAAATAGATTATGAAAAATCTATCAATAATATCCAAAAATGAAACGAAGATTTACGAAAGTTAAAACACTTAAAGTTGAACAACTTCAATTACATCTATCTTGATCCTATGTGTAATGTCTTTATCAAATCATCAATTTCAGTAAAGAAAATGAAGTACCAAGATCAATAGATGTTTGAAATCCCAGATAAGTTAAATAATATATCTAGACAATCTGTTGAAGGAGTGGCTCTTTGAGCATCTTTTACTAAAAATCCCACCTTATACCAACCATGAAATACGACTGAGTCAAGTATTTCAATATGAGTTTCATCAACAATTTTCAAAACAAAAAAATTTGCTTTTCATTCATGGAGTTTCTTTTTCTTTCATTTTCTCCATGTGGTGGTAGTTTTCACACTCCTCACTGGGATGTAACTCTTTCCACATCTTTTGAGCATTTCACATTTCATTGACTCCCCCTCAATTGGCTATCAATTATTTAATATATAAAGTATTCAACCAAACCACTGATCTCGAATTCATACTCGACTAAGCAATCAAATATGATAATGACTATACCAAGAGATCATTGAGAGAGAAATTGACTTTGATCACTTAGAAGATGGTTTAATTAACGTAAATGATCATTGCAACATTGAAATATTATGACATCAAAACATAATAAATTTCTAAATGCATAAAAGGATGCAATTAAAGTCAATTATGAATGTGCTCAATTAGTGTGCTATGTACAAAACATAGATAAAGAACAAAACAAAAACAAGAACAAAAACAAAACCTAATCTAAGCAAAGGTTTCAAAAGAGGTTATTTCAAGGAAAGCATGCCAATTGCTTTACGCAAGTGAATAAAACGTTTTTGATCCAAAGGTTTTGTTAAGATGTCAGCTAATTGATCTTCAGTTGAAATATATGACAGTTGAAGAATGTTTGATTCAACTAGCTCTCTAAGAAAATGATATCTAAGTTCAATATGTTTTGTTCTAGAGTGCAACACAGGGTTTTTAGAAATGTTAATGGCACTAGTGTTGTCACATAAAATGGTTACCGAAGATGTTGAAATTCGGAAATCGCTCAACACGCTCTTCATCCAAATCAATTGGGTTGAGCAACTTCCTGCAGAAATGTACTCCGCTTCGGCAGTCGAGAGTGCTATGCAGTTCTGTTTCTTACTGTGCCATGCAACAAGGCAATGGCCTAGATAGAAGCATGCACCACTCGTGCTTTTCCGGTCATCCACCGATCCAGCCCAATCGGCATCTGAGTATCCAACAATATCCAAAGTCGTTCCCATAGGATACCAAATTCCGAAACTGATTGTACCTTTGATATACCGGATGATCCGTTTCACCGCTTTCAGGTGAACCTCCTTCGGTGCTGATTGATATCTCGCACAAATCCCAACACTGAAGGATATATCCGGGCGACTAGCCGTGAGATATAGTAGACTTCCAATCATACTGCGGTACAGTTTCTCGTCTACATTCTCACATTGTGATTCACTTCCAAGTCCCTTATGGCTAGTTCCCATTGGAGTTGGAAAATCTTTCGAATTTTCAAGATCAAACTTTTTGACCAACTCCAGTGCATACTTGGATTGACACAAGTGAATTCCTTCATCGTTCTGCTTAACTTGTAATCCAAGAAAATAATTCAACTCGCCCATCATGGACATCTCAAATTCGCTTTCCATGGTCTCCGCGAATTTAGAAGCATCATTATCTCTTGTTGCTCCAAAAACAATGTCATCAACATAGATTTGAGCAACTATGAAATTGTTTTGATAATGCTTCACAAAGAGAGTCCTGTCAGCTCCCCCTCGAGTGTAGCCCTTTTCCAAAAGGTGCTTTGTCAACCTTTCGTACCATGCTCGCGGTGCTTGTTTCAGACCGTAAAGAGCCTTTTTCAGTCGAAAAACATGGTTAGGTAGTTTATGATCCACAAAACCTTTCGGTTGAGCTACATAAACTTCCTCATTTAAAAATCCATTTAAAAAGGCGCTCTTAACGTCCATTTGAAATAATTTGATTTTAAAATGACAAGCAATCGCAAACAGTATACGAATGGACTCGAGTCTAGCTACAGGGGCGAAGGTTTCATCAAAGTCTATACCTTCTACTTGAGAATAGCCTTGAGCAACTAACCTTGCTTTGTTCCTGATGATAGTACCTTCTTCGTTTTTCTTGTTCTTGAAGATCCATTTGGTACCTATCACATTGTGTTGCTTCGGAGGCTTCGTCAGTTCCCAGACTTTGTTTCGCTCGAATTGATGGAGCTCTTCCTGCATTGCTTTAATCCAATAATCATCTTGGAGAGCTTCATCAACATTCCTTGGTTCGATTTGAGATACATAGCATGCAAATCCGCAAACCAATTGTCTCCGTGTTCTAACTCCTTCTTGTGGATCTCCAATTATGTTCGATTCAGGGTGATCCTTGGAGATGCGTAACGTCTGAGGTAGAGGAGTAGGCGGAGGTACACGAGATGATTCCTGCACATCACATGAGCTTGAAGAACCGTTAGATGCATCAAATTATTATCGAAAGAATTGTTAGAAGAAGATGCATTAGCAGGTGTATCATCATCAAGAGAGATATCGAGGGTAGATTTTTCAGATTCAAAGTGAAAAGCTTCATCTACCTTAACATTTATCGATTCTACGATCGTCTTAGATTCTAAGTTAAAAACTCGATATGCTCTGCTGTTTGTAGAATAACCTAAGAAAATCCCTTCGTCACTTCGAGAGTCAAATTTTCCAAGATTTTCACGATCACGTAAAATAAAACACCGACTCCCGAAAATGCGAAAATATTTGATGTTAGGTTTTCTACAAAACCAAAGTTCATATGGTGTATTAAAAGTCCCCGGGCGCAAGTACACTCGATTGATAACATAGACAGCCGTGTTCACCGCTTCAGCCCAAAAGTATAAAGGAAGGTTCCGGCTATGAAGCATAACACGAGCCATCTCCTGTACGACCCTGTTCTTGCGCTCGACTACACCATTTTGTTGAGGTGTGTAAGGTGCGGAGAATTCATGTTTAATGCCATTAGAAACACAGAAATCAATGAATTTAGAATTTATGAATTCACCACCTCTATCACTCCTAACTCGAGTAATCCTTTCATTCTTTTCTATCATAATACGATTGCAGATTTCGAGAAAAGAATCAAAGGTATCAGCTTTTTCTTTTAGAAAGGCTACCCAAGTATATCTAGAAAAGTCATCAACCAACAAAAAAATATACCATTTACCTCCCAGAGATGGTTGACGAGTTGGCCCCATTAAGTCCATATGCAAAAGTTCCAAAGGCCGTTTTGTACCTATGTGGTTCAAATTCTTGTGTGCAGTCCTAGACTGTTTTCCCTTTTGGCAACCGCCACACACAAGGTTTTGTTCAAAAGAAAGTTTCGGAACCCCCTTGACCACATCTTTATTTGAAATTCTAGCAAGTTCCTTAAAGTTTATGTGACCTAGCCTTTCATGCCAAAGTGTTTCATTTTTCAAAGATGCTAGGTTACATTTTTCAGAAATTTTAGAAGGAACTACATAACAATTGTTTTCTGATCTAACCCCCTTTAAAAAGAAAGCATGGTTCAAGTCAGTTACAGTGCATTTATCAGATGAAAAATTAACTGAATAACCACTATCACACAGTTGACTTATGCTTATGAGGTTAGTCTTAAGGCCATGAACAAATAACACATTATCTAGAACCGGGCCATCTGGAATAGCTACCGTTCCCTTTCCAACAATTTTGGAAGACCGACCATCTCCGAAAACAACAAGTCCTCCGGAGTTTTTCTCAAAAGTTTGAAAACAGTTTTTATCGCCGGTCATATGACGGGAACACCCGCTATCCAAATACCAAGACGAACTATCATATGCATGCAAGGAAACATTGGTAGCAAGACAGGGAAAGATTTCACCTTTGCGCACCCAAACCTTTTTGGAATGCGTCGGTAATGATCGTGAAGTTGATTTCCTAGGTGAGAGCGTCTTGCTTGAAGAATTGCTGCTCCTTGATGATGTCGTCTTGAGCGGTGTACTACCAAGGCTCTTTTCCTTCAATTGATTGGAGTTGTTTTCCGAGGAATAGCCCTTTTGGTAGTCATTGCAAGATGTTCTTGAGGTGTGCGTTTGGCTCCAGTCTTGCAATTTCTTCTTATGTGCCCTGAAATGCCACAACGAAAACATACCTTGGTTCTTGTCGATTCCGAAGATGATGTAGTAGGTTGTTGTCGTTGCTTGTCGTGAACACCGGTGTCGGAGGAGGAGATACCGACTGAGGCACAAATACTGTACCACTCGAACTTGGAATGTCTCCAGTTTGAGTGTATCCGAGGCCGAACTTGTTTCTTTGACCGAGACCAAGGAGTCTGTCCAACTTACTCCTTCCAGAAGAAAATCTCTGTAAGTCATCCTTTAGTTGGCGTATGGTCTCTGTCATTTCCAATTTTTCCTGTCGAGCCTCGCCGTAGAGCTTCAAGAAGTAATTCGCTTTGTTCACCATATCTACATAATTCTTCTCGAAATGCTCATTGGACTCTTGAAGGGAAACATTTGTCTTAATCAGATTGTCCCTTTCCACTTCAAGATCGGTTGAGATAGAGGTTACTCTTTTTACTTCTTCTTCAAGATCCTGTAATCTCTCTTTCAACCCCTTGTTTTGTTTAGCCAGTTTCTTTGAATCCCTCAAAAGTTGATGGTAGGCTAAAACAAAATCTTCACCTTCCGAATTATCTGATTCATCGTCCGTTGCAATCTTTTCCACAGTGGAGTTGGACAGTGAGTCGGATGTACTTGCCATTAAGCACATGAAGGATGAAGATTTGGTGGACGCGTGGAAAGCTGTCGCGTTGTCTTCTTCATCACTTGACGATGACTCATTTGACGTGGAGTTGTCATCCCAAGTGACGCTTGCATCGCTTTCTTCTTAGCCGGATTCTTGTTGGGACATTCCGTTGCTATGTGGCCGTAGCCTCGACATTTGAAACACTGAACTTGTCCCTCAGAACTTTTCTTATCCTTTGAGAAGTTCTCTTGGCTTCTTGACTTGTAGCTTGAAGAACCCTTGCCTTTCTTCGACTTTCCGAAGGATGGAGTTTTGCTTGAATTTCCCCTTCGAAAGTTGCGGCGAAACTTCCTTGTCAAGAGAGCGAGCTGCTTCTCAAAGTCCTCCATAGAAAGGTTCTCGTCGTCGTCCGAGGAGGATGAATCCGCGTCTTCTTCTTTAGTTGATTTCAATGCGTAACCTGAAGACTTAGAAGAGGATGCCTTTCCAGAAGAATAGTTAGTAGGAAAAGTCATTTCATAAGTTTGTAAAGCACCTACTAATTCTTCTACACGCATTTCGTCCGGGTGTTTAATTGTTTCAATGGCTGCAACCTTCGGGCGAAATCGTTCAGGAAGAGTTCTTAGAATTTTTCTTACAACTTTAAATTCTGGAATCTTCTCTCCCAAGTTAGCACATGAGTTCACGATGTCTTGCAATCGTGTGTAATAGTCAGTGAAGGATTCATTCTCTGCCATAGAGATAGAGTCAAACTTGCTCGTAAGCATTTGCAGTTTCTGAATCTTCACTAGGTTAGTTCCCTCATGCGTAACTTGAAGAACATCCCAGATTTCTTTCGCAGTCTCACATGCCGAGACGCGAGAGAACTCAGTTTGTGACAAAGCATTAAATAGAGCATTAATCCCTTTGCCATTGTAAGAAGATAAGTCTATCTCTTCCTTGGTCCATTTCGACCTAGGTTTTAAGGTGCGAACATCATCTAAAATTTCAGTTGGATTAGACCATCCTAATTCAATTGATTGCCACACCCTTTCGTCGATGGAAATTAAGAAAGCTTTCATCCGTACTTTCCAGTACGCATAATTTGTTCCATCAAAGAAAGGGGGTCGATTGATGTTTCCACCTTCAACCATTGTTTACAACCCTATTCCCGCTCTGATACCACTTGTTGGGTTTAGGTTAATAAGGATCTAAATAGGGGAAAAAACACCTAGAGGGGGGTGAATAGGTGTAAACAATAAACACTCAAAAAATCATTGCGCGATAAAACCCAATGCGGAAAAATAAAAGAACACGCAAGATTTTTACGTGGAAAAACTCCAAACCGGAGTAAAAAACCACGGGACCGATAACACGGCGAAATCCACTAGAATTAACACACGTACAAGGTGATATAACGTACTCACAGACGACTCAACCTTTTACCATACGCTCCTAGTAGATCTTCTCCGCTCGCTCCACGACGCTTCTCGAATCCACGATCTGCGCCCAACGCTGAATCCACAGCGTCCAACGTCGAGTCCACGACGTCCGACCGAATCCACGGTCTTCACCCAATGGCACGCTTCGAATCCACGAACGTACCTCGCTCCGAATCCACGAGAGCGGTAACACCTTGAATCCACAAGGCCACGCGAGTCCACGCGCCGATTTTGGGGTAAATCGTTGTTTGTTTGGGTGGTGATGATCCGCCGAATACTTAGATCAAGAGTAGATCGGAAATACCATCTAAGTATTCATTAGTTTGATTCTACTCAAGATATGAGTATGAAAACCTAGAATCAAACTAATCAATATAGATGAAGAAACATAGAATAGATCTATTGATTTCCTTTCTTCTCTATATGTGGATCTAAGGCCGTATAAAATGATATTTGAAAATGACGGCTCTTTTTCCGATGTGTGGATTGCCCTAGAAATGAAATAAAGGGCTATTTATAGGTTAGAAACCCTAGGAAGAATATTCGGATCAAAAACAAACTTTTCTGGAAAGTTTTACCGGCGGCGATCCGGATTGCGCAAGTCACGATCCGGATCGCAGACGCACAGAGAGCAATTTCCAGAAAACCGCCTGTTCGGGATCCGGATCATAATCCACGATCCGGATCGTTCATACAGTTTTACCAGAACAATGTGTTCGGGATCCGGATTGAGATTCCACGATCCGGATCGTTCAAGCCAACAGGTAAAACTCATGTTCGGGATCCGGATCATCAAATGCCATGATCCGGATTGAACCAGTGTATGAACGAACACCCTTCGGGATCCGGATTGAAACGACATGATCCGGATCCTGAACATGTCCCATGTCCAGTTTTTGATGAATATGCAATTAAAACCTCTTCCAGGTGTTTCTACACTATAAGAAGTATTCGGATCATCAAAATTATTTAGTTAAACGTACCTGATCCTTTTGAATTCTTCTTTCTTGAGATTGAGGTATATGATCCAAAGTTTCTTCATCTTCAATCTTCAAGACTTAAACTATTCACGAAATACGCCAACTCAAATTCAACAAGTCTGCACACTTTTTGCCTGTACAGATGACTTTACCGTTGGAGCGACTTGCGCAGTTATACTTGGATGAGGTAGTGAGACTGCACGGTATACCCACCTCGATTGTATCAAATAGGGATCCGAGGTTCGTATCACACTTCTGGGGAGTCTTCAGTCAGCCTTGGGGACCCAGCTCCGTTTTAGCACAGCATTCCACCCACAGACCGATGGACAGTCTGAGCGCACCATACAGACCCTTGAGGACAAGTTGAGAGCGTGCATTATGGATTTTGGAGGAGGGTGGTACCGGCACTTAGCCCAGAGTCGCCAGAGGAGCTACGCTGATACTCGGCGGCAAGACCTAGAGTTTTCAGATCGGTGATCATGTCTTTTTGAAGGTCTCGCCTTCAAAAGGGTCAGGAGATTCGGAGTTCGGGGAAGCTCAGTCCCCGCTTTATTGGACCCTTCGAGGTACTTGAGAGGATTGGCCCTGTGGCTTATAGAGTTGCTCTTCCACCTCGCCTGGCCGGAGTTCATGACGTCTTCCACGTCTCAGCTTTGAGGAGATATGTTTTCGACCCCTCGCACGTGATCGACTTCACTTCTTTGGAGATCGGAGAGGATCTTGGATACGAGGAGCGCCCGTTGCGAATTCTCGCTCGAGAGGTGAGAGAATTGCGCAACCGGGCCATACCTTATGTGAAGGTTTTGTGGAGCAATCACGAGGAGCGGGAGGCTACTTGGGAGCTGGAGACGGTGATTCGGGATACCTATCCTTTCCTGTTCGAGACTTCTGGTTGAGGTACGTCTGTTTGTTTCTTGTTTCGGGGATGAAACTCCCTTTTAGTGGGGGAGGATGTGGTGGCCCAGATTGTCACGCCCCGGGGGTTTTATTTAGCGGAAACGATGCATCAAAGTAAACGTTTGGCACGTACATTTTTTTTTTGTTGAAAACCTTCTTCCCCGGCGCGTGCCCAGACCCGCCGCATATACAGATTTACTCGGCAAACGGGCAGAGTCTCCTCTGTATATGCACGGCGTCGCAGACAATACAATAGTGTAAAGTAAGCATTTCTTTAATCACAACCGAGCCAGACAAGGTACACATACAGAAGAAACACAAAATTCGAGGCCGTTCGATTTTTTTAAAGCATAAAACCACACAGTTGGAAATCATGCCCACACGGCACTTAGGTTTTGAAAGCCATTGTCGCAATGCATAAATCCACAGGGTTTTGAAGAGGGTGCCCACACGACACCTAAGTTTTTAAAACGGTTTTCACAATCATTTTCTTATCGTTCATAAGTCAGTTGTTTCTTTAAAATTGGCCTACGGAAGAAAATAAAAGAAAAACACCAAGTCTCACATCCAATGTCCCAACATCCGCAATCACAGCGACCCCACGAGGGTATCGAGAACCACACAGTAGCCTACAGTATGAAATAAAATGAAATGCAGGGAAAGTGACGAAACGGCAGACTGGGGCTCCCACAGCCCGACTGCTCCCACCTCGGCCTCACCGTCGCCTACCGCTCACCCCTGGAAGTACCTGTCACAGAGTGGGTAGTCAGCGACACTATCATGATGAAATAATAAAGCAGTAAAGTAATACCAAGCCACAAAAGCAAGACTAGCCGGAGCAACCACCCTACTCAAAACGTAACTCGTAAACACCTGTGACACCTGTAACACCTGTAACCCCTGTAACACCTGTAACACCTGACCTCGTCGGGAACAAATCCCGACGGGTCACACCGCTCACACCTTGGTGCCTCAAACCCCACACCTACGGGGGCCCCCACTACATCACCTCGTGGGTAAACACGGGTCAAAGACCGCCTTTCCGGAAAAGAGCACACTTTGCGGTGGCCAGACCGCGGGTGCGCGTGTCGCATCTCGATCGAGCATAGTAATCCAGACACGGGGTAATGCATTAAACCACAGAAACCGTCAGCGTTAGTACCGATTAACATGTAATTCATATCCTTTCCAGAATACTAACACTACACTATGCCACAAAAGAAACCCCACCTTTTTCGTTGACGCACTCCCGATCGATGCTAGGTTCCTTCGTGTCTCGGTGAGTCCGCCCGGACCTACACGAACCTGCGGTACGGGAGTTAGTAACTCAATAATCCGCTAAGCTAACAAAACTGGGACACCCGACTCCTACCCCTCGTGCACTGCCCGCACGAATGCTCTCGGCCCCCGCGCCGCTGGGCGGCGTGCCGCCCGTGCGCGTAGCCGCCCGCACGCGACGCCGCCCGTGTATGCCGCCACCCGCACGCAGCGCCGCCCGCATGCGGGTGCCCGCGCGCAGCGCCGCCCGCATGCGGCACCGCCCGCATGCGGGCGCGCGCGCGCGCGGCGCCGCCCGCATGCGGCGTCGCCCGCATGCGGGCGCTGCCTGCACGCGGCGCCGCCCGCACGCGGGCGCGCGCGCGCGCGGCGCCGCCCGCCTGCGGCGCCCGCGCGCGGCGCGCCGCCCGCACGCGGGCGCGCGCGCGCGCGCGCGCCGCCCGCCTGCGGGCGCCCGCGCGCGGGCGCGCGCCCGGCCCCGCACCGGCCGCGGGGTCGGGTCGCCCGCACGCGCGGCCCCCCCCCCCCCCCTTGTGCGCCGGCTCCGGCGGCGGTGCCGACCCTCCTCCTCCCGTTCCCGAACAAGAACCAAGAAAAATTAACGAACCCTAAATTACGCTCACCTCGGATTCGCGGCTAGGGTTGATCGAGGGAAGGATCGTCCGTCTTGCGTGCTTGGTAACGAGGGGAGTGCCGGCGATCTTTCTCTTCCTCGATCGCTCCGCCTCGGTTCTCCACGCGATCGGATGGGAAGAAGAGGGGTTGGGGAAAACGGTTCCGCTCGGGTTTCGTGCGACGGGGCGAGGAGGAAGAATACGAAAAAGGGGTTTTCCCCAAAACCTAAAACCCCAGCCAATTAATTAGCCAATTTGGCGCAATCGGACTAAACCCCAAATAAGAAAAGGGTCGATCTGGGTGCGAACCTGGGTCCGGTCTGCCTCGGTACTTGGGTTAGTCGCCTGGACCGTACTCAAATTTCCGGGATTTATTACAGGAGATTCCGGAATCGGAATCCAAAACCGATTGCGCCGCCGGTCTCAGTTTCGCGAGCTCTATTTTTCAAAATTGCCCGCGAGCCCCGACGGCCTACCCAGAAAACACGAAAATTATCAGTCACCCCCGGACCCCTTAGTCGGTAAGCGGTTTAATAAAAATTCAAGGGAAGGTCCAGAAGGGCAAATAAACCCATGGTTACTACACCACTTACCTCTAAAAAACGAGTTTCGTCCCCGAAACTCAACCCTGGTCCGCGGTGAAAAGGTGGGGGTGGGTCTCCCGCAACTTTGACTCTAGCTCCCACGTCGCTTCCCGCTCCTCGTGGTTGTTCCAAGCACCTTCACGTAGGGAATGACTCGGTTTCGCAGTGTCTTGCTCTCTCTTGCCAAGATTCGCACCGGGGTTTCCTCGAAGCTTAGGTCCTCTTTCAGTTCGAGTGTCGAGACGTCCAGAACATGGGATGGGTCGGGGAGGTATTTCTTGAGCATCGAAACATGGAACACATCGTGGACTTGGTTGAGGTTCGGTGGTAGGGCGAGTCGGTAAGCCACTGGGCCAAATGCGCTCCAGGATCTCGAACGGCCCCACGAACCGCGGGCTCAGCTTGCCCTTTAATCCGAACCGCCTGGTTCCCTTGGACGGCGAGACCCGCAGGAACACGTGCTCTCCTACCTGGAACTCTAGGTCGCGGCGTCTCCGATCCGCGTAGCTCTTTTGTCGACTCTGGGCGGTCAGTAAGCGCTGTCTAATGAGGCGCACCTTCTCCTCCGTCTCTTCCACTAAGTCGGGTCCCAAGAACTTCCGTTCTCCCAAGTCGTCCCAGCAGATCGGGGATCGGCAGCGTCTCCCGTATAGGGCTTCATATGGCGCCATCTGGATGCTGGCCCGGTGACTGTTGTTGTAAGCGAAATCTACGAGTGGCAGGTAACGCTCCCAACCGACCCCCCAGTCAAGTACACAGGCCCGAAGCAGATCCTCCAGCGTCTGTATCACTCGCTCCGACTGCCCGTCTGTCTGAGGATGGAAAGCCGTGCTGAACTGCAATTTGGTTCCCAAAGCTCGTTGCAGACTCTGCCAAAACTTCGAGACGAAGCGCGTGTCTCTATCTGATGTGATCGATGCCGGTACTCCATGCAGTCTCACAATCTTGCTGAGGTAGACCTGGGCCAACCGCTCTCGGGTCCAGGTTGTGTGGATAGGCAGGAAGTGTGCTGACTTGGTCAGCCGGTCCACTACGACCCATATTGCGTCATGTCCTTGCTGCGAACGTGGGAACCCGGTGACGAAGTCCATGGTGATATGATCCCACTTCCATTCTGGTACTGGTAAAGGTTGTAATTTCCCCGCCGGCCGCTGATGTTCCGCCTTTATTTGTTGGCACACCAGGCAGTGAGCCACATGTTGCGTCACATCCCTCTTCAACTTGGGCCACCAGAAGGTCTGCTTGAGGTCTCTGTACATCTTGGTGCCTCCCGGGTGCGCCGCATAAGGGGCGCTGTGTGCCTCTGTTAGAATTTCCTCCTTCAATTCTTTCGAATCCGGCACGCAAAACCGCCTGCGGAACCGTATAATGCCGTCGCTTCCCACTGCAAAGTCATTCTCCTGGTCTGGGGAGATTTTATCTCGCACGAGCTGCAAGTGCGAGTCCGCCTGTTGTCCTTCCCGAATTTTCTCGAATAGTGTCGGCTTGACCACCAAAGTTAGCAGTTGCGCAACCGTGCCTGCTGGCACCACCTCCAACCTTAGTCGTGCGAAGTCCGCAATCAAGTTGCCCTGCTCAGTTATTGCGGCTGCTGAACCCCCTTCCAACCCCCCTTTTCTGCTTAGGGCGTCTGCCACCACGTTTGCTTTTCCGGGGTGGTATTGGATTGTCAGGTCGTAATCCTTCAGTAATTCCAACCACCGCCTCTGCCGCAGGTTGAGTTCCTTTTGAGTGAACAGGTATTTAAGGCTCTGGTGGTCCGAGAAAATGTTACAGTGGACACCAAAGAGGTAGTGTCTCCATAACTTTAGAACGAACACCACTGCGGCCAGCTCCAGATCGTGTATCGGGTAGTTCTTTTCGTAGTCCTTGAGTTGCCTAGAAGCGTAGGCAATTACCTTCCCCTGCTGCATTAAAACACCCCCAAGGCCGGTTCTCGAGGCGTCGCAGTACACCTCGTAGTCCTCTCCGGGGGTCGGCAGCACCAGTATTGGTGCCCTGGTTAGCCTTTTCTTTAGTTCCTCGAAGCTTTCCTGGCATTGGGCCGTCCACACAAACTTTTCTCCTTTTCTGGTCAACCGGTTTAGAGGGGCCGCAATTTTTGAGAAACCCTCGACGAAACGTCGGTAGTACCCCGCCAATCCCAAGAAGCTGCGGATCTCCGTCACCATCGTCGGTGGCTGCCAGTTGATCACCGACTCCACCTTCTTGGGGTCCACGGCGATTCCTCTTGCCGAGATCACGTGCCCCAGGAATCCCACTTCGCGTAGCCAGAATTCGCACTTTTTGAGCTTAGCGAACAGCTTCTATTCTCTGAGGGTTTGGAGTATCGTCCGTAAATGGTCCTCGTGCTCCTCGTTGGTGGGTGAATAGATCAGTATGTCGTCAATGAAGACTACTACGAACCGGTCCGGGAAGGGTCTAAAGATCCGGTTCATCATGTCCATAAAGACCGCGGGGGCGTTCGTAAGCCCGAGCGGCATAACTGCAAACTCGTAATGGCCATACCGGGTCCGGGAGGCGGTCTTCGGGATGTCCTCGTCCCGAACCCGGTGCTAAGAGTAGCCCGATTGCAGGCCAAACCTAGAAAAGACCGTCGTTCCCAATTTAATGCGGAAATCGGAGCGATCGAAGAGTTCAAGGGGTAAGGCTAAAGGAAGGGAAAGGCTCGCAAGGGTCAAAAGGGGGCGGGTCGCTCCGGCTCGGAGAGTACTCCTATCTAGACAACGTAGGAGAGGAGAACAACAACAAAAAAAATAAGTACGTACCTGTCACTCCCTACTCTGGGAGGTCGCATCGTCCACCGGAGCGGCCGAGGAAGCCCACCCACAGCCCTTGGGCCAGCGTCGCACCGCGTGTTGCGGCAGGGGCCTGCTGTCCAAAGAGTCCGCGGATCGCTGGTCGCCGGGGGTGTCCTTTACCCGAACGGGAGCCGCAGTGCTCTCCGGTCCTCGCGGCGGTGGGGGTACGGTGGCGTGGTCACGGGTTGGTCCCTGGGGGCAGGAGGCGTAGGTATGATCTGGCAAGCCGCACCGGTTACAGTAGTGGTACCTCCAAGTGCATTCCGCCACTGGGTGTGCACCTTTGCAGATGATGCAGGATTCCAGTTGCACGTGCGCGTTCCCTCTAAGTCCTCGTTCGCCTTCCGGTGCATTCTTCGGGTGCGGGCTCGGCCGGTTCTTTGGGGCGGGGCCCCCCTGAGGGGTGGGGGCAGCAACCCCCTTAGGCTCCTCACGCCACGGCGCCGGGGATCTAGTGGCACGCGGCTTCGAAGGGCAGTCGTAACGTGTGTGGCCCGGCTTGCCACACCGGAAGCAGTGCCCGTCCCGCCACGGGCAACTCGTCATAGGGTGCGCGTTGCCGCATATGACGCACGGCTTCGGTGGCCTAGGTTCCTCTGTCGCCTGACCAAGGTTCTGCTCGGCTCTCGGGCGCTTGTTCGCCCGGTCCTTCCGCTGGGGGTCCCCTGCCGGCCCGGGGTAAGAGTATCCCTGTCGGGCGCGCTCCTCGCTGGTATGCACGGCCAAGTTAGTAACCTCCTGGAAGGCGGGAGGGCCCGTCGGTGGCATGCCGAGAGGGGTGATCCGTCCGCTGCCGCCCCGGAATTTGTCGACGCCCTCTAGTTCCTGTATCAGTATGCTCAGGCGCTCTGCAAGGGTCAGCAGTTGTCCCGCCACGTCTCGCAACTGGTTGCGGAGCAGACGATTGGCTTCGTCGGCGATATCCATTTCCGTTGTCAGTTGCTCACTGGGCCAACCCTCTATCTGTACCCACACAAAGAACAGTCAGTCCTAGCCCTTACGAATATGCGTCCGACCACTTATCGAGGAAAAGAACTCAGACTCTTTCCCTCCCCCGATCTCTCGCGTCCTACACATTTCATTCATTTGTGGTTAAGTGTGGTACTCCCGTGGATGTTGGACCGTCACCGTTGTGATTAAAGGAATTGTCTCTGATATCATCTTAATCTGTCACGCCCCGGGGGTTTTATTTAGCGGAAACGATGCACCAAAGTAAACGTTTGGCGCGTACATTTTTTTTTTGTTGAAAACCTTCTTCCTCGGCGCGTGTCTAGACCCGCCGCATATACAGATTTACTCGGCAAACGGGCAGAGTCTCCTCTGTATATGCACGGCGTCGCAGACAATACAATAGTGTAAAGTAAGCATTTCTTTAATCACAACCGAGCCAGACAAGGTACACATACAGAAGAAACACAAAATCCGAGGCTGTTCGATTTTTTTAAAGCATAAAACCACACAGTTGGAAATCATGCCCACACGGCACTTAGGTTTTGAAAGCCATTGTCGCAATGCATAAATCCACAGGGTTTTGAAGAGGGTGCCCACACGACACCTAAGTTTTTAAAACGGTTTTCACAATCATTTTCTTATCGTTCATAAGTCAGTTGTTTCTTTAAAATTGGCCTACGGAAGAAAATAAAAGAAAACACCAAGTCTCACATCCAATGTCCCAACATCCGCAATCACAGCGACCCCACGAGGGTATCGAGAACCACACAGTAGCCTACAGTATGAAATAAAATGAAATGCAGGGAAAGTGACGAAACGGCAGATTGGGGCTCCCACAGCCCGACTGCTCCCACCTCGGCCTCACCGTCGCCTACCGCTCACCCCTGGAAGTACCTGTCACAGAGTGGGTAGTCAGCGACACTATCATGATGAAATAATAAAGCAGTAAAGTAATACCAAGCCACAAAAGCAAGACTAGCCGGAGCAACCACCCTACTCAAAACGTAACTCGTAAACACCTGTGACACCTGTAACACCTGTAACCCCTGTAACACCTGTAACACCTGACCTCGTCGGGCACAAATCCCGACGGGTCGCACCGCTCACACCTTGGTGCCTCAAACCCCACACCTACGGGGGCCCCCACTACATCACCTCGTGGGTAAACACGGGTCAAAGACCGCCTTTCCGGAAAAGAGAACCCTTTGCCCTTTGCGGTGGCCAGACCGCGGGTGCGCGTGTCGCATCTCGAGCATAGTAATCCAGACACGGGGTAATGCATTAAACCACAGAAACCGTCGGCGTTAGTACCGATTAACATGTAATTCATATCCTTTCCTGAATACTAACACTACACTATGCCACAAAAGAAACCCCACCTTTTTCGTTGACGCACTCCCGATCGATGCTAGGTTCCTTCGCGTCTCGGTGAGTCCGCCCGGACCTACACGAACCTGCGGTACGGGAGTTAGTAACTCAATAATCCGCTAAGCTAACAAAACTGGGACACCCGACTCCTACCCCTCGTGCACTGCCCGCACGAATGCTCCCGGCCCCCGCGCGGCTGGGCGGCGTGCCGCCCGTGCGCGTAGCCGCCCGCACGCGGCGCCACCCGTGTATGCCGCCGCTCGCACGCAGCGCCGCCCGCATGCGGGTGCCCGCGCGCAGCGCCGCCCGCATGCGGCGCCGCCCGCCCGCATGCGGGCGCTGTCCGCGCGCGGGCGCGCGCGCGCGCGCGGCGCGGGCGCGCGGCGCGCGGCCCGCGCATGCGGCGCCGCCCGCACGCGGGCGCGCGCGCGCGCGCCGCCCGCATGCGGCGCCGCCCGCACGCGGGCGCGCGCCCGGCCCCGCACCGGCCGCGGGGTCGGGTCGCCCGCACGCGCGCCCCCCCCCCCCCCATGTGCGCCGGCTCCGGCGGCGGTGCCGACCCTCCTCCTCCCGTTCCCGAACAAGAACCAAGAAAAATTAACGAACCCTAATTTACGCTCACCTCGGATTCGCGGCTAGGGTTGATCGAGGGAAGGATCGTCCGTCTTGCGTGCTTGGTAACGAGGGGAGTGCCGGCGATCTTTCTCTTCCTCGATCGCTCCGCCTCGGTTCTCCACGCGATCGGATGGGAAGAAGAGGGGTTGGGGAAAACGGTTCCGCTCGGGTTTCGTGCGACGGGGCGAGGAGGAAGAATACAAAAAAGGGATTTTCCCCAAAACCTAAAACCCCAGCCAATTAATTAGCCAATTTGGCGCAATCGGACTAAACCCCAAATAAGAAAAGGGTCGATCTCGGTGCGAACCTGGGTCCGGTCTGCCTCGGTACTTGGGTTAGTCGCCTGGACCGTACTCAAATTTCCGGGATTTATTACAGGAGATTCCGAAATCGGAATCCAAAACCGATTGCACCGCCGGTCTCAGTTTCGCGAGCTCTATTTTCCAAAATTACCCGCGAGCCCCGACGGCCTACCCAGAAAATACGAAAATTATCAGTCACCACCGGACCCCTTAGTCGGTAAGCGGTTTAATAAAAATTCAAGGGAAGGTCCAGAAGGGCAAATAAACCCATGGTTACTACACAGATTCCCATGCAGCTTTTTCTGGTGAATCCATTGTTTAGAACACCTATTGTTGGTGTGTCTGGCCCATTGTGCATCAAGGGGATGCTACAGATGGACCCTGTGAGATATCTACAGCTGTGTTGGCCTTCGGCTGTGTTTGCCAAAATTTTGAAAAGGTTTTTGGCCAAACAGAGGTTGGAAATGGATTCAGCGCGGAAAAATGCTTGAAAACGGCTATTTGCTTGTTAAATTCTGAGTCCGGATGCCCAAAAAGGGACTCCCGGAAGTTTTCGATGAATTTCGGCGCATGGGAGGGGCCGTGGACCGCCGGCTGCCACGTGGCAGCCCATGATTGGCCGGTCCGCAGCGCGCGGTCCACAGAGTGCCGCAGCTGGGTGCAGGACCCGGCGCATGACACGTGGCGCCGCCTGATTGGCGGGCCCGTGAGGCGCGGTCTACAGAATCTGCGCGGCGGTGCATGGACCGGGGCGGGGGGACACGTGGCATCCCGCGGTTGGTCGGTGCACGCGGCGCGGTCCACGGAACCTAAATTTGGTGCGTGGACCAGGTGCACGGGACACGTGTCGCCACGCTATTCGCGGGCTCACGAGGCGCGGCGCACGGAGTGGCGGACGGGCGCCTCGGGGCGCGTGCGTGGCAGGCGGCCAGGGCGGCGCCCTGCCCGCACGTGTGACCGCGACAGTGGCAGGGCCACGTGTCGCCCTGCCACTGGCGGGCGCCACCTACCCGCTTTGACCGCGGGGAGGGGCACGTGTCGGCGATTGGCGCGCCCCGCACAGCTGTTCGCTGTGCGGGACGCGTGTCGGGCGGGGAGGCGCGCGACGTGGCCGCCGCTGAGTCGCTCCGCCCGCTGTCGCCTGTTTGTCGGGCGACGTGGAGGCCCAGGAGCGTTTCGGGCGCGCACAGTGTTGGGCCGGGCCCAACACTGTAGCAGCCCGAAACTTTCGGGCGCCCGAAAGTTGGGACACGCCCGGTATTTCATGAATTGTTCTGTGAGCCTATAAATAGCCCGAAAACAGTTCAACTCGGGTTTTTCTCCGTTTTTAGGCCTTTTCTCTCTGAGCTTTCTTCAGAGAAGTTGATCCTCACACTGTCAACCTTCCATCTGCAGAGTTTGGGGATTTTTGGGGGCACGGTTTTTGAGATTCTCATTTTCTTGGCGCGGTGCGACGCTCTTTCTTCGGTGTTTCTTCCGTCGCTCTTCGGTGTACGAGCTCCCCCGACCTACTCCGACCATCTTTTCGAGCGATTTCTTCTCTGCTGGATTTGTAACAGGTGAGGCTACGATTTTGGGTTTCTCGTACATTTTTAGATTTCACGTTTTTCGAGGTGTTTTCTCGTGCTCATTGGGACCCTTCTTGCTGTGAGTTTTTGGAGAGGGCAGCAGCTTCTTTTGGGGAGATCTTCGCGCACAAATCTCGGATCAGGACGTGCTTGTAAACTTTTTTCATCTACTCGACGCAAGGATCATCGTGGTATTTTTTTTGGAATTTTCTGAGATCTTCCCGGAGGTATACATCTTCCTTTTTATCTGTGCTAGATTTTACAGTTATGTGGTTGTATGTTTTCGCGCGCCCGTGTTGTGGAATTTATATCTTGGCCTACGGAACTCCGATTTGGGCGTGCAGGTACTTGTTTCGAAGCTATCGACGCGAAGAACGCCAGGATATTTTTATTGGAATTTATTGAGCAATTTCAGCAGGTGAAATTTTGGCATCTGTGCAGCTGAAAATTCAGTAAGTGATTTTGGACAGATTTTTGGGGATTTGTGTATAACTGTAGCCTATGTTGTACCCAGGTGGGATTTTGGACTGTACTGGACATACTGGACAGTGAGTTGCTGTTGTTCTGGTATTATCAGCTGTAGGACTTAGACAGATCAGCGCATCAGGTGGGTGACCTCTTTTTCAAGATCAGCGGACTGTGTACTAATTCTAGCTTTAGGGACTTGCATATTTTAATGTTTGTTGTACAGCATGCTAGAATGTACGAATTGATGATCCTGTTGTAGTTAGATGATCCTGAGTTTATTATCTTGCTCCCTACAAGCTGTTGATTATTAATTATTTTGGAACTTGACTTAGCACCACTGCCATATGATGCATGTTCAGCCAGACTGTAGAAAACCTCAACTTGGGCTAGATTTTTTATTGCTCTAGACATTCCCACTTCACTATTCTTTTTATCACTCTGGACTTAGAGTTTTCCTCGCCCAAGTAGTGGGCCGAGAGGTCGGATTATCGTGGGATGCATTTACACTCGTGTCTGGGGACCGAGTGGAGTTGTTAGCAGTCTGTAGACCAGGTTTCTTTGGGAGAGTGACTTGGGTTGTAGATTTGAGATCTTGTGTCACGCCCCGGGGGTTTCAATCAGCGGAAATATTTAGTAAAAAGGGTTTGGTTTGCGTATCTTTTTTTTTTTTGAAATTCCTTCCTCCCCGGTGCACGCCCAGACCCGCCGCATATACAGGATCTCTCTGTAAACGGACAGAGTCTCCCCTGTATATGCACGGCGTAACGTTTAGTACATGTTCCAAGTCATACACAACCATTCAATCACAACAATCATTAACATACAACAGCATTCTAATTATTCAAGCGCATGGCCGATCAATTTGGAAAGGATAAATCCACAGATTTGAAAGAGCGCCCACCCGGCACTTATGTTTTGAAAACGAGTTTCGAAATCAGCATAAATCCACAGGGTTTTGAAAACGATGCCCACACGACACTTAGATTTTGAAGATGGTTTTCGCAATCTTTTCTTTGATTTTGTTTTTCTTTTTCAAATGGCCAACAGAAATAAAAGGGAGAACATCGCATAAGAAGATAACTAAAAGCAACTCGCACCGACATCCACACCGACCCCACAAGGGTATCGAGAACCTCACACATAACTACAACATAAATGAAATGCAAGAATGAAAGGAGAAGTACAGTCTAGGGTCCCCAGCGACCCAGAAGCTCCCGCCCCGTCCTCACCGTCGCCTACCTCTCCCCCCGTCTGGACCCTGTCACGAAGTGGGAAGTCAGTGACGAATAATAAAAAAGCAGGAAAATACAGTAAAACAAACCGTGAAGATAACCGGAGCAACCACCCTCTCAAGAGGGAAACGATAACCTATACACCTGTGTCCTGCTATACCCGGCCACGTCGGACAACTATACCGACGGCCGTACCGTACCTGCAAAACCCGACCACGTCGGGCAACTAAACCGACGGGTCGCACCGCTCGCACCTCGGCGCCTCAACCCCACAACTAATAAGGGGCCCCACTACATCACCTCGTGGGTATACACGGGTCATAGACCACTTTTCCGGAAAAGCGCACCCTTGCGGTGGCCAAACCGCGGGTGCGCGTGCTGCAGCCTCGAGCCAAGTAACCGCGAAAAGATACATATATGTCCATGTATGAAAATCGTAAGAACCAACATATGAAACGACATCTATACATATATATGTGTGTATATACCTGTATGCGAAACATGTGGACCAATATCTACACATCCATGCATGAAAACTGTATAAAACGACCTATGTGACAGCATACACATACAAGTAACCGTACCATGTGAATCAGTATATCGAACAACATATATATATCCATGCATGCAGAACTGTATAAAACAATGTATGCGATTAATTTATATTTCCCCCGTCCAACGTGATGGAATAAAATCGAAGACTTAGAAATAGAACCCACCTTTACGCGAGATGATTCAAGCGCTGCTCCGCCGCGTCCCGGTGTGCTTCCCGAACCTACAAAGCCCCCCGGGAAGAAGTCAGTACCCGTCAAAATGTAGAGCAAGAAAGAAGAAAGACTGTCCGGATCCCGTCGCGGAACGGGGTTCTCGGCCCGACGGCGGTGGCGGCGGCCGGGTTGGAACCCGCGGCGACGGTGACTCCGTGCCGCCGCGCTGGCCGCTCGTGTATCGGAGTCCCGCGCGGTGCACGGGCGGCCCTGCGCGGCGCCCCGGGCTCCGCGTGGGCGCCCAGCCCGCATGCGCGGGCGGCCCCGCGCGGCGCTCGGGCCCCGCGCGCCGCCCAGCCCGCACGCGCGGGCGGCCCCGCGCGGCGCTCGGGCCCCGCGCGGGCGCCCAGCCCGCACGCGCGGGCGGCCCCGCGCGGCGCTCGGGCTCCGCGCGGGCGCCCAGCCCGCACGCGCGGGCGGCCCCGCGTGGCGCTCGGGCCCCGCGCGGGCGCCCTGCCCGCACGCGCGGCGCCCAGGCTCCGCGCGGGCGCCCTGCCCGCACGCGCGGGCGGCCCCGCGCGGCGCCCAGGCTCCGCGCGGGCACCCTGCGTGCGAGCCCTGCGCGCGCCGGGCGCCTCGCGACGGCGGCGGTGAGGCCGACCGGGGTACCCCGCTTTCCCCCTCCCCCCCGTGCGATGATCCGAAAGGAAACCCTAGGTTACAAAAATAGAACTCACCGGATTTATGAGCCTCCAGTTCGCCGATGACGAGGGAGGAAGAGGAGAGGATCGTGCCACGCTCGCTTGTCGGGATTCGTGGGGAGAGCGATTGTCCCTTCCTTCTCCTTGGCGGTCTCCTCGGTTCCTCACGCCGCCTTGCAAGAAGAACGAGGTTCGGGGAGACGGTTTTTCTCGCTCGGGAATAGACGTACGGGATAAGAAGAGTGGAAAATAACCTAAGTCATTCCACACAAGGGTTTAAAACAGTCGGTCCAAAATTAGGGGAAATTGAACCCGGGTCTGGTTAACCAGACTAAATTAGGTTAACCTCGATCACTTCAATTAAATTGAATCGGACTAAATTCAATTAAATCCAGTTAAATTAAGTTAACTAAATCAAATTAAATTAAACCCAATCGAATTAAATTAAATTAAACCCGGGCCTGGTTTACCCCTGCGAAGACGTGCTGAACACTCGAACTACGCCAACTTCAGGAATTTATTCCGGAAGATTCCGGGGTCGGAAAACAGATCCGATCGCGCCGCCGGCTTCCGTTTCACGAGCTTTATTCTCTAAAAATACCTGCGAGCCCCGACGGCCTGCCCAAAACAAGGCAAGAAAAATCGTACCCCGGACCCCTTAGCCGAAACGCGCTTCGAAATAAATTCACAGGTAAGACCAAAAAAGGGAAGTAAACCCGTGGTTATTACACCACTCACCTCTAAAAACGAGTTTCGTCCTCGAAACTCAAGCCCGGGTGGGAGTGAAAAGGTCGGGGTAGCACTCCCTCATCTTGGACTCCACTTCCCAAGTTGCTTCCCGCTCTTCGTGGTCGTTCCATAGCACCTTTACGTAGGGGATAGTTCGGTTTCGCAATGTTTTGTTTTTCCTTGCCAGGATTCTCACCGGGTTTCTTCGAAGCTTAGGTCCTCCTTGAGCTCGAGTGCTGAGGCGTCCAGAACGTGTGACGGGTCGGGAAGATATTTCCGAAGCATCGAGACGTGGAACACGTCGTGAACCCGGTCGAGGTTTGGTGGTAGGGCAAGGCGGTAAGCTACTGGGCCAATACGCTCTAGGATCTCGAATGGCCCCACAAACCGTGGCTCAGCTTGCCCTTTAGTCCGGAACACTTGATTCCTCTGGATGGCGAGACCCGCAAAAAAACACGTGTTCCCCCACTTGAAATTCCAAGTCATGGCGCCTCTGGTCTGCGTAGCTCTTCTGTCGGCTCTGGCGGTCGGTAGGCGCTGTCTGATAAGGCGTATCTTCTCTTCAGTTTCCTCCACTAAGTCGGGTCCCAAGAGTTTCCGTTCTCCCAAGTCGTCCCAACAAATCGGGGATCGGCAGCGCCTTCCGTATAAAGCTTCATAGGGCGCCATCTGAATGCTGGCCTGGTAGCTGTTGTTGTAGGCGAATTCCACTAGGGGTAGGTAGCGTGACCAACCGATTCCCCAATCCAGCACACAGGCGCGAAGCAGGTCTTCGAGAGTTTGTATTACGCGCTCCGACTGTCCGTCCGTCTGAGGGTGGAAGGCTGTGCTGAACTGTAGTTTGGTTCCCATAGCCCGCTGAAGGCTTTGCCAAAACTTCGAGTCAAAGCGCGTGTCTCTGTCCGAGGTGATCGATGCCGGTGCTCCATGTAGTCTCACGATCTCGCTGATGTAGACTTGGGCTAACTGTTCGCGGGTCCAAGTTATATGAATTGGCAGGAAGCGTGCTGACCTGGTTAACCGGTCGACTATGACCCAGATCGCGTCGTGGCCCTGTTGTGAACGTGGGAATCCAGTGACAAAGTCCATGGTGATCTGGTCCCATTTCCACTCTGGTACCGGTAAGGGCTGTAGCTTCCCTGTTGGTCGCTGATGTTCGGCCTTTATCTGTTGGCATATTAGGCAGTGAGCCACGTAACGCGTTACGCCTTCTTTCAACTTAGGCCACCAGAAGGTCTGTTTGAGATCTCTGTACATCTTCGTGCCCCCTGGGTGTGCCGCATAAGGGGCTCGGTGTGCCTCCGCTAAGATCTCTTCCTTCAACTCTGATGAGTCCGGCACGCAGATCCGTCCGCGGAACCGTAAGGTGCCGTCGTCTTCCACCGTGAAATCGCTCTCTTGGCCTAGGGAAAACTTGTCTCGTATGCGCTGTAGATGTGGGTCGGTCTGCTGTCCCTCCCGGATCTTCTCAAATACCGTCGGCTTGACTACCAAGGTTAGAAGTCGCGTAACCGTGCCTGCTGGCACCCCCTCTAACTGCATTCGTGCAAACTCCGCGATCAAGTGGTTCTGTTCCGTCATCGTGCTCTCCGACGCCCCTTCCTGATGCCCTTTCCTGCTCAAGGCGTCTGCCACTACGTTCGCCTTCCCAGGGTGGTATTGGATCGACAGGTAGTAATCCTTCAACAATTCTAACCACCGCCTCTGCCGCGAATTTAGTTCCTTTTGGGTAAAGATGTACTTAAGACTTTGATGATCTGAAAGGGCGTTACAGTGGACACCAAAGAGATAATGCCTCCACAGTTTTAAAATGAAGACTACAGCAACCAATTCCAAGTCGTGTATCGGGTAATTCTTTTCGTAATCCTTCAGCTGCCTGGAAAAAAAACTAACCCGAACCTCGGAGGTAAAGGAAAAAAAAAACTAGGCCGTGCGTAAAGCTAGGTAAACAATCATGGTGCTCGCCCCCGATTTAGTGCGGAAACCGGAACGGTCAGAAAATTCGAAAGGTAAAACTAAAGGTGGGGGAGGCTCGCAAGGGTCAAAAAAAAGGGGCGGGTTGCTCCGGCTCGGAGGGTACTCCTATCTAGACAACAGAAAGAAAAAGAAAATCGAAAACCAATACGTACATACCTGTCACTCCCTACTTTGGGAGGTCGCGTCCTCCACCGGAGCGGCCAAAGAGGTCCGCCCACAACTCTTGGCCCAGCGTCGCACCGCGTGTTGGGGCCGGGGTCTGCTGTCAGAAGAGTCCGCGGTTTGCTGGTCGCCGGGTGTGTCCTTTGTCTGAACGGGGGCCGCAGTGCTCTCCGGTCCTCGCTGCGGTGGTGGTGCGGTGGTGGAGGCATGGGTTGGTCCCTGGGGGCAGGAGGCATGGGTGTGGTCTGGCAAGCCGCACCGGTTACAATAGTGATACCTCCAAGTGCACTCCGCCACTGGGTGCGCGCCCTTGCAGATGATGCAGACTCCTGGTTGCACGTGTGCGCTCCCCTTAAGCCCTCGCTCGTCTTCCGGTGCACGCTTCCGGCATGGGTTTGGCCGGCTCTTTGGGTCGGTGCCCCCCTGGGAGGTGGGGGCAGCAGCTCCCTTAGGTTCATCACGCCGCGGCGCCGGGGGTCTATTGGCACCCGGCTTCGAAGGGCAGTCGTAACGCGTGTGGCCCGGCCTGCCACATCGGAAGCAGTGCCCGTCCCGCCACGGGCAACTCGTCACGAGGTGCGCGTTGCCGCATATGACGCATGGCTTCGGTGGCCTAAGCTCCTCTGTCGTCTGACCAAGGTTCCGCTCGACTCTCGGGCGTTTGTTCGCCCGGTCCTTCCGCTGGGGGTCCCCTGCCGGCCTGGGGTGAGAGTATTCCTGCCGGGCGCGCTCAACATTGGTGTACACGGCCAAATTAGCCGCCTCCTGGAAGGCGGGAGGGCCCGTCGGTGGCGTCCCGAGAGGGGCAACGCCTCTGCTGCCGCCCCGGAATCGATCGACGCCCTCGAGTTCCTGTATCAGCATGCTCAGGCGCTCCGCGAGTGTTAGCAGTTGCCCAGCCACGTCGCGCAGCTGGTTGCGGAGCAAGCGATTGGCTTCGTCGGCGATGTCCATTTCCGTCGTCGGTTGCTTGCTGAGTCGGCCCTCTATCTGTCACACAAGGAAAGTCAGCTTTAGCCTTTGCTAATAAGCAACCGGAGAACGAACCACATAGCGAAAGAAAGGACTCGGACTCTTCCCTCCCCTCGATCGCTCGCGTTCTACATTCCTATGCCCTACCCATTTCATTCATTTGTAGGCAAGTGAGGTGTCCCCACGGATGTCGGCACTAACTGTTGTGATTGAATGTACTCTCTGATACCATCTTAATCTGTCACGCCCCGGGGGTTTCAATCAGCAGAAATATTTAGTAAAAAGGGTTTGGTTTGCGTATCTATTTTTTTTTTGAAATTCCTTCCTCCCCGGTGCGCGCCCAGACCCGCCGCATATACAGGATCTCTCTGTAAACGGACAGAGTCTCCCCTGTATATGCACGGCGTAACATTTAGTACATGTTCCAAGTCATACACAATCATTCAATCACAACAATCATTAACATACAACAGCATTCTAATTATTCAAGCGCATGGCCGATCAATTTGGAAAGGATAAATCCACAGATTTGAAAGAGTGCCCACCCGGCACTTATGTTTTGAAAACGAGTTTCGAAATCAGCATAAATCCACAGGGTTTTGAAAACGGTGCCCACACGACACTTAGATTTTCAAGACGGTTTTCGCAATCTTTTCTTTGATTTTGTTTTTCTTTTTCAAATGGCCAACAGAAATAAAAGGGAGAACATCGCATAAGAAGATAACTAAAAGCAACTCGCACCGACATCCACACCGACCCCACAAGGGTATCGAGAACCTCACACATAACTACAACGTAAATGAAATGCAAGAATGAAAGGAGAAGTACAGTCTAGGGTCCCCAGCGACCCAGAAGCTCCCGCCCCGTCCTCACCGTCGCCTACCTCTGCCCCCGTCTGGACCCTGTCACGAAGTGGGAAGTCAGTGACGAATAATAACAAAGCAGGAAAATACAGTAAAACAAACCGTGAAGATAACCGGAGCAACCACCCTCTCAAGAGGGAAACGATAACCTGTACACCTGTGTCCTGCTATACCCGGCCACGTCGGACAACTAAACCGACGGCCGTACCGTACCTGCAAAACTCGACCACGTCGGGCAACTAAACCGACGGGTCGCACCGCTCGCACCTCGGCGCCTCAACCCCACAACTAATAAGGGGCCCCACTACATCACCTCGTGGGTATACACGGGTCATAGACCACTTTTCCGGAAAAGCGCACCCTTGCGGTGGCCAAACCGCGGGTGCGCGTGCTGCAGCCTCGAGCCAAGTAACCGCGAAAAGATACATATATGTCCATGTATGAAAATCGTAAGAACCAACATATGAAACGACATCTATACATATATATGTGTGTATATACCTGTATGCGAAACATGTGGACCAATATCTACACATCCATGCATGAAAACTGTATAAAACGACCTATGTGACAGCATACACATACAAGTAATCGTACCATGTGAATCAGTGTATCGAACAACATATATATATCCATGCATGAAGAACTGTATAAAACAACGTATGCGATTAATTTATATTTCCCCCGTCCAACGTGATGGAATAAAATCGAAGACTTAGAAATAGAACCCACCTTTACGCGCGATGATTCAAGCGCTGCTCCGCCGCGTCCCAGTGTGCTTCCCGAACCTACAAAGCCCCCCGGGAAGAAGTCAGTACCCGTCAAAATGTAGAGCAAGAGAGAAGAAAGACTGTCCAGATCCCGTCGCGGAACGGGGTTCTCGGCCCGACGGCGGTGGCGGTGGCCGGGTTGGAACCCGCGGCGACGGTGACTCCGTGCCGCCGCGCTGGCCGCTCGTGTATCGGAGTCCCGCGCGGTGCACGGGCGGCCCTGCGCGGCGCCCCGGGCTCCGCGCGGGCGCCCAGCCCGCACGCGCGGGCGGCCCCGCGCGGCGCTCGGGCCCCGCGCGGGCGCCCAGCCCGCACGCGCGGGCGGCCCCGCGCGGCGCTCGGGCGGCCCGCCGCGCGGGCGCGCGCTGCCCGCACGCGCGGGCGGCGCCGCGCGGGCCGCGCGGCGGGCTCCGCGCGGGCGCCCTGCCCGCACGCGTGGGCGTCCCCGCGCGGCACCCAGGCTCCGCGCGGGCGCCCTGCGTGCGAGCCCTGCGCGCGCCGGGCGCCTCGCGACGGCGGCGGTGAGGCCGACCGGGGTACCCCGCTTTCCCCCTCCCCCCCGTGCGATGATCCGAAAGGAAACCCTAGGTTACAAAAATAGAATTCACCGGATTTATGAGCCTCCGGTTCGCCGATGACGAGGGAGGAAGAGGAGAGGATCGTGCCACGCTCGCTTGTCGGGATTCGTGGGGAGAGCGATGGTCCCTTCCTTCTCCTTGGCGCGCTCCTCGGTTCCTCACGCCGCCTTGCAAGAAGAACGAGGTTCGGGGAGACGGGTTTTCTCGCTCGGGAATAGACGTACGGGATAAGAAGAGTGGAAAATAACCTAAGTCATTCCACACAAGGGTTTAAAACAGTCGGTCCAAAATTAGGGGAAATTGAACCCGGGTCTGGTTAACCAGACTAAATTAGGTTAACCTCGATCACTTCAATTAAATTGAATCGGACTAAATTCAATTAAATCCAGTTAAATTAAGTTAACTAAATCAAATTAAATTAAACCCAATCGAATTAAATTAAATTAAACCCGGGCCTGGTTTACCCCTGCGAAGACGTGCTGAACACTCGAACTACGCCAACTTCAGGAATTTATTCCGGAAGATTCCGGGGTCGGAAAACAGATCCTATCGCGCCGCCGGCCTCCGTTTCGCGAGCTTTATTCTCTAAAAATACCCGCGAGCCCCGACGGCCTGCCCAAAACAACGCAAGAAAAATCGTACCCCGGACCCCTTAGCCGAAACGCGGTTCGAAATAAATTCACAGGTAAGACCAAAAAAGGGAAGTAAACCCGTGGTTATTACATCTTGAGAGCTATTGTCACGCCCCGGGGTCGAACTGCGCCCCGGGCTCGCCAACAGATCCGCCGTCTGTACGAAAACGGGCGTACAGACGAAGCGGCTCACCTGCAAAAGAGATCTATAGCTATACAAGTATCAGAGCTGAAAGGAAGCTATACAGAAAAAGAGAAGTAACTGCATCACTAAGTGATAAAAAGTCCAAGAACACGAGTCCACTATCTCCCAAAACATAGGTACAAAAGTGGAAACCGAAAAGTACAGGTGACTCTAAACCTGACTCCACAAACTCGGGTAGGAACTAGTCGGCTACACCCTCACCTCGGTCAGAAGGCTCCGAATGAGCCGAGCCAGGAACGGTCGCCTCAGGAACACCTGTCATCACAGCGGGTGTGAGATCTACTGCAACAGGCAGATCTCAGTGGGTACCGACGCCAAAACCCACGGTATGCCCACTAAGTCTGCTAGAAACAGAAACAGATAGATAGATAGATAGATAGATAATGAATGCTGGAAATGAATCTACCACTATATGTCTCGATGCAATGCAGGGAATAAGTTCTCAATTTCTCTCGCGGGAGGCCTGGAAATTATGAACGATTGCACCCTACAACCCCATCAAACAAGAACAGGCTGTAGGCATAGCCGCCCATAGTTTCCGCCCCCGCACTGGAAATGCTAGAACTCTCACAAGACACTAAAAGTCATCTCAACTTCATTCAAGTATCCACCTGGTAACTCGGCCAGGGTATGTACCCACCTGGTAACCCGGCCGGGGGCATGTAGCCATCTGGTAACTCGACCAGTGGTATGCATCATCTGGTAACTCGGCTAGTGATATTTACCCATCTGGTAACTCGGCCAGTGATAATCATCCATCTGGTAACTCGGCCAGTGATATTCATTCATCTGGTAACTCGGCCAGTGATATTCATTCATCTGGTAACTCGGCCAGTGATATTCATTCATCTGGTAACTCGGCCAGTGATATTTATCCATCTGGTAACTCGGCCAGTGATATTCATCCATCTGGTAACTCGGCCAGTGATATTCATCCATCTGGTAACTCGGCCAGTGATATTTATCCCTCTGGTAACTCGGCCAGTGATATTTATCCATCTGGTAACTCGGCCAGTGATATTAATCCATCTGGTAGCTCGGCCAGTGATATTTACCCATCTGGTAATTCGGCCAGTGGTATGCATCATCTGGTAACTCGGCCAGTGATATTTATCCCTCTAGTAACTCGGCCAGTGATATTCATCCATCCGGTAACTCGGCCAGTGATGTTCATCCATCTGGTAGCTCGGCCAGTGATATTTACCCATCTGGTAACTCGGCCAGTGGTATGCATCATCTGGTAACTCGGCCAGTGATATTTATCCATCTGGTAACTCGGCCAGTGATGTTCATCCATCTGGTAGCTCGGCCAGTGATATTTACCCATCTGGTAACTCGGCCAGTGGTATGCATCATCTGGTAACTCGGCCAGTGATATTTATCCATCTGGTAACTCGGCCAGTGATGTTCATCCATCTGGTAGCTCGGCCAGTGATATTTACCCATCTGGTAACTCGGCCAGTGGTATGCATCATCTGGTAACTCGGCCAGTGATATTTATCCATCTGGTAACTCGGCCAGTGATGTTCATCCATCTGGTAGCTCGGCCAGTGATATTTACCCATCTGGTAACTCGGCCAGTGGTATTTACCCATCTGGTAACTCGGCCAGTGATGTTCGTCCATCTGGTAGCTCGGCCAGTGATATTTACCCATCTGGTAACTCGGCCAGTGGTATTTACCCATCTGGTAACTCGGCCAGTGGTATGCATCATCTGGTAACTTGGCCAGTGATATTCATCAAATACAACTATGCAATCGGAGCGAATACCCAACGCGCATAGAACATGTCTCAGCAGCGAGCGCATGCAAGCTAAAGTCCACGATCGATCAGATCGGAAAACTCGTAAACTCAAGTGACGCTACTAACACTCGCGTCCAAGTCGGAAACGGCAACCCTCGACTTACACGACTGTCCTGCAATTACCTGTTAGTATAAGGATACGATACCTATGCATCTCGGAAGCGAAAGGGGCATTCCGCAATTCATTGGAAGAAACCAACCCACCTGCGATCAATCCGCCAAAACCGTGCGCAAAACGGAGGTCCCGATGCGATCCCGCAGCTCCACGCGGCACAACACACACCACTGGCCACGTAGAGAGTCCACACTAAGCCACAACTGCGAGAGAAAGAGATAAATCGGGATCAGAAAACCCGCGGTCGAAACCCGCGCTCACAAAGGCAAAAGAAACCCATCCGGCGACGAGAAACGCCGCGCGTCGCGCGGAAAACCCATCACGCACACGTCGCGACGCGTCGCCGAGTCGCAGCCTGCGCTGCAATGGCGGCGCAGCTGCACGGCTCCAAACCCAGCGCGGCGGCACAAGGGCCGCCCGCGCGGCGCCCTGCAGTGCCACGCGAGGCCCGCGGCACAGGGGCCGCCCGCGCGGCCCACTGCACTGCCGCGCGGGGCCCGCGGCACAGAGGCCGCCCGCGCGGCGCCCTGCCATGCAGCGCGGGGCCCGCGGTACAGGGGCCGCCCACGCGGCGCCCTGCATTGCCGCGCGGGGCCCGCGGCACAGGGGCCGCCCGCGCGTCGCCCTGCAATGCCGCGCGGGGCCCGCGGCATAGGGGCCGCCCGCGCGGGGACCCTGCAGTGCCGCGCGCCCAAGCGCGCGGCCTGCAGGCCCGCGCGGCCCATGGCCGCCCGCACGGGGCCCCTGCAGTGCCGCGGGCCCAAGCGCGCGGCCTGCAGGCCCGCGCGGCCCATGGCCGCCCGCGCGTGGCCCCTGCAGTGCCGCGCGCTTGGGCGCGCAGCCTGCAGGCCGGCGCGGCCCATGGCCGCCCGCGCGGGGCCCTGCAGTGCCGCGCGCCTAGCGCGCGGCCTGCAGGCCCGCGCGGCCCATGGCCGCCCGTGCGGGGCCCCTGCAGTGCCGCGCGCCCAAGCGCGCGGCCTGCAGGCCCGCGCGGCCCATGCCCGCCCGCGTGGGGCCCTGCAGTGCCGCGCGCCTAGCGCGCGGCCTGCAGGCCCGCGCGGCCCATGGCCGCCCGAGCGGGGACCCTGCAGTGCCGCGCGCCCAAGCGCGCGGCCTGCAGGCCCGCGCGGCCCATGGCCGCCCGCGCGGGGCCCTGCAGTGCCGCGCGCCTAGCGCGCGGCCTGCAGGCCCGCGCGGCCCATGGCCGCCCGCGCGGGGCCCCTGCAGTGCCGCGCGCCCAAGCGCGCGGCCTGCAGGCCCGCGCGGCCCATGGCCGCCCGCGCGGGGCCCTGCAGTGCCGCGTGCCTAGCGCGTGGCCTGCAGGCCCGCGCGGCCCATGGCCGCCCGGGCGGGGCCCTACAGTGCCGCGCGCCTAGCGCGCGGCCTGCAGCCCGTGCGGGGCCAGGGGCCACCCGCGCGGGGCCCTGCAGTGCCGCGCGCGCCTAGCGTGCGGCCTGCAGCCCGCGCGGGGCTAGGGGCCGCCCGCGCGGGGCCCCTGCAGTGCCGCGCGCCCAAGCGCGCGGCCTGTAGCCCTCGCGGGGCCAGGGGCCGCCCACGCGGCGCCCAGGGCGCTGCGCTGGCGGCCTGGCGCCCTGCTGCACAACAGCAGCAGCAGGGCGCCTGCTGCGCGCGGCGCTCATACGCGCCCGCGCATCGTCCCGCCTCCTACCCGCGCGCCGCTACTTGCGCGCGCACGGCCTGCAGCTCCGCCATGCCGCCGGCAGCCAAAAAGAAAAGAAAAGGAGAGGAGGGAGAAACCCATGTTCTCACAATAAAAAAAAACTAAAATAATACACACCTCCACGAGGCTTGCCGCGCCCACGGTCGGCTCCACGTCCTCGCTCGGAGAAGAAAACGCCCAAGAAAAACGTCTCCTTCTTCTCCTCTTCTTCTTCCTCCCTTCCTTCTCCTTCCTCTGCTTCACTCCAAGCTACAGGAGCTCTCACCCCAAATCGAGAAGAAGGTGGTGAGGTGGAGCCTTTTTAAAAAGGTGAGTTGTTAATAATGCAAAGGGAATTAATTAAGGGATTAATTAATCTCTTCAAATCCACCATCCTTAATTAATTCACCACCACCTCCTCCCTGCCAACACCCCACCTCAACAGCACAAACAGAAGCAACACGTAATTAAGCCTACACTTAATTAATTAATTGAATAAAATATTCCAATAAGCCAACTATAACTCACTTTTTGGCTTCGGGCCTTCCGCCGGGGTCCGGAACCTCCCGAACTCCGCTGTAATCTGAAAATACACATGCTCACAGCTTTTTCTCCTCAAAAAGCTCATCCGTGGAGTCGGTGTGCTCAATCCAAAAACCGGCTCCAAAACTGCCAGTTCCAACTCACTTTTTGCCCTCGGGTCCTCCGCGTTAGTCCGGAACCTCCCGAACTCCGCTGTAAAGGTAAAGTATACCTGTTCCAAGCATTTTCCAATATCCTGTACCCCACCACGAAGTCGAGGCTTCCCCAAAACCAGTCCTCTACCGGCGGACAAGCCCGGAAAACCCCGATTCCAGCTGGGGCTTCCGCGTTGATCCGAATCAACCGGAACTCAACTGTAAACAAATATGGAACACGCCCAAGGCGATTTCTCCGCACCACGCCCTCTTGCGAGGTCGGTGCGCCAACCGAAATCCCGGTACTCTACACTCTCCCCTCCTTAAAAAGGTTTCGTCCTCGAAACCCAAAATAAATCCAAATCTCTGGAGAGTCTTGATCAAATAGGAAAAGAAAACTCTCAACTCATCCTCAGGCTCTCAAGTGGTCTCTCTCTCATCAAGATGGCTCCACTGCAACTTCATCAAGTATGACCCGACTACGAAATTCTTCTGTCTCCCCAGCAAGAATTGCCTCGGTCGATCCTGATAACTCAATCCTCGACCCACTTCAAGGAAGTGAAAAACAAAACATGCGAGGGTTCAAATAAATTTTATCTAGTCTGATCATTACACGCAAAGCAACACCTCGCATAACTCAATTCTATAACCCTGCGGTTGGCGGTTCCGCAAATCAAGATCACATAAAACCAAAGTTTAAGCCTCCTAAAGGCAAAACCCTTCCGTTGTTCCTTAGTCACAAAAATTCCTGTTCCACTATACATTTTCACATCCCTTGACGGGGGAAGACTTTCCACCTCGGGAACCTTCCCTCAATTGCTGGCTCTCAAATCCAAGGTTACACTGCTCGCCTAAACAAGGCGTAACTGAACAAAATGTCCTTGCCGGGATAAGGCCATCATACATCCTTGCGAATTCTATCCACCGGCGTTACCTCAACCCCAACTTCCTATGTGTCCAAGTACTTTAGGTTGGAGGATCCATGAATAACATAATTCTCTCTTTAAGGCTGGCAACATCTACATCAAAGCTATTATCTTCCTCAGCTTTAACTCCGTCGCTAATATAGGTGTCACGCCCCCGGGGGTTTTTAAGTCAAGAAAAGCGGAAAATGCGTGTGTAATTTTTTTTTTCTTAATAAATAAGCATCAGCCTCGTCCCCGGTGCGTGTCAGACCGCCACATACACAAATTCACTCTGCCCACGGACAGAGTCTCCTTTGTATATGCACGGCGTCTCATTTGCAACATCAACATACGATCTTTAACCACACAGTCACAGTCAACAAGTACGAGAGTGTAAAGACATTTAATCACATTAAGAGGAACCTACAAGTTTGCAACAGTGTCCACTCGACACCCATTCCTTTAAAAACGTCTACACATTCACAGTAAGGCGGCTACATCGTTTTGGAAAGGATAAATCCACAGGTTTTCAAAGCAGTGCCCACACGACACTTGGTTTTGGAAAATATTTTCGAAACCCCTTTTTGTTCGGTATAAAACATGCCGCATATGAGTCATTAAGGAATAATATAAAGACCATATCGCAAAACAGTCACACGATCCAACATCCACAACATTCCACAATCAAACAATTGAAAACTTAAACTTAGATATAAAGAGATGAGATAACCCCAGCGAGAATGATGGAATAAACCCTATCCAACTAATGTCCTTTAATCGCTGCCTCACCGTCGTCCCGACTATTACACCTAGTCAAACCTGTCACGGAGTGGGTAAAGTCAGTGACAAACAAAGTAGATGTCTTAACAATAACATGGATTAAAGAACAAACCAATTTCATCGGAACCTTTCGCTAAAACCCTGTCACAAAATAAGCTGGGCACCAACCCCAGAATACCGAGTTAAGCTGGGCACCAACCCCAGAATACCGAATAAGTTGGGCACCAACCCCATGATGCTTTTAACCCCTTCACGGTGCTAGTGCGAACACTGAAGCTGGCGTGAAGAGGTCCCCACCCTACACACGTGGGGCACACGGGTCATAACGACCACTTCTCCGGAAAAGTACACCATTGCGGGGGCCTATTCCGCCGGTGTACGTGCAGCATCCAAAGTCCCCGCGACCGCAGCCGCCACAATTATTATGTTAAATTAAACAAAATATTTATGCGAAAGGTTACACTGTCCATCTACTTTGTTAGGTAAATTGAGAGCACTTTTAATGACGAAAGATGCACTTACTGCATTTGTTGCACTTATAGCAACTGTACCCACCTGGTTGAAGATATACGTCCGCGCCCGCGACCCTCACAAGCCAAACGGAGCTCCTCGCGGCCTACTAAAATATCCAACAGCACAAATTAACACCTTACCCTAATCAGGTAAAATCAGTGGTCCCGACCACTGTAACATTAAACCCCCAAAACTGAGACCACTGCACCTAGAGGACCGGGACGTCAATCAAAAACCCAACAAATCAAAACCGTCAAGTAAAACCGAATGACTCAAATCAAACCGGGTCCCCGACGATAAAACTGATGGTTAACCACAACCGGATCGCGACTACATCATCGCGAACTCCGTCGGAACCCAAAATCCGCTAACGGAAATCCTACAAAAACCAATCCCTCAACTAGTAGCCAACTCGGGACGTCATGGTCCAGCCGAGAAGCCCTGACGACGAAAAGATGAGAAAAAGACCCGACGGCGCGCCCCCGACAATTTCGTCGAGGCACGGAGCGTCGGCGAAATCGGCACCCAACAAAATAAAATAATGACCAAGTAGGTCCCAAGTGGCTGTACCAAGAAAGCCGCGGAAATAACGATCCCAACGGCGAAAACCGCGCTCAAAACGGTGGAAAAACGGACCCAAACGGAGCCACCGAATTTTAGGCTGTCGGGTGGTGCACAGGAGCAACCATGGACCGGGTCTGCGCATCGGGCGGCCGCGCAGCGTACGCCGGGTGCACGCAGGGAGCGTGCACCGCAAGTCTTGGGCCGGGCCGGTGCACGACACAAGCGTGCACCGGGTCTGCGCTTCCCGGGTGCGGAGGCGTGCGCCGGGTGCACGCCTAGAGCGTGCACCGCGCAGGCCGGTGCACGGTTGCGTGCACCGGGTCCGCAGATTCCTCGCCGCGGGGCGTGCACCGGGTGCACGCCCAGGCCCGTGGACCGCGCTGTACGGATTGCTACAGTAAACCCTATTTTCGCCGTTTTCGCGCCGTTTTCGCTCCCGTTTCGCGATTTCTTCTCCGTTTTCGCTCCCGTGCGATCCCGGCGACGACCCCGCGAACATGGTAACGACGGCGGCGGCCTCCCGTCTAACAACGGCGGCGGCGGCCTCCCGTTAACCCACTATGTCCCGCCGGAGTCGCCCGAAAAATTCCCGAAAAATTCCCAGAAAATTCCCGGAAAATTCCCGGTAATTCTAACGGCTAAACCGACGATCGACGAACACCCAAAACGTCGATCGGAAGTTCGATAACATGAGACCCGTTAAAAACCATCAATTAAAATCCGATAAAAAAATCCTCGATCACACCCGATCAAGAACGAGGATAAAATATGGATCAAAACCCGACGAAAATCCGCGAACGATGTTCCGATTAAAATAATCTAACAAGAACACGGAAAACCCCCGATTAATTTAACAAACGAAACGATGATGACTAACCTTAAATTTATCGGAATAAAAGATCCGATCTTGTTTCTCGCGGCGTCGGAAATCCGGATCCGCTCCCCGTAGACGATGGCGTCTCGTTCTCCGATCTCCGGCACGTGAATCGGGGCGATCGGGTTCCTCCGCTTCCTCCTTCTTTTCTTCTTTTCTCCTCCGGTTAGGGTTTTCCTCTTTCTTTTCTAATTGGGGTTTCGTTTGGTTTTCGGTACGCACGAAAGAGGAGGGTTTGAGGAGGCGGTATTTTAAATTAGGGTTTCCATTCGGTAAGCGGGGGAATAAATAACCCTTATTATCAATTTATCCAATTTGTAAGTACGCACCGTCAAAACCCCTTTCGGGTATTTTGGACTCCGATTAATTAATTCATCAATTAATTAATCCCTACCGATAACCCGATTACTTAATTTCTTTATTTACGTACGTAGGAAAAATCCGAAATTCCCCGTTCCTATTTCTCAAGAAAATATCCGACTGACGGGATATTTCTCACCTTTAAATCCTGACCACCGATTAATTAATCACCTTTATTAATTAATCAAGGGAAATCAAATTCCCAATTGGATTCAAATTACCGGATATTTAAATCCCCAATTTTCAAATCCCGGTCACCGATTATTTAATCCCCTTTATTAAATAATCATGGGAAATAAATCCCCAAATTAAATATCCGGATTTTATCTCTTATCCAATCCGCGAGATAAAATTCCCACTAATTTAAATCCCTTATTTAATTCGTACGTAGGAGGATTTAATTTTCCGTCACCAGACGATTAATTAATCAATTAATTATCCCTACGAGATAACCCACCTTATCTCTAACGGGTGCAAGATATTTTGCACGGTTCCCGATGCGTGACTAATCTCCGTATCACTTTGAATCCCGTTCTGGGGGATCCCGACATCGGATTTCGAATCCGATCGCACCGTCGGTCATCATTTTCCGCGCTCTATCGCAGAAAAATACACGCACCCCGCCCCGGCCGACTTTTGAAACTTAAATAATTTTACTTCGCTTAAGGCTTAAATGACTACAAGTAAGTCAAAATACCCCGAAAGGCCGGATCACTACACCACTCACACTTTATAAAAAGTTTCGTCCCGAAACTTAAGCACAAACCTCCCTAAAACAATTCGGGAAAACATTCCCTCATCTTCGCTTCCAGTTCCCACGTCGCCTCGCGCTCTTCGTGGTTGCTCCACTGGACCTTCACGTAGGGGATCGTTCGGTTGCGCAACTTCTTGTCCTCTCTTGCCAAAATCCGCACCGGCGTCTCCTCGACGCTTAAATCCTCTCGCAACTCGATGGTAGAGGCATCCAAGGCATGAGAGGGGTCAGCGAGGTACTTCCGGAGCATTGAGACATGGAACACGTTGTGGACTCGTTCGAGGTTCGGTGGCAGGGCTAAGCGGTACGCCACCGATCCTACGCGTTCCAGGATTTCGAACGGTCCCACGTACCTCGGCTCAGCTTTCCCTTTATGCCGAAACGTCGGTTTCCCTTGGAGGGTGAAACCCGGAGTAGCATATGCTCACCCACCATGAACTCTAAGTCTCGGCGCCTGTTGTCCGCGTAGCTCTTCTGTCTGCTTTGGGCGGTCAGTAGTCTTTGTCTAATCAATCGCACCTTTGCTTCGGTCTCCTCCACCAAATCCGGACCTAAAAACTTACGCTCATCCAAGTCGTCCCAGCATATTGGGGACCGACAGCGGCGCCCATACAGGGCCTCGTACGGTGCCATCTGGATGCTGGCCTGGTAATTGTTATTATAGGCAAATTCTACCAGGGGCAAACACCGTGCCCACCCTTCGCCCAAGTCCAAAACGCATGCTCGAAGCATGTCCTCCACGATCTGTATCACCCGCTCTGATTGTCCATCGGTTTGCGGGTGAAAAGCCGTACTGAAGTGCAATTTGGTGCCCATTGCTTGTTGCAGACTTCGCCAAAAGTTGGACACGAATCGCGTGTCCCTGTCCGATGTGATAGACGTCGGCACCCCATGCAACCTCACTATCTCGTTAATGTAAGTTTGTGCTAGTCGTTCCCGCGTCCACGTCGTATGTATGGGTAGAAAGTGGGCCGATTTCGTCAAACGGCCCACAATTACCCATATTGCATCGTGTCCCTGCGGCGACCTCGGGAATCCGGTCACGAGATCCATGGTAATCATGTCCCATTTCCACTCGGGCACTAGTAACGGTTGCAATTTCCCTGCCGGCCGTTGGTGTTCGGCCTTCACCCGTTGGCACACCAGGCAGTGTACCACAAATTGTGTCACGTCGCTCTTCCGATTTGGGCCACCAGAAGGTCTGCCATAGATCCTTGCACCTCTTTGCACCTCCGGGATGCACGGTAAAGGAGGTATTACATACCTTAGCTAGACTTTCTTCCCTCTTCTTTAGCTTATCGGGTACACAAGTTCGTCCCCGGCACCTTATTACATCATCCGATTCAGTCATACAACTCCGCCTTGCTCCGAGGACATTCTGTCTCGCACCAGTTGTAGTCGCGTGTCCGTTATTTGGTCTCCCAAGATCCTCTTGGAGATTCGTCAGACTAAATCTTATAGTCCTGCCCGGGCTTCAGCAATGTGAGCACCGGCGCCTGTGCGTGTTCATCTTTAAGTTCCTTGAAACCCTCCCGGCACTGGGCCATCTAGACGAATCTCTCCCCCCTTCGGGTTAACCGATTTGGGGAAAAGGCCTCCCACGAGGCATCTGTAGCGGTCTGCCCGTTCTAAGAAGCTTTGGATTTCCATTATCGCTGTTGGTCGAGCCCAGTTGATTCCTGATTCAATCCTCCTTGGATCCACTGCAGTTCCAGACACCGAAGCGATATGCCCCAAAAAGTCCCCCTCGCGGACCATAACTCACACTTTATAAGTTTTGGCATATGGTTTCTGACCCCGGAGGGTCTGGGGGATTACTCGCAAGTGTTCCCAATACCCCTTGTCTGTGCAAGAGTAGATCGGAACGTCCACTAAAGGACCATCACCGACCGGTCTAAGAAGGGCTTGAGTATCCTTTTCATCACGCCCATAAGCGCCGCTGGTGCATTAACGAGTCTAAACGGTATAACCGTAAACTCTTGCTGACTATTCCGAGCTCGCAGGTCCGTTTTCAGTATGTCATTACCCCGGACTCTAGGCTGGCGGTAGCCGGACCGCAGATCAATCTTTAGGGACTCAGTTGCTCCTTGTAGTTGATCGCATAGGTCACCTATCCGAGGTAGAGGAGTACTTGTCCTTCTCGTGTCGAGATCCATACGGTACTCGTGAACGCTACCCGACTGCCTTCTACCAAGCTCCTTGCCCGCAACAAGGAAAAGCGAGCAGAAGGCGTTCCTACAAGCTAAGTTTACAAGTTCCGGTAAGTCCGGTTCCCGGAGACTCGCTTGGAACTTCAAGCAGTCAACTACCGCTTAAAGATTGCCGCGACTGTCGGCCCCAAGCGCTACACCGATAACCTTTAACGGAAACCTCATTCGTTCTTAGAGGCTAAGAACCCGCCTCACCCTCACTGGGCAGGAAGGAGTGCAGCCGCCTGCCTCGGGGGGTAGCCGGAGGATCCGACCGAACTTATTTCTACGATGGGAATTTCTTCTAATAACTACGATAGGGTGAAAACATAAAGCGAGGTGAAAGAGTGGGATGCTTAGGTGTTAACACAAAGGTTCTAGCACGAAGATCTGAAACTCGAGTATTACCTGCTACATCGTGCTCCGTGGATCCGTCCCCTGATGAGTCATCGTATAGACTTTCCCTCCTCCTGTTGAGACGAAGGCATAGATGCTGCCACGGGCGTCGTCCCCGTCTTGAAGGGGCAGTTGAAACGGAAGTGCCCCGATTTGCCGCATCGAAAACAGTGGTCTTGCTTCTGGGGACACTCGATCGCTTGGTGTATTCCGTCGCAAATGATGCAAGGCTTGTTCACCGGCCTTTGTCCTCCCGTCGGCACATTCTTGGTTCTTCGTCGCAACCTCGGGTGTTTAGAAGGCCGGCTCCTCTTAGTATGCTCTCTTCCTAAATTTGGCCGAGTTCGTTTCTTATCCCCGCTGTGATCTGAGCTCTCCTGTCGGGCTCGTGGCATTGCCAATCCGCGCTCCGCCGCAGTGGCCCTATCGACCACCCCCTGGAAGGTGTGCAAATCCGCTGCTTGCACCACCTCGAAGATGTCCCTTCGTAATCCGTCCACAAAAAGACGGGCTTTGTGAGACTCATTTCTTATAACGAAGGGAACACATTTGATCATCCTCACAAATGCCCGCTGGTATCCCATAATCGTTTGCCTACCCTGCTTGATGTGCTTTAGGTCATCTTCCATCTGCTGTTTGATGCGGTCGGAGAGAAATGCCTCAAACAGCTTTTCTCGGAACGTGGTCCAAGATGGAAGGGCGGTGCCCTCCGAGGGGTCCGGGCGCACCGTCTTCCACCACCTGCGGGCGTCTCCCTCAAGAAAATGGACTGCCAAAGGGACCCATTCATGTTCCTCCATCAATAGGTCTTCAAAAAGCTTCTCCATGGTATCCACCCATTTTTCCACGGCCCAAGGGTCGGTCGTCTCTCCCTCAAACACGGGTGGATCGTACCTCTTGAAATTCGCCAAATTCGCTCTCACCCTATCCCGTTCGGTTGGCCGAAAAGGGGCTTCCCCCGCTGCATCGGCGGACACTCTAGGGGTAGGTATCACCACGGTCTCTCTCGAGGGGTCTCCAACAGTGGCCCCCGGCATAGGTCCCGAAGTTGCTGGTGTCGGGTCCACTGAAGGCGTCTTCGGATGCACCGAAGGTATCTCGGTCACCGTGGTCGGAGGAGGGGCGACCATAGTCTCGCTGTCCACTACCGGCAGTTCCATCGCTGGTGCGGCTGGTCTGGGTAGAGAGGCCTGGGCGACCTCCACTGGTGTAGTCGGCTGTTGCGCCCATTGCCGCATCTGTTCTCTAAGGGTTGCTAACTGCCCGACCATCTCTCGCAATTGTTGTCGGAGAAGTTGATACTCCGCCGCGGTTGGCACCGTACTTTCCGCCCCTGTGTTCTCCGCTGATAACCCATCTCGGGCCATCATTCGCTGTATACAAAGAAACCAAGTCAACCCTAGACCTAACTGGTCTAGCACCACGACCTACAGACGCACCGAAATTAATTCCCTTTTTCCCCCGTACACTCACGATCTACTGCACCTACACCTTGGTTATCTCATGTTCAATTTGCTTGTGGCATCATGCATTGTGGATGTTGGTTACTGACTGCTGTGGTTAAAGTTGTTTTTCTCTGATACCATTTAATCTGTCACGCCCCCGGGGGTTTTTAAGTCAAGAAAAGCGGAAAATGCGTGTGTAATTTTTTTTTCTTAATAAATAAGCATCAGCCTCGTCCCCGGTGCGTGTCAGACCGCCACATACACAAATTCACTCTGCCCACGGACAGAGTCTCCTTTGTATATGCACGGCGTCTCATTTGCAACATCAACATACGATCTTTAACCACACAGTCACAGTCAACAAGTACGAGAGTGTAAAGACATTTAATCACATTAAGAGGAACCTACAAGTTTGCAACAGTGTCCACTCGACACCCATTCCTTTAAAAACGTCTACACATTCACAGTAAGGCGGCTACATCGTTTTGGAAAGGATAAATCCACAGGTTTTCAAAGCAGTGCCCACACGACACTTGGTTTTGGAAAATATTTTCGAAACCCCTTTTTGTTCGGTATAAAACATGCCGCATATGAGTCATTAAGGAATAATATAAAGACCACATCGCAAAACAGTCACACGATCCAACATCCACAACATTCCACAATCAAACAATTGAAAACTTAAACTTAGATATAAAGAGATGAGATAACCCCAGCGAGAATGATGGAATAAACCCTATCCAACTAATGTCCTTTAATCGCTGCCTCACCGTCGTCCCGACTATTACACCTAGTCAAACCTGTCACGGAGTGGGTAAAGTCAGTGACAAACAAAGTAGATGTCTTAACAATAACATGGATTAAAGAACAAACCAATTTCATCGGAACCTTTCGCTAAAACCCTGTCACAAAATAAGCTGGGCACCAACCCCAGAATACCGAGTTAAGCTGGGCACCAACCCCAGAATACCGAATAAGTTGGGCACCAACCCCATGATGCTTTTAACCCCTTCACGGTGCTAGTGCGAACACTGAAGCTGGCGTGAAGAGGTCCCCACCCTACACACGTGGGGCACACGGGTCATAACGACCACTTCTCCGGAAAAGTACACCATTGCGGGGGCCTATTCCGCCGGTGTACGTGCAGCATCCAAAGTCCCCGCGACCGCAGCCGCCACAATTATTATGTTAAATTAAACAAAATATTTATGCGAAAGGTTACACTGTCCATCTACTTTGTTAGGTAAATTGAGAGCACTTTTAATGACGAAGATGCACTTACTGCATTTGTTGCACTTATAGCAACTGTACCCACCTGGTTGAAGATATACGTCCGCGCCCGCGACCCTCACAAGCCAAACGGAGCTCCTCGCGGCCTACTAAAATATCCAACAGCACAAATTAACACCTTACCCTAATCAGGTAAAATCAGTGGTCCCGACCACTGTAACATTAAACCCCCAAAACTGAGACCACTGCACCTAGAGGACCGGGACGTCAATCAAAAACCCAACAAATCAAAACCGTCAAGTAAAACCGAATGACTCAAATCAAACCGGGTCCCCGACGATAAAACTGATGGTTAACCACAACCGGATCGCGACTACATCATCGCGAACTCCGTCGGAACCCAAAATCCGCTAACGGAAATCCTACAAAAACCAATCCCTCAACTAGTAGCCAACTCGGGACGTCATGGTCCAGCCGAGAAGCCCTGACGACGAAAAGATGAGAAAAAGACCCGACGGCGCGCCCCCGACAATTTCGTCGAGGCACGGAGCGTCGGCGAAATCGGCACCCAACAAAATAAAATAATGACCAAGTAGGTCCCAAGTGGCTGTACCAAGAAAGCCGCGGAAATAACGATCCCAACGGCGAAAACCGCGCTCAAAACGGTGGAAAAACGGACCCAAACGGAGCCACCGAATTTTAGGCTGTCGGGTGGTGCACAGGAGCAACCATGGACCGGGTCTGCGCATCGGGCGGCCGCGCAGCGTACGCCGGGTGCACGCAGGGAGCGTGCACCGCAAGTCTTGGGCCGGGCCGGTGCACGACACAAGCGTGCACCGGGTCTGCGCTTCCCGGGTGCGGAGGCGTGCGCCGGGTGCACGCCTAGAGCGTGCACCGCGCAGGCCGGTGCACGGTTGCGTGCACCGGGTCCGCAGATTCCTCGCCGCGGGGCGTGCACCGGGTGCACGCCCAGGCCCGTGGACCGCGCTGTACGGATTGCTACAGTAAACCCTATTTTCGCCGTTTTCGCGCCGTTTTCGCTCCCGTTTCGCGATTTCTTCTCCGTTTTCGCTCCCGTGCGATCCCGGCGACGACCCCGCGAACATGGTAACGACGGCGGCGGCCTCCCGTCTAACAACGGCGGCGGCGGCCTCCCGTTAACCCACTATGTCCCGCCGGAGTCGCCCGAAAAATTCCCGAAAAATTCCCAGAAAATTCCCGGAAAATTCCCGGTAATTCTAACGGCTAAACCGACGATCGACGAACACCCAAAACGTCGATCGGAAGTTCGATAACATGAGACCCGTTAAAAACCATCAATTAAAATCCGATAAAAAAATCCTCGATCACACCCGATCAAGAACGAGGATAAAATATGGATCAAAACCCGACGAAAATCCGCGAACGATGTTCCGATTAAAATAATCTAACAAGAACACGGAAAACCCCCGATTAATTTAACAAACGAAACGATGATGACTAACCTTAAATTTATCGGAATAAAAGATCCGATCTTGTTTCTCGCGGCGTCGGAAATCCGGATCCGCTCCCCGTAGACGATGGCGTCTCGTTCTCCGATCTCCGGCACGTGAATCGGGGCGATCGGGTTCCTCCGCTTCCTCCTTCTTTTCTTCTTTTCTCCTCCGGTTAGGGTTTTCCTCTTTCTTTTCTAATTGGGGTTTCGTTTGGTTTTCGGTACGCACGAAAGAGGAGGGTTTGAGGAGGCGGTATTTTAAATTAGGGTTTCCATTCGGTAAGCGGGGGAATAAATAACCCTTATTATCAATTTATCCAATTTGTAAGTACGCACCGTCAAAACCCCTTTCGGGTATTTTGGACTCCGATTAATTAATTCATCAATTAATTAATCCCTACCGATAACCCGATTACTTAATTTCTTTATTTACGTACGTAGGAAAAATCCGAAATTCCCCGTTCCTATTTCTCAAGAAAATATCCGACTGACGGGATATTTCTCACCTTTAAATCCTGACCACCGATTAATTAATCACCTTTATTAATTAATCAAGGGAAATCAAATTCCCAATTGGATTCAAATTACCGGATATTTAAATCCCCAATTTTCAAATCCCGGTCACCGATTATTTAATCCCCTTTATTAAATAATCATGGGAAATAAATCCCCAAATTAAATATCCGGATTTTATCTCTTATCCAATCCGCGAGATAAAATTCCCACTAATTTAAATCCCTTATTTAATTCGTACGTAGGAGGATTTAATTTTCCGTCACCAGACGATTAATTAATCAATTAATTATCCCTACGAGATAACCCACCTTATCTCTAACGGGTGCAAGATATTTTGCACGGTTCCCGATGCGTGACTAATCTCCGTATCACTTTGAATCCCGTTCTGGGGGATCCCGACATCGGATTTCGAATCCGATCGCACCGTCGGTCATCATTTTCCGCGCTCTATCGCAGAAAAATACACGCACCCCGCCCCGGCCGACTTTTGAAACTTAAATAATTTTACTTCGCTTAAGGCTTAAATGACTACAAGTAAGTCAAAATACCCCGAAAGGCCGGATCACTACAATAGGCCAGGAACAAAACCTCCCGAAGTCAGAAAGCAAACTTTTTCTCTCAACTTGGCAAACAACTTCTTCCCTCATAGAAGTTGTAGCACTATCCTGAAGTACCTCTCATGCTCCACGTCGCTTCGGAGGTAACCCGTATACCCACGACGATAATACCACCAACCCGTCCAAGTGAAACTGGGAAAACACAGTTCTTAAAATCAGTAGGGCATTAGTCAATCCACTTGACCTCGCTAACAGCTTATACTGCCCTTACAGGTTCTCAATCACTATAAAGGCACAGCCCTCGGCTGTAAGGTCTCACAGTGCTATCAGTCACTGAAAGGCATCTGCCCAAGCACAACCAAAACTGTCCGTGTTCGATCCATCCAAGAACTCTCACCGTTGTGTACACACAACGTGGCATCACCACCGTGTATCAACGGTGTGGCATCACCACCGTGTATCAATGGTGTGGCATCACCTCCGTGTATCAACGGTGTGGCATCACTACCGTGTATCAACGGTGTGGCATCACCCAAGTATTAAGGTCTCAGAACCTCACAGTTCTATACCCAACACTACCTCGAAACCCCAGAGCTGACCAAGGGCCAAAGATTAACTGGCAAGAACCAAGGCCCTAACTGCACTGGGCAGGACCCACAACCCTCATCTACGTGCAACACGTGATCTGGTATCTAAACCTCACGAGCACAATCTAAGGGTCCTATCTCTAGCCCAAAACAACAATGCAAATGCCCTGCCACCACGTGGCTAGCTGCCCCCAAATCCTCATCCTGTGCGACATAGAATCTCCCGCTCGAGGTCGGTCGCCCGCTGGGCAGCCGCGAAGCAGTGGCCCTCACTATCTGGCCATAACCTGTCGAAGCTCCGCCTGTCTGGAAGAAGGGGCCTGGCGGAGAAGGGGCCGAAGCTGTCGATGCTACTGCTGATCCCGCTCCAGGACAAGACCATGATCTGTGCCCTGCTTGCCCACATCGGTAACACCTGCCCTGCCGCTGCTCACATTGTGGAGGTGCGTGGGGTCCGCCACAAATCATACAACTATCAGCGCGCCTCCACTGCTGCTGCTGGTGCTGCTGTGGTCTAGGGGGTCGAGTCCCCCCTGACCTCTGCCTCCTCTGCATCCCACGGCCTCGAGGCTGGAATCGTGGTGGTCTTGGTGGCCTCGGCCTGCTCGACTGGTCCCACTCAGGTGGCGCCGGGCGTTTCTCTCCAGAACTAGACCCAGGCGTCCCGCGTTCAAGCAATCCCAACATGCGCTCCATGATTTCCTCCTGGCGCTTGGCCGCCTCCTCTTGGCGCCGCAAGGCCTCAGACATCTGGGCTACCTGGGCCCGTAGCTCCTGAATCTCGCCCTGCTCTGCCTCCTGGTGCTCGGGCTCCTCATCGGTCATGGAGTGCGCCGTCGTCTCCGCGCAACGCTTGGGAGGCATCGCTAGCAACTCTACAACAAGGCAAAAGATGTCAGAGAGCAAAAAAACTCTCGACCCGATCAAGCGAAAGTCTATAACATGTTAGCCGTTCTAAAGCATTATGTTGTCTGCAGCCAACATAATCACCTTTAGAAAAATAACATGCGAGATCACTCGTCCCAATCCTCTGGGGGAGGTACAAACTCAAACAAGACACTCGCTAAGGTCACGCCTCTCACGACAGTCTTCCTACTGTCCAACCAAAAGCCTAGGGTCTCTAAGTCCTCAACGACCTATATTCCTAGGCTCTGATACCACCTAATCTGTCACGCCCCGGGGTCGAACTGCGCCCCGGGTTCGCCAACAGATCCGCCGTCTGTACGGAAACGGCCGTACAGACGAAGCGGCTCACCTGCAAAAGAGATCTATAGCTATACAAGTATCAGAGCTGAAAGGAAGCTATACAGAAAAAGAGAAGTAACTGCATCACTAAGTGATAGAAAGTCCAAGAACACGAGTCCACTACCTCCCAAAACATAGGTACAAAAGTGGAAACCAAAAAGTACAGGTGACTCTAACCCTGACTCCACAGACTCGGGTAGGAACTAGTCGGCTACACCCTCACCTCGGTCAGAAGGCTCCGAATGAGCCGAGCCAGGAACGGTCGCCTCAGGAACACCTGTCATCAAAGCGGGTGTGAGATCTACTGCAACAGGCAGATCTCAGTGGGTACCGACTCCAAAACCCACGGTATGCACACTAAGTCTGCTAGAAACAGAAACAGATAGATAGATAGATAGATAGATAATGAATGCTGGAAATGAATCTACCACTATATGTCTCGATGCAATGCAGGGAATAAGTTCTCAATTTCTCTCGCGGGAGGCCTGGAAATTATGAACGACTGCCCCCTACAACCCTATCAAACAAGAACAGGCTGTAGGCATAGCCGCCCATAGTTTCCGCCCCCGCACTGGAAATGCTAGAACTCTCACAAGACATAAAAGTCATCTCAACTTCATTCAAGTATCCACCTGGTAACTCGGCCAGGGTATGTACCCACCTGGTAACCCGGCCGGGGGCATGTAGCCATCTGGTAACTCGGCCAGTGGTATGCATCATCTGGTAACTCGGCCAGTGATATTTACCCATCTGGTAACTCGGCCAGTGATAATCATCCATCTGGTAACTCGGCCAGTGATATTCATTCATCTGGTAACTCGGCCAGTGATATTTATCCATCTGGTAACTCGGCCAGTGATATTCATCCATCTGGTAACTCGGCCAGTGATATTCATCCATCTGGTAACTCGGCCAGTGATATTTATCCCTCTGATAACTCGGCCAGTGATATTTATCCATCTGGTAACTCGGCCAGTGATATTAATCCATCTGGTAGCTCGGCCAGTGATATTTACCCATCTGGTAATTCGGCCAGTGGTATGCATCATCTGGTAACTCGGCCAGTGATATTTATCCCTCTGGTAACTCGGCCAGTGATATTCATCCATCTGGTAACTCGGCCAGTGATGTTCATCCATTTGGTAGCTCGGCCAGTGATATTTACCCATCTGGTAACTCGGCCAGTGGTATGCATCATCTGGTAACTCGGCCAGTGATATTTATCCATCTGGTAACTCGGCCAATGATGTTCATCCATCTGGTAGCTCGGCCAGTGATATTTACCCATCTGGTAACTCGGCCAGTGGTATGCATCATCTGGTAACTCAGCCAGTGATATTTATCCATCTGGTAACTCGGCTAGTGATGTTCATCCATCTGGTAGCTCGGCCAGTGATATTTACCCATCTGGTAACTCGGCCAGTGGTATTTACCCATCTGGTAACTCGGCCAGTGATGTTCGTCCATCTGGTAGCTCGGCCTGTGATATTTACCCATCTGGTAACTCGGCCAGTGGTATTTACCCATCTGGTAACTCGGCCAGTGGTATGCATCATCTGGTAACTTGGCCAGTGATATTCATCAAATACAACTATGCAATCGGAGCGAATACCCAACGCGCATAGAACATGTCTCAGCAGCGAGCGCATGCAAGCTAAAGTCCACGATCGATCAGATCGGAAAACTCGTAAACTCAAGTGACGCTACTAACACTCGCGTCCAAGTCAAAAACGGCAACCCTCGACTTACACGACAGTCCCGCAATTACCTGTTAGTATAAGGATACGATACCTATGCATTTCGGAAGCAAAAGGGGCATTCCGCAATTCATTTGGAAGAAACCAACCCACCTGCGATCAATCCGCCAAAACCGTGCGCGAAACGGAGGTCCCGATGCGATCCTGCAGCTCCACGCGGCACAACACGCACCACTGGCCACGTAGAGAGTCCACACTAAGCCATAACTGCGAGAGAAGGAGATAAATCAGGATCAGAAAACCCGCGGTCGAAACCCACGCTCAGAAAGGCAAAAGAAACCCATCCGGCGATGAGAAACGCCGCGCGTCGCGCGGAAAACCCATCGCGCACACGTCGCAGCGCGTCGCCGAGTCGCAGCCTGCGCGGCAAAGGCGGCGCAGCTGCATGGCTCCAAACCCAGCCCGGCGGCACAAGGGCCGCCCGTGCGGCGCCCTGCAGTGCCGCGCGGGGCCCGCGGCACAGGGGCTGCCCGCGCGGCGCACTGCACTGTCGCGCGGGGCGCGCGGCACAGGGGCCGGCCGCGCGGCGCCCTGCCATGCCGCGCGGGGCCCGCGGTACAGGGGCCGCCCGCGCGGCCCCCTGCAATGCCGCGCGGGGCCCGCGGCATAGGGACCGCCCGCGCGGCGCCCTGCATTGCCGCGCGGGGCCCGCGGCACAGGGGCCGCCCGCGCGGCGCCCTGCAATGCCGCGCGGGGCCCGCGGCATAGGGGCCGCCCGCGCGGGGCCCCTGCAGTGCCGCGCGCCCAAGCGCGCGGCCTGCAGGCCCGCGCTGCCTATGGCCGCCCGCGCGGGGCCCTGCAGTGCCGTGCGCCCAAGCGCGCGGCCTGCAGGCCCGCGCGGCCCATGGCCGCCCGCGCGAGGCCCCTGCAGTGCCGCGCGCCCAAGCGCGCGGCCTGCAGGCCCGCGCGGCCCTTGGCCGCCCGCGCGGGGCCCTGCAGTGCCACGCGCCTAGCGCGCGGCCTGCAGGCCTGCGCGGGGCCAGGGGCCACCCGCGCGGGGCCCTGCAGTGGCGCGCGCGCCTAGTGCGCGGCCTGCAGCCCGCGCGGGGCCCTGCAATGCCGCGCGCGCATAGAGCGCGGCCTGCATCCCGCGCGTGGCTAGGGGCCGCCCGCGCGGGGCCCCTGCAATGCCGCGCGCCCAAGCGCGCGGCCTGCAGCCCGCGCGGGGCCAGGGGCCGCCCGCGCGGCGCCCAGGGCGCTGCGCTGGCGGCCTGGCGCCCTGCTGCACAACAGCAGCAGCAGGGCATCTACTGCGCTCGGCGCTCATACGCGCCCGCGCAGCGGCCCGCCTCCTACCCGCACGCCGCTACTTGCGCGCGCGCGGCCTGCAGCTCCACCATGCCGCCGGCGGCCAAAAAGAAAAGAAATGGAGAGGAGGGAGTGTAGAGTCCTGGCGTTCCAATACCTTTTTATACCTTCTTTTCATGACGGGAGTGTTGGGAAAACTGTTCACGGTGTTTTCTGCAATGGACCGGCCTGGACTGCGGGTATTTTTCTGTGTTGAGCTCGGAAAACGGAGAATGGCAAAGCGATCGGATTCGAATTCCGAATTACGGATCTCCCGGAATGGGGGTCAAAGCGTTTGCTTTCGAGTGGTGCAGTAGAATCCGTGCTAAGTGGCCGGCACACTTTTCGAGGTGATCGGACTGGATACTTCTTCGATCGGACGTCTCATCTTATTTCTGTCAGTGGGTTGTTTTATTTATTTTGTAGTACCTCAACCTTCCAGTTTTCCGTTTTGGTCTTAACTGAATCTTCTTAGTTGTTAGAGAAGGGGATTGAAATTCGAGAATTTTTGGGCTGATCGTCAGGGTTTGTGGATATTTTTAGGTGGTAGGGGCCGCAAAATGATGAGCGGCGGTGCGATCGGATTTGAATTCGGACTCCGGGACCTCCCAGAATAATTTTTTGAAGTTTTTAGCGGTTTCGGGTGCATCGAAAGGCGTGCGGGCGATCGGCACGTTTTTCGAGGTAATTTTTGGGACCGCTGGTTTGCACCCGATCGTTTAAGTTTTGATTTTGGGGATTTAAATTATTTTCCCTACTTCTCGTTCCTTTGGGTTCGTGCGTTAGGGCTTTTCTGATGAGTGCGGGAGAAACCCAAACCCTCCTCCTACCTTCTTTCCACCATCCGACGTTGGGCGTGAGGAACCGAGGCGGCAAGACGAAGAGAAGGAAGAACGATCGCACGCCCTGCGGAACCCGGCGAACGAGAGCGGGACGATCCTCGTTCTTTCTCCCTTACCAGCGAAAACGAGGTGAGCGGTTTGGACCTTTCCGTTCCCTTTCGGTTGGAGGTTTTCCTTGTTGTCGTACCGCGTTTGAGACGAGTTTGGTGCTAAGTGGGAGGCCGCCGCCGCCGTTGTTAAACGGGAGGCTGCCGCCGCCATTACCGTGTTCGCGGGGTCATCGCCGGTGTCGCACGGGAGCGAAAACGGAGAGAAAACGCGAAAACGGGAAACCTACTGTTCATCCCGTACGGCTCCCTCAGCCGCGGTCCACCGGCCGATCGTGCACCCGGCGCACGGCTCGGCCACCTGCGGGCGTGAACCCGGCGCACGGCTGCGTGCGCCAGACCGGGCCGCAAGTGCGCGGTCCACACGCCGGGCGTGCACCCGGCGCACGCCCCGCGGCCTGGGGGCGCAGACCCGGTGCACGGTTGCGTGCGCCGGCCCAGCCCGCAAGCGCGGTTCACCGCACAGTGTGCGCCCGGTGCTGCGCCGCGGCCGGGAAGTGATGAACCCGGCGCGCGCCTTCTGCCGTGCGCGGCCCGGCCCAGGATGGGGCGGTTCACCGCACAGTGTGCGCCCGGTCTGTGAGGGCCGCCACCCTTGGCCGCATACCCGGTCCACGCCTGGACCGTGCACCAGCCTTCAGCTTTTGAGCCCAGAAGCTCCGTTTTTGGCCCGTTTCGCCCCGTTTTTGAGTGTTTTTGACCGCGACGATGTTTTTAACATTATTACTTACTGTAACTTTTTCGGGCACAGGGTGGGAGTGTTTTAGCGGGAGTTCAGCAAACCTTCTCCTTCGCGTTTCAGGTGGGTACATCCTTAGAACCCCTTTATTGCCCATTTTCGTTACTGTCATGATTATCGTGTGGTGTGTGCTCGGCTCACTATTGTTGGTTACGTTTGGGTACTTGGTTCATTATGATTGGGTTCGTCTTGGGTACTTGGTTCATTATTGTGGGGTCTGGTTTGGGATTCGGCGTCGGGTTGTCGGCAATTGTATCTTGTTTAAGATAAATATCTAATTGTGCTAACATGGTGTTCCTTGTGGTATTTATTGTTGAGTATGCATGTTAGCGGGTTACCTTCGATCACACATGTTGCTGTTTTACTTTTAATTATACATGTTGCCGTTTACTCTTGTTATATATTATGATGCTAACATGATGATGGTTATGGTTACTTGGCTCGAGGCTGCAGCACGCGCACCCGCGGTTTGGCCACCGCTAAGGGTGCGCTTTTCCGGAAAAGTGGTCTATGACCCGTGTATACCCACGAGGTGACGTAGTGGGGCCCCTTATTAGTTGTGGGGTTTGAGGCGCCGAGGTGCGAGCGATGCGACCCGTCGGTTTAGTTGTCCGACGTGGTCGAGTATTGCAGGTACGGTGCGACCCGTCGGTTTAGTTGTCCGACGTGGTGGGGTGTTACAGGTGTTACAGGTGTTACAGGTGTTACAGGTGTTAAAGGTATTACAGGTGTTACAGGTGTTACAGGTGTTACAGGCGTTACAGGTGTTACAGGTGTCACAGGTGGTTTGGGGGGGGGGGCTTGCTCCGGCTAGTCTTACTTTGAGGCTTGGTATTACTTTACCGCTTTTAGTACTCTATCATGATAGTGTCGCTGACTACCCACTCTGTGACAGGTTCGTCCAGGGACGAGTGCTAGGACGACGGTGAGGCCGTGGCAAGAGTACTTCGGTCCTTCGAGACCATAGACTGTACGTGCTTCTATTTTGCTCATTTCATTACCTGTTAGTGGTTTGCTATGTGGATTGCGATACCCTCGTGGGGTCGATGTGGATGTTGGAATGTCATCTATTATCTTTGTGAGCGTTTGTTTTGCTTTTCCCGTTGGGCCGTTTTCAAACTACAAAAGAAAGCATTTCGAAAGCTGTTTTAAAAATGTGGGTGTCGTGTGGGCACCATTTTAAAAAAAAACCCTGTGGATTTATGGATTGCGAAAACCATTCTGAAAACCTGGGCGCCGTGTGGGCGCCGTTTTTAAAACCTGTGGATTTATCCTTTCAAAATTAGTCGGCCCTATTGAATACTTATGAGAAAGAGCTGTATACTTCCGACCGTCGAACTAGTGTGGTTATAGCGATAGTTGTATGGCTGTTGTAGTCAGGACGCCGTGCATATACAAAGGAAACTCTGCCCGTTCGCAGAGTGAATTTGTATATGCGGCGGGTCTGGGCACGCACCGGGGGAATTTGGTTTCAAAAAAATATATATACGCAAATTTAAATCTTTTCAGTGGTTGTCTTCCGCTTAATGAAACCCCCGGGGCGTGACAGATTAAGATGGTATCAGAACGAAACAGCTTTAACCACAGTAGTCGCTGTCCAACATCCACTGGAGCACATTACCACTGGCTACTAGCTAATGAAATGATCAGGATATATCTGCATAGAGATGCGAGAGTGCGGGGACTATGGAGTTTTTTTTTTCCGGTTTAGCTCGGGTGGTAGCACAACCCACCGGTGGTTGTTGGTTTGTCGGCCGTCTGTCGGTCATGGGTAACTCGATAGCCGTTGTCTAAACTTGTACCTTCTGGGTCTTCTGGTGGTAAGCTACCGCGGGTAGTCGGTCAATTCCTTTTGCACCATGGGCAAGGTATGGGTGGGAATGAGGATTCTTCCCCTAAGTTTGTTATCCATAGTTCGACTTTTCACCGTAGACACTGCGACGGTTGCAGAGATCGTCGTGATGGGTTCACGGGGGGCTCCTTTGGGTTAGAAAGGGAGGCCACCGGGGCTAGTAAATCCTCTTCGTTTGGCCTCGTTTTGGAGTCAGAGAGACCATACCTCGCTTCGCACGAGGGTGCGTAAGTGGTGACTTTTAATAGGGGGTTTAGCTTTGATGCTGGGTGGTGCCGAGTGGCTCCTTTTAATGGGGTTGTGGTGGTAAAGTTTTGGGTTGGGTTTCTGTTTTCTGCACAAGTGCGTCGGTTCGGTTGTCCTGCTGGTGGGTTGGCGTGTGATCCCTCGAGTGCATTTAGTGAACCTAGGCAACTTTTGACACGGTTCTCCTCGCTGACCTCGTTGCTTGTCTTTTTTCGACCCTTTAGACTTCAGACGGATAGTCTTCAGTACCTGGAGGTCCTTGCCGAACAGACCTTGAGCTTTGATTTTTCTTCTAGTTGGGAGTGTCACTGTTGGTCTGGAAGTTTACCGCTCGATTCGGTGCCCGGTACTTGGTGGGGCAACGGTTTGGGACCAAGAGATAGCGGCAATTTAGAGCGACGCACCCCGTCGGTACCAGGTCGGAGGTAGGACCTCACCTTGTGGGTTTGGTCGCCAGCTTCCCATGACTAAGTTATAGCCTTGAGGTTTGGTTTGGGAGCGTTGTGGATGGTGATCTTTTGGGGCAGGTGTGAGTCAAGGGGGGGTAATCTGGCGACTATTCGGAGTTTTGGCTCTGGTCACCTTCGGCTAGGAGGCCCTGTACGCGGCCCTTTTTGTGGGGTAGACTTGGTGGTAGGTCTTAGAGCAGAAACCTAACGTTAGTTTCGACCGTCGCCTCGGTAGGATGGGTAGTCGGAGCGAGTGGCCCGGGACGGTGGTTATGCTCCCAGCTTGTGGCCCGTGTTGGTGACGGGTGGAAGTATCCAGCGTCGGCGACGGAGGGGAGCAGCCCGTGTTGGTGACAGGTGAGTTCGTTGTCTTCAGAGGAGAATTTATGATAGTTAGTAACCCAGCCTGTTATGTTGGCACCGCTTGGAGCCTTGTGAGGGCGTTGTGTGGGTTGTTTTTCCCGTCGTCGGGTTAGATGGGTTGGACTTCTAAAGGATCATTGGTAGGGGTTGGGCAGTACGACTGGGGTACCTCGACACATCGCGTGACCTTGTTGCTGACTGCTCAGAGCCGGCTGGGGTGGTGTGCGGACCGGCGGCGTCGTGACTGGGAATTCCGAGTCGGGAGGCAGGAATACGACGAGGTGCTGGGAATGGACTGGTTCACGAGGTATCCGGCGGATGTATAGCTACTTGGTTTTAGTGAGCCTAGCGACTCGACCCCTTGCGTCGGTCACTGACATCCCCATGGTAAGGGTTTCTTCTGTCATCCCCCTGACTGAATTGCCGGAAATACCCCCGGGCGAGAGGTCATCCTATCTTTCGAGCTTCTACCAGACACGCAACCTATCACTTAGGCGCCTTGCGGAATGGCTTTCACGGAACTGAGGGAATTTAAGGCATAAGGAGTTTTTCGGAATAGAGGGTTCGTCAGACCGAGTGTATCGCCTTGGGGCGCACCCGTGCGCTTCGTGCAAAAGAAGAACGGAAGCCTACGCCTACGCATCGACCGTAGGGAGATAAGCAAAGTTACAGTGAAGAATGAGTCCGGGATTGACGACCTCTCTAATCGATTGCGAGGCGCACTTACGGATTTTTCTCCGGAATCTCAGGGACCGGAAGCTGTTTGCTAAGTTCAAGAATGTGAGTTCTGACTTCGCGAAGTGGACTTTTGGGGCACGTTGTGTCAGCAACGGGAATCACAGAGAATGTGAGCGGAACTGCCCGACATACGATCCGGAACTGGCAGCAGTTGTTTTCGTTTTAAAGCTTTGGAGACACCACCGTTTGGAGTTCATCGCGATGTGCTTTCGGATCGCCGGAGTCCTAAGTTTTGTTCACATAGAAGGATTTGACTTTTGCGGCAGAAACATTGGCTGAAGTTACTGAAGGACTCGGCTTGTCCATTCAGTATCACCCCGGGAAGGGCAGTGTAGTAGCGGATGTTTGGAGCAGGAAGGGTCAAATCGAGGGGGGAAACCGATGAGCACGAGCACTCAGCAGGACCGGTATTGTCGCGCGACTTTTGTCCTTGATGGTCAAGCCAACCCTCTTAGAGAAACCCTAGAAGGTTAGAAAATGGGTGCGCGGATACAGTTTATTCGAGACAAGACCCCCGGACCACGCGAGCGACTTTTCGGCGAGTGCGAACGACACAGTACGTTTCGAGGGCGAGATTGCATGCCCGAGCTGCCAGAGTTGAAGAAAGAGATACTATCAGAGGCGCACTGCGCTCCCTACGCGGCACATCCAGGTGACACGAAGATGTACAAGGACCCCAAGCAAAATTTTTGGGGGACTAAACCAAAGGGGGATGTAACACTGTTCACTGCTCGCTGTCTAGAGGGTTAACAAGTAAAGTTCGAACTTCAGCGCCCAGCAGGGAAAACTACAATCTCTACTTGTACCAGAGTTGGAAATGGGAGCAAACCAGCATGGAATTCGTCACGGGTTTTCTACATCGCATCAAGGGCACGACGCAGTTTGAGTCACAGTGGATCGACTGACGAAGTCGACTCTCTTTCCACCTATCTGTACGACGTGGACCAGAGACACTCGACTAGTGTCGAACCTTTGGCAAAGTCTACAACGAGCTCTAGAGACTAAACCACACTTCAGCACGGCGTTCCACCCCCCCCAGACCGACGGACAGTCCGAGCAAGTGAACCGAATTCTCGATGATGCGCTCCGAGCCTGCGTACTTGATTTGGGTGATGGATGGTCACTGCTTTTGAACTTAGAGAGGACCTGAGCTTCGACGGAACACCGGTGCGGATCTTAGCACGAGAGGACAAAAAGGGATTGCGCAACCGGACGATCCCCTATGTGAAGGTGCTGTGGAGCAACCAGGAAGAACGTGAAGTGACTCGGGAACTGGAGTCAAAGATGAGCGAGTGCTGCCCAGATTTATTCATCGCGGGCCAGGATCAAGTTTCGAGGACGAAACTTCTTTTAAGTGGTGAGTGATGTAGAGTCCTGGCGTTCCAATACCTTTGTATACCTTCTTTTCATGACGGGAGTGTTGGGAAAACTGTTCACGGTATTTTCTGCAATGGACCGGCCTGGACTGCGGGTATTTTTCTGTGTTGAGCTCGGAAAACGGAGAATGGCAAAGCGATCGGATTCGAATTCCGAATTACGGATCTCCCGGAATGGGGGTCAAAGCGTTTGCTTTCGAGTGGTGCAGTAGAATCCGTGCTAAGTGGCCGGCACACTTTTCGAGGTGATCCGACTGGATACTTCTACGATCGGACGTCTCATCTTATTTCTGTCAGTGGGTTGTTTTATTTATTTTGTAGTACCTCAACCTTCCAGTTTTCCGTTTTGGTCTTAACTGAATCTTCTTAGTTGTTAGAGAAGGGGATTGAAATTCGAGAATTTTTGGGCTGATCGTCAGGGTTTGTGGATATTTTTAGGTGGTAGGGGCCGCAAAATGATGAGCGGCGGTGCGATCGGATTTGAATTCGGACTCCGGGACCTCCCAGAATAATTTTTTGAAGTTTTTAGCGGTTTCGGGTGCATCGAAAGGCGTGCGGGCGATCGGCACGTTTTTCGAGGTAATTTTTGGGACCGCTGGTTTGCACCCGATCGTTTAAGTTTTGATTTTGGGGATTTAAATTATTTTCCCTACTTCTCGTTCCTTTGGGTTCGTGCGTTAGGGCTTTTCTGATGAGTGCGGGAGAAACCCAAACCCTCCTCCTACCTTCTTTCCACCATCCGACGTTGGGCGTGAGGAACCGAGGCGGCAAGACGAAGAGAAGGAAGAACGATCGCACGCCCTGCGGAACCCGGCGAACGAGAGCGGGACGATCCTCTTTCTTTCTCCCTTACCAGCGAAAACGAGGTGAGCGGTTTGGACCTTTCCGTTCCCTTTCGGTTGGAGGTTTTCCTTGTTGTCGTACCGCGTTTGAGACGAGTTTGGTGCTAAGTGGGAGGCCGCCGCCGCCGTTGTTAAACGGGAGGCTGCCGCCGCCGTTACCGTGTTCGCGGGGTCATCGCCGGTGTCGCACGGGAGCGAAAACGGAGAGAAAACGCGAAAACGGGAAACCTACTGTTCATCCCGTACGGCTCCCTCAGCCGCGGTCCACCGGCCGATCGTGCACCCGGCGCACGGCTCGGCCACCTGCGGGCGTGAACCCGGCGCACCGCTGCGTGCGCCAGACCGGGCCGCAAGTGCGCTGTCCACACGCCGGGCGTGCACCCGGCGCACGCCCCGCGGCCTGGGGGCGCAGACCCGGTGCACGGTTGCGTGCGCCGGCCCAGCCCGCAAGCGCGGTTCACCGCACAGTGTGCGCCCGGTGCTGCGCCGCGGCCGGGAAGTGATGAACCCGGCGCGCGCCTTCTGCCGTGCGCGGCCCGGCCCAGGATGGGGCGGTTCACCGCACAGTGTGCGCCCGGTCTGTGAGGGCCGCCACCCTTGGCCGCATACCCGGTCCACGCCTGGACCGTGCACCAGCCTTCAGCTTTTGAGCCCAGAAGCTCCGTTTTTGGCCCGTTTCGCCCCGTTTTTGAGTGTTTTTGACCGCGACGATGTTTTTAACATTATTACTTACTGTAACTTTTTCGGGCACAGGGTGGGAGTGTTTTAGCGGGAGTTCAGCAAACCTTCTCCTTCGCGTTTCAGGTGGGTACATCCTTAGAACCCCTTTTATTGCCCATTTTCGTTACTGTCATGATTATCGTGTGGTGTGTGCTCGGCTCACTATTGTTGGTTACGTTTGGGTACTTGGTTCATTATGATTGGGTTCGTCTTGGGTACTTGGTTCATTATGGTGGGGTCTGGTTTGGGATTCGGCGTCGGGTTGTCGGCAATTGTACCTTGTTTAAAATAAATATCTAATTGTGCTAACATGGTGTTCCTTGTGGTATTTATTGTTGAGTATGCATGTTAGCGGGTTACCTTCGATCACACATGTTGCTGTTTTACTTTTAATTATACATGTTGCCGTTTTACTTTGGTTATATATTATGATGCTAACATGATGGTGGTTGTGGTTACTTGGCTCGAGGCTGCAGCACGCGCACCCGCGGTTTGGCCACCGCTAAGGGTGCGCTTTTCCGGAAAAGTGGTCTATGACCCGTGTATACCCACGAGGTGACGTAGTGGGGCCCCTTATTAGTTGTGGGGTTTGAGGCGCCGAGGTGCGAGCGATGCGACCCGTCGGTTTAGTTGTCCGACGTGGTCGGGTATTGCAGGTACGGTGCGACCCGTCGGTTTAGTTGTCCGACGTGGTCGGGTGTTACAGGTGTTACAGGTGTTACAGGTGTTACAGGTGTTAAAGGTATTACAGGTGTTACAGGTGTTACAGGTGTTACAGGTGTTACAGGCGTTACAGGTGTTGCAGGTGTCACAGGTGGTTTGGGGGGGGGGGGGGCTTGCTCCGGCTAGTCTTACTTTGAGGCTTGGTATTACTTTACCGCTTTTAGTACTCTATCATGATAGTGTCGCTGACTACCCACTCTGTGACAGGTTCGTCCAGGGACGAGTGCTAGGACGACGGTGAGGCCGTGGCAAGAGTACTTCGGTCCTTCGAGACCATAGACTGTACGTGCTTCTATTTTGCTCATTTCATTACCTGTTAGTGGTTTGCTATGTGGATTGCGATACCCTCGTGGGGTCGATGTGGATGTTGGATTGTCATCTATTATCTTTGTGAGCGTTTGTTTTGCTTTTCCCGTTGGGCCGTTTTCAAACTACAAAAGAAAGCATTTCGAAAGCTGTTTTAAAAATGTGGGTGTCGTGTGGGCACCATTTTAAAAAAAAACCCTGTGGATTTATGGATTGCGAAAACCATTCTGAAAACCTGGGCGCCGTGTGGGCGCCGTTTTTAAAACCTGTGGATTTATCCTTTCAAAATTAGTCGGCCCTATTGAATACTTATGAGAAAGAGCTGTATACTTCCGACCGTCGAACTAGTGTGGTTATAGCGATAGTTGTATGGCTGTTGTAGTCAGGACGCCGTGCATATACAAAGGAAACTCTGCCCGTTCGCAGAGTGAATTTGTATATGCGGCGGGTCTGGGCACGCACCGGGGGAATTTGGTTTAAAAAAAAATATATACGCAAATTTAAATCTTTTCAGTGGTTGTCTTCCGCTTAATGAAACCCCCGGGGCGTGACAGGGAGAAACCCATGTTCTCACAATAAAAAAAACTAAAATAATACACACCTCCACGAGGCTTGCCGCGCCCACGGTCGGCTCCACGTCCTCGCTCGGAGAAGAAAACGCCCAAGAAAAACCTCTCCTTCTTCCCTCTTCTTCTTCCTCCCTTCCTTCTCCTTCCTCTGCTTCACTCCAAGCTACAGGAGCTCTCACCCCAAATCGGGAAGAAGGTGGTGAGGTGGAGCCTTTTTAAAAAGGGGAGTTGTTAATAAAGCAAAGGGAATTAATTAAGGGATTAATTAATCTCATCAAATCCACCATCCTTAATTAATTCACCACCACCTCCTCCCTGCCAACACCCCACCTCAACAGCACAAACAGAAGCAACACATAATTAAGCCTACACTTAATTAATTAATTGAATAAAATATTCCAATAAGCCAACTATAACTCACTTTTTGGCTTCGGGCCTTCCGCCGGGGTCCGGAACCTCCCGAACTCCGCTGTAATCTGAAAATACACATGCTCACAGCTTTTTCTCCTCAAAAAGCTCAACCGTGGAGTCGGTGTGCTCAATCCAAAAACCGGCTCCAAAACTGCCAGTTCCAACTCACTTTTTGCCCTCGGGTCCTCCGCGTCAGTCCGGAACCTCCCGAACTCCGCTGTAAAGGTAAAGTATACCTGTTCCAAGCATTTTCCAATATCCTGTACCCCACCACGAAGTCGAGGCTTCCCCGAAACCAGTCCTCTACCGGCGGACAAGCCCGGAAAACCCCGATTCCAGCTGGGGCTTCCGCGTTGATCCGAATCAACCGGAACTCAACTGTAAACAAATATGGAACACGCCCAAGGTGATTTCTCCGCACCACGCCCTCTTGCGAGGTCGGTGCGCCAACCGAAATCCCGGTACTCTACAGCTATTTTGAGTGACAGTGAGTCTCGGCTGTGCAGTTTTCCAGCCTGTGTGTGAGACAGTGTTCCTTTGGTTACAGTCGATCTTGTTGATCGAGGATTTGGATTATAGCCTGCATGAGCCACATTTGAGCTCGACAGAGATACGCGGATACTTTCCTCGGTGGGATCGCTCTCCTCGAGAGCTGTAGAGTTATTTAGGATCCACAAGGATCTAAATAGGTACTATCAAACACCTAGAGGGGGGTGAATAGGTGTAATATTATAAAAAATAAATCTCAGTGCAAAAAAAAAACCAATGCGGAAAATAAAAATAGCACACCGAGATTTACATGGAAACTCCAATCCAGGAGAAAAACCACGGGACCAACACGCAATAACAATCCACTAAGAAAAGAAGAATAACAAGGTGATTACCGACTCCACGGACTCGACCCCTCCTTCAACTTCTTCGGACCTTGCGCTCAGCGATTGCACGTCCACTGCACACGTTCGAATCCACGAACGCCACTCGAATCCACGAGCACACGTTTCGAATCCACGAAACGCCTTTAGCACACCGAATCCACGGTGCTACGTCGAATCCACGACGCAAACTCAGCCGGTAAGAATATTGGCTTCGATGGTGATCCTTTGCTTAGATTATCAATGAAGATCCATGGAAGAAATCTTTAAGCAAAGATTAGATCAATTCGACAAAAGATATGTTCTTGAAAGAACCATCAAATTGACCTAAAAGAGGCTATAAAGAAGAACGGTAAAAACCTAGCCTCTAGGGTTGCTCTCAAGTGTTTTATAAATTGATCGGTCGTTTTTGAGAAACCCTAAATGTCTATTTATAGTTTAGAAACCTTTGGAAAGAGATAAGCATCAAAAACTGCCTTAACAGAAATTTTCCCGCATGACGATCCGGATCGGATTTACGGCGATCCTGATCGTCGTCTTTTTTCAGCAATTCCTGAAAAAACAAGGTTCGGGATCCGGATCGGAATTCTATTCCGGATCGGAATTCTGATCCGGATCGGAATTCTGATCCTGATCGGTTCAGGATCAGAAATTCTGATCCGGACTCTGAACATCCAATTTGTCCAGTTTTTGATTTTTATGCAATGAAACCTTATCCAAGTGTTTCTAAACTACTCAAATGTATTCGGATCACCAAAATTATTTAGTTAAACATACCTAAGCATTCCGAATCCATTTTCCTTGAGATTGATGTATATGATCCATAAATCTTCAACTTCAATCAATCTTCAAGACTCAAAACACTGAGTGTCAACTTGAGCTCTTGTTGAATCTTCTCTAAGTCTTTGATTGCTGATTGACAATTTGATCCCTTTAAGACTCCGACTCAACTCACTGACTTGACTCACGAAATATGCCAACACCAAAATGCCGTAACAAGAGCCACTCCGGAGTTGGGCCTGTTCTTCTATCGCGACTTGTCGACGCAGTGTTCCCTCTGGCTGGGCCAGTTAGTGGCAGTCACGGACATAGTCCCTCTGGCTGGGCCAGTTAGTGGCAGTCACGGATGCCCTACGTAAGTCCGGTCCCCCGGGACGTGACGGCAGTAGGTAGGCGCAGGTTTGACTGGACCCTATGCGGCAGTCAGTTGAGATTGGGTGATTTGAGTCGAGAGCTAGTTGTAGCATCATGTTCTTTCTGTTCCACTTTTGAGCATCTAGATAGAGGCATAGTAGCTGTAGAGTTTACTTTACCAGCTTTTCCCTTTCCACACTGCATTGTTACTTTTTGCCTCTAGTAGACTTAGTGGGCAGACCGTCGGGCTTGTTGGCGGCACCTACTGAGAACTACTTGGGACGTAGTTCTCACACCCGTCGTGGTGTCTTTTCCCCAGGGACTTCTTCTTCTGCTCCTGTTCCTGCCGCACCTGTTGCTGACCCGACTGATCGAGGTAAGGGAGTCGCGAGATAGATTCCTACCAGTTGTCGCCTGAGAGTAGATGTACCTCCCTACATTTTGAGAGTTCATGTCGAGTGATATTGTAGTGAGGATTGAGTTGTACTCTTCTTATTTTGAGAGATATTTGTATTTTGGTGAGGATTCTGGTTGTATATTTTGTTAGAGTTGTATTTATTTTATCCAGCTTTTACTTTTCAGCTCTGATATCTGTATAGTGTAGATCTCTTTTGCAGGTTAGTCGCTACGTCTATACGGGGCTTCCCGTATGGGCGGCGGATCTGTTGGCGAGCCCGGGTCGCAGTTTCGACCCGGGGCGTGACAGGTCCGCATGCGGGCCGAACGCCGCCCGGGTCGTCGTCGTGCGGGGACTTCGTGCTCGTGGATGTTTACAACTTGTCGCTTTTTCGTTATCTGCCGGAGTCGTCGTTGGGTGTTTTTGATCACCAGGTCTTAGTTTTCGTCTCCTCAGGATCGCGGGACGCGGTAGATTCGGCAGACACGCAAACGCGGACGAATCGAACGCCGGACTCCTTTCAAGGTGGGCACTTTCTCTAGGGCTAGTTGGGAAAGGGTGTACATTGTAAGATGCTAGTATGGGCAAAGGTGTTTTTCTAAAGTATTCTTTTTGTGCATTGCTAACCTCGTTTTACTTAATTTATCTAAATAATCGTCTATATATCTGATTATGAGGCTCGTGTGACTGCACGCACGCCAGTGGTTTGGCCACCGCAAGGGTGTGCTTTTCCGAAAAAGTGATACGTTGACCCGTGTACCCTACGTGACGGTGACGTAATAGGGGCCCCCGTGGGTGGGGGGTGTGAGCGGTGGTGCCGAGATGGGTGTTCGGCGGCCGACGCAGCTGCTCGGCAGGGGTCCGAGATGGGTGCTCGGAGGGGTCGCTGGGGAAGGTACCCGATTTGTGTACACAGGGTTACCTACCGTGGATTACACTTCGCGGCGAGAGGGGTTGCTCCAGTTTTAGTGGTTTGCTATTTTATTGCCCTTATTGCTCTTACTTTACTTTACGGTCACTGACTTCCCGCCTTGTGATAGGTTCGTCTAGGGGCGAGTGCTAGGACGTCGGTAAGGACGCGGGAACGCTGTACTGACCCTTAGCGGCCACGGACACAGCCGATTTTTCTTTCCTTGTTCATTTACTATTTCAAGATAGTTAGATGTGGATTGCGATACCCCCGTGGGTTCGACGTGGATGTTACCTGTTTCTTTTATAACTAGAGAGTGTATGTCTTGCTTTTCTTTACTTGGCCGTTTTGAACTACGAACAACAAAAACCGACGAAAATCGTTTGCGAAAACCGATTTTAAAACGTGGGTGTCGTGTGGGCACCGTTTTGAAACTCTGTGATTATTTATCTTTTTACAAACAGTCGGCCTTTTTTAAAGTATGAGAGTAGATAGGATGTGTGGTTGTATGTTGAATGTATCTGTGCCTTGATCTAATGTGGTTAAAGCTTGTATGAGGTGTAGTATGTAGTCAGGACGCCGTGCATATACAAAGGAGACTCTGCCCGTTTGCAGAGTGAATTTGTATATGCGGCGGGTCTGTGCACGCACTGGGGGGATTTGTTTTCAAAAAAAAAAAAAAAAATTATTACGCTGATCTGGGAGCATCGGTGGCTCTTCTTCCGCACTAATGAACCCCCGGGGCGTGACACAATCCCTAACCAATCTCATATCAACATCTCGGAGCTGATGTAGGACTAACAACTCCATGGATCAAATCCAATGTCCTAACTGCACTGGGCGGGGTTGGCAACACTTAACCATGTGCTAAACGTGATCTAGAACCTGATCCTCGCGTGCACAAGCCAACCATCCTATCTCAGGCCCACGCGAAGCTACCCCTGCTCTACTAAAACACGCGCAAGCGGTGTCGGCATCAAACATGCTCCAACTCTGACAACCGTCAGCAGAACCACACCTGGTAAGACGCGATCCACTATCCTGGCATCCTCTATCCGGCTGCACGATCCCCTCCACTAGATGCTAGTGGCCATCGCTCAATCTGCCTCGGCGTCACGGCTCCATCAGCCTACCGATAAATCGGACGAACCTCCTCATCCTAAAAGGGTTAGTGAGGGGGAATGGGTGCCGTCGCCAGCGGCAATTCCATGAGCTCTACTCTGGGACACTCTGCCTGAAGATATCCTGGCTATCCACATAAAAAGCATTGCCCTTTCCTAAAGTCACTCAATGGCGATGAATGCGGCCCACTGCAAAAGACACAATCATACCAATACCGCCGCTGGTGTCTCGACTGTCGAGAACCTCCTGGTCTCCGTCTTCTCTGAGATCCATGACCCTAAACTGGAATCATGGCAACCTCAATCCACCTGACTATCCCAAAATCCGACAATGCTGGACGTCTCTCACTGGTGCTGGTTCCTCGCTCTCAATCCCTCTTGAACGCGATCACTGAGGCTCAGTCAATCCATCGAGCCTGTACAATCGTTGCATCTAAAGTCAGCATTCGCCGAGAAAGCACAAGGTGATAGACATCTCGATGTAGTCCCCTCTCAAAAAAAATGATCAACCTTCAAGGCCTCATCATGGCAACATGGGACACACTGCTCAACAATCGCAGAAACTCGCTCCAGGTCATCAACTGCGCTCCCGGTGGTCCATCGGGACGAACTCGACGCCACCAACTCTCGGCGTTCTGATCCTAAGTGTGCATAACCAAGTGCACTAGATGCTCCTTCTGGGTGAACAAATCCTCGAACAGCTCTTCCATAGCAGTGATCCAGTTCTCGGCCTCCCAAGGCTCCAAACTTTATCCTGAAATCCACAGGGGGTGGTACTGGATGAAGTACATAACCAATTGACAATCTCTTGCTGCTCCAGCACTATCCACAGTGCGATCTGGGTCGAAGTCGACGATGTCGTGGCTGGAGATACTGTTGGCGATACCTCAGTCGATGCTCTCTGCTCGAGCATGCGCATCACGCGCTCCATGCTCTCTTCCTGGTGCCGCATCGCCTCAAACAACTGAGCTACATGGCTCGTAACTCTGAGACCTCTCTCTGCTCTGTCCATTCAGCCTCCCGCTGTTCGGGCTCCTCATCCCAAGTCAAATACGCCCTCGCCACAGCCCGGCATCTCGGAGGCAACGAAAACCGCTGAAACAGAACAAACATTAGGACCAAGAACTCTCACAACCCAATCAAACGAAAGTCTAAATATGTTAACCTTTCTAAAGCATTATGTTGTCTGCAGCCAACATAATCATCTTTAGAGAAATAACATGTAAGATCACTCGCCCTAATCCTCTGGGGGAGGTACTAACTCAATCAGGACTCTCGCTAAAGTCACGTCTCTCACGACAGTCATCCTAATGTCCAACCAATAGCCTAGGGTCTCTAAGTCCTCAACGACCTATATTCCTAGGCTCTGATACCACCTAAATCTGTCACGCCTCGGGGTCGAAACTGCAACCCAGGCTCGCCAACAGATCCGTCATCTGTACGGAAACTGCCACACAGACGAAGCGTCTACCCTGCAAGTCAGATCTATAGCTAAAATGTATCAGAGCTGAAATAGAACTAAAACCAAATGCTATAGAATAAATACTGAACATCTGCAATAGAAAAATCTCCACTAATACACAAATCCTCAATACAGGTCTCTCAAATAAATAATAAAATACAAGCCTTACCAAACTCTCACACTGTCCAGTACAAAAGTAGAATCATAAAGCTAACAGGGTACATCTACCTCTGACTCAAAATGCTGGTAATGAACTACTCGGCCACGTCCTCACCTCGATCAGCTGTCTCCGCGCGAACTAAGCCAGAACAGCAGCCTCAGAAAACCTATCACCGTAGCGGGTGTGAGACCTACTGCAGAAGGTAGATCTCAGTGGGTACCGTCATCAATATCCACGGTTTGCCCACTAAGTCTACTGGAGGCACAACATGTAATGTACCAGATTTATGGTATATAAATAATATAAATAAAAATGGTATGAAATACTATTTTTATTGAATTCAGAGAAAAGTGAGTTGCAGTTGAGAATTTGAAGTTTCAAATTCTAAAGCTTAAGTTCGCCGATTTCTGCGAAGTGGCGAAACTCAGCAAAAATATTTGTAACACATTTCAAATATAATTACAAGTGCGTTGGAAGTATTTCGAATCGACGCAAAAGCCGTTGAGCCGAAAAGTGAGTTGTTGTTGAAAAGCGAAGCCTCAAGTTTGCAAAATTTGGACCCGAGTTCGCCGAGTTCGCAAAATGGCGAAATTCGGCGAGAAGACTTGTAACATGTTTTAAATATGATTACAGTCGAGTTCGGTGCGTTTCGGGCTGACGCGAAGGGCATCGGGTCGAAAAGTGACTTGAACCCCGAGGACTTAGCAAAATTCTGGAATTTCTAAAATTTGTGATCACGAAGCATTTTCGGAGCCCTGTTTGGGAGACTTAGAATAGTCAAAAAATTTAGAAGAAATCGTGGAGTGTCTCACAAAAGTTTCCTCATTAAAAAGGAAGAAAAACCGAGGTGAGCGATTAAAGAAAAATTGGAGAACGAAGCGAAGAAAAATGCTTCGTGAATTCTGAAACTGCAGTTTTTGACAGTGCAGTTGATCGCGAAGCTTTTTCGAGGCTCTCTTTCGAGCGCTTAGAGTAGCCTAAAAATTTAAAAGAAATCGTGGGGTGTCTCACAAAAGTTTTCTGATTAAAAGGGATAAAAAACTGAGGTGAGCGATTAAAGGAAAATTGGAGAACGAAGCGAAGAAAAATGCTTCGTGAATTCTGAAACTGCAATTTTTGACAGTGCAGTTGGTCGCGAAGCTTTTTCGGGGCTCTCTTTCGAGGGCTTAGAGTAGCCCAAAAATTTAAGCAAAATCGTGGAAAGTTTAAGAAAAATTTGTAGAATAAAAGGGAGAAGAAAATTTTCAATTTCGATTCTCCAGTTGACGGCAAAACACGGAGAAAGAGGGGTATCCGAAATTGCTCTCTGCAGAGGCAAAACAGCACGGAATGAGCGTAATTTGGGGAATTAAATTCCAAGTTGGGGCAATTTGGTAAAATCACCTCTTCCTCCAACCACCCCTGCAGAGACATTTAATTCTCTCTCTCCCCCTCTCTCTCTCTCCCTCTCTCTGTTTGAGCAGGAAACGAAAGAGAGAAAGAAGGAAAGAAAGAAGAAGGAAAGAAGAAAGGAGAAAGAAGAAGAAGAAGAAGAAGAAGAAGAAGAAGAAGGAGAAGAAGTAGAAGATCCCTTTCTCCCTCTCCCTCTTGTGACAAGTAAGGGTTCTTCTCCCTCTCTATTCTCCTCTTTCTTGCACAGGAAAGAAAGAAAAAAAAAAAAAAAAAAAAAAAAAAAAAAAGAAATGAGAGGGTGGTTTGCTGCTGCCGTTGGCAGCAGCATCTGCCGCAGCAGCTGCTGCTCCAAGGCAGCAGCAGCTGCGTAATGCAGCTGCTCAGCTGCTGCTGCTGAGCAACAATGCTGCGCAGGCAGCATTGGCAGCTGCCAATGCTGCTGCCTTGGCTGCAACTGCTGCTGCTGCTATAGGCAGCAGCAGCTGCCTTAGCTGCAGCTGCTGCTGCAGCTAGGCAGCAGCTAAGGCAGCAGCAGCAGCTGCCTTGGCTGCAGCCTGCAGCAATTGCTGCAGCTGCAGCAGGTTTCTACAAAAAAAAAAGGAGAGAAAAGAGGAAAAAGAAAGAGAAGAAAGAAGGAAGGAAGAAAAAAAAAAGAATTGAAAGGAAAAGAAAAGAAAAGAAGAGAATTTCTTTTTCTTCTCTTTCCTTCAATGAGCAAAAATCTGTAAAGGGAGTGAATTGCTCCAATTGAGTTCTTCTCAAATTTTAAAGAAGAAGGAAATGAATGAATGCAAATTCTTAATTTTTGCCGATGTGCGAAATAAATAATTGGGGAAAATTGGTCAAATTGAGTTTCTCTCCAACTTTTAAATGCAAATTCTTGATTTTGCCAATATGCAAAATCGGTAATTGGGGAAATTGCTCAAATTGAGTTTCTCTTCAATTTTCGAATGCAAATTCTTAATTTTTGCCGATGTGCGAAATCATTAATTGGGGGAAATTGCTCAAATTGAGTTTCTCTCCAACTTTTGAATGCAAGTTCTTGATTTTGCCAATATGCAAAATCGGTAATTGGGGAAATTGCTCAAATTGAGTTTCTCTCCAATTTTCGAATACAAATTCTTGATTTTTGCCGATGTGCGGAATCGGTAATTGGGGAAGTTACTCCAAATTGAGTTTTTCCCAAAAATTTTGGAGTATTTTGGCCCAGGGTCAAAGAGAGCAAGTTTCTCTTGGGCAACGTCCCGTGGGAGGATGATTCTCCTCCTATTTTTGTAAACCAATCAAAAAATAGCCTTTTGGTGGGAAAAATGATCTAATTGAGGTTTTTCCCCTTTTACTTGTCAAAAAGGAGTTTAGTTTTATCGCCTTATTGAAATTAGTGAATCATGTAATAGCAATTGCTTTATTTTTTGTTTTTCTTATAATGTAGGGAAGCCTCACGGATTCAAGGAGCTGAAATTGTCTCCTTTAGGAGCTAAGGGAAACACATGGAGGTGGGGGATTCTGCCGAAATTGGGTGACCTCTCCCCTTGCTCCTTTGCTTTTCGATCTAGAAGCATGATAGTAGCCTGTTAGAGGCGTTAGGGAATCATGATAATAGTGGCATGCGTAGGAGATAAATATTATTTTATGATGAATATGGAAATAATTGCATGCGTAGATGTAATCAATTCTTGTGATCATGTTAGGGTGTAACCCTAGGAATCATGTGAAAGCATAAGGAAAAAGAAATGCATGTTGGTAGTAAGACTTAGGAGAAAACCTAGATTTAGGTTTAACGAGTGGCATGATGACCTAGGAGATACACCTAGGTGGACGAGTGGCATTAACTTAGGGAATAACCTAAGGTTAAGAATAGAGTGTTCAACATAGAGTCAGAGAACTCTAGGTTAAACAAGTTATGGAACTTAGGTAAAGGAACCTAAGATGAACTAATAGGGTTAAACTCTAGTGATGAAATAGAGTCAGTGCAACCCTAGGTTAAACATGGAACAGGAAAATAGAGTTAGTAAAACTCTAGGATTCAGTGAGGAATCAGGAAAAGGGGGATTAGATTCCCAAGTTAAAGAATTAAATAATGTAACCCCAGAAAGTCATAGGACGTCTGGGTAAATGGATCAATTAGTTTAACTTCAATCTAAGTTAAATAAAGAAAAATGAAAAATGATCAAGTGTGGAGACATGAAGGAAAAGAAAATGGAAATAGGGTTAATGAACTCTAAGTTAGATAAAATTGAAAGTAACCAGTGTCCCAGTGACATAGTGCAACCTTAAGGGTAATTGAAGCTTAGGGTTGTGAATTGAGAACAAGTAAGAAAAGTGTAAAAGTGGCTAGGAAACTAAAGATATTGCCAAGTGGCAAAATAAGTGGAAATGTAAATGAACAAGTTGTTCAAACTTAAATTGGTGTTAGAGACGCCCAAATTATCCTAGAATCAAGAACTTAGGATAAAAGAAATAAAGCTTAAGTGAAAGCTAAAAGTGGTTAATAAGCAAGACAAGCAAAGTGCTTGAAATAAAAAGAGAAAAATAAAAGAGAAGCATTGAGGCATGAATGCTAACGGGAGGGTTGAGCATATGTCACTCCCGGGTAGATGAGTGCCAAGGTGCCTTAAACTCATCTGAATCTAAAGTGTAAAGAGAATGGTTAAAGAAAGAGAATGAGTAATGAAAGATAAAAAGGATAAGATAAAATACATTGGGCCGAGCACTACGGGAGGCGATGCTACAACCTGTTCTTGTTTGATTGGGGTTGTAGGCATTCGTCTTTCGGAACCCTCGGACCCTGTAAAGGAAAAGCCTAAATGGCCATTGGGAGGGTTGAGCATATGTCACTCCCAAGTGAATTAAAGAGTTAAAGCTAAGTTGCCAACGGGAGGGTTGAGCATATGTCACTCCCGGGGGAAGTGTGTGAGCAAGACTCAGCTTCCCAAGTAAAGGCAAAGCAAAGAGCTAAAGGCAAAAGAAAAAATAAAGATAAAACGGGCGGACCTACGGTGAGAAACGCAGCCCATGTTGGAGTTGCAGGCAGTGCCCCTCTCCCGGGTAGAGACCCGTTCGGGACGTTTCTTCCGTAGGACGGGGTAACACTTGCGGGTGTTATCGGCAACCTTAGAAATCTTATCTTATGGTAGCAGGACTACCGGGCTGGGGCCCGTTGGATAAGAATTTCTGAGAGTTAACTTGAACTAAAGCACCAAAATTTAAAGAATAAAGAGAAATTAGAGTGGCCAAGGTGGCCGGGTTAGTTTGACCGTGTATACAGCGACATAGTGGCCGAGTTGGTGCTTAGCAGCCTAGTGTGACTAGACAGAGTAGTGCTGGGTCGATGAGTATACACAGATAGTGTAGTGATATATATATTGCATAGTCGCATTTTTATATTGATGTTGAGGATTTTAGTTCCTAGCACTATTATTATTGCTTCCATTAGACCAAGTGGTGTAGGACACTTTTTCTCGGTGGTTGAACCCACTGGGAACTCTGTCGTAGTTCTCACACCCCTTGGGTGATCTCCCCACAGGTTCAGGTATGGATACAGCGGTCGAGACATTTCAGATGCAAACGGCGAGGCATACGACAGGGGCAAGGGCCCAGCAGCATAGAGACCTAGAGGGTCTAGCAGAGGTATCCCATTTATATATTTCTTGAGTGAACCTTGTATGGTGAGGAATTTATGTAAAAGAATTATAATAAATTTATTAGCAAGTTCAGAAATGTAAAGTGTAATAAATTAAATTTTGGTTCACTCTTGTATGCTTTCATTACCGCATTAACTGTTTGTTGCTGAATGAAAGTTTCAAATTAGTAGTGATTTTTAGTACTCTGATACTGAGCTTCCGCATATACTTGTTGTATGATTATGGATGTTACCGTTCCTTTCGGGTAGTGAAAGGTCTTACCCGATTGGCGGGTCTGTTAGCGTGCCCGAACCGTACTAATTGGCGGATTCGGGGCGTGACACAACAGATAGGTATGCAAATAGATAAAAGGAAAGCAGGAAAGGAACTACAGCTAATATGTATCAACATCATGCTCAAGGAAAACTCTGCTCTGATCCTGCTATGCATACGCTCTCACTACTAATAATATGCCTCAAGTACCATGCTCAAAGGAAAACTCATCTATGAACATGCTATGCAATCACTCTCTCATGTCACCCAATCTCAATGACTGCCTCATAGGGTCCAGTCAAGCCTGCGCCAAACCTACTGCCACCTCATCCCCACCGGGACGGGACTTACGTAGGGCGTCCCACACGGACTATCTCAATCTCAATCGAACTCTAGTGTATCAACTAGTCGCATCATCAACACGCACCCGGGGAGTTGTGAGGACCCGAATTCCCACGACAAGAATACTGGTTGACCAGCAGGTTCTGGAGGCCTATGTGGCGCGTTGGTGGTGTTTGTGCACCAATTGGACACTAGTGTTGGACTCATAGTGTTTATTGGATCACGAGAGTAGTCCGATGACCCCGTCGGATACTTAGAAGTGGTTTCGCATGCAATGGATATTAAAATTGGGCTCAGCACGAAGTTTAGACACAAGAACATCTTTCCTGATGCCTTCGGTAATTTTTAGAGTTGGAATTTGGCAAAACGGACAGCGGATTTGGATTCAACGTGCGAAAACGATGAAATTGGGCTATTTACTTTATTTTTACGCCACGGGTTACTGCTCACGCCGGAATAGTAACTCCGGCGGCCGGCGGGCAGCTCCGGTGGCCGGCGGGCAGCGCCGGCGACGGCGGAGGGCGGCGGCGCGGCAGCAGGCAGGCACGGGAGCGGCGACGGGCAGGCGCGGGTAGCGCACAGTGCGCGGACAGGCGCGCGGTCCACCGCGAAGGCGTGCACCCGGGACGGGACACGTGGCAGCTCCCAGTTGGCCGGCGCAGCAGTCGTGGTCCACGAAATTTATCGGTGGTGTACGGTGGACCGGTGGGTGACACGTGGCAGCGTGTGATTGGCGCAGTGTTGTGCGCTCGGTCCACGGAATTGCTGCACCGCCTCGGGGTGCGTGCGTGCAGGTGGTGCAGGCGGCGCGTTGACCGAGTCGCAGCGCCACGCGTCGCCTCCGGGACGGGCCACGTGTCGCCAGCGTAGTGGGCGCCTTCACTGTCCGCTGTTTGTGGGCTACATGGAGGCCCGACAGGGATTCGGGCCCGCACAGTGTTGGGCCGGGCCCAACACTGTAGGGGCCCGGAAGAAGCGGGCGCCCGAATCTTGGACTTGGTCGGTATTTTCTCAAATGTTTTCCAGCCTATATAAAAGCCCCCTGTTCCAGCTCCAACAGCTTCTTCTCCGCGTGGATTTTGGCAGAGTGACCCTCAGCAACTTTCCTCCTCTTCCTATGCTGAATCCATCTGCAGAGTTTGGAGATTTTTGGTGGCACGCTTATCGAGGTTTTCATTTTTATGGTGCGGCGCGACGTTCGTCCATTTGTGTTCCCCTTCATCGCGTTTCGGTGCACGAGCTCCCTCGGCCTACTCCGACCTCCTTTTTTGGCGATTCTTGCGCTGTTGGATCCGCGACAGACAGACTACGATCTTGGTATTTTCTACTTCCCCTAGTTTCGCGCTTTTCGAGGAGTTTTTCCATGCTTACTGGGACCCCTTTTTCTGATGGAATTTTTGGACAGCGACACCTTGCCGGATTTTTATCTTCGCAACGTGCCTGTACACTTTTTTCATCTACTCGACGCGAGGATTATCACCGTATTTTTATTGGATTTTTCTGAGGTTTGCCCGGAGGTAGATTTTTCTCCCTTTATCTGTGTATGGAAATACAAATGTATGATTGTGTGTTTGTGAGCGCCCTGTGTTGTGGAATTTGTAACTCGGCCTACGGGGCTCGGAATTTGATGTGCAGGTACTCGTTTCGAAGGTATCGACGCGAGGAACGCGACAGTATTTTTGTTGGATTTTTTCGAGTCTGTTCTGCAGGTGAAAACTACACATCTTTGAGGCTATTTTTCGCAGATTGTGTATACTTGGAATATTTTGGATTAAGTGTAATGTTGGACCTTATTATTGTACCCAGGGGTGTTTGCAAGTGTCGCTGGACCTGTTGGATTTGGAGACTTTGATTTTTTAGGGTATTTTCAGCTGTTTGGAGCCGAGGCTTGCGCAACATATACCGAGGGAGCAGTTTTAGCAGATTTTGGACTGAGAGCATCTACACTCTTCGCCGACCCCAGGTTTGCCTTGGATTGAGCACTTCAGGTGGGTAAGCTTAATTTGGTAACTGTAAAAGGTTTTTATATCATGGTGAATGTAAGTGCACATGTGGGGATATCACCCCTCTATGATTGATAACAGGCATATTGTTGTGCAACCAATATGAGCGAGAGGTAAGCAAGGAATGACCTACTTGGGTGAGATTGGTATACCATAGTAGAAATATTTTGCATGCTTTACTAATGTATGTTTCACCCACTTTTATTATTTCTGAGGACAAAGCATGCTTGCATGGACATGTAGTTAGGCCATTTTTTACTGCTGCACTACTTTTGGAACTTGACTTAGGAGAAACCATGTTATCATTTTCTCCTTCTTTGCTAGTCAGGTGGTCTGTGTTGCTCAGGTTCGAGCAGGGGTTCTGGGTAGTGTAGTCGGGACTAGGTATCTGAGACAGGTTGGATTAGTTGTGGGGCTTTGCGGCAACCGCGGATATTGGGCGGTTGATCGGATATTTATTTATGCACCAGATTGGGTATCTGATTTCTCTAGTGGACGGAGTTTCCCACTTTGACCAGAGTCATGATCCAGTCCTGCTTTTGGTTACTTTTACTCAGGCACTTTACTCGTGTGGGTCACTCCCCTCGAGTGCCACTCCGGAGTGTGCGACCGTGCCGGTCAGGAGCCGGTCTATTACTTATTTTGGGTGCGACCGTATCGATCATTAGTCGGTCTGTCACCTATTTTGGGATGCGACCGTACCGGTCAGGAGTCGGTTAGTATTCCCGCAGATGAGTCTTACAGCACAGCAGGCAGTACCGGTTTTACTGGTGGCATTAGATTGGGTTTATTACAGACTCTTGCTTTATAGTTGCACTCGTGTCAGGGGGGGGACCGAGTGGAGTCTAGTAGTTGTGTTTAGACCAGTGCTAGTGTTGTTGGGAACCGTTTAGGGATACGGTGGTCCCAGGGTCATCGTGAGTTGTTGACCATTATACGGGTAGGCATAGGCAGGCATAGGCAGGCATGGCAGGCAAAGGCAGGCATAGCAGGCATAGGCAGGCATAGCAGGCATAGCAGGCATAGGCAGGCATGGCAGGCATAGCAGGCATAGGCAGGCATGGCAGGCATAGAAGGCATAGGCAGGCATAGCAGGCATAGGCAGGCAAAGGCAGGCATAGCAGGCATGGCAGGCATGGCAGGCATAGCAGGCATAGGCAGGCATAGCAGGCATGGCAGGCATAGCAAGCATGGCAGGCATGGCAGGCATAGTAGGCATGGCAGGCATAGCAGGCAGTACCAGTGATTACTGGTCTATCGTTTGGGTCGATTGTGCACTTCATGTGCTGGTGGTTGCATACCACCCTTTGGTTCTTCCCTTTTGGGCATTTAGTTAGAAGCTTGGTAGCTGTTGAGAGTCTCCAGCTTCCTTATTTTAGTCTTTACGGGTTTGGTTAGTTTTTGTCTCTTGAGATCTTGGTGGGCAGACCGTCAGTACTGGCAGTGGTACCCACTGAGAACTCCCTTTTTAGTGTAGTTCTCACACCCTCTGGGGGTTTCCTCCCTCCTTTTCTTCCTCTCCTTTGTCTTGCAGAGTCTTAGCGGGTGTTGCTGATTCTGCGATTGCTGATCGAGACGAGAGAGTTGCGAGATAGATCCCTACCCGTCGTTGGAGAGTAGCGGTACCCCTTCAGAGGAGATCTACGGTAGATTAGTTGTTTTACTTTTTCCTCTTTTGAGAGACTGATGTACTGAGGACATATTATGAACCGAGAGACTGTACACTGTTATATTTATTGAGGATATCTCCCTGTTGAGTTTTGAGCTTTGTATATGAGGATATTGTATCATTATCTTTTGGGAGACAGACTTATAGTATTATTTCCAGTTGTACAGTGGTTGATTTTAGTTATACAGCAGATTTTTATTTATAGCTCTGATATTCTGTTTAGCTGTAGTACTTTTCTTGCAGGTAGGACGCTTCGCCTATGTAGGTTGGCATAGGTTGTGGATCTGTTGGCGAGCCCGGGTCGCAGTTTCGACCCCGGGGCGTGACAGATTAGAGTGGTATCAGAGCCTAGGTTGTAGGTCATGGTGGACTTAGAAACCCTAGGCTTATGGTTTGACCCTTGGTTGACTTCGTGAGAGTCGTAATTTTTAGCGAGAGTCCTGATTGAGTTTTATACCTCTCCCTAGGGACGGGAGGAGTGATTGGCATGTTTATTCTCCTAAGTAATTATGTTGGCTGCAGACAACATAATGCTGTGGAACGGGTAACATGCTTTCGACTTTCGCTTGATTGGGTCGAGTGGCTTTTGTGTGCTATTTGTGGTTCCGTCGTGGTGAGTGGTGACTCCCCGACGCTAGGTTTTGACCCGTAGGCATCCTCTCTTAGTGATTGAGCTCGAGCGGTTGGTTTTGGGCCGGATACCTAGATTGAGGTCAGAGAACTCCGGGCTCAGATGACAGGATTGTTTGAGGCATATCAGCGGCAGAGTGAGCAGCTGGTCTGGGTGACACAGTTGTCGGAGCACTGAGTAACCCCCTCCGTGCCAATGTTTAGTGTCGAGGCACCGAGGTAGGGTGGATAGTTGACAGTAGAGGAGCTGTGGGACATGATCGATCTATTGAGTCAGATTCGGTACTTAAATCACCCCGACTCGTAAGATTGAGTTTGGAGCCTTGGAGGCAGAGTCGTGATTGGTGGTGATGGAGTGATCAATTGAGAGCCTCCCTGTGTTAGAGAGGTTATACAATTGTTGAACTATGCACTCCAGGTTTCGAGGGACGAGGCACATAGGATATAACAGACTAGGAGTGGATTGCGCCAGGATACCTTTCAGTTTATTCGGTCCCTCCTATACAGATTTTGGATTTAGACGCCTCGTTGGAGTAGGCGTTGTGTTTGGAGCGTGGCGTTGCAGTTCCTTTGGATAGGGATCTACCGCCAGAGGTGAGTTCTGGATTTTGGCGCTTGGCGCCGGGTGATGGAGGACAGATCGGCCGGCAGGGACATTCCGATTTCTTTTTCCTGGACAACAAGTTCCCGAGATACCAGAGGTCGGATGGACCCCGATGGCAGCATCAGTATCTTGATAAGTATCTTGATCAGAGTAGCGCAGCGGTAGCGTGGATCTGTTATCTGCGGAGGACCTTATTCGTCGCCTCAAGGTGAGCAGAGACAGAGGTCATACTCCCTAGGTGGATCGTCTTGATTTTCCTTACAGATTGAGCGACAACCACTTTCATTGAGCGGATAAACCTGTGCCGCCCGGCTGGAGGGCGCCACAGCGGCGGATCGGGTTGTCGCAGGTGTGAATTCATCACAGTAGTTGGAGTTAGATCATGTTGCATTCATACATGGACTAAAGGCAGATTTGTTACCACGTGCACTAGAGGTACAGGTTTCTGTTGGTGTTGTGCATGTGGAGGAGGCTTTTGGGATCATGTCCAGTGCAGCTGAGACTGTGAGTTACTGGCAGACTTATTGGAATTGTGGCAGTTCGGTATTTTGACTGTGTGCTTGAGATTGACTGGCACAATGCCACAGAATGTTGGACTGCGGTGAGAGAGGACTTTGACCTTCGGCAAGGCGGACAAGATGAGGCTTGCTTGTTGAGAGTATTAGAGCACGCAAGTTATAGCGACAGTGCGAGAGGTGCTTACGGCGGCACCGGGACCCAAGGATATCTCTATTGCCCATGAGATCCCGAGTGTGATTTCACCAGAGCTGTTGATAATGCCGCCGGTTAGGGAGATAGAGATTGCGTTTGACGTGATTCGGGGGACCGCACCACCCTCGACAGCACCTCATTGGATATCGTCTGTGGAGCTGAGAGAGCTATTGTCACAGTCGCAGGATCTGATGGATCAAGGGGTCTGTTTGACCTAGTGCCACGTCTTGGATAGACGATGATGAGGGTTCGTTATGATTTGAGCATAGGCAGGTTCAGGTATTATCAAGGACCTTTTGTTGGAGTTCTACTCCAGCAATTATTGTATGATGCGAGTACCTACTTGGGATTAGACAGCCGAGGGCTGTGCCTGGATGGCATTCAGGGTCCGGTAAGGGCAATATGAGAGCATAGTGAGGCCAAATGGAATGACTAATGCCATGTGACTTCAAGGTTTGAGGAATTGTGTGTCCTAGTTGTACTTGGACGGTTTGGGAGTGGTGTTCCCCGAGGATATTTTGATTTACTCCTAGAGCGACTTGGAGCACTTGTGGATGAAGCTGTATGCCAAGTTATTGAGATACAAGTTCTAGCTCCAAGTGCATGCCTTCTTGGGTCGCTTTGTGTTAGCCGTAGGGGCGGCAGTGGAAATCCGGCCAATATGGATACTAATTGGGAATTGGCCGAGATCTATATTTATGGTCAAGGTAAGGAGCTTCTTGGACTGGGCAGTGCCAGGAGAGCTTGGCAATCAGATGATGAGACTGATACCAGCGCCTATGCTAGCATTTCCAGTGTTGGGAGAGAGATCTGCGAATTTTAGTGATGCCTCCCATAGTGATTGTGGAATTACCGTTGGGTTATGATTGAGCATCCTGGATTACCCCGACAGGGCCACTGTGATGGCAGATATCTGGAACAGGAGAGCTGGCTGGGGTTGAGTTGGATGATTCCACAGCTAGCGCTGTGTGGACTGTTGCGGCAAACATGGCTTGCGGTTGTGTCCCTGAGGGTTCCTTTTATGGTAGACCGTGGCTGAGCAGTTCCCACGGATGGTCAGGATTTGGGAGTGACCGAGTGAGAACCCTTATTGGTGAGGGTTTCCTTCTTTCTTGGATGATTGCGGGGATGTGTTTCGGATTGCCTTGGTTGAGTTGACACAGATTGTGGTTTGGTGCGTGTTGCACTGGCGATTATCTTGTTTCCCCCAGCTTTGGATGGAACCCTGTTGTGTTACTTGTCTCAGCTCAGAAAGGTTATGTTTATGGATTCCTCGACCATGATTAATGTCACGCCCCGGGTGTAAACCAGAACCCGGGCCCGTCCACAGATCCGCCGTGCACACGGTATTTTCCGTGTACACGAAGCGCCAGTAACCTGCTCAGATATAAGAGATATAATAAAAGAGCAATAAAAACAGAGCTGATCTAAAACTAATACATCTCAGACTGAAGCTGGAAATAAAATACAATACATCCGTACATAAATGATACATCAGTCTCTCCCAGCTCACAAAATACATATAACCTGCTGGCAGAAGCCAGTCCCAAAAGTGAAAGTACTACCGTCTGAGGAAACATGGGTACACCAACAATCCAACTAACATGCTCATCCTGCCTCGAGATCTATCTACTCAGCTGTCCTCTCTCCTCGACCCGCCACTGTAAGCCCAGTAGCACCCGCAGAAAACACTGCAAAACAAGGGAGAAGAAAAAGAGGAAAGAAGAATGGAGGTGAGACTACTAGTAAACCAGTAGCCTCCCCTAGTGGGTAAGACCTCAACTCTGACACGCCCACTAGGTCTACCAGAGGCAAAAGGAATAAAGGTGGTATGATATGAAGATGCTCCTGATAAAAAGGCTACCACTAGAATGCCTCTAACTACTGAGCTACAAGAACAGCTGAATGTATGCATCAGAATACAAATGCCTGCCTGAATAAACCCAATCCTACCACCAGTAAACACTGGTACTGCCTGCTGTGCCTGCCAAATCGGGTATGCTGGCCAACGCATAACACCGATAGGGGATGGGAGTCTCAAGGACTCTAAGCCTGTCTGCCGCGCACTCCGGAGTGGCACTCGAGGGGAGCGACCCACACGAGTAAAGTATCTCAGTATCCAGTAACATAAGTATCATAAATCAGCAGGACTGGATCATGACTCTGATCAAAGTGGGAAAACCCATCCACTAAAGAAAGACCCGATACCCAATCTGATGCATAAGCAACCTCCGGTCAACCGCCCAAGGTCCGCGGTTGCCGCAATACCCTGCCACCAAGCCTGCCTGTCCCAAAACCCAAGATCCTGACTACACTATCCCCAAACCCCCTGCTCGCGCACGAGCTACAAATATCCTGAGCCTCAAATGAAAGGAGAAAAGAATAATAAAAAGGTTTCTCCTATGTCAATTCCAGCATGATAGTGTAGCAGAAAAAGGTGGCCTATCTAGGTGACCATACAAGCATGCAAATGTCCCAAGATGATATAAAAATAAACAGATGTCGATAACCTTTATAATGTTAGAGCATGTATAGAACAGTATGAGAATAGTAAATATGAGATAGCCTGTGCCTGCCTATGCCACATACCCAAAGCCCACAATTATTGATTAGCCTTACCTTTTAACATGATGTTACTGTCCTACAATCATAATCCCCAATCAAGCAAGTTCTAACAATATTTGTTTAATCACAATAAGCCTGCCATTGCCACACATAAAGTGCATTTATCCTTTTTAATCAAAGAAGCTACTCAAATGCCTAGCGGGTAATCAAAAGAAGAAGGGTTAACAACCACACCCATAATGACAATCCTGACCCAGATCCGACATCCGGTCAACCGCCTACTATCCGCAATAGCCGCAATACCCCAAAAGCTAAAATCCAAGCCCCGGCTACACTATGCCGATCCCTGCTCAAACCCGAGCAACAAATAGCCGCCTACCTAAGGAGTAGGGGAAGTAGAGATAATAGGGTTCCTCCTAAGTCAGTCCCAACATATAGTGTAGCGATCAGAAATGGTCTAACTGGATATCCCTGAAATCAAGCCTATCTCCTCATGGAAGAAAGAAGGGGAGTGACAAATAGTGGTTCATCATGTGTATCAAGTAATAACTCCACCTGGGTGTAATCATCATGCTAAATCATAATCCAATCGCACATGTCCATAACCTGCTAATCACCCTCACATGAATCATCCACCTATGCCTGTCCAAAAATCCTCAAGTGGTACCCTCCCACAAGACGCCTCCCAATATCACAATATGAAAGTACATCCCCCCCTTATGCAAGGTTAAATGCTAAAACGATGTCCATGAAGCATGTATAAGTTCCAACATGTCAAGTTTCCAATATAATGTTTTCCATATGATAGGCTCACAATTATCTAGTTAAGCATGCATGTCCATTAGGTGACCATTCAACATGTCCAATAAAGGGGATCACTCTAATATTCCTAGTGGGCATATCAGAAAAGAGAAGTAAAGCAACCACCCACCTCGAGCGCTAAGTCCTGATCCCAACAGCGAAGTCCGCGCCCGGTCTCAACGATCACCACGGTGCTGCACAAAATACCCCAAAAGAACAAGCACAATTAATCTACCATGCTCACACCAAAATCTGTCCCAAATACAATCAGTCCACAGTTTTGCCTTTTTCACCTGCGAGATCTGCTCGAGAAATTCTAGGAAAAATACCGTCACGATCCTCGCGACGAACCGGTCGAAACGAGTACCTGCACGTTCCCACACGAGTTTTCTACGCTGAGATCCAAAATCGACAAGAGAACCACCCCGAAACAAACCAATCACAAAAACTGAATCGCAAGATTCTGCTAACAGGGATTTCTCACCTTCAGATAAAATTCAGGAAATTCCAATAAAATTTGGGGAGATTCCTCGTGATATGTAGATGCAAAATGCCTTTTGAATCACAACAATCCGATGTCCGGTTGCGGAGATATCGCCGAAAGACTGAACCGCTATCCAAAACTCAATCACAGCAAATGGTGTCACAGTAAACTCAGAAAAACACCTCGAAAAGCGCAAAACGAGAGGAAACAGAAAATACCAATATTGAAGCTCTGTCCGTCGCGGTTCCAATGGAGCAAGAATCGCCGGAAAATGTGATCGGGGTAGGCCGGGAGAGCTCTCGCATCGAAACACGACGAAAGGGATACACCGATGAAGGAACATCGCGCCGCGCCGGCGAAAAAGGAAACCTCGAGATCCGTGCCATTGAAAAATCTGAAACTTCACAGGATGCTTCCTCTCTTCTTGGAGAAGATTTCATCTTCTCACCTCTAAGGGAGATGGAGCCTCAAAAATGGTGAAAACTGCTCTAGAATGGCTCTCGGATGGAAAGGAATGGAGAAAACCAGAAAAACAGTTCCAATAATTCCCTCTGTGTCCCGCCGAACAGGAAACACCCATTTCGACCAATGAAACTGCGCCACGTGTCACTGCTAATGCCTAGTGCACCCGGTGCACTAAATCCTGCGGACCGACCCAACAGAAACCTGCCACGTGTCCAAGCCCGGTGCACCATAAACCATGAGCCATCCTGAATACTCTGTAGACCAAATGCCGTGAGCCGACCTATCGAATGATGCCACGTGTCCACTCCCGGTGTACCGTAGACCCGAAATGCTCCATAGACCGCGTGCTGTGAGCCATCCAACCATCGGCCGCCACGTGGCACCGCCCTGGTGCACGCCCGAGCTGTGGACCGCGCGCCTGCCCCGCGCCCCCGCGCGCTGCCCGCACCCTGTCCGCGCCGCGCGCCGCCGCTGTGCCGCCTGCCCGAGGCCGCGCCGCCGCCCGCCGGCCCTGCCCGCCACCGCCGCCGGCCGCCGGCGACCGCCGGAGTTACTGTTCCGGCCAGTGAACAGTACCCGAGCACCAAAAATACAAGTGGGTAGTCCGTTTTGACCGTTTTCGCGCGCTGAATCCAAATTCGCCGTCCGTTTCGCCAAATTCCGACCCGATAATTCGCAGAGGCTCCCGGAAAGGTATTTTCAATCCGAATTTCGCGCCGAGTCCAAATTTGATATTCGATTTGCGCGAAAGTACTTCTAAACATCCGACGGGGCCCCCCGATTACCCACGTGATCCATTTTAAGCCCGGAGTTCATCACTTGAGTCCAAATTGGCGCCCGAACACCGCCGACATGCCCCGTAGGCCTCCAGAAGCTGCCGGTCACACTGTAAAAGCCCTGTAGAATTCCGGATCATCACAATTAACCCGCCCCTCTGAGATCTATGAGTGTTTGGAGTACGAGGGACGCCCGTTGCGAATTCTGGCTCGTAAGACGAGGGAATTACGCAATCGGGCTATACCGTACTGATATTGCTGTTGTTGTTGTTAAGGAATGATCACGGGGAGCGAATGATGACTTAGGAGCTGGAGATGGTGATGTTAAGTACTTACCCTTAGTGTTCGGGATTCCCAGCGAAAGTGAGCGAGTTTCGAGGACGAAACTTTCCTTAGTGGGTGAGGATGTGAGGACCCGAATTCCCACGACAAGAATACTGGTTGACCAGCAGGTTCTGGAGGCCTATGTGGCGCGTTGGTAGTGTTTGTGCACCAATTGGGCACTAGTGTTGGACTCAGAGTGTTTATTGGATCACGAGAGTAGTCCGATAACCCCGTCGGATACTTAGAAGTGGTTTCGCGCGCAATAGATATTAAAATTGGGCTCAGCGCGAAGTTTGGACACAAGAACATCTTTTCGGATGCCTTCGACAATTTTTAGAGTTGGAATTTGGCAAAACGGACAGCGGATTTGGATTCAGCGCGCGAAAACGATGAAATTGGGCTATTTACTTGATTTTTACGCCACGGGTTACTGTTCACGCCGGAACAGTAACTCCGGCGGCCGGCGGGCAGCGCCGGCGACGGCGGAGGGCGGCGGCGCGGCGGCGGGCAGGCACGGGAGCGGCGGCGGGCTGGCGCGGGCAGCGCACAGCGCTCGGGCAGGCGCGCGGTCCACCGCAGACGCGTGCACCCGGGACGGGACACGTGGCGGCTCCCGGTTGGCCGGCGCAGCAGTCGTGGTCCACGGAATTTATTGCTGGTGTACGGTGGACCGGTGGGTGACACGTGGCAGTGTGTGATTTGCGCGGTGTTGTTCGCTCGGTCCACGAAATTGCTGCATCACCTCAGGGTGCGCGCGTGCAGGCGGTGCAGGCGGCGCGCACATGCGCGCGCCAGGCTTGCGTTGACCGAGTCGCGGCGCCACGCGTCGCCTCCGGGACGGGCCACATGTCGCCAGCGTAGTGGGCGCCTTCGCTGTCCGCTGTTTGTGGGCTACGTGGAGGCCCGACAGGGATTCGGGCCCGCACAGTGTTGGGCCGGGCCCAACACTGTAGGGGCCCGGAAGAAGCGGGCGCCCGAATCTTGGACTTGGTGGGTATTTTCTCAAATGTTTTCCAGCCTATATAAAAGCCCCCTGTTCCAGCTCCAACAGCTTCTTCTCCGCGCGGATTTTGGCAGAGTAACCCTCAACAACTTTCCTCCTCTCCCTGTGCTGAATCCATCTGCAGAGTTTGGAGATTTTTGGTGGCACGCTTATCGAGGTTTTCATTTTTATGGTGCGGCGCGACGTTCGTCCATTTGTGTTCCCCTTCGTCGCGTTTCGGTGCACGATCTCCCCCGGCCTACTCCGACCTCCTTTTTAGACGATTCTTGCGCCGTTGGATCCGCGACAGACAGAGCTACGATCTTGGTATTTTCTACTTCCCCTAGTTTCTTGCTTTTCGAGGAGTTTTTCCATGCTTACTGGGACTCCTTTTTCTGATGGAATTTCTGGACAGCGACACCTTGCCGGATTTTTATCTTCGTAACCGGGCATCAGTTGGAGACGTGCCTATACACTTTTTTCATCTACTCGACGCGAGGATTATCATCGTATTTTTATTGGATTTTTCTGAGGCTTGCCCGGAGGTAGATTTTTCTCCCTTTATCTGTGTATGGAAATACAGATGTATGATTGTGTGTTTGTGAGCGCCCTGTGTTGTGGAATTTGTAACTCGGCCTACGGGGCTCGGAATTTGATGTGAAGGTACTCGTTTCGAAGGTATCGACGCGAGGAACGTGACAATATTTTTGTTGGATTTTTTCGAGTCTGTTCTGCAGGTGAAAACTGCACATCTTTGAGGCTATTTTTCGCAGATTGTGTATACTTGGAATATTTTGGATTAAGTGTAATGTTGGACCTTATTATTGTACCCAGGGGTGTTTGCAAGTGTTGCTGGACCTGTTGGATTTGGAGACTTTGATTTTTTGGGGTATTTTCAGCTGTTTGGAGCCGAGGCTTGCGCAACATATACCGAGGGAGCAGTTTTAGCAGATTTTGGACTGAGAGCGTCTACACTCTTCGCCGACCCCAGGTTTGCCTTGGATTGAGCACTTCAGGTGGGTAAGCTTAATTTGGTAACTGTATAAGGTTTTTATATCATGGTGAATGTAAGTGCACATGTGGGGATATCACCCCTCTATGATTGATAACAGGCATATTGTTGTGCAACCGATATGAGCGAGAGGTAAGCAAGGAATGACCTACTTAGGTGAGATTGGTATACCATAGTAGAAATATTTTGCATGCTTTACTAATGTATGTTTCACCCACTTTTATTATTTCTGAGGACAAAGCATGCTTGCATGGACATGTAGTTAGGCCATCTTTTACTGCTGCACTACTTTTGGAACTTGACTTAGGAGAAACCATGTTATCATTTTCTCCTTCTTTGCTAGTCAGGTGGTCTGTGTTGCTCAGGTTCGAGCAGGGGTTCTGGGTAGTGTAGTCGGGACTAGGTGTCTGAGACAGGTTGGATTAGTTGTGGGGCTTTGCGGCAACCGCGGATATTGGACGGTTGACCGGATATTTATTTATGCACCAGATTGGGTATCTGATTTCTCTAGTGGACGGAGTTTCCCACTTTGACTAGAGTCATGATCCAGTCCTGCTTTTGGTTACGTTTACTCAGGCACTTTACTTGTGTGGGTCACTCCCCTCGAGTGCCACTCCGGAGTGTGCGACCGTGCCGGTCAGGAGCCGGTCTATTACTTATTTTGGGTGCGACCGTACCGTTCAGTAGTCGGTCTGTCACCTATTTTGGGATGCGACCGTACCAGTCAGGAGTCGGTCAGTATTCCCGCAGATGAGTCTTACAGCACAGCAGGCAGTACCAGTTTTACTGGTGGCATTAGATTGGGTTTATTACAGACTCTTGCTTTATAGTTGCACTCGTGTCAGGGGGGGGACCGAGTGGAGTTTAGTAGTTGTGTTTATACCAGTGCTAGTGTTGTTGGGAACCGTTTAGGGATACGGTGGTCCCAGGGTCATCGTGAGTTGTTGACCGTTATACGGGCAGGCATAAGCAGGCATAGGCAGGCATGGCAGGCAAAGGCAGGCATAGCAGGCATAGCAGGCATAGGCAGGCATGGCAGGCAAAGGCAGGCATAGCAGGCATAGCAGGCAGAGGCTGGCATGGCAGGCATAGCAGGCATAGGCAGGCATAGCAGGCATAGAAGGCATAGGCAGGCATGGCAGGCAAAGGCAGGCATAGCAGGCATTGCAGGCATAGCAGGCATGGCAGGCATAGCAGGCATAGGCAGGCATTGCAGGCATAGCAAGCTTGGCAGGCATAGCAGGCATGGCAGGCATGGCAGGCATGGCAGGCATAGTAGGCATGGCAGGCATAGCAGGCAGTACCAGTGATTACTGGTCTATCGTTTGGTTCGATTGTGCACTTCATGTGCTGGTGGTTGCATACCACCCTTTGGTTCTCCCCTTTTGGGCATTTAGTTAGAAGCTTGGTAGCTCTTGAGAGTCTCCAGCTTCCTTATTTTAGTCTTTACGGCTTTGGTTAGTTTTTGTCTCTTGAGGTCTTGGTGGGCAGACCGTCGGTACTGGCGGTGGTACCCACTGAGAACTCCCTTTTCGGTATAGTTCTCACACCCTCTGGGGGTTTCTCCCCTCTTTTTCTTCCTCTCCTTTGTCTTGCAGAGTCTTAGCGGGTGTTGCTGATTCTGCGATTGCTGATCGAGACGAGAGAGTTGCGAGATAGATCCCTACCCGTCGTTGGAGAGTAGCGGTACCCCTTCAGAGGAGATCTACGGTAGATTAGTTATTTTACCTTTTTCTCTTTTGAGAGACTGATGTAGTGAGGACATATTATGTACCGAGAGACTGTACACTGTTATATTTATTGGGGATATCTTCCTGTTGAGTTTTGAGCTTTGTATATGAGGATATTGTATCATTATCTTTTGGGAGACAGACTTATGGTATTATTTCCAGTTGTACAGTGGTTGATTTTAGTTATACAGCACATTTTTATTTATAGCTCTGATATTCTGTTTAGCTGTAGTACTTTTCTTGCAGGTAGGACGCGTCGTCTATGCAAGTTGGCATAGGTGGCGGATCTGTTGGCAAGCCCGGGTCGCAGTTTCGACCCCGGGGCGTTACAGGCGTAGCTCGAGGGGAGCGACCCCACCGAACTCAAGTATCACATCTGTCTCACTGTCTCATAAGCGGCATATGCAGGCTATGATCCACGATCAAACAGATCGAAAACTCAATGCTCAGCTAGCATAACCCAGTCGGAGAAAGACTCCACGACTCAATCAGAAAATGCCCAACAATCTCAAAGCTATGTCGGAGAAACCTCGACGACTCAATCTGATAATGCATAACCCATGGCTAAGTCGGAAAACCTCCACGACTCAATCTGCCAGAACCCCAAAACTCTCAAAGCTAGGACGGCGAACCGTCTCCACATCTGAATCAGGAAGACACAATCCAAGATCTAGAATAATCCCAACAAGGAAGAAGAACTCTCATGACACTAGAAACTCGACACACGATGCTCTAAAAATACACTCGGCCCTCTGACCCGAGTACTCATACAACTCGAACAATTTGGACCATTCATGATGTTCTCAATATTTAAAAACCCTTTTAAAAATGGAGTTTTACTTAAAACTGGGTACTAAAATATTATGAAGGTCCAGATGCTACCCGAATCTCAAAAGAATATGCAGTCTAGTGTCAAATAACCTCTAGATCATACTAAAAATGTCTGGGGCTCAGCAATGTCATTCTACAATTTTCTAGGCAACTATCAGATTATCAATATACAATAATTAAGCTAAAAATGATCAACATGCATACAGAAGCATTAGAGGGCATTCCATAAATCTCGAAGAAATTCCAACCCACCTGGAACGCTTTCCATAGGCATCGCCGAAGTCGGGGTAGCGTCGGACTCACAATCTGTCGAAAATGCCATCGCGCGCGCGCGCACTCTCTAGCGCCCCAAAAACTCCACCGAAGCTCACAGCAGCCCCACAAGCATCTCAGAGCAACCTCCGTGCGCTCCGATCTTCTCCGCAGCCAACCCACAGCACGCGCACACACACACACGTACGCACGCACGGTCGCCTCGACTTCGCGCAGTGAAAAACCAAAGCTCACAGCATCATTGCCAAGGATGGAAAAGATAATCCAATTAAGCTCAAAGTCCCTCAATAAATCCATCTAAGGAAATCCAAAAACCAACTACAAAAATCTGCCAACCTACCTCGTGTACAGCTGACGCGCACGCGGTTCCGTCCAGCTCCAAGCAACCGTCCATAAGCACCACCACACTCCACTTCTTCAATCCCTTGCCTTTTCTCTTTCTTTCATTCCTTCTTTTCCTCTTCCTGTCGTGGAGAAGAAGAAGGCAGGTGGCCAGTCTCTTAAATATAGAGTAGATGGGTGAAAAACAAAGGGGAGATGAAATTACCAAAAGGCCCTCCACCAAAAATATCTAACCCAGCTCGGTTTGGCATCCTGTAGTGTTGGGTACCGGTACCCCAAGTGGGGTACCGGTACCAAGTCAAAATTGTTCCGGAACTCAGCTTGTGTTCCGGAACACAAGGCTTAGTTCCGGAACTCAAGCCTCCAACAGCCTAAACCGAACTCTGAAGCTTCCAAATCGCCGCGGCCGACTCACTTTTCGTCCCGGAAGCTTCCGCCACAGTCTTAAATCACCCGAACCCCGCTGTAAATATAAAATACACATGCTCCAAGAATTTTTAGATTTTTTTTGTGAACAATTGCGGAATCGGTGCTCAATGCAAAACCTGTTCTCTACACCGCGCGCCCGCGCAGCACCCTCTGATGGTCTCTCCTCCACTCTTGGATAGTATGCTCATCATCTCCATCACAAAAAAAAACCCATCAACAAAGCCAATCCAAGCTTTCTCTCTCTCACTAGAAAAACTGAAATGCACCTTCATGAGGCTCGACGCTCGCTTGCTCTGCTCGGCTTTCGACAGTCGGTCCGCACTAACAGTACACCATCACCTCACTCAATTCCATCTTTTAATTCTCCTCAAATCTTCTTCTCCTTCTCCTTCTTCCTCAATTTTCATTTCCTCTGTTTCTTATTTTTTCCTCTGTTTCATATTTTGGAGAAGACGATGACATGGCATGGTGCTAATTAGTGCTAATTTGAGGTGCTTGGTGCATGGTGCATGGTGCATGGTGGCAAAGAAACCCAACATTCTCTCCAAACACCAACACCAACACTAATTCTATACACCCTCTTAATTCCTTCTTCTTTCTTTACTCTTTCTTTCTCTAATTTCCCTCTCGCAGACAAAATAACCAACTTAATTAATTAATTAAATAATCAATCTTAAGCCACTCCAACACACTTTTTGCCCTCGGGGCCTCCGCAGCAGTCCGAAACCTCCCGAACTTCACTGTAAACTGAAAACACACATGTTCCAAACCTTTCCCAATTTTTCTGCATACAACAGTGGAGTCGCGGCTCTAACAAACCAGTCCTCTAACGGCGCACAATGCCCGGAAAACTCCGATTCAAGCCGGGGCTTCCGCGTCGACCCGAATCAACCCGAAATCATCTGCAAACAAATATGGAACATGTCCGAGGCAATTTCTCCGCACCACGCCATCTTGCGAGGTCGGTACACTCCACCAAGTCCCGGTACTCTACAATTGATGTTGTGGCTCGGACCTTTGGTGGATTGAGGGAACTCCTTTGACTTGATGTGTTTTTTGATTCCATTGAGTTCGCTCCGTAGATGAAGTTGCCGAAGAATTCTTCTTTCTCTTTTTCGGGCACGTCTTCATCAAGTGTCCTTCAAGTCCACATTGGTGACAAGTTCTTCCTCTCAATTTAGTTGTGGAACTTGAAGCCTTCACAGTTTGGTTCTTTTTGAATCCCAAACCAGCTTTGCTTGTTTGACCTAATCCGGACATACAATCAAGTTTCTTGGAACCGGTTGAAAGCCTTTGTATGTTGGATTTGAGTTGATGTACTTGCTTGGTCAAAGCTTGGTTGGTGACATGAATTTCCTCAAACTTGTCACGCCCCGGGGTCGAAACTGTGACCCGGGCTCGCCAACAGATCCGCCGCCCATACGGGAAGCCCCGTATAGACGTAGCGACAAACCTATAAAAGATCATCTATACTAACAAATATCAGAGATGAAAAGTAAATGCGAAAAATAAAAACAAATACAACTCCAAATAAGATACAACACAGTCCTCACCTCAAATACATAAAGTCTCTCAAAAGAAGAAGAAGAGTACAACTCGATACCTCACTACAATAGTCTCTCAACATATAACTCACAAAAATTGATACGGGGTACTTCTACCCTCTCTCATGGGACGATCGGTAGGGATCTATCTCGCGACTCCCTTCCTTCGATCTGAAGAAGTAGGATCAGCAACTGGAGCAGCAGGAACAGGAGCAGAAGTCTCTGGAGAAAAGACACCACGACGGGTGTGAGAACTACATCCCACAGTAGTTCTCAGTGGGTACCGCCAATAAGCCCGACGGTCTGCCCACTAAGTCTACTAGAGGCATAAAGTAACAAATGCAGTGCTGAAAGGAAAAGCTGGTAAAGTAAACTCTACAGCTACTATGCCTCTATCTAGATGCTTAAGGAGTGGAACAGAAAGAAACATGGTGCAACAACTAACTCTCAACTCAGATCACCCAATTTAAACTGACTGCCTCCTCGGGTCCAGTCAAATCTGCGCCTACCTACAGCCGTTACATCCACGGAGGACCAGACTTACGTAGGACGTCCGTGACTGCCAAAACTGGCCCAGCCAGAGGGACAATGCATCGACAAGTCGCGATAGATAGTATCAGGCCCAACTCCGGAGTGGCACTCGAGGGGCGCGACCCCACCGAGTAAAGTATCCGCGCATCTCTGTCGAGCTCAAATATGGCTCATGCAGGCTATAATCCAAATCCTCGATCAACAAGATCGACTGTAACCAACAAAACACTGTCTCACTCACAGGCTGGAAAACTACAAAGCCGAGACTCACTGTCACTCTGACGGTTCCCAAAGAATCCTAATCTACAGACTGCTATCAGACTCCACTCGGTCCCCAGACACGAGTGTAAATGCATCCCACAACAACCCGACCTCTCGACCCACTACCCGGACGAGGAAAACTCTAAGTCCAGAATGAAATATAGAATAGTGGTGTGGGAATGTCTAGAGCAATAAAAACCTAGCCCAAGTTGAAGTTTTCTACAGTCTGGCTGAACATACTGCATATGGCGGGGGTGCTAAGTCAAGTTCTAAGATAACAATAATTAACAGGATATAGGAAAATAATAAATCACATGATCATCTGAATACATTAGGAATATCAATTTTCACAGACTAGCATGCTATCAATATACTATTCTAATCATGCAAGTTCCTACACATATAGAATTAATGTGCAATCCGTAGATCTTGAAGACATGGCCACCCACCTGAAGAGCTGAACTGTCTAAAGTCCCACAGCTAAAAATACCAGGAAAACAATAACTCCAAATCCAACGGGTCCAGCACTATCCGGAAACCCTCCTGGGTACAACACAAGGCTAACAATTACACTTAATTCCACAATTTACCCAAATAAATCACAATCTGAAATCAGCCTCAAAGATGTTAATTTTTCACCTACAGAAAGGGCTCCGAAAAATCCGATAAAAATACTACTGCGATCGTTGCGTCGAGACCTTCGAAACGGGTACCTGCACATTCAATTCCAATCCCCGTAGGCCAAGTTACAAATTCCACAGTATATGTACGCAAAATCTCACAACCACACAACTGTAAACTCATGCACAGTTAAAGGGAGAAGAAAATACCTCCGGGAAGCTCTCGAAAAAATCCATGAAAAATACGGTGATAATCCTCGCAACGAGTAGATGCAAAAAGTGTATAGGCTGGTCTCGATTCGACGCTCGAGCGCGGAAATAAAATTCCGGCAAGGTGCTGCTGTCAAGGAAAAAATCCAGTAGCAATGGGGGTTAAAAAAGTACCAGGAACCCCCAGAAAAGCTTGGATGCGAGGAAAGTGGTCAATAGGAAAAACATAGGCCTACCTCTCGTGGATCCAACGCCGCAAAAATCGTCCAAAAATACAGTCGGGGTAGCTCTGTAGACCTCTCAGACTGAAGTGCGACGATAACGGGCCTCCAACAGAATATCATCGCTCTACGCTACGATGCCGAAGTCATTGACTTCGCGGCCTCCAAAAATTCCGGGCCTCCTTCACCAAATGCGCAACAAGGTAAGCTTCAACTTTGCTGAAGGGCACAATGGCTAAAAAGCTCGGGCAAAACCTTAAAATTGAAGATGATGGGTGGTATTTATAAGCTCCACCAAAAAGAAACCAAGAAAAAGCAAAAATGGGCTTTTTGGGCCCATTTTCAGGCGCCCGGTTGATTCGGGCGGCTACAGTGTTGGGCCCGGCCCAACACTGTGTGCGCCCGAATCGCTCCGGTGCCGCCACGTGGCCCGTCGAATAGCGAACAGCTGCACGAGCCACTCAGGGACGACAACGTAGGCCCCTCTCCGGTTGTGACGCCCCACTTCCCAGGGGGTCACCCATCCTAGAACTACTCTAGCTCTAGCACGCTTAACTCTCATGTTCCTCTTGGATCTTGCTACCATCCAAAATGCTATAGCCGGGTTAAGAGATTTAGTCCTATTATATCATTTATATAGAGGACTAATCCAAATTCCGGGGGTGTCACATTCTTCCCCCCTTTACCTGACGTCCACGTCAGGCTCAAGCACACTCACAAGCACCAGGCGATGTGAGACTCGTCTCGCTAGCCTTAGCCGACCTTGTGGGGAGCTGCACTCCACCCACAACGGTCATTAGCCGGGGAGCCTCGCTCTACCCGCTATATAATCCTGGCTCAGCCTAGACTAATCTCACATTTCCGGCTGGTGAATGGCTCTGATACTAACTGTGACGCCCCACTTCCCAGAGGGTCACCCATCCTAGAACTACTCTAGCTCTAGCACGCTTAACTCTCATGTTCCTCTTGGATCTTGCTACCATCCAAAATGCTATAGCCGGGTTAGAGATTTAGTCCTATTATATCATTTATATAGAGGACTAATCCAAATTCCGGGGGTGTCACATTCTTCCCCCCTTTAAGCCCTGACGTCCACGTCAGGCTCAAGCACACTCACAAGCACCAGGCGATGTGAGACTCGTCTCGCTAGCCTTAGCCGACCTTGTGGAGAGCTGCACTCCACCCACAACGGTCATTAGCCGGGGAGCCTCGCTCTACCCACTATATAACCCTGGCTCAGCCGAGACTAATCTCACATTTCCGGCTGGTGAATGTCTCTGATACCAACTGTGACGCCCCACCTCCCAGGGGGTCACCCATCCTAGAACTACTCTAGCTCTAGCACGCTTAACTCTCATGTTCCTCTTGGATCTTGCTACCATCCAAAATGCTATAGCCGGGTTAAGAGATTTAGTCCTATTATATCATTTATATAGAGGACTAATCCAAATTCCGGGGGTGTCACATTCTTCCCCCCTTTAAGCCCTGACGTCCACGTCAGGCTCAAGCACACTCACAAGCACCAGGCGATGTGAGACTCGTCTCGCTAGCCTTAGCCGACCTTGTGGGGAGCTGCACTCCACCCACAACGGTCATTAGCCGGGGAGCCTCGCTCTACCCGCTATATAACCCTGGCTCAGCCTAGACTAATCTCACATTTCCGGCTGGTGAATGGCTCTGATACCAACTGTGACGCCCCACTTCCCAGGGGGTCACCCATCCTAGAACTACTCTAGCTCTAGCACGCTTAACTCTCATGTTCCTCTTGGATCTTGCTACCATCCAAAATGCTATAGCCGGGTTAGAGATTTAGTCCTATTATATCATTTATATAGAAGACTAATCCAAATTTCGGGGTGTCACACCGGTCAACATGGCGGTTGGCGCCCGCCAATGCGCGGGCGCCACGTATCCCGCCGGGGATCCCGCCGACTGGTCGCCGCCTCGCCGGTCGCGCGGCATAGCCCCTATGTGCGCACGCGCCCCGAGGCGCCGGCGCACCCTTCCGTGCGCCGCGCCGATGAGCCCACGAATCACATTACGACACGTGTCACGCCCCGGGGTCGAAACTGCGACCCGGGCTCGCCAACAGATCCGCCACCTATGCTAAAATCCGCATAGGCGAAGCGTCTAACCTGCAAAAGATAGTACTATAGCTACACAAATATCAGAGCTGAAATAAAAATGCTGTAAAATAAAATCCAATCACTTAACAATATAAAATAAAGTACAATATCCATTTCCTCGAATACAGGTAATCAACATACAATGTCCTCAATACAGCATCTCTCAACTATAAAAGGAAATAAACTAAAACTATAGTACATCAGTCTCAACTCTGTCTCTCCAAATACAAAAGATCTCTCTAAACTTGGATAACAGTAAACATCAGCTGACAGCTATCAGGAATCTCCAGCCAGGGGGTACAGCTGCACACATCGGGTGGTACAGATCTAGCTCGCGACTCCCTCGCCCCGGACAACGATCAAGGATCAGCAACTACCAATGGGGGGAGAAAAGAAGAGGAAACAACAATGGGGGTGAGAACCACTAGTAAACCAGTAGCCTCCCCCTGTGGGTAAAGCCTCAAGCTCTGGCGTACCCACTAAGTCTACTAGAGGCAAGCAAAGGGACAAGTAGTACAACTGTAAACAGAACTACTGAATAAAAGGGGAAACCACAATAAGTATGCCTCTAAATGCAATACCGAAGGAAATGACGGTATGAATGCATCAGGAAACAATATCTGGCTAAATAGACCCAATCTAGTGCCACCAGTAAAACTGGTACTGCCTGCTCTGCTGTCGAACTCAAGAACTCAGCCTGGTGCCCGGCGCTCGGCACCGTGTAAAGCCTACTCCGGAGTGGCACTCGAGGGGAGCGACCCACACGAGTAAAGTATCGCTGTATCAAGCGTCTCTGTAATCAATGTCACAAGTATCTCCGTCAAGTATCTCAATATAGCAGGACTGGGTCAAGACTATGATCAAAGTGGGAAACTCCATCCACTAATGAAACCCCGATCTGACGCAATAGTACTCAAAAAGTGGAAAACACCATCCACTAGAGAAATCTGATACCCAATCTGATGCAATAGTAAACATCCGGTCAACCGCCCAAAGTCCGCGGTCACCGCAATAACCCACAATCCAACAACAAGTACACCCTATCCCTGACCCTCAGGTCCCAGCTACACTATCCCAAACCTCTGCTCGAACCCGAGCAACATGACTCAAAAGTCTAAATAAAAAGGAGAAAGAAAGCAATCATGGTTTCTCCTAAGTCAAATCCCAATATGATAGTGTAGCAATAAAATAGTGGCCTATCTAGATGTCCAAATAAGCATGCAAAAGTCCTCATGAAATGTGCAAGAGAGAGAATGTCCAATAATAGTTTTACATGTATAACAATTAATAGTACCCACATAAATATACCCATCATGCTAAAATCATCAGTCAACTACACAGGTAAATAATCCTTGATCCATAATAAGTCCCAAAGTGAAATCCGCACATGGATAAGTCATTATGTCCCAACAATTAATTCATTTAATCCACTTTCATAAAATCTAGGTGCTAATCTAGCATGTTAATCATCACTAACAAGTATGTCCCCGCAATCATGTCCCTTCAGTAACATTATCCCAATACGATTCCACATATGATATATCCACATAATTAATCTCAAATGATAGGCTCACAATTATAGCAGTCAAACATGCATGATATTCAATCAATATGTTCAATAGTGGGGTTTTCTAATAAACTTAGTAAGTAAGCCAGGTGTAGAGGCATGCAACAACCACCCACCTGAAGCGCTAACTGTCCGGGTCCGTACAGCTGAAAATACCAAAAACTCCAATCCTGCGCTCCAACAAGTACAGTACACCCGAAACACTCCTGGCACAACACAAAGTCCACTAAATACACTTAGGCTCCCAAATATTGCTTTAATTAACCCATACAACAACAGTCCCGAAACTGTTAAATTATCACCTGCAGAAAGTGCCCAGAAAATTCCCAGAAAAATATCACGGCGATCCTCGCGTCGATAGCTTCGTAACGGTACCTTGCACGCCCAAATCAGAGTTCGGTAAGCCAAGTTATAAATTCGTCAAGGCGGTAATCCAATCAACAAACTGTGAAGAAAAACTGTACACAGTACACTGAGAAAACAGTGATTATCACATCGAAATAAATCTCTGGAAAATCCAAGAAAAATACGAGCGCGTTCCTTGCGATCCGTAGATGAAAAAGTTGTAAAAGCTCGTCTCCGTCTGACGCTCGTGCGCGAAGATATGGCCGAAATACTCCGCTGCTGTCAAGGAAATCCACACAGCAAAAAGGGGTCACTGTTTGCCTCGGGATCCGTGCCAAAACCTCGAAATAGAAAAGCGCGATCAAAATGAAAGTTGAATCCTTATCTGTAAGGAGTCAGCCGGCGCAAGAATCACAGAAAAGGGAGCTCAGGGTAGCCCAGGGGAGCCAAAACATCACTGCTGCGCCGAAGAAGAAAACAGGAAATGTATCGTCGCGCCGCGCCGTAAAATGGGGAACCTCGGGATTCGAGCCTCCTAAAATCCTAGAACTTGGCAGGAAGATCAAGCATCAAGAGGTGAACAAATCTCCTTAAGGTGGCTCGGGCAGAAGAGGCTCGAAAATGGAAGAAAAACTCGAAAAAAAGGGGCTCGGGTTGGTATTTATAGGCCATTCCAAACAAATCCAAAAATGCCCACTGTATCCTCATTTTCGGGCGCCCGAAAAGATTCGGGCGCAAACAGTGCGGCCCGGCCCACACTTTCGGGCGCGCACAGTAGCCCGGCCCACACGGCCCACGCCCGCACACCCGATCCGGTCGGACCGCGTGACCGTCCGACCCGCTCCATGCGCTGACACGTGTCCCCGAACACCGAACAGGCAACCCGGCCGCTCCCCTCGCGCCACGTGGCCACCCTTGGTCAACGGGGCAGTTGCCGCCTGCCACGCCTGCCACCACCGCCTGCCACGCCACCTGCCTCGCCGCACGCGCACAGTAGCTCGCCCAATCCTCGCTCGCCACGTGTCCAAGCCAAACACTCGCTGCACCCGGTGCACGACACCCCCAAACACCGAACCAATAACGTAATGCCACGTGTCTCCAACCGGTCCACCGTGCACCACGCTACATGCAACCTGCGCGCACAGTGGCGCGCCCAATCCCCGCGCACCACGTGTCAACCCTCTCGCTCACAGCACCCGGTGCACCCGATTTCATGAACCGAACCAATAGAAAGATGCCACGTGTTTTCCCGCCCAGTCCACTGTGCACCGCACAACTCCGTAGACCGGGACCAGTGAACCACCCAATCCAGTCATGCCACGTGGCACCCCGCTCTGGTGCACGCCGGCGCGTGGACCGCGCGCCTGCCCGCGCCCCTGCCCGCGCGCTGCGCGCTGCCCGCGCCTGCCCGCCGCCGTGCTGCCGCCTTCCCGAGGCCGCGCCGCCGCTCTCCGCCGCTGCCCGCCGCCGCCGGCCGCCGCCGGCGATCGCCGGAGTTACTGTTCCGGCGGTGAACAGTAACCCGTGCCCAAAAAGTCAAGTAGGTAGTCCATTTTAACCGTTTTCGCGCGCTGAATCCGAATTTGACGTCCATTTTGCCAAATTCCAACTCTAAAAATCGCCGAAGGCACCCGGAAATGCGTTCTTAGCCCAAACTTCGCGCGGAGCCCAATTTTAATATCCGTTTCGCGCGAATCCACTTCTAAACCCTCCACGGGGTCCTCCGATCACTCACATGATCCATTTAAGCTCGAAGTCCAACACTTGTGCCCAATTATGCCCCAAACACCTCCAACACACCATGTAGGCCTCCAATGGCCACCCCAACGCACTGCAGCAGCTCTGCGGAGATCCGGGTCATCACAACACATGTCCCCTACACCCGGTCCACGCACCCTTTTTCGGAATTCCGTGGACCACGCCGCGTGCACCGACCAACCGGAGGCTGCCACGCGTCCCCCATCTTGGTCCATGCACCGCCGCGCTCGCCCTGTAGACCGCGCGCCTTGAGCCCGCCAATCAGGCGGTGCCACATGTCCCTGCGCCGGGTCTGTGCACCCAACCGAGCTGCTCTGTGGACCGAGCGCTGAAAATCGGCCAATGACAGGCCGCCACGTGGCATGCCGGCGGTCCACAGCCCCTCCCATGCACCAAAAGCCAATAAAAACTTCCGGGAGTTCGTTTTTGGGCTTCCAGACTCAGAATCAAACAAGCAAATAGCCGTTTTCAAGCATTTTTCCGTACTGAATCCATTTCCAACCACTGTTTGGCCTAATTCTTTTCAAAAATTTCGGCAAACCTGCATTAAATGGTATCAGAGAAAACTGCATTAACCACAATGACCAACACCCAACACCGTGAAGCACCGCACCGCTGACAGTGTATAGCGTATAAGTCGAGTCTAAGAACGGAGAGCGCGGGTGTCTCGGGAAGGATGGTAGGAGTCCGTTTCTAACGGTCCGTTAGAGTGCCAGCACCATGTAAGCTTACACTCCTTGTGTCCTGCATCTACTGGAGATTTCTTGGGATTTTAGAAGGCTTATACTTCGAGATCTACAGCGAATCGGCGCATTGCGACGCTTCTTCCCCGGCGGCCCTTCCCGTCGCGTTTTGGTGCGCGGACTCCCCTGGGCTACTCCGATAGTGTTTTTTGGAAGGTTCTTGCGCCGTTGTCTTCACGACAGGTAGGGCTACGACTTTTGTATTTTCATCTCGCCCTTATTTTGGGTTTTTCTTAGAGTTTTCAAGCCATCTTGTGATCCCCTTTTCTGCGGCGAAGTTTTTGAACAGCACCGGAGTTTTTCTGAGATTTCTCCACTCTCGAGCATCGGATTGAGGTGTGCAAGTACTTGTTTCGCATCTACACATCGCAGGGAACATCAAAACCTCAAAAAAATCCTACTTTTTCTCGGCAGATTTTTGACAGGATTTGTTCTTGGGGATTTAGCGCTTACCGCGTTGTTTATTTTGTAACTTAGCCTAAAGGTGTCGGAATGGGATGTGCGAGTACTCGATTTTCATCTACTCGTCGCGTCGCTCGCAGCGGTAATTTTTCTGGAATTTTTTGGAGTTCATCTCGTGAGTGTAAATTAAGCTTTTCTGGACTGTGGTTTTGGACAGCGACAAAAGTGTTAATTGTGAGATTAATTGGGCACCGTTTTGGGCATTTTTGCAGTTTTCGCGGCGTGTGTTGTTTCTTCTTGGGCGAGGGCGTGTTTGGATTCGTGCTTCGCAATCGAGGTGGGTAGTTGTTGTGGACCTCATCTTTTGAATTACTAGGGATATTAGAGTAATCCCCGAATTCGGATTGTCATTTAGTGCATTGATTGATTAATTGCATGCTTTTATAGAGTTGATGTATGCCATGTTAGCATGTCACCTTCCTATGAGATTGATTATTAAATTGGGATATCATGCTCTAGTAGATGCAAGAACACCACTAGATGTCTTTCTTTTATTCTACATGAGGACATATTGTTTGCCATGCTAGCACTTAACCTTGCATGCAAAATTGACTATTACATTGGAACAATGTGATGTATCCTGTTGGTGGGTATTACTCGAGGATTTTATGAACATGCATAAGTGGAGGGTGATTATGATCGATAATTTATTCCTTTGCGAGATTGTACCTAATGCTCATTCTTCTATCTTTCTCGAGAACACTTGCTTGCTTGTATGAACATCTAGATAGGCCACTATTTTTTGCTACACTATCATATTGGGACTTGACTTAGGAGAAACCATATTTATTTCTCTTTGTTATTTTAGTCAGAGGTATGTTTAATGTTGCTCGGGTTCGAGCAGGGGTTGGGATAGTGTAGTCGACGTTGTGCTAGTTGTTGGATTTATGGGGTGTTGCGACAACCGCGGATATTGGGCGGTTGATCGGATATTTACTTTTGCATTTGATTTGGGATCGGGGTTCCTTCAGTGGATGGATTTTCCCACTTTGATCATAGTCGTGATCCAGTCCTGCTATATTGAGATACTTGTGACATGGTTACTTATTTTACTCGTGTGGGTCGCTTCCCTCGAGTGCCACTCCGGAGTAGGCGTTTGACACATCGGCCAGCGAGTACCGGACCCCAAGTTTCGGTTTGTGAGTGCCGATCTATTAGCAGATACTTGAGACAGCTTAGCAGGCAGTGCCAGTGCGTACTTGCCCATTGATTGAGTTTATTCAGACAGATACTTTTACTAATGCATTCATATAGTTACCCCTTCTACACCGCATTTTAGAGACATAGTAGTGGTAGCTTCATTTTATCAGCAGTTCTTTTTATAGCTTACCACCTCTCTTCCCCTGGTACCTCTGGTAGACCTAGTGGGCACGTCAGAGTTTGAGGCTTTACCCACTAGGGGAGGCTACTGATTTTATAGTAGTTCTCACCCCCACTGTCCTTTTCCTTTTTTCTCCCTTTGTTTTGCAATGTCCTCTGCGGGAGTTGCTGGGCCGTCATTGGCAGATCGAGATAAGAGGATTGAGGATTAGATAGATCGTCTACCCCGACTGCGAGTGTAGTTGTACTTTTGGGTGTACCCTTATCTTCTTAGACAGTTGTATTTTATTTTGGGTCTGGCTTTTGCTAACTGTTTGTATTTATTTGGTGAGCTGGGAGAGGCACTTGTACTTTATTTATAGCTCTTACCTTAGTTTATTTCCAGCTTCAGTCTGAGATGCATTAATCTTTAGTTCAGCTTTGTTTTTATGCTCTTTTATTATATCTTTTATATCTGAGCAGGTTACCAGCGCTTCGTGTACACGAAAAATTTCGTGTGCACGGCAGATCTATTGACGGGCCTGGGTTCTGGTTTACACCCGGGACGTGACATTTCAGGTCCAATTACCCACTAAACTAGGGGACGGCATCGTCGGCAGCCTCTACACCTTCACCACAGCGCCAGGGCCGAGGGAGGTCTCCTACAGTATCGTCTGGACGCCCTCCGACCCCTCGACGGGAGGAGAGGGCACCACAGCAGCAGCAACAGACTGGTAGGAGGATTTATTCTATGGCACAGCAGGGTACGGACCCACCAGAGGACGTGGTCGCAGGTATTGTTTTACTTTCAGGCATTCGTGCTAGAACTTTGTTTGATACCGGAGCGTCCCACTCTTTTATATCGCGTATTTTTGCTCGTACCCATAGTTTTGAGGGGAGACCCCTTTCTAGAGTGTTGTCAGTTTTGACCCCGGGGCCACCTATGGAAGCGGATACCTATGTACCTACCGGCCCGGTAACGTTGGGCAATCGAGTTTGCCCGGAGGATCTTGTGGTTGTTCATATTAGGGAGTTTGACTTGCTTGGTATGGATTAGTTAGCCAGATACTATATGGTGATTGATTGTGAGAAGCGGCAGGTGCATCTGCGAGAACCTAGATACCCGGAGCTTGTTTTTCAGGTATGTAAAAGCACTTTCTTTGCGATGTTCATCTCCGCTACCCAGGCAAGGAGACTGATTGAGGGTGGATGTACGGCTTTGATCAACGTAAGTTAAGAAAAAAATATGGAAAGTTGTCGCGGTTGGTTAATGCAATATTTGATAAACTTAAATATTGCAGTTTCGATGCTCCTTCTGCTAATGGACACTCAGATTCTGACTGACTTTTTCTAACCTTTGATTGACATTTTTTTTTTCTGACATGCATTTGATCTTGTTTTCATTTTCATTTTCAGCTTATGCATCTAGGATTCTCCTCCAATATGAACTTTTTGGCTTTATTTCTGACAAAAAGGGGGAGATAAGTTTGTCAGATTAGAGGACTTGAATTTTTGGATGACTGTAATATTCTAACCCTCTCTAACTCTAACAGCACTAACAGCTAGTAGGTGAGAACTTGAACATAGAACTGAGAACTGGACTGCTAGAACTTTAGGAACTGAGAGCGAACTTGAGAACATGTCACTTGAAAACTTCATAACTTGAATGTTTGAATTTGTAAATGTCACTTGTGAATTTGTGAAGTATTTAATGCTTAACTCTCTGTTTACTTTATGATTAACTAAATTCTTGTGTTTCTAATGATTTTTTCTATCAAAAAATTTATTTATAGAGAGTACAAGACTTTAAGACTCGTAATTGTGTTTTAAGTCTAGAGTTTGTATAAAGAGTTTATATCTTGTATTTCATTTTATTTGAATCGTTCATGCATAATTTTGTAGTTTGGTGATTACAACAAAATTTGATTTTCTTTACTTTTTGAGTTTGTATGCTTTGTCACGAAATCGCCAAAGGAAAAGATTGTTATGGATATATTGGCGGATTTCGTGAATTAGTTGGAGTCTTGAAGATTGAAGAAAAAGGCTTAAAGAATTAAAACATTAATATCAAGAAGAATGAATCCATAACATCCAGGTATGTTGAAATCAAGATTTTTGCTGATTTGAATTTATTTTATTTGATTGGAAGCACTTAGAGTATTTTTTGTATGCTCAAAATAAAAAACTAGACATTTTGGGTGTTCAGAGTTCGGACCATCGGGACACAGTCCATACCCCGAACATAGATTGTTTCATGCATAATTATAGTCCGGACCATCTTGGATTCAGTTCAGACTCCGAACGTTGAAATTCCTATTTCGCATGAAACAGTCTAGACTAGCTTAATTTCAGTCCGGATCCCGAACCATAGTTTTTGGAAATTTCACGACAGTCCGGACCGTCGTAAATGCAGTCCGGACTGTAATGCGAGAAAATTCTGTTATAATTAGTTTTTTATTCTTATCTTATTTCTAATGGCTTCTAACCTATAAATAAACCCTAGAGGTGTTATTTATGATATCGAAGATCGAAAGATCAAAGGATCCAAAAATAATCCCCACACACACACACACACACATATATATATATATATATATATATATATATATATATATATAGAAGAATAGGAAAACACGTTCTAACCTAGAATTCTTCTTTTCGATCTCTGATCGTCTTTTCGATCAAGAAAAATTATCGATTTGATTCTTGAGTTTTTCAACTTTTTATTCTTTTTCAAGAATCAAATTGATGAATAGTTAGACGGTATTTTTCTTACCTATATGTTATTATCTAAGCATTCAAATCGACGTCACCAAATCTTTCAACGTGTTCCGAAAGGAATATCGGCACGTGAATTCGCGTGAAAACCGTGGATTTGGTAACGACTTTGTGGATTCGAAGTTAGGCGCGTTCGTGAATTTGATACGTACTATATTGGTGAAGACCGTGGATTCGGTTGAAAATATCGTGGATTCGAAGTTGGACACGTTTGTGGATTCGAAGTGCGTTGAGGACGAGCGAAAAAGATCTACTTCGAGTGTACGGTAAAAGTTGAGTCGTGGTGTTGCGTTATATCACCTTGTACGTATTTTAATCTTAGTGAATTTTTTCGTGTGATCGGTCCCGTACTTTTTTATTCCGAATGGAGTTTTTTACATAAAATATTACGTTTTATTTTCCGCATTGAGTTATTTTTACGTAAAACTTTTAAAGTTTTATCGTTTACACCTATTCACCTCCTCTGTAACTGTGGTTCACCTATTTAGATACTTGAGATTCATAACCAAACGGGATCTAAGTGATTAGTGATTATACCTCACCCATTATATCAATAGGATGTAAGGTGTATATTAATTATTATTATTATTATTATTATTATTATTATTATTTTTTTTTTTTTTTTTTTGTACAAGTAGTGCTTTTCCTATTGCTCTATTTGCTTTGCTCGATTGATTTTCTTTTAATTTTTAATTTTTATTTATTCGCGGGGTTTAATGAAAAAAAAATAGTTTGGGCTTATAATGTACCGCACGAGCGGCTCGACCCTATGCCTGAGCTGGTCGTCAGTCCACACGGCTAGACCGGCCGGGTTTGAGAATTGCGATTATTATTTTGATAATAATAATTTAGTAAAAACATTGCCATATATTGTTACTTCTGACTAATATATTTTATTAATTAACATATTAGTTCAAATTGTGATTTGATTCTTGTCTTACTCAAACTTCTAATATTTATATACTTTTTCGGTCGGACAAATTACAGAAATATTCTTTCGTAACTTTGATTTATTTATTAAGCGTAAATAAGTCAAACACGAGAATATTAACTTAATTTCAAACTAAGGTATTTAATATATTTTTAAACAATTATGTTATCCAGCAAATAATATATTTTATATTTCTAATCTATTTAATAATTATATTTTATTTATTTAATAAATAATATGTTTTTTAACTATATATTTTTTTAAAAGTTTATGTTATTTTATTTTTATTTATATTTTTGAACATGATCCGGCGGCAAAATATTTTTTATTACAAATTGTTCTTAAACTGCAATGTTGTTTGCATTTCAGTTTTTAAATTATGTACAACATGTAATCAAGTTCAGTTTTCTTGTTTTCGAATTTTTGATATTTTTTCTTTCAAAAATATAACCAGAAAAGGGTTGGGTGACGCAGAGATGTCAAGGACCTAATGCCTAATATAGTTTTATTTGAAAAAAAAGGAAATTTATCTAATATTTCTAATCTAGTCCTTTTTGAATTATTAAAAAAAAATTAATATTTTATTACTAACCAGAAGAGAAAAAGAGAATTATTTAATAATAATAATACTAATATAATAATTATAATAAAAATAATTTTATTATTATAATAATTAATTTTATTATAACTACATACTGAATATTATAGCTGATATAACTATAATATAATTATACACATTTCATAAATAAAAATAATAAAATAATAGTTGGAAATGCTTCCATCAAGATCAAGCGTTCAAAAAATATATAAATTTTTATATGTGAAGATATTTTACAATAATGTAAAATAATTTTTTATAGTAATATTGTTTACAGTAATATTTTTTATCTGAAACGAAAAATGATACAAAGATTAAAAAAATCAAGAAGATGATACCAGAAAAGGACCTAGAGAAAAATATTTTTTTTCTCTTAATTAATATATAAATTTATGTAAATAGCATTAAGTTATTTTTTTTTTCTAATTTATCAAAATATAGTTAGAATAGAATATTAAAAAAAATAAAAATAAAATAAAAAATAAAATAAAAAGACTAGATTGAAAATATTTTTTTTTAATAAAATTAGTTAGAGCATTGTCGGCGATGTTAAGATGAAACTTTTTATTGTACCCAACTTATGGGCGAGGAGGGTGATGAGTCATCTTTCTGTAAGATTAAAAAAGTTTGGGGCAATTTCCTACGTATTATCCCAAAAAGGGGGCAATTTTCTACGTACCCCTAAAAATTTCCCTGTTTTTAGATTTATCCCTCTTAGAAGGCTAATATTAAAACTACCCTTCTTACGTTCCAACTTCTTTCCAAAATACCCCTGAAGTTAAACTCTGTTAGTGTACCGTTTGAAACTGCCGTTATCTGTGTATAATTACTATTTTGTCCTTTCAAATATATCCTAAACCCTAAAACCCTAAACCCCTAAACCCTAAAACCCTAAACCCTAAAACCCTAAACCCTAAACCCTAAAACCCTAAAAAATCATAAACCCTAAACCCTAAAACTCTAGAACCCTAAAAAATCCTAAACCCTAAACCCTAAAACCCTAAAACCCTAAACCCTAAACCCTAAAACTCTAAAAAATCCTAAACCCTAAACCCTAAACCGGGACAAAATAGGTATATCTGATAGTTTTCAACTCCGATTATTATTTAACTCTAGTTTAACCCTAGTTAACTTAACAAAGGGAAACGGTAGGGGTATTTTTAATAACGGTGGAACGTATGAAGGGTATATTAGAAAGAAAAAAATAAGAGGGATAAATCAGATATTTCTTCATATTTCAGGGGTACACAGGCAATTATCCCAAAAAGTTTCATCTCACATAAAGATGTTAAGATGTTAATTAAGACGAAAATTTTCCTGTAACCCTACATATTTTCCTGCGCCTAACATATTTTTTTATTTTTTTTCCTTGTACCCACATTTAAGATTAAAAATTATATTTAAATTTAAAGTTTAAAATAAATAATAATAATTCAAAATTTAGATTTTAAATTGTAAATAAAAAAATAATATTAAATTTAAGTGATAATTTTAAAATATAAAATAATACTCATGACTAGAATTCAATCAGAACATCAAAAATAAACTTCAAATTAAAATTTGAAATTTCAATGAAAGTTAAAATTCAACTGCATGTAATTTTAAAATTAAAAATTTTAAAAAAACTTAAATCAAAATTTTAATTTTAATTTTAAATCAAAATTTTAATTTAGGTATATTTAAAAATTCAATACAAAAAAATTAGCCCAAAAGCTAGTTTAAATTCAAATTTTAAAACTGTATTTAAAAAACAAGTTTTAAACAAAAAAAAAAAAAAATTTTATTAGAATTTGAACTCAGAATTTAAATTCATAATTTAATTTAAAAATTTAAATTTAAATTCGAATTAGTTTTTATTTATGCATTTTATTGTGTTTTATTTGAGGGTAGTTTTTAAAATTATTTGCATTACTGGAAAGGATTATGAGCGATATGATTGAAGAATCAAACATGGTAATTTGATATTCCTATTACCTTGATATTTTATTATTGTATGAACCAAATAAAGAAATCGTACATTCAAATAATAGGATTATATGTAATCTTCAGTTAAAAAAAATATAGTCCGGCAACGATGCTCTTGTTTTGTCGGGGTTTTTTTCGTTAGATTTATTTTTTTGATCATTTACATCTCTTATATCATACTAGTTTATCAATCATATACTAAACTCTAAAAAATTATTATCATCCTAACTGCATATTATTTTATCACATGGCCAAAAATCTAATAGTTACAATAACTTCATGCTGTTAATAGAATTCAAGCTAGTCTAATTCAAATATTAATAGTATTCTAGTTTATTTCAAAAAATATATATAAAATAGGCTAAATTACAGAAAATCCCCCTGTCATATTCCGCTTTTCCACTTTATCTTCCTGTCATTAAAAAGTCGACAATCTGCCCCCTCGTAATTACCGAATTGTCTTTAGGAGGCAACGACGTTAACCGGAATGGTAAATTGACGAAAATACCCTCCTTTTTTTTTCTTTTCTTTTCTGATTTTTTTTTTTTTTTTTTTTATAGGATATCTTCCAAGGATATTTTGGGTATAAAAAATTATATTTTTAAAAAAATTGACGGTCAACTGACGGTCAACTGACGGCGGGGGTTATTGCACAATTCGCTAATTACGATGAGTCAGATTGTCGACTTTTTAATGATAGGAGGGTAAAGTGAAAAAACGGAATATGACAGGAGGGTTTTCTGTAATTTAGCCTATAAAATAAGTAGAATTCAAACTTTAGATTAATACCAACTATTAACTCTTAACTAATTGTGCAAGTACCATTATTTGCTAATTATATATGTATACTGTGATGTTGTCTTGATAATCTGCATGTAGTTGCTGGAGTTGTAACGTGTGCGTAATTCAAACATACGATATGGGCTTGAATTAAATAAAATAAAAATTAAATAAGGCTAAGACTCACAGAACTTGAACCCGTATCTCTAAAAAATTAAATTACTAATAAATAATATTCTTAATATTTATATTTAAGAGTTGACATGGTTTGGAATGCCCCCACTACTTTTCCCTACTAGAACTAAAATATCTTACCAAAATTAGTAAGGCTTTTTCCCTGTTATTTTCTTATAAATTATATGTTGGATAACTTAGTTTGACAAAATTTGAGATTTTTTTAGTTGTTTGATGTCAAGATTTTAAATCTCACAAATTTATTATTGGATCGAAAATAAAAATTTATTAGAGACTGCTTCCAAGGTGAGACCGCCACTTCTCTCATTCACTATAAAAAAAATTTCAATAAAAGTATGTCTTATAAAATAGTAAATACCAACGTTTCGAAAAGCGTGGTTATATAAACCCTTTATTTTATCAAATTAATTTATTAAATATAAATATTATTATTATTTTAAATTTTTTAATATTTTAAAGTATCAAAATTTTTAAAAATACTGACGTTTTAAAATGTTAAAATATATTTTATCAATATTTGACATAAGCGTCGGTATATACATGTCGACTTTTTATTTTACCAATATTTGATCTAAACGTCGGTACATACGTGACGACTCTTTATTTACAGATGTTTTAATCGACGCATTCAAATATAATACTAAATTATATCAAAACACTTTTAATTATCCTTAAATATAAAAAAAAAAAAATTCTTAAATATTAATTTTGTTATAGTGATTCACTGCTTGACAGCAATTTAAGATTCATGTCTTTTACTTGATGAATAAACAGTATATTTGGTGGTAGCATAATAAAGACAATTGTCCATCATCGATTTACTTCTTCAAACTAACTTAAAATAGTAAATAAAAGGCACATAAATTTTTTTTTTTCTTAAATTAACTTTAAGATCTTTATAGGCAGTTTGAACGACTGCCTGGGGACCACCGCCTATTTAAACCGTTTTGGTGTGCTCACCATATTGTAAAAAAGAAAAAGAAAATCTCAAATGTCATTAAGGGCAAACGAGTAATTTCACAACAGAAGAAGTGAATGTACAAGAACCCTGCAGGTCCTATAATACTATTTAATTAAACCAATTAAGCTTCAGCTTTGGGCGTGCTAAATTAACCTAAAAAGGTGCAAGAGTTGTGGGAATAGAAATATAGCCAGAGCAAAGGAGGAAAGGAATTATGAACGCATGGAAAGAGAGGACGACCGCATGATTACCTCTTAAGCGAGCGTGTTCACTTTTTTATTCTGAGGTTAGAGAGAGAGAGAGAGAGGGAGAGGAGCTCTGCATAAGGCTGATTTTGTGGGTTCACCCCACATCCTATAATTAAAAAAACAAACATTTAGAAAAATAAAATTATTACGCTGCATCCGGTGCATCAATATCTGTATATCTCATCTACCATCCTCAATTAGCCTGTTACCTTAGTGTTGATGTTGATTCATCAATAGCATTTTCGTTGGACAATCTTGTTGGCCGTTTCAATTTAAAATTGGTATATATGCTCAAAATATTAATTTGTGTCCTCGTGGTACTTTCACTTTCGGATTATTAGACTTGTTTGAGCAACATCAATTTAGAATTCCTCTCAGTAATAAATTTAATTTTGTGCTTGATTGTGTTTGGATCACATGCTTCGCACTGCATCCAACTTGTCATCCTTACCCACCTATTTTAATTCTAATAGATCTAAAGTTACAACTTTCTTTATTTATGTTTAGAAGTCAAGGATTATAATTGAAATGTGTACGTAATAAAATGGATGGCCAATAAAGGACGTCACATTGCGATGAACTAAAATTTTTAGTTCTCGTTTTATTATATTAAAATTTTTATTGTAGGTTATGCAGGCAGAGAATAAAATGAATGTTAAGATTGAACATAATTTTTTTTTTTGATTAGGTTGATATTTTTAATAACATAATGTCATAACTAGTCCTAAATTTTTTTTTAAGCTCCAAGATATTAGGAGTTGAACTCCACATATCTGTGTTTTATTGACATAAATTCTTTGGTCTCTTTTGTTACCTCTTCTTGATATTTAATTATGATTAGTATTGGATCAATATTTTAGATAATAATCGGCGCACCTGGCGCATGCAGCAATTTCTCAGCCACAAAGGCATTTTATATGCCACAAACACAAATATATATATCCACATTATATACCACAAACACGAATATATATCCACACATAGGTCACGTGGGCCCCACATGGGGTGGGGATTCGGAGTGTTGGGTTCATGTGCCCTGGGAGCACGGCAACCTCCTCAGCCATGCAACATTCCCCCTCTTTACTGTAATAATATAATATCATCATCACACACTTGCTGTTCCCCCCTCCCCTCTTTCTTTTATTCCCTCAATGCCCCTTGTGCTTCTCCCCCCCTTCTTTTTTTAAGCACATCCCACGCATACAAGCACATGGCTTGCTCCTTCTAATTAAGATGTACATCCCACAAGTTGATGAGAGAGAGAGAGAGAGAGAGAGAGAGAGAGAAATGCGTCATTGCTTCTCATTCTCTACATCCCCGAGGGTTTAATGTTTGTGGGAACTAAAACTATGCCACAATCCTTTCCATGACATGTGTTGCGGAATATTGAACTGTTATATGATCAGTTTCTTTTCTAATTTAGATAATTACGTGTTTTCTAAGTGTCGAATATATGTTATTAAAATATTGCTCTATAGCTGCTTAAACTTTTGAAGACAACTGGTTGCATGTTTAAATAGCAAGATCTCTTGAGTTTTAATCCCATAGCTATAACTGAATAATCTTGTTTAATGTAAGAGGTGTTTTCAATTGCTACCACAATTCAAATCGCATAGGTAGCTTGTCACGCCTCGATGTGAAAGCTAACTAGGTGCGCTCTCAAATCCGTCACAGACACAAGAGTCACGACCCTTGTCACTACAACAAAATTAGATTATAGAGACACATGTTTGTGACACTTTTGTATAAATGTTCTATCTATATTCCATCTATATCCAAAATTAGGTTATAGGGACACATTTTTAGAATATATTATAAAAATGTGTTGCTATACACCCTAACGACGGCACATATAGCAACACTAACAATATGTGTCGGTATTTTTGTCAGCAACACTTTTTTTAGATTTTAGAAATATTTAAAAGTATCGCTATAGCATAATTTTGTTGTAGTGTGTGTTCGTCCAGCGTTAGCACAAACAATTATGTTTGTTATAAAAGAAATACTAAATCCCAAGATTTTATTTTTGAAACGTCGTTAGCTGTTTACAAAATGTCTTTGCTTTACCGATATAACCACGGTGCCAAAATAGTAAAGTTTAAATTCAACTCTTTCCCCCCAAATGATACAATGCTATATATGGTTCCAAAATTAAAAAGATGAAGCTATCTATACAAGGTCCCTCGGCACGAATCCTCACACCAAATCGCACACCGCCTCGTCCGATGCACCTGAAAAATTGTTCACAATAGGAGTGAGAAACTATAAAGAATCCCAATGGGTGCAACAAGCCATTGAAGCCAAGTTCCCCAACTGATCAACAAGGAGTACAACAGTATAATAGAGTGAGCTGTAAGGAAACGAACAGCGAATGCCAATAGCAATATGATATCAAACTTAAAATCAAGAACTATACTATTACTGTCACATCCCGAGACCGCCACAATTTGGACAGTTCGGGCACGCCTACATATCTGCTAATCGGACATGACCTCTCTATATCCGAAAGGAATGAAAACATCCATATCAATGTAATACAAGTGATCAATGAGAGATAATATCAGAGTGTGAAGCTACTAAATTAAAAACTTTCATTCATATAAACAACAAGTTTAGTATGAAAAGCGGAAAGTGAAATATATGAGTGAACCACACAATATGGAGTTAATTACACTTTTCTCTCAATATGTATATAAAATAATATTACAATTTTTGTCCTTTTTTCTCATAATACAAGTTCACTCAAAATATCCAAAAAGGTATAACTGCTAGACCTTCTTGGTCTCTATACTGCCGGGCTCTTGTTCATGTCGTGTGCCTCCCCGTCGATGCCTAGATCTGTAAAAATGGTCACAAAAGGGTGTGAAAACTACGAATAGTTCCCAGTAGGTTCAACCACCGAGAAACATATTCTACACCACTTGCTCCAATAGAAACAATAGTAGCAAGATGAAATATAACAAGGAAAGTGGTAAATGCTAACTAGCATGCTGAAATAAAACCGCTATACTACTATCATGCTCATATAATATACAACTATGCCATGACACACCTGACCACTTTGCCGCTATATAAGGGTTACATCTAACCCGGCCACCTTGGCCACTTAACACTTTTCTTTTAGTTCTTTAGCCCCTTCAGAAGTAGCTTGTCCCAAATGGGTTCCAACCATAGTAGTCATGCTAACAACTGGCAAGCATCAAATTTGAGGGAGTAATTTAATTCTTTTCATCTGTTAAACCTTCCGGAAGTATCTCGTCCCAAATAGGTTCCAATCCTAGGTAGTCATACTACCAACTAGCAAGCGTCAAATCTGAAGGTGCCACTTTTACTCTTTTCGTCTTTTAAACCTTTCAAAATTATCTCGTCCCAAATAGGTTCCAACCCTAGGTAGTTATGCTACCAACTGGCAAGCGTCAATTCCGAAAGTATACACTTTCCATTCTCTTTTATCCTAGGTTATGTACTCTATGATCGCTTGGGCGCCCCTAGGCCGGCACTTTAGGTTAGAGATTCTCATTTTCTTATTTCATTACTGTTTGGCCGAAAAGTTGCTGATTCCGAATGACCTTTTGTTGGGGTGACCCTTTGAGTGTGACGCGCCAAGTGCTAATGGATCAAGCGATCGGGCTGAGGAGGGATCCGCTTGGCGGGGTTCTTCTCAATCAACTCTCTTGCGAGTTCGGCTTAGATTAGTCGAACTGGGGTTGTGAGGAAAACAGAGTTCGGTTCGGCCTAGAGTAGCCAAACTGGGATTCAAGGATAAGGATTTGACACGGCTAAGAACCTGATTGTAGAATTTGTATTGATTAGAAAGGGGTTACAAGAGTAACAGGGAGCCAATTACAAGTAAGCCTACTTCTAGAAAATGAGGTAAAGGTTATCTAGGAAAGCAGTAAATGTAGATATGAAAGGTATGAAAATGCAGGAGTGGTCACTGGCTTACAAGATTGCAGGACCCTTTTTTCTTCGATGGATTGCTTATTTATAAATTTACGAACTATGTGTATAACCACCGACTTTAGAAATCGGCATGATCTAAGGGGAATCATCGTAAATTCCTCAACTACCTTTTGAGTCGATTATTCTCGATAGAATAGTAGTCGTTTTCCGTCTAGGTTCATACCCTAATCATCGCACTGAAGCATGATCTTCGGCGCTTTCCAATGCTGGCCGCCCTTTGCTATTGTGGAGTCAGTTATGAGATTCACGCCCAAATCTCGCATTCCTCCCTTTCAGAGTCTTTTCTTCTGCGTCATTGAGCAGCCGAAAGTTGACCCTGACTTCGCTTCTTTCATCGCTCGACTTGAGGCGGTCTGATGTTTGCTTTCGGCCGAGGATGGTCCTGGATGAAACGATAATCCTCTTATTGACCGCTTCTCCTATCGGCTGATGCCTTTAACCGATGGCATATGTCATGTGCCGCTCTAACACATGACTGAGGCCGGTCTTAGTCAAGACGCAGGTCCCTCTTTGTTGACTTATTCTTCTATTGGCCGACGTCTTTAGCCGATGGTATATGCTACATGCCACTTCCAAAAGTGGTGAAAACTTTGGTCTCAACAATGCCCCGTCGGCAATCGCCTGATATGCCGTTCGGGTGTCACACCCCGGGGTTGAAACTGCGACCCGGGCTCGCCAACAGATCCGCCGCCTATACAGAACCCCGCATAAGCGAAGCATCCAACCTGCAAGAAAAAACTACTATAGCTAAACAGATATCAGAGCTGTAAAATAAAAAACTGAAAAGAACTCAAATCCAACACTGTACAACTGAAAATAAAGATATAATATCCACCTCGCAAACATGATCAAATACAAAATCCTCAGATACAAGATCCAAAACTAAACAGGGAGGGTAATCTGAAATAATACATTAGTGTACAGGCTCTGTCACGCCCCCGGGGGTTTTTGAGTCAAGCAAAGCGGAAAATTGCGTGTATATATATATTTTTTTTCTTAATATAGTAACATAAACCTCATCCCCGGTGCGTGCCAGACCGCCACATACACAAATTCTCTCTGCCAACGGACAGAGTCTCCTTTGCATATGCACGGCGTCTCATTTACAACATCATCCATCAACCATCAACCATCAACCATCAACCATACAGCAGACATACATCACCAATCAGAGTACATTAATTTAACTACTGTTTTAAAAGACCGGTGTCCACTCGACACCTTATTTTTTTCAAGCAAGTTATTAAAGCGGCGTCACCGTTTGGAAAGGATAAAACCAGCGGTTGCAAAACCCGTGCCCACACGGCACTTCGTTTTGAGAAAACCTTTTCGAAATCATTTGGTTTTTCATGAAAACGTGCCGCATATGAAAACATCACTAAAAGTATCTAGAACGTAAAAGTACATCTCATCCACAGTGCTAACTAATACATGTCCACAACTAATATAATCCACAAGCAAATTAACTAATTAAAGCATGAAGGAAAATGAGATAAAACCAACAATCCTGACTACGGTCCTCGCGACGCAGTCTCACCGCCATCCCGGCAAACGTACCTGGTAATACCTGTCACGGAGTGGGTAAAGTCAGTGACAAACAAAGTAGATGTCTAAATATCAATAAGGAATAAGGAGCAAACCGATTATACCGGAACCTTTCGCTAAACTTTGTACATAAATAAGTTGGGCACCAACCCCAGAGTACCTGTCGGAGAGACAGAAGTCTCCCCTCGTGCACAATCACCTTTTGATGCTTTTAACCTCTTCACGGTGCTGGTGTGTCATTTTCAGCTGGCGCGAAGAGGTCCTCACGGCTCCCACTCCTTTGTGAGGCACACAGATCAAAAAGACCACTTCTCCGGAAAAGTACACCCATGCGGAGGCCAATCCGCCTGTGTACGTGCAGCATCCGAAACCGGATTTGCCCATATCGGCGTGTATTAAGCACCGCGACCTCAGCCGCAACAGTTGTTATATAAGATAAAATACATTCATGCGAAAGGTTAAACTGTCCATCTACTTTGTTAGACAAATTGAGAGCATTTTAATGATGATAGATGCACTTACTGCACTTGTTGCACTTATAGCAACCGTACCCACCTAGTTGAGGAGAAAACGGGACACCTGAGTCTTTTGCACACTCCCGCTGCGCACCTGGATCTAAAGAAAGTCCGCAAGGATAAACTATAATCAAAACGTGTACTAACATCCCAAAACGAAAAACCCAATTTACTCTTTTTGACGGAAAAGTCCAACACCGTCCGGTTCGCCGAAAACCGGAACCCCGCGCCGCCGTCGCCGCCCGCCGGAGCCCCGCGCGGCTCGAAACCGCGCGGCGTGTCTCCGCGGGCGGCGCCCACGCCGCGCGAGCGCTGCCCGTGCGGTGGCCGCGCGGGCGCCCGCGCGGCGCCCGCGCGGCGCCCGCGCGGGTGCGGGCCCGCGCGGCGCCCGCGCGGTGCCCGCGCGGCGCCCCGCGAGGGTGCGGGCCCGCGCGGCGCCCGCGCGGTTGCGGGCCCGCGCGGGTACCGCCCGCACGGCAGCCGCGCGGCGCTCACGCGGTGCCCGCGCGGTTGCGAGCCCGCGCTGGTGCCGCCCGCGCGGCGGCCGCGCGGGTACGGCCCGCGCGGAGCCCGCGCGGTTTCCTCCGTCGCCGCTCGCGGCGGCGACCGGCCGTCCGCAAAACCCCTCCGCACGATGCCCTAGCGGTACCGCGCGTCTCCGCCGTCCGTTCCGCGCCCTAGCACGACGACGATGACGGCGACGGTGACGGAGACGACGGAGAAGTCCAAAAACTCAACAAAAGAACGACGGAAAAAATCGCGAAAAATTATAAAAATTATTTTACTAACCGCAGATCGACGGGAAGGTCGCCCGGTCGCGTTCTTGCCTTCGGTTCGATGTCCGGGAAGATCGGGCTCTTTCTCTTTCTCCTTTTCCTTTCTTCCGGCTAGGGTTCCGTCTTTTCCCTTTTCTCTTTCTTTCTCTCCTCACCGGTTAGGGTTTTTATTTTTCTTTTCTTTCCCACCGATAATCGGGATCACTTATATAATCCCTATTATTTGATTATTTATTTAATTAATTTTCTTTTTAATTTGTACGTACGTAGAAAGGAAAACCCACAAATATTCGGATTTGATCTCTTAAAATAAATATCAGATCCACGAGATAAAATCCCACCTTTTAAATCCTAGTCACCGATTATTTAATTTATTTAATTAAATAATCATGGGAAATAAATTTTCGATTTTATTTATCGTCACCGATTAATTAATTTCTTAATTAATTAATCACACGGATTATCCAAACTTCCTCAGAAAGCGTGTCGGATAATTTACACGAATTCCGATGCGCGCCTAAAGTCATCGCGATCTTAGAAACCCCATTCCGGGAGATCCGTACATCGGATTCCCGATCCGATCGCACCGTCGGTCTACATTTTTCGGGCCCTTTGCCAGAAAAATACCCGCACCCCGCACCGGCCGACTTTTAAAAATTAAATAATTTTATTTCACTTAAAGGCTTAAATAATTTACATGTGAGTCAAAAATACCCCTAAGGGCCGAATCACTACACCACTCACACTTTATAAAAAGTTTCGTCCCGAAACTTAAGTACAAACCTCACTAAACAATTCGGGAAAATATTTCCTCATTTTCGATTCTAGTTCCCATGTCGCCTCGCGCTCTTCGTGGTTGCTCCACTGGACCTTCACATAGGAGATAGTTCGATTGCGCAACTTCTTGTCCTCTCTTGCCAAAATCCGCACCGGCGTCTCCTCGACGCTCAAATCCTCTCGCAACTCGATGGTGGAGGCATCCAAGGCATGAGAGGGGTCAGCGAGGTACTTCCGGAGCATTGAGACATGGAACACGTTGTGGACTCGTTCGAGGTTCGGCGGCAAGGCTAATCGGTACGCCACCGGTCCTACGCGTTCTAGGATCTCGAACGGTCGCACGTACCTTGGGCTTAACTTTCCCTTTATGCCGAAACGTCGGTTACCCTTGGAGGGCGAAACTCGGAGTAACACATGCTCACCCTGTGATAACCGCGGGTTTACGTTTCTTTTGGGCCTTCCTTTGAACCGTTTTTCGACCGGGGGGATTCGGGGGTGTTTTAATTTTTCGTTGTTTCTTGGACAGACCGTCGAGGCTCGCGGGTATTTTTGGGTAATAGAACTCGCGAAACGAAGACCGGCGGCGCGATCGGTTTTGGATTCCGACTTCGGAAACCCCCGAAATAAATTCCGGAAGTTTTACCGCTGGCCAGGCGACTTACACGGTTCTCGAGGCAAATCGGGCCAGGTTAGTGCTCGAACTGGGTCCCCCTTTTTATTTTGAACTTGCCCTTCCTTTCCCCGCTCCTTGTTTCACCCGATCCCTTTTGTGGTTTAGGGATTTAGGAATCAATTCCCCCGCCGACCGCACCCAAACGACTCATTTTAACTCCTTTGGGGATTTAGGGTTCCCCTTCCTCCCTTTTCCCCTCCCACTCGTACGCGCAATTTTTTCCCAGCTTTTCCCATCCCTACCGAGGCGACGCGAGAGCCGGAATCTTGACGAGGAGAAGGAGGAGATTGATCGCCTCCCCGCAAGATCCGACGAACGCGAAAAGGACGACCCCTCTCCTTCGCCCGGTGCCGACGGAAACAAGGTGAGCCGTGCTTTCGCTTTCTTGTTTCGTTTCTTGGTTCGTTCTTGTGTCATTTCTTGTTCCGGGCAAGGGGAGGGAAATCCTTTGAATTGTCGTGGTGGGATTTCCTTCGTCTCGTGCCGCGTGCGAGGCGATTTTGGGGACCAAACGGGAGGCCGCCGCCGCCGTGGTTAAACGGGAGGCCGCCGCCGCCGTCACCGCGTCCACGGGGTCGCCGCCGCAGTCGCCGGGGTCGCGGGGGGGCAAAAGGGAGCGGCACTGTTCACAGGGTACGGCCAGGCTGTGCCGCGGTCCACGGGACCCGTCGTGCACCCGGCGCACGGCTTCCGGGCCCGGGGCCGCGGACCCGGCGCACGAACGCGTGCGCCAGGCCGCGCGGTCCATGGGACCCGTCGTGCACCCGGCGCACGGCTTCCGGGCCCGGGGCCGCGGACCCGGCGCACGAACGCGTGCGCCAGGCCGCGCGGCCCAGCGCTGAGGCGTGCACCCGGTGCACACCCCGTAGCCGTAAAGGCGTGAACCCGGTGCGCGCCTCGGCTCGTGCGCGGCCCGGCCCATGCCGCAGCGGTCTACCGCTGCGGCGTGCGCCTGGTCTACGCCGATGCCGCCCGCCGTCGTGGACCCGGTCCACGCCTGGATCCGTGCACCTGTCTTCAGGAAAAAGGCCTAGAAGCTCCGTTTTTGGCCCGTTTCGCCCCGTTTTTGAGTGTTTTTGACCACGACGAGATTATTAACGATACTTCTTACTGTAGCTCTTTTCGAACACAAGGTGGGAGCGTTTTAACTGAAGTTTTCGCGCACTTTCTGCTCCGCATTTCAGGTGGGTACACCCTTAGCATCCCTCTATGCGTAATGTCGTTATGTTCATGTTTATTATGTGGTGGGTTTCATCGTGGTGTTTAGCGTCGGTCTCCGGCGGTCGTTTCACTTTTGATATTACATGTTAGCGGGTTGCTTTCGATTACACATGTTACCGTTTTACCTTTGATATTACATGTTAGCGGGTTGCTTTCGATTACACATGTTACCGTTTTACCTTTGATATTACATGTTAGCGGGTCGCTTTCGATTACACATGTTACTGTTTTACCTTTGATATTACATGTTAGCGGGTTGCTTTCGATCACACATGTCACCGTTTTACCTTTGATTCTACATGTTAGCGGGTTACTTTCGATCACACATATTACCGTGTTACTTTGGATTATACATGTCACCGTTTACTCTTGTTTATATATTATGATGCTAACATGATGGTGGCTACGGTTACTTTGCTCGAGGCTGCAGAACGCGCACCCGTGGTTTGGCCACCGCAAAGGGTGCGCTTTTCCGGAAAAGCGGTCTATGACCCGTGTATACCCACGAGGTGACGTAGTGGGGCCCCTTATTAGTTGTGGGGTTTGAGGCGCCTGTTGGGTTATACTAATATGGATCTAAATAAGGAAAAAAAAACACCTAGAGGGGGGTGAATAGGTGTAAACAATAAACACTCAAAAATCGTTGCGCTAACAAACCCAATGCGGAAAAATAAAATAACACGCAAGATTTTTACGTGGAAAAACTCCAAACCGGAGTAAAAAACCACGGGACCGATAACACGGCGAAATCCACTAGAATTGAAACACGTACAAGGTGATATAACGTACTCACAGACGACTCAACCTTTTACCATACGCTCCTAGTAGATCTTCTCCGCTCGCTCCACAACGGGTCTCGAATCCACGATCCGCGCCCAACGCTGAATCCACAGCGTCCAACGTCGAGTCCACGACGTCCGACCGAATCCACGGTCTTCACCCAGTAGCACGCTTCGAATCCACGAACGTACCTCGCTCCGAATCCACGAGAGCGGTTGCACCTTGAATCCACAAGGCCACGCGAGTCCACGCGCCGATTTAGGGTAAATCGTTGTTTGTTTTGGGTGGTGATGATCCGCCGAATACTTAGATTAGAAATAGATCGGAAATACCATCTAAGTATTCATTGATTTGATTCTACTCAAAATGTGAGTATGAAAACCTAGAATCAAATCAATCAATATAGATGAAGAAACATAGAATAAATTCTATTGATTTCCTTTCTTCTCTATATATGTGGATCTTTCTCTTTCGGCAATATTTTTCTATTATATTGCTTTTTATTCCATGTATATATATGCCCTAGAAAATGAATACAGGGCCTATTTATAGGTTAGAACCATTGGAAGAAGATAAGGATCAAAAACTGCCTTTTCTGGAGATTTTTACCGACGGCGATCCGGATTGGAATTGGACGATCCGGATTGCAGAAGCAAGAAAGACGATTTCCAGAAAAATGCTAGTTCGGGATCCGGATCGTAGTCCCCGATCCGGATCGTTCATACAGTTTCACCAAACATCACGTTCGGGATCCGGATTGCAACTTCTGATCCGGATCGTGCAAGTGAAAAGGTAAAACCAGGGTTCGGGATCCGGATCATGAAATGCTGCGATCCGGATTGAAACAGTGTATGAACGCACACCCTTCGGGATCCGGATTGCCGAGCCCGATCCGGATCCTGAACATGTCCCATGTCCAGTTTTTGATGTTTATGCAATAAAACTTTCTTCCAGGTGTTTCTACACTACAAGAAGTATTCGGATCATCAAAATTCTTTAGTTAAACATACCTGATCCTTTTGAATTCTTCTTTCTTGAGATTGAGGTATATGATCCAAAGTTTCTTCATCTTCAATCTTCAAGACTTGACACTTTCACGAAATACGCCAACTCAAATTCCGTAACAATCTCCCCCTTTGGCGGTTTCGTGACAAAACACAAATCCACAAAAGAAAATTCAAAAAGATATTTTTGTTGCTATCACCATACAACAAAAATTTACAAAAGAGATCCAAAAACTTAGAATACATGAGATAAACTCCTAAAACAGACTCTAGACTTAGACATCTGTAATCTCTGCACAAATGAAGCATTCTTGACAAACAAAAACGTTAGGTACCTCAAGAATTGAAACATACAAAACCAAATACAGAGATAGAGTTTATACTCATCATGACATTTGAAGAATTCAGATATGTAAGAGAATCATAGTTAAAACCAACATATCTTCTAAGCAATCAAAAACCAAATGTCAAAAAAATGTTAGTCCAACATCAACTTGTTAGTCATATTACATGCCCAAATAGTTAGTCAAATAGTTAGTAGGGGCATGCAACCAATCAACAAATAAAAACCAAGTTGAAGTGATACTTACCTTGATATTCACAAATTCACACAATTGCGTCATTGTTCAAGTTTCATTGTCCTCTCTCTCTCTTAAACTCTCTCCCCCTTTTTGTCACAAACAACGCCAAAAACAATAAAACAAAAAGAGAGTGAAATAAACAAATAAACATGAAAGAAAATCCTGCAAAAACAACAAAAAGGTTAAAACACAAAATCACTCCTGAGAATCGGAGTCATCAGATGTTGTGTATCCCATTTTAGCAAACATCTTCTTCATTAGCTTCTTCATTGACGAGACTGACTTAGTCAAAGTGATCTGTGAAGCTGTGATGATTTCCAGCTCCTTTTTCACAACTTGAATCTCTCCTTTCATTTCAGTGAACTCAGCAGACATGCGCTCTTGTTCATTGGAGAGTCGCTGTTGTTCTTTAAAAATTGAATTGACTGAAGCATCATCTTCTGAAGTCGATGGAGGTGCTTGCTGTGCAGGTGGGACAGGAGCTGTAGAGGTAGTTGCTGGTTGTCGAGCTCGTCTGATTGGAGGAGATGGAGGATCATCTTGTTTTGTCGATAGAGATTTTACTATCGTTGTTTCATTGATCGTCCCTAAACTGTACATATAGGAGCTCGCGCTTGTATCAACTTTAAATTTCCTAAGGATTCGCATGATGATCATTGGATAGGGTAGTCTCTCAGTGGGGTGAGAGTGTTCCACATATCGCGACATCCTTAACCAAATAAGATAGGGAATATTCATGTTTGCTCCCATCAAAGCAGTCTGGTTTCCAAGAAGATACAGGAATAACATTCTATCCCATCGGAGAACCTTCGTGTTCATATTGGGAAGAATGTTGTAGCAGACAATGAAGTTTATATACTTGTACTCTTTTCGAAGCTCTTTGGAGAAAACAGAATTTCCGGTAGACAGAGCATCCGGAAGGCAAATTCCATTAACTACAACTCTCCAGGAGTTCTCGTTGAAGTTTTGAGTCTTTAAATAATGGATTCCATCAGATCTGGCTTTCATATTGAGCACCTCTCCAATCAGTTGGGGAGTGACTTTGATTTTGATACCTTTAACCAAGGTATGAAATTCTCGGCGTCCGTCATCATGATCAATTAGACTTGTAGCATTCTGATAAAACATCCGAACGGAATGTGGACAATACCCAGTTGATTCAGGAAAGTTGCAAATTGGGCCGAGACCGACTTGATTAAATAAAGTCCCAAAAGCTGCAGATCGTTCCATCATTGGCTTGACATTGACATGTCTCTCGCCAATGCATTCTCTTTTCTCAAAATCCTTTATTCTTGTGGAGCTAATGAATTCCTCAGGAGGAGGCTGGCTGGCAATAGGTTCATTAATCGAAATGCCCCGAGCACTACCCCTTTTTCTAGCACCAGTTTTCATCCTTGTTCTGATTTGACTTGGTTCCATGGGAGCTTTTTCCTTTTCTGCAGCAGTAGGAGGAACCTTTGTCTTTGAGGCTTCTGCAGGTGCTTTCCCCTTGGATACAATAGGGACATCTTCCTCAATCTCTAGGTTATCCCAGTCAATCGAGTCCGTTTCCGAATCCGTGTCGGAATCATTCTCAGCTCGCTTGGTTCTCTTTGCTTTCTTAGGTTTGGCAGTGTCCTTAACATGGACCATTGCAGCAAGTAGGAAAATGATCCAGGTGATCACCATTGCTGAAAGTGCTTTGAGTTTAAAAGGTGTCCTGTGAAAAACCAACTCAAGAACACATGAAAAAATCGTCAATTTTCAAAAATTGGAAAAATTGTACTTAAACAATCATAATCATATAGAGAAGCTAAGAATCAAATTAGTTTTTCAAAAAGAATTTTAAAAATAGATCAATCGCATGATTTTCAAAAATTCCTCTTTTATGCCCTAAAACAGAATTTTCAGAAATCGAAGCCCAAAAATTCGTTTATTTTGAGAAAACCCAGCATAAAATCAAAACTAATTGACCCAGAGTCCTTATTTCAAAAGAAATTTGATCAAAAACCATTCACAAACGAAAAAGATCCATGATTTCTACTCACGTTTGATGAAAAAGTATAAAAACTGTGAAAAATCGAGTTTTGATCAACAAAACTTACTTGGAATTGAAGAACTTTGAGTTTGGAAGCTCCAAGATGCAAGAAATCTAGAGAGAAAACTCTAGAGGCTTGAGAACAAAAGATTAGGGTAAAAGAAATTGAAATCTCTTTGTTCTATTATAAACCCTAGCCGTGATCCGGATCGGATCGAGAATGTGATCCGGATCGGCTGCCCGCAGGTAGAATCCGGCGTTCGGGATCCGGATCACTTACTCCGATCCGGATCGGCTTCAACTTTTTCTCCAGAAAATTTTGGAAAAATTCCATAAAACCCAGAAAAAGTATGTAAGCACTTTACCATGTCAACTTTAAACAAAAGTCATCGTTTCATACAACAAGAAATAGATTATGCAACATCTATCAAAAAATACTCAAAAATGAAACAAAAATTTACGAAAATTAAAACACTTAAAGTTGAACAACTTCAATCACATCTATCCTGATCTTATGTGTAATGCCATTATCAAATCATCAATTTTGGTAAAGAAAATGAAATACAAAGATCAATAGATGTTTGAAATCCCAGATAAGTTAGATAATATATCTAGACAATCTGTTGAAGGAGTGGCTCTTTGAGCATCTTTTATTAAAAATCCCACCTTATACCAACCATGAAATATGACTGAGTCAAATATTTCAATATGCATTTCATCAACATTTTTTTAAAAAAAATTTGCTTTGCATTCATGGAGTATCTTTTTCTTTCTTCCATTTCCTCCATGTGGTGGTAGTTTTCACACTCCTCACTGGGATGTAACTCTTTCCACATCTTTTGAGCATTTTACATTTCTTTGACTCCCCCTGTCACGCCCCGGGTGTAAACCAGAACCCGGGCCCGCCAACAGATCCGCCGTGCACACAGAATTTTCCATATACACGAAGCGCTGGTAACCTGCTCAGATATAAGAAATACAATAAAAGAGTAATAAAATGAGAGCTGAACTGAAAATACTACATCTCAGACCGAACTGGAAGTAAAAATACAAAATGACTGAAAAATAAGGTACAAGTCCCTCTCCCAGCTCACCACAAATATACAACCAGCTGGCTAAAGCCAGACCCCAAAAGTAAAAGTACAACAGTCTGAGATAAGATACATAAAAGGTACAAGTCTAGCTAACTCACTGTCGGGTCCACTGTCTAGCTACTCAGCCGTCCTCTCTCCTCGACCCGCCGCTGTAAGCCCAGCAGCACCCGCAGAAGGCTCTGCAAAACAAAGGAGAAGAAAAGAGAAAGAAGAATGGGGGTGAGAACTACTAATAAACCAGTAGCCTCCCCTAGTGGGTAAAACCTCAAACTCTGACACACCCACTAGGTCTACCGGAGGCAAAAGGGGAAAGAAGAGTGGTAAGAAATAATGACTGCCGAAGAAATGAAACTACCACTACTATGCCTCTAAAAATGCAGTCCTAGACTGAAATAACCATATCCAACAATAACCAACCGTCCCAGATTAACCCATCTGTACCGCCCTCATCATCGGGCAAGTAAGCCGCGCCGATGTGATAGCAAAGCTCCTGCCGCCGCCCTCATCATCGGGCAAATAAGCCGCGCCGATGTGATAGCGAATCCGTCAATAACTGTCTGGCCCCGGCCTCCGGAGGGGAACTCGAGGGGAGCGACCCACTCGAGGAAAGCACTACCGGGCAATAACCGCGCCGGTAAAATAAGTACCAAAAGCAGGAGTAAATCACAACTGTAAAGCCCCGGTGGAACACACCCTCCACTAAAGAAACACAGATCCCCCAATCTGATGCACAAATGAACATCCGGTCGATCGCCCAAAATTCGCGATCGCCGCAATACCCACAATCACAATCATGTCCTACATTCGACATCCGGTCAACCGCCTACTGTCCGCGGTAGCCGCTATAATCCCGCAACCAATAATCAAACACAACCTGTCACCGACCCTCAGGTCCTCGCTACACTATCCCAAACCCCTGCTCGAACCCGAGCAACCAGACTCAAAGGTCTAAATAAGAAGGAGAAAAGAAAACAAACATGGTTTCTCCTATGTCAATTCCAGCATGATAGTGTAGCAGAAAAAGGTGGCCTATCTAGGTGACCAAACAAGCATGCATAAGTTCTCAAGAGCGATAAAAGAAAGTGTCCCAATAATCCTGTTCCAACATGCTATATCCACCAAATTAATCTCACATAAATCATCCACCTATGCATGTACAACAGATCCTCAAGTGGTGCTCTCCTACAAGTCATTTCATATTATCCCATCATTAAAGTGAATTCCACAATAGTACTTTTCATGTGATGGCTCACAATTATATTATTTAAAGCATGCAGGTCCAAATAAAGGAATCACTCTAATATTCCTAGTGAGCATGTCAAAATAGAGGTAAACAACGACCACCCACCTGAAGTGCAAACTGTCCAAGTCCGCACAGCAAGAAGATACCAAAACTCCAAATCCTTGCTCCCACAATTTTAGCACACCCGTAATATTCCTGGTACAATACAAAGCTCACTAATTACACTTAGGCTCCCAATTATATTACTTATAACCACATAAACCTCAAATTCTAACTGTTAAATTATCACCTGCAGAAAGTGCCCAGAAAATTCCAAGAAAAATATCACAGCGATCCTTGCGTCGATAGCTTCGAAACGGTACCTTGCACGCCCAAATCGGAGTTCGGTAAGTCAAGATAAAAATTCGGCAAGGGGGTACACTCATACAAAAATCTGTGCTAAAACTGTACACTGATCACTGCGAAAACAGTAATTTTCACCTCGAAATAAATCTCACAAAAATCCAATAAAAATACGAGCGCGTTCCATGCGATCCGTAGATGAAAAAGTTGTATAAGCTCGTTTCCGTCTGACGCTCGTGCGCAAAGATATGGCCAAAATACCCCGCTGCTGTCAAGGAAGTCCACACAAAAAATGGGGTCACTGTTTGCCTCGGGATCCGTGCCAAAACCTCGAAACGGGAAAGTGCGACCAAAACGAAAGATGAAGTCCTACCTCTTAGGAGTCTGCCGGTGCAAGAATCACAGCAAAATGATCTCGGGGTAGCCCAGGGAAGCTAAAACACTGTCGCTGCGCCGAAGAAGAACACCAGAAAGCAACGTCGCGCCGCACCGTAAAATGGGGAACCTCGGGATTCGTGCCTCCTAAAATCTTGAAACTTGGCAGGAAGATCCAGCACTTAGAGATGAAAATCTTTGCTTAAGGGAGCTCGGGCTGAAGGTGAATGGGTTGAGAGAAAAAGAACAAAGAAAGGGGCTCGGGTTGGGGACTTTATATAGGCTGAAAAAACATTTGAAGAAATACCAACCATGTCCCCACTTTCGGGCGCCTGAATATTTTCAGGCTGCAACAGTAACGGGCCGGCCCGTTACTGTTCACGCCCGAAATCCTCTGGGCCGGCCACGTAGCGCAGTCCAACAGGCCCCTGGACCCCGCTTGTGAGGACCCGAACCCCCACACTGTGGTTTACTGTTGGTTTGGAGGCTTCTGGGAGTGCGTGTGTGCGTGCCGGGCCCCAGATTGAGTTTTTGAGGAATTCAGAGCTTGTTTTCTTTTCTGGAAGCCCATTTTGGGTGTGTGAGGTGTTTGCGCGCTTATTGGAGCCAAGAATGTGACCCGAAACGGAAATTGGATCAAGTCTACTCTTCCGGGAATTTTTGGGAAATTTTAGAAGTGGAATTTGGCCGAACGGACCTCGTATTGAGATTCAGCGCGCGAAAACGAGCGAAATGGACTATTTACTTGAATTTTTCGGAGCCCGGACGCGAAAACACGGAAATCGAGGCTAGAGTTACTGTTCCGGCGGCCGGGGTGGCGCCGGCGGCGGCGGAGCGCGGCGGAGCGCGGCGGCGGACGGCGGCGCAGGCGCGCGGTCCACCGCGGGGCGCGTGCACCGGGCGCTGGCCACGTGGCGCGCTGCGGTTGGCCGGCGCAGCGAGCGCGGTCCACGGGACTTGGCGGGGTGTACGGTGGACCGAGGGTAGGACACGTGGCACACCATGGTTGGTGCGGTGTTGTGCGCGCGGTCCACGGATCTTCGTCTCCGGTGCACGGTGAACCAGGGGACACGTGTCACTTCCTCGTTGGCGGGTGCAGCGCGCGGGGTGCACGGAGCGCGGGGCAGGTGCCTCGGGATGCGTGCGCACGTGCGACCCACGTCGCGCGGCAGGCGCGCACGTCGCGCGGTCGGGGTCAACGGGGTGGACACGTGGCGCCCGCTCATTGGCGGGCGCCACCGCCTTACTGTGCCCGGGGAGCAGCCACGTGGCGGGCGGTGAGCGGCCCGCTTCGGTGTTCGCTGTTCGGGCGACACGTGGCGGCTTCCGAGGCGGGTCGGACGGATCTGGGATCCCGTCCGACGGCGTGTATCGGGCCGGGCCGCACTGTGCGCGCCCGGAAGTTGTGGGCCGGGCCGCACTGTGCGCGCCCGAAAATTTTCGGGCGCCCGAAAGTTTGGGCCCGAGCCCAATAACTTGACTTTTTTTTGGGGATTTTCCTTGAAGCCTATATAAAGGCTGCCTTGGGCCGAACTTTTCGCCCTTTTTCTGGAGGATTTAGCTCGTGAGCCCTTAATGAAAAATCTTCCTCTCCCTCTTGCCAATCTTCTGACCAAGTTTCAGAAAATCTGGAAGCCGTGACGACTGTGTTTCTTACCTCGCAGTGCGGAGCGACGTTTTACAGTTTGAGGCCCACTACCGTCGCATTTTCTTCTGGGAAACCTGCAGAGCTACCCCGACCACATTCTTGGACGATTTCTTCGCCAGAGGTTGCACAAGAGGTAAATCTACGTTTTCCGTGTTGATCATTCTTCCCAGAAATGAGTTTTTTTGAGGGTTTGGGGTACATTTTCACGCCCCTTTGCTACAGTTTGGAATCTTGACAGCAGCGGCTTCGCGGAATTTTATCTTCACTTCTGGATATCGGATTTCGACGATTCAAGAGCCTATCGACATCTACTCTTCGCGAGGATCGTCGTGATATTTTTGTTGGAATTTTAGAAAATTTATTTTCAGGTGAAAATCGCGTGTGAACAGTAACTGTGTATGCAGTTTTTTGGAAATGTGATTGTTATGTGTTAATTGGTTGTAATTGTGAGTTGTTGTTGTACCCAGGACTGTAAGAGCACTTTTTCTGTGCTCCTGGCTCTGTGGATCTAGGAAATTGTCGATTCTTGAACTGTATATTTGTACCAGCTTGGACAGTTAGCGAGTTCAGGTGGGTGTTTCTGCTTTCAATTTCTATGGACTGCACTCTAATTCTGCGATTTAGATGCATGCATGATAGTATGTGAGCTAATAAAACTGTGCAATTTATATGTTAGTAACCACAGTTAATAATTGCTAAAATTGATAATCTTTTTGGAACTCTTGCATCATATGAACCACAAATTGGAGAAAGACTTGACTTAGCACATCTGTTAGACATTGTATGTCATCCTCAGACAGCTACTATTGGATTTATGCCTGTACTGTAGTTCTCCCATGTTATTGTTACTTTTGTCGTCTTGGGACATAGTGGTCTTCCCCTGAGTTGTGGGTTGGGAGGTTTAGTAGCTTTGGATGCATTGTACTCGTGTCTGGGGACCGAGTAGAGTTGACAGCAGTCTATAGTTTGTTCATCATTTGAGATAGTGATATGTGGGACTGAGATCTTTGGGTGATGATCATAGTGACAGTGTGGTTTCTCTTTTAGTGAGTGAGTCAGGGATTGGATCATAGCCTACAGGAGCCATTCTTGAGATCGACAGAGATGCGCAGATACTTTGCTCGGTGGGGTCGCTACCCACGAGTACCACTCCGGAGTTGGGTTTGATACGTGTCCCTCTGGCTGAGCCAGTTTTGGCAGTCACGGACACCGTCCCTCTGGCTGAGCCAGTTTTGGCAGTCACGGACGCCGTCCCTCTGGCTGAGCCAGTTTTGGCAGTCACGGACGTCCTACATAAGTCCGGTCCTCTGGGATGTACGGCAGTAGGTAGGCGCAGGCTTGACTGGACCCTATGGGGCAGTCGGTTTGGATTGGGTGATCTGAGTTGAGAGAGAGTTGGTCGTGGCATCATATTCATTCTGTCCCGCCCTTTTGAGCATTTAGATAGAGGCATAGTAGCAGTAGATGTTTTACTTTCTAGCTCCTCTATACTGCATTTCTTGTGTTACTTTATGCCTCTAGTGGACTTAGTGGGCAGACCGTCGGGCTTGTTGGCGGCACCCACTGAGAACTACTGTGGGAGGTAGTTCTCACACCCGTCGTGGTGTCTTTTTCCCCAGGGACGTCAGCTACAGTTCCTGCGGTGCCTGTTGCTGATCCAGCTCTTCCAGATCGAGGTAAGGGAGTCGCGAGATAGATCCCTTCCCCTCCAGCTTCAGTGTGTTATAGAGGTACCCCTATATTTTGGTTGTGTCATGTTTGAGAGTTATGTAGTGAGGTATCGAGTTGTACTTTTCTGTTTTGCTGAGAGACTTATGTACTTTTGGTGAGGATATGTTGTATATATTGTGAGAGACTGTACTATTTTCTGTTCATAGTAGTTTTTCCTTACTGCTCTGATATCTGTTTCTATAGTTAATCTATTTTTTGCAGGTTTGACGCTACGTCTCTACGGGGCTTCCTGTAGGGGCGGCGGATCTGTTGGCGAGCCCGGGGTACAGTTCTGACCCCGGGGCGTGACAGATTAGAGTGGTATCAGAGCTTAGGGTGTAGGTCTTGAGGACTTAGGAACCCTAGGCTTATGGTTAAACCCTAGGATGACCCACGTGAGAGCCGAGACTTTTAGCGAAAGTCTTGATTGGGTATCTAACTCTCCCGAGTGGATAGGGACGAGTGATAGACATGCCTTCCTTCTGGGGCGACTATGTTGGCTGCAGACAACATAGTGCTTCGGGAAGGGGGACATGCCTTTTGACTTTCGCTAGATTGGGTCGAGTGTTGCTTTTGGTTTTGATTGTTGTTTTGTCCCTCAGGTGGGGATGCCTCCTCGACGTTCGATGGTGACGCGTTCGCAGCCTTCGTCCTCAGAGCCCGAGCAGGAGGACTCGGGGCGAGGACCTCAGGCTGAGATTCAGGAGCTCCGTGCCCAGATGGCACAGATGGCTGAGGCGGCTAGACGCCAGGAGGAGGCAGTGGCGCGGCTGACGCTCTTATTGGAGCAGAGAGCACAGCCGGCAGTGGCACCCCCTGAGGCTTCGCCGGTGCCTTCTTCCCCTGTTGTGGCACCCCCTGTGGTGCAGCCGGCGCCAGCGATTCCTGCCGAGCCGGTTTCGAGTAGGCCACCGGCCGGGGCGACGGGAGCGTTGACTGAGTCAGAGCAGCGGGAGGTTGTAGATTTGCTGATGAGATTTCGACGGTTCGATCCGCCCCGCTTTTCGGGCATGAGTGCTGAGCCTTGGGCGGCCGAGACTTGGATTACCACCATGGAGCGCCACTTTGAGAGCTTATTCGTGGATGAGAGGTATCGGGTTATTCTGGCTACCCATTTTCTGGAAAGCAATGCCGAGGCGTGGTGGCGGCGTGTGCGACCAGCTGGTCCACCTGGGACGCAACTTCTTTCTTGGACTGAGTTTCGGAGCATGTTGCTGGGAGCATTCTTTCCTGAGAGCGTCCGACAGCGACTGGAGGAGCAGTTGAAGAATCTCCGCCAGGGAGATAGACCGGTGCACATGTACATAGCGGAATTCAACCAGTTGTTGGCATGTGTGCCTCATGTGGCTAGAGATGAGAGCCATCGCGTTTACATGTTTGAGAGAGGACTTCGCCGAGACATTTACCAGTTTGTCCGCTCCCGCCGACTGCAGACCTTGGAGGCCTCGATGGAGCAGGCTTTGTATGTGGAGAGTGGAGAGGCCGTGATGGATGAGGTATCTCCGGCCCCTGTAGCGACTCCTGGGGCGAAGCGCCCGGCTTCTCCGGAGGAGGGGCAGTCTAGTAGGCAGGGACCCCCGAGACCTCCACGTTCCCACTCGCAGGGCCAGGGGTACCAGGGACATCAGAGATCGGGGGCGTCTCGCCAGGTATAGCAGCAGCAGCGTCGACCCCCACGACAGCAGACTTTCCAGCAGCAGCGCCCAGATCGGTGTGTTATCTGTGGAGGCCCACACCTACCGACTCAGTGCCCGCAGAGACAGGGCCATTGTTTTCGCTGCGGGCAGGCCGGTCACTTTGCGAGCGTGTGCCCTAGAGCCGGCCATCCAGCTCCTTCATTAGCATCTGCACCGTTTGCCCCTTACCAGCCAGCCGATTCTTCTGCGGCCTATAGTAGGCCAGATGTTGCCTCATCTTCTTCTCGACAGCTAGAGCGACGTCCCCCGGCACCGAGCGGTCGTGTTTATGCCGCTCAGGTTGAGGACACTTCAGCAGCAGAGCAGGTCGTCGCAGGTATTAGTCTATTCTTAGCATTCCGTGCTCAGGTTTCTTTTGATACCGGTGCATCTCATTTATTCTTCAGTGGGGCTTTTGCATCCATCTGCATGATATCGGGGCATGTGCATTTTTTTTGCATAATTAAGGGATAGGAATTTTGTGACTTGCATTAGCGATTGGTTTCATCCATGTACCTTCCAGCAGAGGCGAACTTTGGGGTATGATCAGAACAGTTGAAATTTTGAGAGGTACGCCGATAGTTGTGATGGTTCAGTTGCAGCTCCTCGACTCTGATTGAGCGCTTGGGATGGACCAGTTGGTGCGGTATCGTGCAACATTTGATTGCGAATCGAGAACGGTGGTCTTTCCACGAGTTGGACGACAGGGGATCATTTCTACTGGTTACCGAGGCGTCCTTCCTGCAGCAATGGCTTCAGCGGCTTCGGGTTAGGAGCGACTGGTCGAGCGTAGGTGACGCCTAGGACTAGAGGGTTTGTCTCTAGGGGTCTTGGATAGAGTGGTGTTTCTTTTAGGGGCACGATTAGACCGTAGCTTCCGTTTCGTTGCCACAGCAGGAACGACATCAACACCTCTCTCCCTCTTTTCTTACTCTTGTGCCGAAATTTGCGAACCTTTCGCTAATTTCAGTTGTTTTCTAAATTGGAGAGTTGGGGGTTGATGACCTTCCTACTGGTGGGGCCCTTTCTTTCTCTGTTAGGTTTTGCGGTGTAATTCGAATAGTTTGGAGGCGTAGAGTTGGCTGTTCTTCTTAGTCCTCGGTGTTTGGGAATTCCTGAGTTTTCCGTGGTTGGACTCGCTTTGTGGAGAGGTTGTAGCGACTGGGGAGTTGGAGTTTGTGTTGGTAGATGCTTACCTTTGGGTTTGGAGACTTTCTTTTGAGCCGTATTTGTTTCGAGGACGAAACTTTCTTTTAGTGGGGGAGGATGTGAGGACCCGAACCCCCACACTGTGGTTTACTGTTGGTTTGGAGGCTTCTGGGAGTGCGTGTGTGCGTGCCGGGCCCCAGATTGAGTTTTTGAGGAATTTAGAGCTTGTTTTCTTTTCTGGAAGCCCATTTTGGGTGTGTGAGGTGTTTGCGCGCTTATTGGAGCCAAGAATGTGACCCGGAACGGAAATTGGATCAAGTCTACTCTTCCGGGAATTTTTGGGAAATTTTAGAAGTGGAATTTGGCCGAACGGACCTCGTATTGAGATTCAGCGCGCGAAAACGAGCGAAATGGACTATTTACTTGAATTTTTCGGAGCCCGGACGCGAAAACACGGAAATCGAGGCTAGAGTTACTGTTCCGGCGGCCGGGGTGGCGCCGGCGGCGGCGGAGCGCGGCGGAGCGCGGCGGCGGACGGCGGCGCAGGCGCGCGGTCCACCGCGGGGCGCGTGCACCGGGCGCTGGCCACGTGGCGCGCTGCGGTTGGCCGGCGCAGCGAGCGCGGTCCACGGGACTTGGCGGGGTGTACGGTGGACCGAGGGTAGGACACGTGGCACACCATGGTTGGTGCGGTGTTGTGCGCGCGGTCCACGGATCTTCGTCTCCGGTGCACGGTGAACCAGGGGACACGTGTCACTTCCTCGTTGGCGGGTGCAGCGCGCGGGGTGCACGGAGCGCGGGGCAGGTGCCTCGGGATGCGTGCGCACGTGCGACCCACGTCGCGCGGCAGGCGCGCACGTCGCGCGGTCGGGGTCAACGGGGTGGACACGTGGCGCCCGCTCATTGGCGGGCGCCACCGCCTTACTGTGCCCGGGGAGCATCCACGTGGCGGGCGGTGAGCGGCCCGCTTCGGTGTTCGCTGTTCGGGCGACACGTGGCGGCTTCCGAGGCGGGTCGGACGGATCTGGGATCCCGTCCGACGGCGTGTATCGGGCCGGGCCGCACTGTGCGCGCCCGGAAGTTGTGGGCCGGGCCGCACTGTGCGCGCCCGAAATTTTCGGGCGCCCGAAAGTTTGGGCCCGAGCCCAATAACTTGACTTTTTTTTGGGGATTTTCCTTGAAGCCTATATAAAGGCTGCCTTGGGCCGAACTTTTCGCCCTTTTTCTGGAGGATTTAGCTCGTGAGCCCTTAATGAAAAATCTTCCTCTCCCTCTTGCCAATCTTCTGACCAAGTTTCAGAAAATATGGAAGCCGTGACGACTGTGTTTCTTACCTCGCAGTGCGGAGCGACGTTTTACAGTTTGAGGCCCACTACCGTCGCATTTTCTTCTGGGAAACCTGCAGAGCTACCCCGACCACATTCTTGGACGATTTCTTCGCCAGCGGTTGCACAAGAGGTAAATCTACGTTTTCCGTGTTGATCATTCTTCCCAGAAATGAGTTTTTTTGAGGGTTTGGGGTACATTTTCACGCCCCTTTGCTACAGTTTGGAATCTTGACAGCAGCGGCTTCGCGGAATTTTATCTTCACTTCTGGATATCGGATTTCGACGATTCAAGAGCCTATCGACATCTACTCTTCGCGAGGATCGTCGTGATATTTTTGTTGGAATTTTAGAAAATTTATTTTCAGGTGAAAATCGCGTGTGAACAGTAACTGTGTATGCAGTTTTTTGGAAATGTGATTGTTATGTGTTAATTGGTTGTAATTGTGAGTTGTTGTTGTACCCAGGACTGTAAGAGCACTTTTTCTGTGCTCCTGGCTCTGTGGATCTAGGAAATTGTCGATTCTTGAACTGTATATCTGTACCAGCTTGGACAGTTAGCGAGTTCAGGTGGGTGTTTCTGCTTTCAATTTCTATGGACTGCACTCTAATTCTGCGATTTAGATGCATGCATGATAGTATGTGAGCTAATAAAACTGTGCAATTTATATGTTAGTAACCACAGTTAATAATTGCTAAAATTGATAATCTTTTTGGAACTCTTGCATCATATGAACCACAAATTGGAGAAAGACTTGACTTAGCACATCTGTTAGACATTGTATGTCATCCTCAGACAGCTACTATTGGATTTATGCCTGTACTGTAGTTCTCCCATGTTATTGTTACTTTTGTCGTCTTGGGACATAGTGGTCTTCCCCTGAGTTGTGGGTTGGGAGGTTTAGTAGCTTTGGATGCATTGTACTCGTGTCTGGGGACCGAGTAGAGTTGACAGCAGTCTATAGTTTGTTCATCATTTGAGATAGTGATATGTGGGACTGAGATCTTTGGGTGATGATCATAGTGACAGTGTGGTTTCTCTTTTAGTGAGTGAGTCAGGGATTGGATCATAGCCTGCAGGAGCCATTCTTGAGATCGACAGAGATGCGCAGATACTTTGCTCGGTGGGGTCGCTACCCACGAGTACCACTCCGGAGTTGGGTTTGATACGTGTCCCTCTGGCTGAGCCAGTTTTGGCAGTCACGGACACCGTCCCTCTGGCTGAGCCAGTTTTGGCAGTCACGGACGCCGTCCCTCTGGCTGAGCCAGTTTTGGCAGTCACGGACGTCCTACATAAGTCCGGTCCTCTGGGATGTACGGCAGTAGGTAGGCGCAGGCTTGACTGGACCCTATGGGGCAGTCGGTTTGGATTGGGTGATCTGAGTTGAGAGAGAGTTGGTCGTGGCATCATATTCATTCTGTCCCGCCCTTTTGAGCATTTAGATAGAGGCATAGTAGCAGTAGATGTTTTACTTTCTAGCTCCTCTATACTGCATTTCTTGTGTTACTTTATGCCTCTAGTGGACTTAGTGGGCAGACCGTCGGGCTTGTTGGCGGCACCCACTGAGAACTACTGTGGTAGGTAGTTCTCACACCCGTCGTGGTGTCTTTTTCCCCAGGGACGTCAGCTACAGTTCCTGCGGTGCCTGTTGCTGATCCAGCTCTTCCAGATCGAGGTAAGGGAGTCGCGAGATAGATCCCTTCCCCTCCAGCTTCAGTGTGTTATAGAGGTACCCCTATATTTTGGTTGTGTCATGTTTGAGAGTTATGTAGTGAGGTATCGAGTTGTACTTTTCTGTTTTGCTGAGAGACTTATGTACTTTTGGTGAGGATATGTTGTATATATTGTGAGAGACTGTACTATTTTCTGTTCATAGTAGTTTTTCCTTACTGCTCTGATATCTGTTTCTATAGTTAATCTATTTTTTGCAGGTTTGACGCTACGTCTCTACGGGGCTTCCTGTAGGGGCGGCGGATCTGTTGGCGAGCCCGGGGTACAGTTCTGACCCCGGGGCGTGACACCGCTGCACCCGGTGCACCTGCGCCCGCAAATGGCGACGCGCCACGTGTCCCCGGCAGCCCGTGCACCGCGCACGCCGCGCCGTGCACCGCGCACGTCGCCGTGCTTCCCGGTCACCTGCCCGCGTACGGCACCTGCCCCGGTCAACTGCCCCACCTGCCGCGTGGACCGGGAGCACAGAACCGCACCAACCAACAGCCGCCACGTGGCACCGCCTGGTGCACGCGCGCCGCCGTGGACCGCGCGCCTGCCCCCGCGCCCGGGCGCCTGCCCGCGCCCTGCCCGCGCCGCGTGCCGCCGCCTGCCGCCTGCCCGAGGCCGCGCCGCCGCCGCCGGCGCCGCCCGCCGCCGCCCGCCGCCGCCGGCGATCGCCGGAGATACTGTTCCGGCGTGAACAGTACCCACAAGCTCAAAAACGACAAGCGAATAGCCTATCTTGACCGTTTTTGCGCGCTGATTCCAAAAACGACATCCGTTTTGCCAAATTCCGACTCTAAAATTTGCCGGAGGCTCCCGCAAGCACCACAACTGCCCAAAACTTCCGAGAGTCCGCTTTCGGACATCCGGACTCAGAATTGAGCAAACAAAAAGCCATTTCCAAGCGTTTTTCCGCGCTGAATCCAAATTTGATATCCGTTTCGCGCGAAACCACCTCTAAACATCCGACGGGGTCAGCCGATCACCCACGTGATCCAATAAGGCTCGAGGTCCAACACTTGTGTCCAATCATGCACAACCACTTCCCGAAACACAGTACAGGCTCCCCCGAAGTCACCAATGACTCTACCACAGCTCTGCAGAGATCCAGGTCATCACATCCTCCCCCACTAAAAGAAAGTTTCGTCCTCGAAACTAAAGTCGTTCCTCAACACGAAATCTCAACCAAATAGAGGGGGTAATTATCCGATCATCCGCCACTCAAGCTCCCAAAGCTGTCAAATACCTCCTCCAGGGATACGATACAATCCTCGGGTCTCTAACAAGAACAAAAAATAAAGGTGAGCACTCCAAGAATCCGTACTACCTCAACCAAGTACAGCTGGACTAACCGCTCAAGCTACCAAGTAGTCCACATCGGTATACGCATCCGCTCCTCCTCAGCCTCAGATAATCCAACCACAAGCCCAACGGCACACTAGCTCGATCCAAGTACCTCTTTACTTCCCGCGATATCCAATGTAAGTCCCACAACCACACCAGCCAAAAAGGCTACTCAACCACTGCGAAACATCCGCTTCACGCACAAAATCAACCAAGTCCCGCCACCAGGTTAAGACCATCAGGTCCACCGGTACTAACGAAGACGCAACTGCACCGGGCAGGACCAACCACACGCCCCTACGTGCCAAAGATCGGGAATATAAACCTCCCGAACACAAGGTAACCGTCCTACCCCTAACCCATGCAAGAAGTACATGCACACCCAACAAAGGACAAGGATGCTCAAGTGCAAAACAATGCAAGACCAAAGCCAGTAAACAAAACAAAATAATACCTGCCACCACATGGTCGGTTGCTGCAAAGTCCTCCACCTGAGCGGCGTAGACCCGACCGCTCAGAGCAGGCGACCGATGATCCGCAGGGTAGGAAGATGGTGAACCGCTCGCTGGAGCATACAGCCGCTGAGCTGACAACTGCTGCTGAGGTGGAAAAGGGGCCGATGCTGATGACGGTGCCGCTGAAGTCGAAAAGGGGCACGAAGCTCGAATGTGGCCTGGCTGTCCACACTTATAACAACGACCCCACCTCTGATCACAGGTGTGCGACAAATGGGGTCCCTCGCAGAAAATACACCTGTCTCTGTCGCGAAACCGTGGCTGTCCCGACTGATGCTGTCTCTGTGCCTGATGCTGAGACTCCGGCTGCTGCCGCGATGACCTCTGGGGTCCACTGGGCTCTCGCTGCTCCGCACGCCCACGGCTAGATAACTGAGGCCGCGATGGTCTCCATGAACTAGCCTGTCCCTCGTCCTCTGGGGCTGGTCGCTTCCTGTCGGAACTCTGCGCGACCGCGGCCCTCCGTCTAGCCACCTCCTGATCACCTCTCTCCACCCACTGTGCATGCTCTGCGGCTGCCTCCAAGGTCTGAAATCTCTGAGCATGCACAAGTGTGTAAGTCTCTGGACGAAGGCCTGCCTCAAACAACTCTACCTGGTGCGGACCGTCACGGGCGACGAAAGGAACACAGTTCAGCAACTCCATGAACTCCTGGAAATAGGCATGAGCCGACCGGTCGCCCTGCTGCAGATTCTTCAAGTCATCCTCCAACTTCTTCTTCACACTGGTAGAAAAATAGGTCTCCAACACCATCCGTTTGAACTCCTCCCAAGGCAACTGCCGAGTGATCCGAAACTCCAGTGGCTCTACCCGCTGCCACCAAAAATCAGCATCTCCGTCCAAACAGTGCACCGCCATGTGCACTCGATACCTCGGGTCGATGAAGAAATCCCGAAAAAGCTTCTCCATCGCAGAAAGCCATCTCCCAACATCCCGGGGCTGAGCATCCCGTCCCGAGAATCTAGGTGGTTCCCGCTTAACAAACTGGGAGAGTTTGTCAGCAAAATCCTACTCCTCCTCCGCAGTCAAAGGCCGAATAGCTCCAGGAGCCCCGCTACTCGAAGATGGTGCCGACGGCACAAAAGGTGCAACAAGAGGCACAGGGGCCTCAGGAACAGCCGGGGGTGGTGCCTCTCTCTGAGCAAGCAGCTGATCAATCCTCTGCTCCTGGCGGCGCTGACCCTCCGCCAACTGGGCCACCAAGGCCCTCAACTCAGGAAGCTCGGGGGGTGTAGGCTGCTCTGGCTCAACAGGGGGCAAAGGGACACCCCGAGTGGGAATCCGACGTCGAGGAGGCATCCTGTCACAAGAAACCAAGCATCAGTAACAAAACCCCACACGACCCAATCTGGCAAAAGTCAAAGACATCCCCCTATTTCTGTAATCTTATGTTGTCTGCAGCCAACATAATGGTTCAACAGAAATAGACTATGTCGATCCCTCTTCACTCACAGGAAGAGTTAACTATAAAAATCACCGACTTTCGCAAAATGTCACGCCACTCACGCCCTATCATCCTAGGGTCTGTCCAAAAGCCTAGGGTTTCCGAAGTCCCAACTGACCTATCCCTAAGCTCTGATACCAACTTAATCTGTCACGCCCCGGGTGTAAACCAGAACCCGGGCCCGCCAACAGATCCGCCGTGCACACAGAATTTTCCATGTACACGAAGCGCTGGTAACCTGCTCAGATATAAGAAATACAATAAAAGAGTAATAAAACGAGAGCTGAACTGAAAATACTACATCTCAGACCGAACTAGAAGTAAAAATACAAAATGACTGAAAAATAAGGTACAAGTCCCTCTCCCAGCTCACCACAAATATACAACCAGCTGGCTAAAGCTAGACCCCAAAAGTAAAAGTACAACAGTCTGAGATAAGATACATAAAAGGTACAAGTCTAGCTAACTCACTGTCGGGTCCACTGTCTAGCTACTCAGCCGTCCTCTCTCCTCGACCCGTCGCTGTAAGCCCAGCAGCACCCGCAGAAGGCTCTGCAAAACAAAGGAGAAGAAAAGAGAAAGAAGAATGGGGGTGAGAACTACTAGTAAACCAGTAGCCTCCCCTAGTGGGTAAAACCTCAAACTCTGACACACCCACTAGGTCTACCGGAGGCAAAAGGGGAAAGAAGAGTGGTAAGAAATAATGACTGCCGAAGAAATGAAACTACCACTACTATGCCTCTAAAAATGCAGTCCTAGACTGGAATAACCATATCCAACAATAACCAACCGTCCCAGATTAACCCATCTGTACCGCCCTCATCATCGGGCAAGTAAGCCGCGCCGATGTGATAGCAAAGCTCCTGCCGCCGCCCTCATCATCGGGCAAATAAGCCGCGCCGATGTGATAGCGAATCCGTCAATAACTGTCTGGCCCCGGCCTCCGGAGGGGAACTCGAGGGGAGCGACCCACTCGAGGAAAGCACTACCGGGCAATAACCGCGCCGGTAAAATAAGTACCAAAAGCAGGAGTAAATCACAACTGTAAAGCCCCGGTGGAACACTCCCTCCACTAAAGAAACACAGATCCCCCAATCTGATGCACAAATGAACATCCGGTCGATCGCCCAAAATCCGCGATCGCCGCAATACCCACAATCACAATCATGTCCTACATTCGACATCCGGTCAACCGCCTACTGTCCGCGGTAGCCGCTATAATCCCGCAACCCATAATCAAACACAACCTGTCACCGACCCTCAGGTCCTCGCTACACTATCCCAAACCCCTGCTCGAACCCGAGCAACCAGACTCAAAGGTCTAAATAAGAAGGAGAAAAGAAAACAAACATGGTTTCTCCTATGTCAATTCCAGCATGATAGTGTAGCAGAAAAAGGTGGCCTATCTAGGTGACCAAACAAGCATGCATAAGTTCTCAAGAGCGATAAAAGAAAGTGTCCCAATAATCCTGTTCCAACATGCTATATCCACCAAATTAATCTCACATAAATCATCCACCTATGCATGTACAACAGATCCTCAAGTGGTGCTCTCCTACAAGTCATTTCATATTATCCCATCATTAAAGTGAATTCCACAATAGTACTTTTCATGTGATGGCTCACAATTATATTATTTAAAGCATGCAGGTCCAAATAAAGGAATCACTCTAATATTCCTAGTGAGCATGTCAAAATAGAGGTAAACAACGACCACCCACCTGAAGTGCAAACTGTCCAAGTCCGCACAGCAAGAAGATACCAAAACTCCAAATCCTTGCTCCCACAATTTTAGCACACCCGTAATATTCCTGGTACAATACAAAGCTCACTAATTACACTTAGGCTCCCAATTATATTACTTATAACCACATACAACCTCAAATTCTAACTGTTAAATTATCACCTGCAGAAAGTGCCCAGAAAATTCCAAGAAAAATATCACAGCGATCCTTGCGTCGATAGCTTCGAAACGGTACCTTGCACGCCCAAATCGGAGTTCGGTAAGTCAAGATAAAAATTCGGCAAGGGGGTACACTCATACAAAAATCTGTGCTAAAACTGTACACTGATCACTGCGAAAACAGTAATTTTCACCTCGAAATAAATCTCACAAAAATCCAATAAAAATACGAGCGCGTTCCATGCGATCCGTAGATGAAAAAGTTGTATAAGCTCGTTTCCGTCTGACGCTCGTGCGCAAAGATATGGCCAAAATACCCCGCTGCTGTCAAGGAAGTCCACACAAAAAATGGGGTCACTGTTTGCCTCGGGATCCGTGCCAAAACCTCGAAACGGGAAAGTGCGACCAAAACGAAAGATGAAGTCCTACCTCTTAGGAGTCTGCCGGTGCAAGAATCACAGCAAAATGATCTCGGGGTAGCCCAGGGAAGCTAAAACACTGTCGCTGCGCCGAAGAAGAACACCAAAAAGCAACGTCGCGCCGCACCGTAAAATGGGGAACCTCGGGATTCGTGCCTCCTAAAATCTTGAAACTTGGCAGGAAGATCCAGCACTTAGAGATGAAAATCTTTGCTTAAGGGAGCTCGGGCTGAAGGTGAATGGGTTGAGAGAAAAAGAACAAAGAAAGGGGCTCGGGTTGGGGACTTTATATAGGCTGAAAAAATATTTGAAGAAATACCAACCATGTCCCCACTTTCGGGCGCCCGAATATTTTCGGGCTGCTACAGTAACGGGCCGGCCCGTTACTGTTCACGCCCGAAATCCTCTGGGCCGGCCACGTAGCCCAGTCCAACAGGCCCCTGGACCCCGCTGCACCCGGTGCACCTGCGCCCGCAAATGGCGACGCGCCACGTGTCCCCGGCAGCCCGTGCACCGCGCACGCCGCGCCGTGCACCGCGCACGTCGCCGTGCTTCCCGGTCACCTGCCCGCGTACGGCACCTGCCCCGGTCAACTGCCCCACCTGCCGCGTGGACCGGGAGCACAGAACCGCACCAACCAACAGCCGCCATGTGGCACCGCCTGGTGCACGCGCGCCGCCGTGGACCGCGCGCCTGCCCGCGCGCCCGGGCGCCTGCCCGCGCCCTGCCCGCGCCGCGTACCGCCGCCTGCCGCCTGCCCGAGGCCGCGCCGCCGTCGCCGGCGCCGCCCGCCGCCGCCGGCGATCGCCGGAGATACTGTTCCGGCGTGAACAGTACCCACAAGCTCAAAAACGACAAGCGAATAGCCTATCTTGACCGTTTTCGCGCGCTGATTCCAAAAACGACATCCGTTTTGCCAAATTCCGACTCTAAAATTTGCCGGAGGCTCCCGCAAGCACCACAACTGCCCAAAACTTCCGGGAGTCCGCTTTCGGACATCCGGACTCAGAATTGAGCAAACAAAAAGCCATTTCCAAGCGTTTTTCCGCGCTGAATCCAAATTTGATATCCGTTTCGCGCGAAACCACCTCTAAACATCCGACGGGGTCAGCCGATCACCCACGTGATCCAATAAGGCTCGAGGTCCAACACTTGTGTCCAATCATGCACAACCACTTCCCGAAACACAGTACAGGCTCCCCCGAAGTCACCAATGACTCTATCACAGCTCTGCAGAGATCCAGGTCATCACACCCCCTCAATTGGCTATCAATTATTTAATATATAAAGTATTCAACCAAACCATTGATCTCGAATTCATACTCGACTAAGCAATCAAATATGATAATGACTATACCAAGAGATCATTGAGAGAGAAATTGACTTTGATCACTTAAAAGATGATTTAATGAACGTAAATGATCATTGCAACATTGAAATATTATGATATCAAAAGCATAATAAATTTCTAAATGCATAAAAGGATGCAATTAAAGTCAATTATGATTTATGCTCAATTAATGTCCTATGTACAAAACATAGATAAAGAACAAAACAAAAACAAAAACAAAATCTAACCTAAGCAAAGGTTTCAAAAAGAGATTATTTCAAGGAAAGCATGCCAATTGCTTTACGCAAGTGAATAAAACGTTTTTGATCCAAAGGTTTTGTTAAGATATCAGCTAATTGATCCTCAGTTGAAATATATGACAGTTGAAGAATATTTGATTCAACTAGCTCTCTAAGAAAATGATATCTAAGTTCAATATGTTTTGTTCTAGAGTGCAACACAGGGTTTTTTGAAATGTTAATAGCACTAGTGTTGTCACATAAAATGGTTACCGAAGATGCTGAAATCCGGAAATCGCTCAACACGCTTTTCATCCAAATCAATTGGGTTGAACAACTTCCTGCAGAAATGTACTCCGCTTCGGCAGTCGAGAGTGCTATGCAATTCTGTTTTTTACTGTGCCATGCAACAAGGCAATGGCCAAGATAGAAGCATGCACCACTCGTGCTTTTCCGATCATCCACCGATCCAAATCTTGTTCCCATTGGATACCAAATTCCGAAACTGATTGTACCTTTGATATATCGGATGATCCGTTTCACCGCTTTCAGGTGAACCTCCTTCGGTGCTGATTGATATCTCGCGCAAATCCCAACACTGAAGGATATATCCGGGCGACTAGCCGTGAGATATAGTAGACTTCCAATCATACTGCGATACAGTTTCTCGTCTACATTCTCACTATGTGATTCACTTCCAAGTCCCTTATGGCTAGTTCCCATTGGAGTTGGAAAATCCTTAGAATTTTCAAGATCAAACTTTTTGACCAACTCCATTGCATACTTGGATTGACACAAGTGAATACCTTCATCATTTTGTTTAACTTGTAATCCAAGAAAATAAGTCAATTCGCCCATCATGGACATCTCAAATTCGCTTTCCATGGTCTCCGCGAATTTGGAAGCATCATTATCTCTTGTTGCGCCAAATACAATGTCATCGACATAGATTTGTGCTACAATGAAATTGTTTTGATAATGCTTCACAAAGGGAGTCCTGTCAGCTCCCCCTCGAGTGTAGCCCTTCTCCAAAAGGTGCTTTGTCAACCTTTCGTACCATGCTCGCGGTGCTTGTTTCAGACCGTAAAGAGCCTTTTTCAGTCGAAAAACATGGTTAGGTAGTTTATGGTCCACAAAACCTTTCGGTTGAGCCACATAAACTTCCTCATTTAAAAATCCATTTAAAAATGCGCTCTTAACGTCCATTTGAAATAATTTGATTTTAAAATGACAAGCTATCGCAAATAAGATACGAATGGACTCGAGTCTAGCTACAGGGGCGAAAGTTTCATCAAAGTCTATACCTTCTACTTGAGAGTAGCCTTGAGCAACTAACCTTGCTTTGTTCCTGATGATAGTACCATCTTCATTTTTCTTGTTCTTGAAGATCCATTTGGTACCTATCACATTGTGTTGCTTCGGAGGCTTCGTTAATTCCCAGACTTTGTTTCGCTCGAATTGATGGAGCTCTTCCTGCATTGCTTTAATCCAGTAGTCATCTTGGAGAGCTTCATCAACATTCCTTGGTTCGATTTGAGATACGTAGCATGCAAATCCGCAAACCAATTGTCTCCGTGTTCTGACTCCTTCTTGTGGATCTCCAATGATGTTTGATTCAGGATGATCCTTGGAGATGCGTAACGTTTGAGGTAGAGGAGTAGACGGAGGTACACGAGATGATTCCTGCACATCAGATAAACTTGAAGAACCGTTAGATGCATCATTATTATCGAAAGAATTGTTAGAAGAAGATGCATTAGCAGGTGTATCATCATCAAGAGAGATATCGAGGGTAGATTTTTCAGATTCAAAGTGAAAAGCTTCATCTACTTTAACATTTATCGATTCTACGATCGTCTTAGATTCTAAGTTAAAAACTCGATATGCTCTACTGTTTGTAGAATAACCTAAGAAAATCCCTTCGTCACTTCGAGAGTCAAATTTTCCAAGATTTTCGCGATCACGTAAAATAAAACACCGACTCCCGAAGATACGAAAATATTGAATATTAGGTTTTCTACAAAACCAAAGTTCATATGGTGTATTCAATGTCCCCGGGCGCAAATACACGCGATTAATAACATAAACAGCAGTGTTCACCGCTTCAGCCCAAAAATAAAAAGGTAAGTTCCGGCTGTGAAGCATAACACGTGCCATTTCCTGTACGACCCTGTTTTTGCGCTCGACTACACCATTTTGTTGAGGTGTATAAGGTGCAGAGAATTCATGTTTAATGCCATTAGAAGTGCAAAAATCAATGAATTTGGAATTTATGAATTCCCACCTCTATCACTTCTAACTCGAGTAATCCTTTCATTCTTTTCAATCATAATACGATGGCAGATTTCGTGAAAAGAATCAAAAGTATCAGCTTTTTCTTTTAAAAATGCTACCCAAGTATATCTAGAAAATCATCAACCAATAAGAAAATATACCATTTACCTCCCAAAGATGGTTGACGAGTTGGCCCCATTAAGTCCATATGCAAAAGTTCCAAAGGCCGTTTTGTACCTATGTGGTTCAAGTTCTTGTGTGCAGTCCTAGACTGTTTTCCCTTTTGGCAACCGCCACACACAAGTTTTGTTCAAAAGAAAGTTTCGGAACCCCCTTGACCACATCTTTGTTCGAAATTCTAGCAAGTTCCTTAAAGTTTATGTGACCTAGCCTTTCATGCCAAAGTGTTTCATTTTTCAAAGATGCTAGGTTACATTTTTCAGAAATTTAGTAGGAACTACATAACAATTGTTTTCTGATCTAACCCCTTTTAAAAAGAAAGCATGGTTCTTGTCAGTTACAGTACATTTATCAGATGAAAAATTAACTGAATAACCATTATCACAAAGTTGACTTATGCTTATGAGGTTAGTCTTAAGGCCATGAACAAATAACACATTATTTAGAACCGGGCCATCTGGAATAGCTACCGTTCCCTTTCCAACAATTTTGGAAGACCGACCATCTCCGAAAACAACAAGTCCTCCGGAGTTTTTCTCAAATGTTTGAAAACAGTTTTTGTCACCGGTCATATGACGGGAACACCCGCTATCCAGATACCAAGACGAACTATCATATGCATGCAAGGAAACATTGGTAGCAAGACAAGGGAAAATTTCACCTTTGCGCACCCAAACCTTTTTGGAATGCGTCGGTAATGGTCGTGAAGTTGATTTCCTAGGTGAAAGCGTCTTGTTGAAGAATTGCTGCTCCTTGATGATGTCGTCTTGAGCGGTGAACTACCAAGGCTCTTTTCCTTCAAATGATTTGCATTTGATTTCCGAGGAATCACCTTTGTGGTAGTCATTGCAAGAGGTGCTTGAGGTGAACGTTTGACTCCCGTCTTGCAATTTCTCCGTATGTGCCCTGAAATGCCACAACGAAAACATACCTTAGGTCTTGACGATCCCGAGGAGGATGAAGTAGGCTTGTTGTCGTTGCTTGTCGTGAATTCCGGTGTCGGAGGAGGAGATACCGACTGAGGCACAAATACTGTCCCACTCGAACTTGGAATGTCTCCAGTTTGAGTGTACCCGAGGCCGAACTTATTTGTTTGACCAAGACCAAGAAGCCTGTCCAACTTACTCCTTCCAGAAGAAAATCTCTTTAAGTCGTCCTTCAGTTGGCGTATGGTCTCCGTCATTTCCAATTTTTCCTGTCGAGCCTCGCCGTTGAGCTTCAAGAAGTAATTCGCTTTGTTCACCATATCTATATAATTCTTCTCGAGTTGCTCATTGGACTCTTGAAGGGAAACATTTGTTTTAATCAAATTGTCCCTTTCCACTTCAAGATCGGTTGAGAGAGAGGTTACCCTTTTTACTTCTTCTTCGAGATCCTGCAACCTCCCTTTCAACCCCTTGTTTTGCTTAGCCAGTTTCTTTGAATCCCTCAAAAGTCTGTGGTAGGCTAGAGCAAAATCTTCACCTTCCGAATCATCTGATTCATCGTCCGTTGCAATCTTTTCAACAGTGGAGTTGGACAGTGAGTCGGATGTACTTGCCATTAAGCACATGAAGGGTGAAGATGTGGTGGACGCGTGGAATGCTGTCGCGTTGTCTTCTTCATCACTTGACGATGACTCATTTGACGTTGAGTTGTCATCCCAAGTGACGACTTGCATCGCCTTCTTCTTTGCCGGATTCTTGTTGGGACACTCCGTTGAAATGTGGCCGTAGCCTCGACATTTGAAGCACTGAACTTGTCCCTCTGAACTTTTCTTATCCTTTGAGAAGTTCTCTTGCTTTCTTGACTTGTAGCTTGAAGAACCTTTGCCTTTCTTGGACTTTCCGAAGGATGGAGTTTTGCTTGAATTACCCCTTCGAAAGTTGCGGCGAAACTTCCTTGTCAAGAGAGCGAGCTGCTTCTCAAAGTCCTCCATAGAAATGTTCTCGTCGTCGTCCAAGGAGGATGAATCCGCGTCTTCTTCTTTAGTTGATTTCAATGCGTAACCTGAAGACTTAGAAGAGGATGCCTTTCCAGAAGAATAGTTAGTAGAAAATGTCATTTCATAAGTTTGTAAAGCACCTACTAATTCTTCTACACGCATTTCGTCCGGGTGTTTAATTGTTTCAATGGCTGCGACCTTCGGGCGAAATCGTTCAGGAAGAGTTCTTAGAATTTTTCTTACAACTTTAAATTCTGGAATCTTCTCTCCCAAGTTAGCACATGAGTTTACGATGTCTTGCAATCGTGTGTAATAGTCAGTGAAAGATTCATTCTCTGCCATAGAGATAGAGTCAAACTTGCTCGTAAGCATTTGCAGTTTCTGAATCTTCACAAGGTTAGTTCCCTCATGCGTAACTTGAAGAACATCCCAGATTTCTTTCGCAGTCTCACATGCCGAGACGCGAGAGAACTCTGTTTGTGACAAAGCATTAAATAGAGCATTAATCCCTTTGCCATTGTAAGAAGATGAATCTATCTCTTCCTTGGTCCATTTCGACCTAGGTTTTAAGGTGCGAACATCATCTAATAATTTCAGTTGGATTAGACCATCCTAATTCAATTGATTGCCACACCCTTTCGTCGATGGAAATTAAAAAGGCTTTCATCCGTACTTTCCAGTACGCATAATTTGTTCCATCAAAGAAAGGGGGTCGATTGATGTTTCCACCTTCAACCATTGTTTACAACCCTATTCCCGCTCTGATACCACTTGTTGGGTTATAGGTAATATGGATCTAAATAGGGGAAAAAACACCTAGAGGGGGGTGAATAGGTGTAAACAATAAACACTCAAAAAATCATTGCGCAATAAACCCAATGCGGAAAAATAAAAGAACACGCAAGATTTTTACGTGGAAAAACTCCAAACCGGAGTAAAAAACCACGGGACCGATAACACGGCGAAATCCACTAGAATTAACACACGTACAAGGTGATATAACGTACTCACAGACGACTCAACCTTTTACCATACGCTCCTAGTAGATCTTCTCGCTCGCTCGCTCCACGACGCTTCTCGAATCCACGATCCGCGCCCAACGCTGAATCCACAGCGTCCAACGTCGAGTCCACGACGTCCGACCGAATCCACGGTCTTCACCCAATGGCACGCTTCGAATCCACGAACGTACCTCGCTCCGAATCCACGAGAGCGGTTGCACCTTGAATCCACAAGGCCACGCGAGTCCACGCGCCGATTTTGGGTAAATCGTTGTTTGTTTGGGTGGTGATGATCCGCCGAATACTTAGATCAAAATAGATCGGAAATACCATCTAAGTATTCATTGATTTGATTCTACTCAAAATGAGTATGAAAACCTAGAATCAAATCAATCAATATAGATGAAGAAACATAGAATAAATCTATTGATTTCCTTTCTTCTCTATATGTGGATCTTTCTCTTTCGGCAATATTTTTCTATTATACGGCTTTTTATTCCGATGCCCTAGAAATGAATACAGGGCCTATTTATAGGTTAGAAACCATTGGAAGAATATAAGGATCAAAAACTGCCTTTTCTGGAAATTTTTACCGACGGCGATCCGGATTGGAATTGGACGATCCGGATCGCAGAAGCAAGAAAGACGATTTCCAGAAAAATGCTAGTTCGGGATCCGGATCGTAGTCCCCGATCCGGATCGTTCATACAGTTTCACCAAACATCACGTTCGGGATCCGGATTGCAATTCTGATCCGGATCGTGCAAGTGAAAGGTAAAACAGTGTTCGGGATCCGGATCATGAAATGCTGCGATCCGGATTGAACAGTGTATGAACGAACACCCTTCGGGATCCGGATTGCCGAGCCCGATCCGGATCCTGAACATGTCCCATGTCCAGTTTTTGATGTTTATGCAATAAAACCTCTTCCAGGTGTTTCTACACTATAAGAAGTATTCGGATCATCAAATTCTTTAGTTAAACGTACCTGATCCTTTTGAATTCTTCTTTCTTGAGATTGAGGTATATGATCCAAAGTTTCTTCATCTTCAATCTTCAAGACTTAACACTTTCACGAAATACGCCAACTCAAATTCCGTAACAGCGCCGAGGTGCGAGCGGTGCGACCCGCGGTTTAGTTGTCCGACGTGGTCGGGTTTTGCAGGTACGGTGCGACCCGACGTTTAGTTGTCCCACGTGGTCGGGTTTTGCAGGTACGGTATGGCCCGTCGGTTTAGTTGTCCGACGTGGTCGGGTATTGCAGGTACGGTACGGCCCGTCGGTTTAGTTGTCCGACGTGGTCGGGTATTGCAGGTACGGTACGGCTCGTCGGTTTAGTTGCCCGACGGGTCGGGTATTGCAGGATACAGGGGTACAGGTTGTCTTTTTCCCCTTGGGAGGGTGGTTGCTCCGGTTTGCTTTACGGTTTTTTTACTACTTTCCTCTCTACTATTATTATTCAAACTTCCCACTTCGTGACAGGGAAGACGGGGGGGAGAGTAGGCGACGGTGAGGACGGGAGGAGCTTCTGGGTCGCTTCCCCGGACGGTCTTCCCTTTTTCTATCTTTGCTTTCATTCACATTTGTAGTTCTTTGTGTGGTTCTCGATACCCTCGTGGGTCGGTGTGGATGTCGGCATGGTCTCTATTTGGTAGTTCTCTTATGTATCTTCTTTCATTCTGTTGTCCGTTGGGAAAAGAAAAAACCAAAGAAAGGTTGCGAAAACTGTTTTCAAAAACTTAA
>CM054931.1:16051563-16155584 GCA_029168755.2 Tillandsia fasciculata | reverse complement strand
CTATCTAGGTGACCAACAAGCATGCATAAGTTCTCAAGAGCGATAAAAGAAAGTGTCAATAATCCTGTTCCAACATGCTATATCCACCAAATTAATCTCACATAAATCATCTCACCTATGCATGTACAACAGATCCTCAAGTGGTGCTCTCCTACAAGTCATTTCATATTATCCCATCATTAAAGTGAATTCCACAATAGTACTTTTCATGTGATGGCTCCACAATTATATTATTTAAAGCATGCAGGTCCAAATAAAGGAATCACTCTAATATTCCTAGTGAGCATGTCAAAATAGAGGTAAACAACGACCACCCACCTGAAGTGCAAACTGTCCAAGTCCGCACAGCAAGAAGATACCAAAACTCCAAATCCTTGCTCCCACAATTTTAGCACACCCGTAATATTCCTGGTACAATACAAAGCTCATAATTACACTTAGGCTCCCAATTATATTACTAAAACCACATAAAACCTCAAATTCTAACTGTTCAATTATCACCTGCAGAAAGTGCCCAGAAAATTCCAAGAAAAATATCACAGCGATCCTTGCGTCGATAGCTTCGAAACGGTACCTTGCACGCCCAAATCGGAGTTCGGTAAGTCAAGATAAAAATTCGGCAAGGGGGTACACTCATACAAAAATCTGTGCTAAAACTGTACACTGATCACTGCGAAAAACAGTAATTTTCACCTCGAAATAAATCTCACAAAAATCCAATAAAAATACGAGCGCGTTCCATGCGATCCGTAGATGAAAAAGTTGTATAAGCTCGTTTCCGTCTGACGCTCGTGCGCAAAGATATGGCCAAAATACCCCGCTGTGTCAAGGAAGTCCACACAAAAAATGGGTCACTGTTTGCCTCGGGATCCGTGCCAAAACCTCGAAACGGGAAAGTGCGACCAAAACGAAAGATGAAGTCCTACCTCTTAGGAGTCTGCCGGTGCAAGAATCACAGCAAAATGATCTCGGGGTAGCCCAGGGAAGCTAAAACACTGTCGCTGCGCCGAAGAAGAACACCAGAAAGCAACGTCGCGCCGCACCGTAAAATGGGGAACCTCGGGATTCGTGCCTCCTAAAATCTTGAAACTTGGCAGGAAGATCCAGCACTTAGAGATGAAAATCTTTGCTTAAGGGAGCTCGGGCTGAAGGTAATGGGTTGAGAGAAAAAGAACAAAGAAAGGGGCTCGGGTTGGGGACTTTATATAGGCTGAAAAAACATTTGAAGAAATACCAACCATGTCCCCACTTTCGGGCGCCTGAATATTTTCAGGCTGCAACAGTAACGGGCCGGCCCGTTACTGTTCACGCCCGAAATCCTCTGGGCCGGCCACGTAGCGCAGTCCAACAGGCCCCTGGACCCCGCTTGTGAGGACCCGAACCCCCACACTGTGGTTTACTGTTGGTTTGGAGGCTTCTGGGAGTGCGTGTGTGCGTGCCGGGCCCCAGATTGAGTTTTTGAGGAATTCAGAGCTTGTTTTCTTTTCTGGAAGCCCATTTTGGGTGTGTGAGGTGTTTGCGCGCTTATTGGAGCCAAGAATGTGACCCGGAACGGAAATTGGATCAAGTCTACTCTTCCGGGAATTTTGGGAAATTTTAGAAGTGGAATTTGGCCGAACGGACCTCGTATTGAGATTCAGCGCGCGAAAACGAGCGAAATGGACTATTTACTTGAATTTTTCGGAGCCCGGACGCGAAAACACGGAAATCGAGGCTAGAGTTACTGTTCCGGCGGCCGGGGTGGCGCCGGCGGCGGCGGAGCGCGGCGGAGCGCGGCGGCGGACGGCGGCGCAGGCGCGCGGTCCACCGCGGGGCGCGTGCACCGGGCGCTGGCCACGTGGCGCGCTGCGGTTGGCCGGCGCAGCGCGCGCGGTCCACGGGACTTGGCGGGGTGTACGGTGGACCGAGGGTAGGACACGTGGCACACCATGGTTGGTGCGGTGTTGTGCGCGCGGTCCACGGATCTTCGTCTCCGGTGCACGGTGAACCAGGGGACACGTGTCACTTCCTCGTTGGCGGGTGCAGCAGCGCGCGGGGTGCACGGAGCGCGGGGCAGGTGCCTCGGGATGCGTGCGCACGTGCGACCCACGTCGCGCGGCAGGCGCGCACGTCGCGCGGTCGGGGTCAACGGGGTGGACACGTGGCGCCCGCTCATTGGCGGGCGCCACCGCCTTACTGTGCCCGGGGAGCAGCCACGTGGCGGGCGGTGAGCGGCCCGCTTCGGTGTTCGCTGTTCGGGCGACACGTGGCGGCTTCCGAGGCGGGTCGGACGGATCTGGGATCCCGTCCGACGGCGTGTATCGGGCCGGGCCGCACTGTGCGCGCCCGGAAGTTGTGGGCCGGGCCGCACTGTGCGCGCCCGAAAATTTTCGGGCGCCCGAAAGTTTGGGCCCGAGCCCAATAACTTGACTTTTTTTTGGGGATTTTCCTTGAAGCCTATATAAAGGCTGCCTTGGGCCGAACTTTTCGCCCTTTTCTGGAGGATTAGCTCGTGAGCCCTTAATGAAAAATCTTCCTCTCCCTCTTGCCAATCTTCTGACCAAGTTTCAGAAAATCTGGAAGCCGTGACGACTGTGTTTCTTACCTCGTAGTGCGGAGCGACGTTTTACAGTTTGAGGCCCACTACCGTCGCATTTTCTTCTGGGAAACCTGCAGAGCTACCCCGACCACATTTTGGACGATTTCTTCGCCAGTTGGTTGCACGAGAGGTAAATCTACGTTTTCCGTGTTGATCATTCTTCCCAGAAATGAGTTTTTTTGAGGGTTTGGGGTACATTTTCACGCCCCTTTGCTACAGTTTGGAATCTTGACAGCAGCGGCTTCGCGGAATTTTATCTTCACTTCTGGATATCGGATTTCGACGATTCAAGAGCCTATCGACATCTACTCTTCGCGAGGATCGTCGTGATATTTTTATTGGAATTTTAGAAAATTTATTTTCAGGTGAAATCGCGTGTGAACAGTAACTGTGTATGCAGTTTTTTGGAAATGTGATTGTTATGTGTTAATTGGTTGTAATTGTGAGTTGTTGTTGTACCCAGGACTGTAAGAGCACTTTTTCTGTGCTCCTGGCTCTGTGGATCTAGGAAATTGTCGATTCTGGACTGTATATCTGTACCAGCTTGGACAGTTAGCGAGTTCAGGTGGGTGATCCTGCTTTCAATTTCTATGGACTGCACTCTAATTCTGCGATTTAGATGCATGCATGATAGTATGTGAGCTAATAAAACTGTGCAATTTATATGTTAGTAACCACAGTTAATAATTGCTAAAATTGATAATCTTTTTGGAACTCTTGCATCATATGAACCACAAATTGGAGAAAGACTTGACTTAGCACATCTGTTAGACATTGTATGTCATCCTCAGACAGCTACTATTGGATTTATGCCTGTACTGTAGTTCTCCCATGTTATTGTTACTTTTGTCGTCTTGGGACATAGTGGTCTTCCCCTGAGTTGTGGGTTGGGAGGTTTAGTAGCTTTGGATGCATTGTACTCGTGTCTGGGGACCGAGTAGAGTTGGTAGCAGTCTATAGTTTGTTCATCATTTGAGATAGTGATATGTGGGACTGGGATCTTTGGGTGATGATCATAGTGACAGTGTGGATTTCTTTTAGTGAGTGAGTCAGTGATTGGATCATAGCCTGCAGGAGCCATCTTGAGATCGACAGAGATGCGCAGATACTTTGCTCGGTGGGGTCGCTACCCACGAGTACCACTCCGGAGTTGGGTTTGATACGTGTCCCTCTGGCTGAGCCAGTTTTGGCAGTCACGGACACCGTCCCTCTGGCTGAGCCAGTTTTGGCAGTCACGGACGCCGTCCCTCTGGCTGAGCCAGTTTTGGCAGTCACGGACGTCCTACATAAGTCCGGTCCTCTGGGATGTACGGCAGTAGGTAGGCGCAGGCTTGACTGGACCCTATGGGGCAGTCGGTTTGGATTGGGTGATCTGAGTTGAGAGAGAGTTGGTCGTGGCATCATATTCATTCTGTCCCGCCCTTTTGAGCATTTAGATAGAGGCATAGTAGCAGTAGATGTTTTACTTTCTAGCTCCTCTATACTGCATTTCTTGTGTTACTTTATGCCTCTAGTAGACTTAGTGGGCAGACCGTCGGGCTTGTTGGCGGCACCCACTGAGAACTACTGTGGGAGGTAGTTCTCACACCCGTCGTGGTGTCTTTTCCCCAGGGACGTCAGCTCCAGTTCCTGCGGTGCCTGTTGCTGATCCAGCTCTTCCAGATCGAGGTAAGGGAGTCGCGAGATAGATCCCTTCCCCTTCAGCTTCAGTGTGTTATAGAGGTACCCCTATATTTTGGTTGTGTCATGTTTGAGAGTTATGTAGTGAGGTATCGAGTTGTACTTTTCTGTTTTTTGAGAGACTTTGTATTTTGGTGAGGATATGTTGTATATATTGTGAGAGACTGTACTATTTTCTGTTCATAGTAGTTTTTCCTTACTGCTCTGATATCTGTTAGTATAGTTAATCTATTTTTTGCAGGTTTGACGCTACGTCTCTACGGGGCTCCCTGTAGGGGCGGCGGATCTGTTGGCGAGCCCGGGGTACAGTTCTGACCCCGGGGCGTGACAGATTAGAGTGGTATCAGAGCTTAGGGTGTAGGTCTTGAGGACTTAGGAACCCTAGGCTTATGGTTAAACCCTAGGATGACCCACGTGAGAGCCGAGACTTTTAGCGAAAGTCTTGATTGGGTATCTAACTCTCCCGAGTGGATAGGGACGAGTGATAGACATGCCTTCCTTCTGTGGCGACTATGTTGGCTGCAGACAACATAGTGCTTCGGGAAGGGAGACATGCCTTTTGACTTTCGCTAGATTGGGTCGAGTGTTGCTTTTGGTTTTGATTGTTGTTTTGTCCCTCAGGTGGGGATGCCTCCTCGACGTTCGATGGTGACGCGCTCGCAGCCTTCGTCCTCAGAGCCCGAGCAGGAGGACTCGGGGCGAGGACCTCAGGCTGAGATTCAGGAGCTCCGTGCCCAGATGGCACAGATGGCTGAGGCGGCTAGACGCCAGGAGGAGGCAGTGGCGCGGCTGACGCTCTTATTGGAGCAGAGAGCACAGCCGGCAGTGGCACCCCCTGAGGCTTCGCCGGTGCCTTCTTCCCCGGTTGTGGCACCCCCTGTGGTGCAGCCGGCGCCAGCGATTCCTGCTGAGCCGGTTTCGAGTAGGCCACCGGCCGGGGCGACGGGAGCGTTGACTGAGACAGAGCAGCGGGAGGTGGTAGATTTGCTGATGAGATTTCGACGGTTCGATCCGCCCCGCTTTTCGGGCATGAGTGCTGAGCCTTGGGCGGCCGAGACTTGGATTACCACCATGGAGCGCCACTTTGAGAGCTTATTTGTGGATGAGAGGTATCGGGTTATTCTGGCTACCCATTTTCTGGAAAGCAACGCCGAGGCGTGGTGGCGGCGTGTGCGACCAGCTGGTCCACCTGGGACGCAGCTTCTTTCTTGGACTGAGTTTCGGAGCATGTTGCTCGGAGCATTCTTTCCTGAGAGCGTCCGACAGCGACTGGAGGAGCAGTTGAAGAATCTCCGCCAGGGAGATAGACCGGTGCACATGTACATAGCGGAATTCAACCAGTTGTTGGCATGTGTGCCTCATGTGGCTAGAGATGAGAGCCATCGCGTTTACATGTTTGAGAGAGGACTTCGCCGAGACATTTACCAGTTTGTCCGCTTCCGTCGACTGCAGACCTTGGAGGCCTCGATGGAGCAGGCTTTGTATGTGGAGAGTGGAGAGGCCGTGATGGATGAGGTATCTCCGGCCCCTGTAGCGACTCCTGGGGCGAAGCGCCCGGCTTCTCCGGAGGAGGGGCAGTCTAGTAGGCAGGGACCCCCGAGACCTCCACGTTCCCACTCGCAGGGCCAGGGGTACCAGGGACATCAGAGATCGGGGGCGTCTCGCCAGGTACAGCAGCAGCAGCGTCGACCCCACGACAGCAGACTTTCCAGCAGCAGCGCCCAGATCGGTGTGTTATCTGTGGAGGCCCACACCTACCGACTCAGTGCCCGCAGAGACAGGGCCATTGTTTTCGCTGCGGGCAGGCCGGTCACTTTGCGAGCGTGTGCCCTAGAGCCGGCCATCCAGCTCCTTCATTAGCATCTGCACCGTTTGCCCCTTACCAGCCAGCCGATCCTTCTGCGGCCTATAGTAGGCCAGATGTTGCCTCATCTTCTTCTCGACAGCTAGAGCGACGTCCCCCGGCACCGAGCGGTCGTGTTTATGCCGCTCAGGTTGAGGACACTTCAGCAGCAGAGCAGGTCGTCGCAGGTATTAGTCTATTCTTAGCATTCCGTGCTCAGGTTTCTTTTGATACCGGTGCATCTCATTTATTCTTCAGTGGTTTTTGCATCCATCTGCATGATATCGGGGCATGTGCATTTTTTTGCATAATTAAGGGATAGGAATTTTGTGACTTGCATTAGCGATTGGTTTCATCCATGTACCTTCCAGCAGAGGCGAACTTTGGGGTGTGATCAGAACAGTTGAAATTTTGAGAGGTACGCCGATAGTTGTGATGGTTCAGTTGCAGCTCCTCGACTCTGATTGAGCGCTTGGGATGGACCAGTTGGTGCGGTATCGTGCAACATTTGATTGCGAATCGAGAACGGTGGTCTTTCCACGAGTTGGACGACAGGGGATCATTTCTACTGGTTACCGAGGCGTCCTTCCTGCAGCAATGGCTTCAGCGGCTTCGGGTTAGGAGCGACTGGTCGAGCGTAGGTGACGCCTAGGACTAGAGGGTTTGTCTCTAGGGGTCTTGGATAGAGTGGTGTTTCTTTTAGGGGCACGATTAGACCGTAGCTTCCGTTTCGTTGCCACAGCAGGAACGACATCAACACCTCTCTCCCTCTTTTCTTACTCTTGTGCCGAAATTTGCGAACCTTTCGCTAATTTCAGTTGTTTTCTAAATTGGAGAGTTGGGGGTGATGACCTTCCTACTGGTGGGGCCCTTTCTTTCTCTGTTAGGTTTTGCGGTGTAATTCGAATAGTTTGGAGGCGTAGAGTTGGCTGTTCTTCTTAGTCCTCGGTGTTTGGGAATTCCTGAGTTTTCCGTGGTTGGACTCGCTTTGTGGAGAGGTTGTAGCGACTGGGGAGTTGGAGTTTGTGTTGGTAGATGCTTACCTTTGGGTTTGGAGACTTTCTTTTGAGCCGTATTTGTTTCGAGGACGAAACTTTCTTTTAGTGGGGGAGGATGTGAGGACCCGAACCCCCACACTGTGGTTTACTGTTGGTTTGGAGGCTTCTGGGAGTGCGTGTGTGCGTGCCGGGCCCCAGATTGAGTTTTTGAGGAATTTAGAGCTTGTTTTCTTTTCTGGAAGCCCATTTTGGGTGTGTGAGGTGTTTGCGCGCTTATTGGAGCCAAGAATGTGACCCGGAACGGAAATTGGATCAAGTCTACTCTTCCGGGAATTTTTGGGAAATTTTAGAAGTGGAATTTGGCCGAACGGACCTCGTATTGAGATTCAGCGCGCGAAAACGAGCGAAATGGACTATTTACTTGAATTTTTCGGAGCCCGGACGCGAAAACACGGAAATCGAGGCTAGAGTTACTGTTCCGGCGGCCGGGGTGGCGCCGGCGGCGGCGGAGCGCGGCGGAGCGCGGCGGCGGACGGCGGCGCAGGCGCGCGGTCCACCGCGGGGCGCGTGCACCGGGCGCTGGCCACGTGGCGCGCTGCGGTTGGCCGGCGCAGCGAGCGCGGTCCACGGGACTTGGCGGGGTGTACGGTGGACCGAGGGTAGGACACGTGGCACACCATGGTTGGTGCGGTGTTGTGCGCGCGGTCCACGGATCTTCGTCTCCGGTGCACGGTGAACCAGGGGACACGTGTCACTTCCTCGTGGCGGGTGCAGCGCGCGGGGTGCACGGAGCGCGGGGCAGGTGCCTCGGGATGCGTGCGCACGTGCGACCCACGTCGCGCGGCAGGCGCGCACGTCGCGCGGTCGGGGTCAACGGGGTGGACACGTGGCGCCCGCTCATTGGCGGGCGCCACCGCCTTACTGTGCCCGGGGAGCATCCACGTGGCGGGCGGTGAGCGGCCCGCTTCGGTGTTCGCTGTTCGGGCGACACGTGGCGGCTTCCGAGGCGGGTCGGACGGATCTGGGATCCCGTCCGACGGCGTGTATCGGGCCGGGCCGCACTGTGCGCGCCCGGAAGTTGTGGGCCGGGCCGCACTGTGCGCGCCCGAAAATTTTCGGGCGCCCGAAAGTTTGGGCCCGAGCCCAATAACTTGACTTTTTTTTGGGGATTTTCCTTGAAGCCTATATAAAGGCTGCCTTGGGCCGAACTTTTCGCCCTTTTTCTGGAGGATTTAGCTCGTGAGCCCTTAATGAAAAATCTTCCTCTCCCTCTTGCCAATCTTCTGACCAAGTTTCAGAAAATATGGAAGCCGTGACGACTGTGTTTCTTACCTCGCAGTGCGGAGCGACGTTTTACAGTTTGAGGCCCACTACCGTCGCATTTTCTTCTGGGAAACCTGCAGAGCTACCCCGACCACATTCTTGGACGATTTCTTCGCCAGCGGTTGCACAAGAGGTAAATCTACGTTTTCCGTGTTGATCATTCTTCCCAGAAATGAGTTTTTTGAGGGTTTGGGGTACATTTTCACGCCCCTTTGCTACAGTTTGGAATCTTGACAGCAGCGGCTTCGCGGAATTTTATCTTCACTTCTGGATATCGGATTTCGACGATTCAAGAGCCTATCGACATCTACTCTTCGCGAGGATCGTCGTGATATTTTTGTTGGAATTTTAGAAAATTTATTTTCAGGTGAAAATCGCGTGTGAACAGTAACTGTGTATGCAGTTTTTGGAAATGTGATTGTTATGTGTTAATTGGTTGTAATTGTGAGTTGTTGTTGTACCCAGGACTGTAAGAGCACTTTTTCTGTGCTCCTGGCTCTGTGGATCTAGGAAATTGTCGATTCTTGAACTGTATATCTGTACCAGCTTGGACAGTTAGCGAGTTCAGGTGGGTGTTTCTGCTTTCAATTTCTATGGACTGCACTCTAATTCTGCGATTTAGATGCATGCATGATAGTATGTGAGCTAATAAAACTGTGCAATTTATATGTTAGTAACCACAGTTAATAATTGCTAAAATTGATAATCTTTTTGGAACTCTTGCATCATATGAACCACAAATTGGAGAAAGACTTGACTTAGCACATCTGTTAGACATTGTATGTCATCCTCAGACAGCTACTATTGGATTTATGCCTGTACTGTAGTTCTCCCATGTTATTGTTACTTTTGTCGTCTTGGGACATAGTGGTCTTCCCTGAGTTGTGGGTTGGGAGGTTTAGTAGCTTTGGATGCATTGTACTCGTGTCTGGGGACCGAGTAGAGTTGACAGCAGTCTATAGTTTGTTCATCATTTGAGATAGTGATATGTGGGACTGAGATCTTTGGGTGATGATCATAGTGACAGTGTGGTTTCTCTTTTAGTGAGTGAGTCAGGGATTGGATCATAGCCTGCAGGAGCCATTCTTGAGATCGACAGAGATGCGCAGATACTTTGCTCGGTGGGGTCGCTACCCACGAGTACCACTCCGGAGTTGGGTTTGATACGTGTCCCTCTGGCTGAGCCAGTTTTGGCAGTCACGGACACCGTCCCTCTGGCTGAGCCAGTTTTGGCAGTCACGGACGCCGTCCCTCTGGCTGAGCCAGTTTTGGCAGTCACGGACGTCCTACATAAGTCCGGTCCTCTGGGATGTACGGCAGTAGGTAGGCGCAGGCTTGACTGGACCCTATGGGGCAGTCGGTTTGGATTGGGTGATCTGAGTTGAGAGAGAGTTGGTCGTGGCATCATATTCATTCTGTCCCGCCCTTTTGAGCATTTAGATAGAGGCATAGTAGCAGTAGATGTTTTACTTTCTAGCTCCTCTATACTGCATTTCTTGTGTTACTTTATGCCTCTAGTGGACTTAGTGGGCAGACCGTCGGGCTTGTTGGCGGCACCCACTGAGAACTACTGTGGTAGGTAGTTCTCACACCCGTCGTGGTGTCTTTTTCCCCAGGGACGTCAGCTACAGTTCCTGCGGTGCCTGTTGCTGATCCAGCTCTTCCAGATCGAGGTAAGGGAGTCGCGAGATAGATCCCTTCCCCTCCAGCTTCAGTGTGTTATAGAGGTACCCCTATATTTTGGTTGTGTCATGTTTGAGAGTTATGTAGTGAGGTATCGAGTTGTACTTTTCTGTTTTGCTGAGAGACTTATGTACTTTTGGTGAGGATATGTTGTATATATTGTGAGAGACTGTACTATTTTCTGTTCATAGTAGTTTTTCCTTACTGCTCTGATATCTGTTTCTATAGTTAATCTATTTTTTGCAGGTTTGACGCTACGTCTCTACGGGGCTTCCTGTAGGGGCGGCGGATCTGTTGGCGAGCCCGGGGTACAGTTCTGACCCCGGGGCGTGACACCGCTGCACCCGGTGCACCTGCGCCCGCAAATGGCGACGCGCCACGTGTCCCCGGCAGCCCGTGCACCGCGCACGCCGCGCCGTGCACCGCGCACGTCGCCGTGCTTCCCGGTCACCTGCCCGCGTACGCGCACCTGCCCCGGTCAACTGCCCCACCTGCCGCGTGGACCGGGAGCACAGAACCGCACCAACCAACAGCCGCCACGTGGCACCGCCTGGTGCACGCGCGCCGCCGTGGACCGCGCGCCTGCCCCCGCGCCCGGGCGCCTGCCCGCGCCCTGCCCGCGCCGCGTGCCGCCGCCTGCCGCCTGCCCGAGGCCGCGCCGCCGCCGCCGGCGCCGCCCGCCGCCGCCGGCGATCGCCGGAGATACTGTTCCGGCGTGAACAGTACCCACAAGCTCAAAAACGACAAGCGAATAGTCTATCTTGACCGTTTTCGCGCGCTGATTCCAAAAACGACATCCGTTTTGCCAAATTCCGACTCTAAAATTTGCCGGAGGCTCCCGCAAGCACCACAACTGCCCAAAACTTCCGGGAGTCCGCTTTCGGACATCCGGACTCAGAATTGAGCAAACAAAAAGCCATTTCCAAGCGTTTTTCCGCGCTGAATCCAAATTTGATATCCGTTTCGCGCGAAACCACCTCTAAACATCCGACGGGGTCAGCCGATCACCCACGTGATGCAATAAGGCTCGAGGTCCAACACTTGTGTCCAATCATGCACAACCACTTCCCGAAACACAGTACAGGCTCCCCCGAAGTCACCAATGACTCTACCACAGCTCTGCAGAGATCCAGGTCATCACATCCTCCCCCACTAAAAGAAAGTTTCGTCCTCGAAACTAAAGTCGTTCCTCAACACGAAATCTCAACCAAATAGAGGGGGTAATTATCCGATCATCCGCCACTCAAGCTCCCAAAGCTGTCAAATACCTCCTCCAGGGATACGATACAATCCTCGGGTCTCTAACAAGAACAAAAAATAAAGGTGAGCACTCCAAGAATCCGTACTACCTCAACCAAGTACAGCTGGACTAACCGCTCAAGCTACCAAGTAGTCCACATCGGTATACGCATCCGCTCCTCCTCAGCCTCAGATAATCCAACCACAAGCCCAACGGCACACTAGCTCGATCCAAGTACCTCTTTACTTCCCGCGATATCCAATGTAAGTCCCACAACCACACCAGCCAAAAAGGCTACTCAACCACTGCGAAACATCCGCTTCACGCACAAAATCAAACCAAGTCCCGCCACCAGGTTAAGACCATCAGGTCCACCGGTACTAACGAAGACGCAACTGCACCGGGCAGGACCAACCACACGCCCCTACGTGCCAAAGATCGGGAATATAAACCTCCCGAACACAAGGTAACCGTCCTACCCCTAACCCATGCAAGAAGTACATGCACACCCAACAAAGGACAAGGATGCTCAAGTGCAAAACAATGCAAGACCAAAGCCAGTAAACAAAACAAAATAATACCTGCCACCACATGGTCGGTTGCTGCAAAGTCCTCCACCTGAGCGGCGTAGACCCGACCGCTCAGAGCGCGACCGATGATCCGCAGGGTAGGAAGATGGTGAACCGCTCGCTGGAGCATACAGCCGCTGAGCTGACAACTGCTGCTGAGGTGGAAAAGGGGCCGATGCTGATGACGGTGCCGCTGAAGTCGAAAAGGGGCACGAAGCTCGAATGTGGCCTGGCTGTCCACACTTATAACAACGACCCCACCTCTGATCACAGGTGTGCGACAAATGGGGTCCCTCGCAGAAAATACACCTGTCTCTGTCGCGAAACCGTGGCTGTCCCGACTGATGCTGTCTCTGTGCCTGATGCTGAGACTCCGGCTGCTGCCGCGATGACCTCTGGGGTCCACTGGGCTCTCGCTGCTCCGCACGCCCACGGCTAGATAACTGAGGCCGCGATGGTCTCCATGAACTAGCCTGTCCCTCGTCCTCTGGGGCTGGTCGCTTCCTGTCGGAACTCTGCGCGACCGCGGCCCTCCGTCTAGCCACCTCCTGATCACCTCTCTCCACCCACTGTGCATGCTCTGCGGCTGCCTCCAAGGTCTGAAATCTCTGAGCATGCACAAGTGTGTAAGTCTCTGGACGAAGGCCTGCCTCAAACAACTCTACCTGGTGCGGACCGTCACGGGCGACGAAAGGAACACAGTTCAGCAACTCCATGAACTCCTGGAAATAGGCATGAGCCGACCGGTCGCCCTGCTGCAGATTCTTCAAGTCATCCTCCAACTTCTTCTTCACACTGGTAGAAAAATAGGTCTCCAACACCATCCGTTTGAACTCCTCCCAAGGCAACTGCCGAGTGATCCGAAACTCCAGTGGCTCTACCCGCTGCCACCAAAAATCAGCATCTCCGTCCAAACAGTGCACCGCCATGTGCACTCGATACCTCGGGTCGATGAAGAAATCCCGAAAAAGCTTCTCCATCGCAGAAAGCCATCTCCCAACATCCCGGGGCTGAGCATCCCGTCCCGAGAATCTAGGTGGTTCCCGCTTAACAAACTGGGAGAGTTTGTCAGCAAAATCCTGCTCCTCCTCCGCAGTCAAAGGCCGAATAGCTCCAGGAGCCCCGCTACTCGAAGATGGTGCCGACGGCACAAAAGGTGCAACAAGAGGCACAGGGGCCTCAGGAACAGCCGGGGGTGGTGCCTCTCTCTGAGCAAGCAGCTGATCAATCCTCTGCTCCTGGCGGCGCTGATCCTCCGCCAACTGGGCCACCAAGGCCCTCAACTCAGTAAGCTCGGGGGGTGTAGGCTGCTCTAGCTCAACAGGGGGCAAAGGGACACCCCGAGTGGGAATCCGACGTCGAGGAGGCATCCTGTCACAAGAAACCAAGCATCAGTAACAAAACCCCACACGACCCAATCTGGCGAAAGTCAAAGACATCCCCCTATTTCTGTAACCTTATGTTGTCTGCAGCCAACATAATGGTTCAACAGAAATAGACTATGTCGATCCCTCTTCACTCACAGGAAGAGTTAACTATAAAAATCACCGACTTTCGCAAAATGTCACGCCACTCACGCCCTATCATCCTAGGGTCTGTCCAAAAGCCTAGGGTTTCCTAAGTCCCAACTGACCTATCCCTAAGCTCTGATACCAACTTAATCTGTCACGCCCCGGGTGTAAACCAGAACCCGGGCCCGCCAACAGATCCGCCGTGCACACAGAATTTTCCATGTACACGAAGCGCTGGTAACCTGCTCAGATATAAGAAATACAATAAAAGAGTAATAAAACAGAGCTGAACTAAAATACTACATCTCAGACAGAACTGGAAGTAAAAATACAAAATGACTGTAAAAATAAGGTACAAGTCCCTCTCCCAGCTCACCACAAATATACAACCAGCTGGCTAAAGCCAGACCCCAAAAGTAAAAGTACAACAGTCTGAGATAAGATACATAAAAGGTACAAGTCTAGCTAACTCACTGTCGGGTCCACTGTCTAGCTACTCAGCCGTCCTCTCTCCTCGACCCGCCGCTGTAAGCCCAGCAGCACCCGCAGAAGGCTCTGCAAAACAAAGGAGAAGAAAAGAGAAAGAAGAATGGGGGTGAGAACTACTAGTAAACCAGTAGCCTCCCCTAGTGGGTAAAACCTCAAACTCTGACACACCCACTAGGTCTACCGGAGGCAAAAGGGGAAAGAAGAGTGGTAAGAAATAATGACTGCCGAAGAAATGAAACTACCACTACTATGCCTCTAAAAATGCAGTCCTAGACTGGAATAACCATATCCAACAATAACCAACCGTCCCAGATTAACCCATCTGTACCGCCCTCATCATCGGGCAAGTAAGCCGCGCCGATGTGATAGCAAAGCTCCTGCCGCCGCCCTCATCATCGGGCAAATAAGCCGCGCCGATGTGATAGCGAATCCGTCAATAACTGTCTGGCCCCGGCCTCCGGAGGGGAACTCGAGGGGAGCGACCCACTCGAGGAAAGCACTACCGGGCAATAACCGCGCCGGTAAAATAAGTACCAAAAGCAGGAGTAAATCACAACTGTAAAGCCCCGGTGGAACACTCCCTCCACTAAAGAAACACAGATCCCCCAATCTGATGCACAAATGAACATCCGGTCGATCGCCCAAAATCCGCGATCGCCGCAATACCCACAATCACAATCATGTCCTACATTCGACATCCGGTCAACCGCCTACTGTCCGCGGTAGCCGCTATAATCCCGCAACCCATAATCAAACACAACCTGTCACCGACCCTCAGGTCCTCGCTACACTATCCCAAACCCCTGCTCGAACCCGAGCAACCAGACTCAAAGGTCTAAATAAGAAGGAGAAAAGAAAACAAACATGGTTTCTCCTATGTCAATTCCAGCATGATAGTGTAGCAGAAAAAGGTGGCCTATCTAGGTGACCAAACAAGCATGCATAAGTTCTCAAGAGCGATAAAAGAAAGTGTCCCAATAATCCTGTTCCAACATGCTATATCCACCAAATTAATCTCACATAAATCATCCACCTATGCATGTACAACAGATCCTCAAGTGGTGCTCTCCTACAAGTCATTTCATATTATCCCATCATTAAAGTGAATTCCACAATAGTACTTTTCATGTGATGGCTCACAATTATATTATTAAAGCATGCAGGTCCAAATAAAGGAATCACTCTAATATTCCTAGTGAGCATGTCAAAATAGAGGTAAACAACGACCACCCACCTGAAGTGCAAACTGTCCAAGTCCGTACAGCAAGAAAATACCAAAACTCCAAATCCTTGCTCCCACAATTTTAGCACACCCGTAATATTCCTGGTACAATACAAAGCTCACTAATTACACTTAGGCTCCCAATTATATTACTTATAACCACATACAACCTCAAATTCTAACTGTTAAATTATCACCTGCAGAAAGTGCCCAGAAAATTCCAAGAAAAATATCACAGCGATCCTTGCGTCGATAGCTTCGAAACGGTACCTTGCACGCCCAAATCGGAGTTCGGTAAGTCAAGATAAAAATTCGGCAAGGGGGTACACTCATACAAAAATCTGTGCTAAAACTGTACACTGATCACTGCGAAAACAGTAATTTTCACCTCGAAATAAATCTCACAAAAATCCAATAAAAATACGAGCGCGTTCCATGCGATCCGTAGATGAAAAAGTTGTATAAGCTCGTTTCCGTCTGACGCTCGTGCGCAAAGATATGGCCAAAATACCCCGCTGCTGTCAAGGAAGTCCACACAAAAAATGGGGTCACTGTTTGCCTCGGGATCCGTGCCAAAACCTCGAAACGGGAAAGTGCGACCAAAACGAAAGATGAAGTCCTACCTCTTAGGAGTCTGCCGGTGCAAGAATCACAGCAAAATGATCTCGGGGTAGCCCAGGGAAGCTAAAACACTGTCGCTGCGCCGAAGAAGAACACCAAAAAGCAACGTCGCGCCGCACCGTAAAATGGGGAACCTCGGGATTCGTGCCTCCTAAAATCTTGAAACTTGGCAGGAAGATCCAGCACTTAGAGATGAAAATCTTTGCTTAAGGGAGCTCGGGCTGAAGGTGAATGGGTTGAGAGAAAAAGAACAAAGAAAGGGGCTCGGGTTGGGGACTTTATATAGGCTGAAAAAATATTTGAAGAAATACCAACCATGTCCCCACTTTCGGGCGCCCGAATATTTTCGGGCTGCTACAGTAACGGGCCGGCCCGTTACTGTTCACGCCCGAAATCCTCTGGGCCGGCCACGTAGCCCAGTCCAACAGGCCCCTGGACCCCGCTGCACCCGGTGCACCTGCGCCCGCAAATGGCGACGCGCCACGTGTCCCCGGCAGCCCGTGCACCGCGCACGCCGCGCCGTGCACCGCGCACGTCGCCGTGCTTCCCGGTCACCTGCCCGCGTACGGCACCTGCCCCGGTCAACTGCCCCACCTGCCGCGTGGACCGGGAGCACAGAACCGCACCAACCAACAGCCGCCATGTGGCACCGCCTGGTGCACGCGCGCCGCCGTGGACCGCGCGCCTGCCCGCGCGCCGGGCGCCTGCCCGCGCCCTGCCCGCGCCGCGCCGCGTACCGCCGCCTGCCGCCTGCCCGAGGCGCGCCGCCGTCGCCGCGCCGCCGCCGCCGCCGCCGGCGATCGCCGGAGATACTGTTCCGGCGTGAACAGTACCCACAAGCTCAAAAACGACAAGCGAATAGCCTATCTTGACCGTTTTCGCGCGCTGATTCCAAAAACGACATCCGTTTTGCCAAATTCCGACTCTAAAATTTGCCGGAGGCTCCCGCAAGCACCACAACTGCCCAAAACTTCCGGGAGTCCGCTTTCGGACATCCGGACTCAGAATTGAGCAAACAAAAAGCCATTTCCAAGCGTTTTTCCGCGCTGAATCCAAATTTGATATCCGTTTCGCGCGAAACCACCTCTAAACATCCGACGGGGTCAGCCGATCACCCACGTGATCCAATAAGGCTCGAGGTCCAACACTTGTGTCCAATCATGCACAACCACTTCCCGAAACACAGTACAGGCTCCCCCGAAGTCACCAATGACTCTATCACAGCTCTGCAGAGATCCAGGTCATCACACCCCCTCAATTGGCTATCAATTATTTAATATATAAAGTATTCAACCAAACCATTGATCTCGAATTCATACTCGACTAAGCAATCAAATATGATAATGACTATACCAAGAGATCATTGAGAGAGAAATTGACTTTGATCACTTAAAAGATGATTGAATGAACGTAAATGATCATTGCAACATTGAAATATTATGATATCAAAAAACATAATAAATTTCTAAATGCATAAAAGGATGCAATTAAAGTCAATTATGATTTATGCTCAATTAATGTCCTATGCACAAAACATAGATAGAGAACAAAACAAAAACAAAAACAAAACCTAATCCTAAGCAAAGGTTTCAAAAAGAGATTATTTCAAGGAAAGCATGCCAATTGCTTTACGCAAGTGAATAAAGCGTTTTTGGTCCAAAGGTTTTGTTAAGATATCAGCTAATTGATCCTCAGTTGAAATATATGACAGTTGAAGAATATTTGATTCAACTAGCTCTCTAAGAAAATGATATCTAAGTTCAATATGTTTTGTTCTAGAGTGCAACACAGGGTTTTTTGAAATGTTAATAGCACTAGTGTTGTCACATAAAATGGTTACCGAAGATGCTGAAATCCGGAAATCGCTCAACACGCTTTTCATCCAAATCAATTGAGTTGAACAACTTCCTGCAGAAATGTACTCCGCTTCGGCAGTCGAGAGTGCTATGCAATTCTGTTTTTTACTGTGCCATGCGACAAGGCAATGGCCAAGATAGAAGCATGCACCACTCGTGCTTTTCCGATCATCCACCGATCCAAACTTGTTCCCATTGGATACCAAATTCCGAAACTGATTGTACCTTTGATATATCGGATGATCCGCTTCACCGCTTTCAGGTGAACCTCCTTCGGTGCTGATTGATATCTCGCGCAAATCCCAACACTGAAGGATATATCCGGGCGACTAGCCGTGAGATACAGTAGACTTCCAATCATACTGCGATACAGTTTATCGTCTACATTCTCACTATGTGATTCACTTCCAAGTCCCTTATGGCTAGTTCCCATTGGAGTTGGAAAATCCTTAGAGTTTTCAAGATCAAACTTTTTGACCAACTCCATTGCATACTTGGATTGACACAAGTGAATACCTTCATCATTTTGTTTAACTTGTAATCCAAGAAAATAAGTCAATTCGCCCATCATGGACATCTCAAATTCGCTTTCCATGGTCTCCGCGTATTTGGAAGCATCATTATCTCTTGTTGCGCCAAATACAATGTCATCGACATAGATTTGTGCTACAATGAAATTGTTTTGATAATGCTTCACAAAGAGAGTCCTGTCAGCTCCCCCTCGAGTGTAGCCCTTTTCCAAAAGGTGCTTTGTCAACCTTTCGTACCATGCTCGCGGTGCTTGTTTCAGACCGTAAAGAGCCTTTTTCAGACGAAAAACATGGTTAGGTAGTTTATGATCCACAAAACCTTTCGGTTGAGCCACATAAACTTCCTCATTTAAAAATCCATTTAAAAATGCGCTCTTAACGTCCATTTGAAATAATTTGATTTTAAAATGACAAGCTATCGCAAATAAGATACGAATGGACTCGAGTCTAGCTACAGGGGCGAAAGTTTCATCAAAGTCTATACCTTCTACTTGAGAGTAGCCTTGAGCAACTAACCTTGCTTTGTTCCTGATGATAGTACCATCTTCATTTTTCTTGTTCTTGAAGATCCATTTGGTACCTATCACATTGTGTTGCTTCGGAGGCTTCGTTAATTCCCAGACTTTGTTTCGCTCGAATTGATGGAGCTCTTCCTGCATTGCTTTAATCCAGTAGTCATCTTGGAGAGCTTCATCAACATTCCTTGGTTCGATTTGAGATACATAGCATGCAAATCCGCAAACCAATTGTCTCCGTGTTCTAACTCCTTCTTGTGGATCTCCAATGATGTTCGATTCAGGGTGATCCTTGGAGATGCGTAACGTTTGAGGTAGAGGAGTAGACGGAGGTACACGAGATGATTCCTGCACATCAGATAAACTTGAAGAACCGTTAGATGCATCATTATTATCGAAAGAATTGTTAGAAGAAGATGCATTAGCAGGTGTATCATCATCAAGAGAGATATCGAGGGTAGATTTTTCAGATTCAAAGTGAAAAGCTTCATCTACTTTAACATTTATCGATTCTACGATCGTCTTAGATTCTAAGTTAAAAACTCGATATGCTCTACTGTTTGTAGAATAACCTAAGAAAATCCCTTCGTCACTTCGAGAGTCAAATTTTCCAAGATTTTCGCGATCACGCAAAATAAAACACCGACTCCCAAAGATACGAAAATACTTGATATTCGGTTTTCTACAAAACCAAAGTTCATATGGTGTATTCAATGTCCCCGGGCGCAAATACACGCGATTAATAACATAAACAGCAGTGTTCACCGCTTCAGCCCAAAAATAAAAAGGTAAGTTCCGGCTGTGAAGCATAACACGTGCCATTTCCTGTACGACCCTGTTTTTGCGCTCGACTACACCATTCTGTTGAGGTGTATAGGGTGCAGAGAATTCATGTTTAATGCCATTTGAAATGCAAAAGTCAATGAATTTAGAATTAACGAATTCTCCACCTCTATCACTTCTAACTCGAGTAATCTTTTCATTCTTTTCAATCATAATACGATGGCAGATCTCGTGAAAAGAATCAAAAGTATCAGCTTTTTCTTTTAAAAATGCTACCCAAGTATATCTAGAAAAATCATCAACCAGTAAGAAAATGTACCATTTACCTCCTAAAGATGGTTGACGAGTTGGCCCCATTAAATCCATATGCAAAAGTTCCAAAGGCCGTTTTGTACCTATGTGGTTCAAGTTCTTGTGTGCAGTCCTAGACTGTTTTCCCTTTTGGCAACCGCCACACACAATGTTTTGTTCAAAAGAAAGTTTCGGAACCCCCTTGACCACATCTTTGTTCGAAATTCTAGCAAGTTCCTTAAAGTTTATGTGACCTAGCCTTTCATGCCAAAGTGTTTCATTTTTCAAAGATGCTAGGTTACATTTTTCAGAAATTTAGTAGGAACTACATAACAATTGTTTTCTGATCTAACCCCTTTTAAAAAGAAAGCATGGTTCTTGTCAGTTACAGTACATTTATCAGATGAAAAATTAACTGAATAACCATTATCACAAAGTTGACTTATGCTTATGAGGTTAGTCTTAAGGCCATGAACAAATAACACATTATTTAGAACCGGGCCATCTGGAATAGCTACCGTTCCCTTTCCAACAATTTTGGAAGACCGACCATCTCCGAAAACAACAAGTCCTCCGGAGTTTTTCTCAAATGTTTGAAAACAGTTTTTGTCACCGGTCATATGACGGGAACACCCGCTATCCAGATACCAAGACGAACTATCATATGCATGCAAGGAAACATTGGTAGCAAGACAAGGAAAATTTCACCTTTGCGCACCCAAACCTTTTTGGAATGCGTCGGTAATGGTCGTGAAGTTGATTTCCTAGGTGAAAGCGTCTTGTTGAAGAATTGCTGCTCCTTGATGATGTCGTCTTGAGCGGTGTACTACCAAGGCTCTTTTCCTTCAAATGATTTGCATTTGATTTCCGAGGAATCACCTTTTGGTAGTCATTGCAAGAGGTGCTTGAGGTGTGCGTTTGGCTCCCGTCTTGCAATTTCTCCTTATGTGCCCTGAAATGCCACAACGAAAACATACCTTAGGTCTTGACGATCCCGAGGAGGATGAAGTAGGCTTGTTGTCGTTGCTTGTCGTGAATTCCGGTGTCGGAGGAGGAGGTACCGACTGAGGCACAAATACTGTCCCACTCGAACTTGGAATGTCTCCAGTTTGAGTGTATCCGAGGCCGAACTTATTTGTTTGACCAAGACCAAGAAGTCTGTCCAACTTACTCCTTCCAGAAGAAAATCTCTTTAAGTCATCCTTCAGTTGGCGTATGGTCTCCGTCATTTCCAATTTTTCCTGTCGAGCCTCGCCGTTGAGCTTCAAGAAGTAATTCGCTTTGTTCACCATATCTATATAATTCTTCTCGAGTTGCTCATTGGACTCTTGAAGGGAAACATTTGTTTTAATCAGATTATCCCTTTCCACTTCAAGATCGGTTGAGAGAGAGGTTACCCTTTTTACTTCTTCTTCGAGATCCTGCAATCTCCCTTTCAACCCCTTGTTTTGCTTAGCCAGTTTCTTTGAATCCCTCAAAAGTCTGTGGTAGGCTAGAGCAAAATCTTCACCTTCCGAATCATCTGATTCATCGTCCGTTGCAATCTTTTCAACAGTGGAGTTGGACAGTGAGTCGGATGTACTTGCCATTAAGCACATGAAGGGTGAAGATGTGGTGGACGCGTGGAAAGCTGTCGCGTTGTCTTCTTCATCACTTGACGATGACTCATTTGACGTGGAGTTGTCATCCCAAGTGACGACTTGCATCGCCTTCTTCTTTGCCGGATTCTTGTTGGGACACTCCGTTGCAATGTGGCCGTAGCCTCGACATTTGAAGCACTGAACTTGTCCCTCTGAACTTTTCTTATCCTTTGAGAAGTTCTCTTGCTTTCTTGACTTGTAGCTTGAAGAACCCTTGCCTTTCTTCGACTTTCCGAAGGATGGAGTTTTGCTTGAATTACCCCTTCGAAAGTTGCGGCGAAACTTCCTTGTCAAGAGAGCGAGCTGCTTCTCAAAGTCCTCCATAGAAAGGTTCTCGTCATCGTCCGAGGAGGATGAATCCGCGTCTTCTTCTTTAGTTGATTTCAATGCGTAACCTGAAGACTTAGAAGAGGATGCCTTTCCAGAAGAATAGTTAGTAGAAAATGTCATTTCATAAGTTTGTAAAGCACCTACTAATTCTTCTACACGCATTTCGTCCGGGTGTTTAATTGTTTCAATGGCTGCGACCTTCGGGCGAAATCGTTCAGGAAGAGTTCTAAGAATTTTTCTTACAACTTTAAATTCTGGAATCTTCTCTCCCAAGTTAGCACATGAGTTTACGATGTCTTGCAATCGTGTGTAATAGTCAGTGAAAGATTCATTCTCTGCCATAGAGATAGAGTCAAACTTGCTCGTAAGCATTTGCAGTTTCTGAATCTTCACAAGGTTAGTTCCCTCATGCGTAACTTGAAGAACATCCCAGATTTCTTTCGCAGTCTCACATGCCGAGACGCGAGAGAACTCTGTTTGTGACAAAGCATTAAATAGAGCATTAATTCCCTTGCCATTGTAAGAAGATGAATCTATCTCTTCCTTGGTCCATTTCGACCTAGGTTTTAAGGTGCGAACATCATCTAATAATTTCAGTTGGATTAGACCATCCTAATTCAATTGATTGCCACACCCTTTCGTCGATGGAAATTAAAAAGGCTTTCATCCGCACTTTCCAGTACGCATAATTTGTTCCATCAAAGAAAGGGGGTCGATTGATGTTTCCACCTTCAACCATTGTTTACAACCCTATTCCCGCTCTGATACCACTTGTTGGGTTATACTAATATGGATCTAAATAGGGGAAAAAACACCTAGAGGGGGGTGAATAGGTGTAAACAATAAACACTCAAAAAATCATTGCGCAATAAACCCAATGCGGAAAAATAAAAGAACACGCAAGATTTTTACGTGGAAAAACTCCAAACCGGAGTAAAAAACCACGGGACCGATAACACGGCGAAATCCACTAGAATTAAACACGTACAAGGTGATATAACGTACTCACAGACGACTCAACCTTTTACCATACGCTCCTAGTAGATCTTCTCCGCTCGCTCCACGACGCTTCTCGAATCCACGATCCGCGCCCAACGCTGAATCCACAGCGTCCAACGTCGAGTCCACGACGTCCGACCGAATCCACGGTCTTCACCCAGTAGCACGCTTCGAATCCACGAACGTACCTCGCTCCGAATCCACGAGAGCGGTTGCACCTTGAATCCACAAGGCCACGCGAGTCCACGCGCCGATTTAGGGTAAATCGTTGTTTGTTTTGGGTGGTGATGATCCGCCGAATACTTAGATTAGAAATAGATCGGAAATACCATCTAAGTATTCATTGATTTGATTCTACTCAAAATGTGAGTATGGAAAACCTAGAATCAAATCAATCAATATAGATGAAGAAACATAGAATAAATCTATTGATTTCCTTTCTTCTCTATATGTGGATCTTTCTCTTTCGGCAATATTTTTCTATTATATTGCTTTTTATTCCGATGCCCTAGAAAATGAATATAGGGCCTATTTATAGGTTAGAACCATTGGAAGAAGATAAGGATCAAAAACTGCCTTTTCTGGAGATTTTTACCGACGGCGATCCGGATTGGAATTGGACGATCCGGATTGCAGAAGCAAGAAAGACGATTTCCAGAAAAATGCTAGTTCGGGATCCGGATCGTAGTCCCCGATCCGGATCGTTCATACAGTTTCACCAAACATCACGTTCGGGATCCGGATTGCAACTTCTGATCCGGATCGTGCAAGTGAAAGGTAAAACCAGGGTTCGGGATCCGGATCATGAAATGCTGCGATCCGGATTGAAACAGTGTATGAACGCACACCCTTCGGGATCCGGATTGCCGAGCCCGATCCGGATCCTGAACATGTCCCATGTCCAGTTTTTGATGTTTATGCAATAAAACTTTCTTCCAGGTGTTTCTACACTACAAGAAGTATTCGGATCATCAAAATTCTTTAGTTAAACATACCTGATCCTTTTGAATTCTTCTTTCTTGAGATTGAGGTATATGATCCAAAGTTTCTTCATCTTCAATCTTCAAGACTTGACACTTTCACGAAATACGCCAACTCAAATTCCGTAACAGCGCCGAGGTGCGAGCGGTGCGACCCGTCGGTTTAGTTGTCCGACGTGGTCGGGTTTTGCAGGTACGGTGCGACCCGACGGTTTAGTTGTCCCACGTGGTCGGGTTTTGCAGGTACGGTATGGCCCGTCGGTTTAGTTGTCCGACGTGGTCGGGTATTGCAGGTACGGTACGGCCCGTCGGTTTAGTTGTCCGACGTGGTCGGGTATTGCAGGTACGGTACGGCTCGTCGGTTTAGTTGCCCGACGGGGTCGGGTATTGCAGGATACAGGGGTACAGGTTGTCTTTTTCCCCTTGGGAGGGTGGTTGCTCCGGTTTGCTTTACGGTTTGTTTTACTACTTTTCCTGCTCTACTATTATTATTCGTCACTGACTTCCCACTTCGTGACAGGGTCCAGACGGGGGGGAGAGTAGGCGACGGTGAGGACGGGGCAGGAGCTTCTGGGTCGCTGGGGACCCCGGACGGTCCTCCCTTTTTCTATCTTTGCATTTCATTCACATTTGTAGTTCTTTGTGTGGTTCTCGATACCCTCGTGGGGTCGGTGTGGATGTCGGCATGGTCTCTATTTGGTAGTTCTCTTATGTATTTATCTTTCCTTTCACTTCTGTTGGCCGTTTGGAAAAGAAAAAGAAAAACCAAAGAAAAGATTGCGAAAACTGTTTTCAAAAACTTAAGTATCGTGTGGGCACTGATTTCAAAACCCTGTGGATTTATGGATTGCGAAAACGAATTTCAAAACTCAAGTGTCGTGTGGGCACTGTTTTCAACGACTGTGGATTTATCCTTTTAAAATTTCTTGGCCGTGCTTTTTACTCAGTTATGGTACATAGTTGTATGTTAGAACTGTTGTGATTGAATGGATGATTGCGTTTGGGACTTGTATTAGCTGCTACGCCGTGCATATACAGAGGAGACTCTGTCCGTTTGCAGAGTGATTCTGTGTATGCGGCGGGTCTGGGCATGCGCCGGGGAAGAAGGTTTATTTTTCAAAAAAAAAAAATTTACGCGCCAAATGAGTACCTTTTGTGAACCGTTTCCGCTAAAACAAACCCCCGGGGCGTGACACACCCACCATGAACTCTAAGTCTCGGCGTCTGTTGTCCGCGTAGCTTTTCTGTCTGCTCTGGGCGGTCAATAGCCTTTGCCTAATCAATCGCACCTTTGCTTCGGTCTCCTCCACCAAATCTGGGCCCAGAAGCTTACGCTCACCCAAGTCGTCCCAGCATATTGGAGACCGACAGCGGCGCCCGTATAGGGCCTCGTATGGTGCCATCTGAATGCTGGCCTGGTAGCTATTAATGTAGGCAAATTTCACTAGGGGCAAACACCGTGCCCACCCTTCGCCCAAGTCCAATACGCATGCTCGAAGCATGTCCTCCATAATTTGTATCACCCACTCTGATTGTCCATCGGTCTGCGGGTGAAAAGCCGTACTGAAGTGCAACTTGGTTCCCATTGCCCGCTGCAGGCTTTGCCAAAAGTTGACACGAATCGCGTGTCCCTGTCCGACGTGATAGATGTCGGTACCCCATGCAACCTTACTATCTCGTTGATGTAAGTTTGTGCCAGTCGTTCCCGCGTCCACGTCGTGTGTATGGGCAGAAAGTGGGCCGATTTCGTCAAACGGTCACCGGTGGCGATCTCGGGAATCCGGTCACAAAATCCATGGTAATCATGTCCCACTTCCACTCGGGCACCGGTAAAGGTTGCAATTTTCCTGCCGGGCGCTGATGCTCGGCATTCACCTGTTGGCACACCAGGCAGTGTGCCACAAATCGAGTCACGTCTTCCTTCATCTTGGGCCACCAGAAGGTCTGTTTGACGTCCTTATACATCTTCGTTCCCCCGGGGTGCGCTGCATATGGAGCAGTATGCGCCTCCCGCAGGATTTCCTCTTTGAGTTCCGGTAGATCCGGCACGCAGATTCGTCCCCAAAATCATATCGTGCCGTCGGAGTTTACTGTGAAATCACCTTCCTGGTCGGCGGTTATTCTACTTCGTACCAGCTGGAGTTGGTCATCAGTCGATTGCCCTTCGAGAATCCTGTCCAGCAGAGTAGGTTTGACCACCAGTGTCAGAAGTTGTGCGACTGTACCTGCCGGTACTACTTCTAGTCTCAACCGCGAAAATTTCGCAATCAGACTATCTTGCTGGGTGATGGCACTTACACCTGCCTCCTCGGCCTGCCCCTTGCGACTCAGGGCGTCGGCCACCACGTTTGCCTTTCCCGGGTGATAGTGGATCGTTAAATCGTAATCCTTCAGTAGCTCGAGCCACCGTCTTTGTCGCAAATTTAACTCCTTTTGGGTGAAAAGGTACTTAAGACTCTTATGGTCTGAGTACACGTTGCAGTGCGCCCCATACAGGTAGTGTCTCCAAAGCTTGAGGACAAACACCACCGCTGCGAGTTCCAAATCGTGCACGGGGTAATTCCGCTCGTACTCCTTGATCTGCCTTGACGCATAGGCTATAACCTTTCCCCGTTGCATGAGTACTCCACCCAGTCCGTTTCGCGACGCATCGCAAAATACTTCATAATCCTCCTCTGGTTCTGGCAGGGCGAGAATCGGGGCTCGCGTCAATCTATCCTTGAGCTCCTCGAAGCTCCTCTGACATCTGTCCGTCCAGATGAACTTTTTTCCCTTTCTAGTCAAACGGTTTAAGGGGGTGGCTATCTTGGAGAAACCCTCCACGAAGCGCCGGTAATACCCGGCTAATCCCAGGAAGCTTCGAACCTCCGTCACCGTCGTCGATTGGGGCCAGTCCGTCACCGAATCTATCTTCTTCGGATCCACCGCGACTCCAGCCGTCGAGATTACGTGCCCCAAGGAACCGACCTCACGGAGCCAAAACTCACACTTTTTGAGTTTGGCGTAGAGTTTCTGTTCCCGTAGGGTCTGGAGGACTGTGCGCAGATATTCTTCATGCTCCTCGTCTGTACGAGAGTAGATGAGGATATCGTAGATGAAGACCACCACGAATAAATCCAGGAAGGGTTTGAATACCCTATTCATCATATCCATGAACACTGCTGGGGCATTTGTGAGCCCGAATGGCATTACCGTAAATTTGTAATGGCCATAGCGAGTTCGGAAAGCCGTTTTGGGGATGTTCTCCCCCTTAACCCGGAGCTGATGATAGCCCGACTGCAGGTCGATCTTTGAAAACACCGTCGCCCCCTGTAATTGGTCGAAGAGGTCGTCGATCCTTGGCAGGGGGTATTTGTTCTTAACGGTGACCTTATTTATCTCCCGGTAGTCGATGCACAACCGGAGACTTCCGTCCTTCTTCCTCACGAACAGGACGGGCGCGCCCCAAGGTGACGCGCTAGGTCTGATAAAACCCTTATCCAAAAGGTCCTCCAACTGTGCCTTGAGTTCTTTCAACTCCGCGAAGGCCATCATGTACGGTGCCTTGGTGATGGGTTTGGTGCCGTGAAGCAACTCAATAGGGAAGACGACCTCTCGTCCCGGCGGCATTCCGGCAACCCCCGCGCGGGCCCGCACCCGCGCGGGCGCCGCGCGGGACACCCGCGCGGGCAACCCCCGCGCGGGCCCGTACCCGTGCGGGCGCCGCGCGGGGCGCCGCGCGGGCACCGCACGGGCGCCGCGCGAGGTGCCGCGCCTCGTGGGCGCCGCCAGCAGAGACACGCTGTGCGGTTTCGAGCCGTGCGGGGCTCCGGCGGGCGGCGACGGTGGCGCGGGGTTCCGGTTTTCGGCGAACCGGACGGTGTTGGACTTTTCCGTCAAAAAGAATAAATTGGGTTTTTCGTTTTGGGATGTCAGTACACGTTTTGATTATAGTTTATCCTTGCGGACTTTCTTTAGGTCCAGGTGCGCTGCGGGAGTGTGCAAAAGACACGGGTGTCCCGTTTTCTCCTCAACTAGGTGGGTACGGTTGCTATAAGTGCAACAAGTGCAGTAAGTGCATCTATCATCATTAAAATGCTCTCAATTTGTCTAACAAAGTAGATGGACAGTTTAACCTTTCGCATGAATGTATTTTATCTAACAACTGTTGCGGCTGCGGTCGCGGTGCTCAATATACGCCGATCTCGGCAAATCCGGTTTCGGATGCTGCACGTACACAGGCGGATTGGCCTCCGCATGGGTGTACTTTTCCAGAAAAGTGGTCTTTTTGACCCGTGTGCCTCACAAAGGAGTGGGAGCCGTGAGGACCTCTTCGCGCCAGCTGAAAATGACACACCAGCACCGTGAAGAGGTTAAAAGCATCAAAAGGTGATTGTGCACGAGGGGAGACTTCTGTCTCCCCGACAGGTACTCTGGGGTTGGTGCCCAACTTATTTATGTACATAGTTTAGCGAAAGGTTCCGGTGTAATCGGTTTGCTCCTTATTCCCTTTTAATATTTAGACATCTACTTTGTTTGTCACTGACTTTACCCACTCCGTGACAGGTGTTACCAGGTGCGTTAGCCGGGAGGGCGGTGAGACTGCGTCGCGAGGACCGTAGTCAGGATTCTTGGTTTTATCTCATTTTCCTTCATTCTTTAATTAGTTAATTTGCTTGTGGATTATATTAGTTGTGGACATGTATTAGTTAGCATTGTGGATGAGATGTACTTTTACATTTTAGATACTTTTAGTGATGATTTCATATGCGGCACGTTTTCATGAAAAACCAAATGATTTCGAAAAGGTTTTCTCAAAATGAAGTGCCGTGTGGGCATGGGTTTTGCAACCGCTGGTTTTATCCTTTCCAAACGGTGACGCCGCTTTAATAACTTGCTTGAAAAAAAAATAAGGTGTCGAGTGGACACCGGTCTTTTAAAACAGTAGTTAAATTAATGTACTCTGATTGGTGATGTATCTCTACTGTATGGTTGATGGTTGATGGTTGATGGATGATGTTGTAAATGAGACGCCGTGCATATACAAACGAGACTCTGTCCGTTGGCAGAGAGAATTTGTGTATGTGGCGGTCTGGCACGCACCGGGGATGAGGTTTATGTCCATTTATTAAGAAAAAAAAAATATACACGCAATTTTCCGCTTTGCTTGACTCAAAAACCCCCGGGGGCGTGACAGGGACACCTGAGTCTTTTGCACACTCCCGCTGCGCACCTGGACCTAAAGAAAGTCCGCAAGGATAAACTATAATCAAAACGTGTACTAACATCCCAAAACGAAAAACCCAATTTACTCTTTTTGACGGAAAAGTCCAACACCGTCCGGTTCGCCGAAAACCGGAACCCCGCGCCGCCGTCGCCGCCCGCCGGAGCCCCGCGCTGCTTGAAACCGCGCGGCGTGTCTCCGCGGGCGGCGCCCACGCGGCGCGGCGCCTCGCGCTGCGCCCGCGCGAGCGCTGCCCGTGCGGTGGCCGCGCGGGTGCGGTCCCGCGCGGCGCCCCGCGCGGCGCCCGCGCGGGTGCGGGCCTGCGCGGCGCCCGCGCGGTTGCGGGCCCGCGCGGGTGCCGCCCGCGCGGCGGCCGCGCGGCTCCCGTGCGGGTACGGCCCGTGCGGAGCCCGCGCGGTGCCCGCGCGGTTTCCTCCGTCGCCGCTCGCGGCGGCGACTGGCCGTCCGCGAAATCCCTCCGCGCGATGCCCTAGCGGCACCGCGCGTCTCCGCCGTCCGTTCCGCGCCCTAGCACGACGACGATGACGGCAACGGTGACGGAGACGACGGAGAAGTCCAAAAACTCAACAAAAGAACGACGGAAAAAATCCCGAAAAATTATAAAAATTATTTTACTAACTGCAGATCGACGGGAAGGTCGCCCGGTCGCGATCTTGCCTTCGGTTCGATGTCCGGGAAGATCGGTCTCTTTCTCTTTCTCCTTTTCCTTTCTTCCGGCTAGGGTTCCGTCTTTTCCCTTTTCTCTTTCTTTCTCTCCTCACCGGTTAGGGTTTTTATTTTTCTTTTCTTTCCCACCGATAATCGGGATCACTTATATAATCCCTATTATTTGATTATTTATTTAGTTAATTTTCTCTTTAATTCGTACGTACGTAGAAAGGAAAACCCACAAATATCCGGATTTGATCTCTTAAAATAAATATCAGATCCACGAGATAAAATCCCACCTTTTAAATCCTAGTCACCGATTATTTAATTTATTTAATTAAATAATCATGGGAAATAAATTCCTGATTTTATTTATCATCACCGATTAATTAATTTCTTAATTAATTAATCACACGGATTATCCAAACTTCCTCAGAAAGCGTGTCGGATAATTTACACAAATTCCGATGCGCGCCTAAAGTCATCGCGATCTTAGAAACCCCATTCCGGGAGATCCGTACATCGGATTCCCGATCCGATCGCACCGTCGGTCTACATTTTTCGGGCCCTTTGCCAGAAAAATACCCGCACCCCGCACCGGCCGACTTTTAAAAATTAAATAATTTTATTTCACTTAAAGGCTTAAATAATTTACATATGAGTCAAAAATACCCCTAAGGGCCGAATCACTACAGGCTCTCAGTACAAGTCATATCCTCACTATAATAATCTCTCAAAAGCAGAAATACAACTAAGTCTACTGACTGTACTACAAGTCTCCAATGGGGGTACAGCTAATCTCCAAAGACAGGTAGGGATCTAGCTCGTGACTCCCTCCCCTCGAACAGCAACAGCAGAATCAGCATCTCCCATAGATGACTCTGCAAAATAAAAGAGAGGAAAGAAAAATAAGGGGGAGAACTCCCAACAGGTGTGAGAACTACATCAACACATAGTTCTCAGTGGGTACCGCCACCAAGCCCGACGGTCTACCCACTAAGTCTACTAGAAGTATAAGATAACAATGCAGTAAAAACTGAATAAGAAAAGCTGGAGGTACTCTACAGCTACCATGCCTCTATCTAAATGCTCAATGGGTGGTGCAGATGGAAATATATGCAACTACTCGCATCCAAGGTGCTCAATTGACCCAATCGAACTGACTGTCTCGTAGGGTCCACTCAAGCCTGCACCTACCTACTACCACACATCCACAAGAGGACGGGACTTACGTAGGGCGTCCGTGACTGCCAAAACTGGCCCAGCCAGAGAGACTACATCCGTGACTGCCTAAAAAAGGCCCAGCCAGAGGGACAGCATCGACAAGTCGCGATACAAAAGTAACAGGCCCACTCCGGACGGGGCGCTCGAGGGGCGCGACCCCACTGAGGAAAAAGGTATCCGCGTATCTCTGTCTAGCTCAAAGTGGCTCATGCAGGCTATGGTCAAAATCCACGCTCACTCTTAGAACGGAAGGACTCAGGATCCTCAAACATCTCGCACGACAGTCGGAGTACTCTCGACAACTCAGATAACAAGCTCTCGCAAATCTCGAGACACTAGCGAACTCAACCAACTCGTGGCACAAAACACACTGGCTGGAGATACTCCACAGCCGGGATCGACCCACAACTCAGGGCTAACAAAACTGGTCGGACAACACTCAACGACCCAGGACCACCGTCAACCCCAACGGTTTCCAACAACACTGACCGGAAGATACTCGACGGCCCGGGATCACCGTCTACCCAAACGGCTCCCCACGACACTAGCACAAGTCTAAACTCAGCTACCAGACTCCACTCAGCCCCCAGGCACGAGTGCAATAATGTCCTACAGAAACCTGACTACTCGGCCCACTACCTGGGCGAGAAAAATCTATGTCCAGAAAAAGATGCAAAGTGTGGGATGTCTAAAGCATAAAAAAACCTAGCCCAAGTGAAGGTTATCTACCGGTCTGGTTAAACATATAGCATATGACGGGGGTGCTAGGTCAAGTTCCAATAATAGCATTTAAATAAACTGAATCATAAGTAAGGAACATTAATGGATATAATCACCAAAACCAATCAAAATAAGCCTCATCTCCCTAAACATGCTCTCAACTACCATAGGTGAATACAATCATTGAACATATAATATCTCGAAGGTATCTAATGTGTACCATAAATCATGTAAGCCTCAATCCACATGAACTATATCATTCTTATGCTCACATTTCAAAGCTATAGGTTGTACAATGAATTATGCATGCTCTCAATTACCAGACATGAATATCTTATCTTGCAAGTTTTCATTAGGCATATTTGAATATCATATCATACAATTCCTCAAGCCAATGTCATTACCAAGCTTGCATCTCAATCAAATATTGGTACACTAATATGCATGCATTCTATTATATAGAATTAGAGAACCGTCCACCGGTTCCGGAGACGAAGCAACCCACCTGTAACACTTTTCACAGCCAAAGCCGAAGTCGGTGAAGTGTGTAGTCGCTCACAATCCAAAATCTGCCGAAACTGCACCCTCGGTACTCGGTCGCACAAGCCTCTGTTTAAACCAACATTACAGCCCACAATTAGACCACATCACAACAAACACTTGCTGCTTTTCCAAGATAGCACAAAGAAGGCCCTTTCCGGTACCAAACATTGCGTTCCGGTATGCAATGCCCCAAAAATACTGAACCAAGCTGGGGCTCTCCAATTCGACGCCGACAACTCACTTTTCCATCTAAAGGCTTCCGCATCGATCTGGTACATCCCGAACTCATCTGTAAACACAAATGGAACACGCCGGGCGATTTCCACGCACCACGCTATCTTGTGAAGTCGGTGCGCTGCGCGAAGCCCCCGTACTCTACATCCTCCCCTCCTTATAAAAGTTTTGTGCTCGAAACTAGAAATAAATCCATAACTCAGGAGGATGTCTCAATCAAATAGGGATAGGAGATCCTCAACTCATCCTCAGGCTCTCAAGTGGCCTTTCTCTCATCATGATGGCTCAACTGGACCTTCACCAAAGGTATCACTCGACTATACAATTCTTTAGCCTCACAAGCAAGAATTTGCATCGGTCGTTCCTGATAGGTCAAATCCTCGTCCAACTCCAAGAAAGTGGAATCCAAAATATGCAAGGGATCAAATACACACATTCCTCAAGACAAATAATAATAACCCTTCCGTTGCCCCTACAGCAACCAACTGCTCAAAACTCCTTAATACACCCTCACATCCATCAACAGGGAAAGGAGTCCGTCATCAGGATCATTCCTCAATTTCCAACTCTCAAATTGAAAACCAGCTGAAAACGGCAAAAATTTTGAAACCTCGAATGGTTAGTGCCTTCTCCATTTCTGGAGTATCCCTTTCGAAATTTGTCGATCAGTTCGTCAACCCTCGGCATAATCAGAAAAGGGGGAGAGGGGTTGAAGTTGTTTATGTTGCGGCTAACACTCAACTTCCAAGTTTCAAAAGTGGCATCCACTGATCGATCACCTCATTCCAAGGTTGCACTGCTCGCCTAGACAAGGCGTACCTGACCATAATGTCCTCGCTGGGATAATACTATAATATCAACCATACATCTTTGATAACTCTATCCATCGACGTTGCCTCAAACCAAACTCCTCCTGAGTAACCAAGTACTTCAGGTTCAAGGGTCGATGGATAACTCAATTCTCTCTCTATCACTGGCAATCATCTACATTGACGCGGATATCATTCTCAGCTTTAACTCCTCGAAGCTATACTGGCCCTGCTTAGTCCAGAAAGCTTCTGACCTATGTCACTAACATAGGTCTAGGCCCAACCCGAACGGCATCACTCTTCGTTGGGTCTACTGTCACTCTTGCAGCGGAAATCACATGGCCTAATGACAAAACCTTCCGAAGTCAAAATGCATACTCTCTCAACTTGGCAAACAACTTCTTCTCTCTTAGAAGTTGTAGCACTATCCTCAAGTGCTCTTCATGTTCTATGTCACCTCGAAAATAAATCCAAATATCCACGATGGGTACTGCTACCAACCCGTCCAAATACAGCTGGAATACACCATTCCTCGATAGATAAAGGCGGCATGACATTAGTCAATCCCATTGACCTCACTGTAAACTCATAATGCCCCTGCCATGTCCCAAATGCCATCTGGGCATAGTCCTCGGCTGCATGGTTCCATATATATACCTGCCTCACAAAAGAGCAACTGCTGGAATACAACCCCTAACTATCTGTGCTCGAACCACAATAAAACTCTTACCGTCATATACTAACAACGTGGCATCACTACAGTGTACCAACGGCATGGCATCACCACCGGATACCAATGGTGTGGAATCATACCCCCAAATATCCATCTCTCGGATTGTAATACCTCAACTTTCCCGCCTGCTATCTTGGTTCTAATTTAATCAGTTGATAGGGAGGATTGAAAGTTCGAGAATTTCTGGGCTGACCGCCGGGGTTCACGGGTATTTTTAGGTGCTAGAGCTCGCAAAACGGTGAACGATGGCGCGATCGGATTCGAATTCCAACCTCGGAATCTCCCAGAAATGATTTTTGAAGTTTACTATTAGCTTGGGCGCATCGAAATGCGTGCCGACGGTCGGCACGTTTTTTGAGGTGATTGGGACCTCTCGTTCAAATTTCAAATGGCTATGTTTGTTAGCGGGGGTTTAATTTTAATCTCTCTTCGTTAACGCTTGGGTCCGATCGGGGGTGCGGGAAAAACCCCAAAACCTTTTTCCCTCTTTTCAAGAAAACGGCGGAGGTAACCGAGACTGGAAACGGGGAGAGAGAAGGGGAAATCGCTACATTTCTGCGGGATTGATCAGGCATGGAGCGGACAATCCCCTTCTTCCTCCTTCTCTAGTGAATCGTGTTACGGCATTTTGGTGTTGGCATATTTCGTGAGTCAAGTCAGTGAGTTGAGTCGGAGTCATAAAGGGATCAAATTGTCAATCAGCAACCAAAGACTTAGAGAAGATTCAACAAGAGCTCAAGTTGACACTCAGTGTTTTGAGTCTTGAAGATTGAAGATGAAGAATTGTGGATCAATTGCATCAATCTTAAAGAAAATGGATTCGGATTGATCAGGTATGTTTAACTAAATAATTTTGGTGATCCGAATACTTTCTTATAGTGTAGAAACACTTGGATGAATTTCTAATTGCATAAAAATCAAAAACTGGACATGGGACATGTTCAGGATCCGGATCAGACAATCCAATCCGGATCAAAGGCCATTTCCGATCCGGATCCCGAACATGGGATTTTGCTGAAATTTATGAACGATCCGGATCGGGCTTTTCAATCCGGATCCCGAACCCTTGTTTTTCTGGAATTGTCTGACTCGCTACGACGATCCGGATCGCAGTAAATCCGATCCGGATCGCCGTCCTGAAAATTTCCAGATAAGGTAAGTTTTTGATTCTTATCTCTTTCCAAAGGTTTCTAAACTATAAATAGACACTTAGGGTTTCTCAAGAACGCATGACAAATACCGAAAACACTCGTGAGCAATCCTAGAGGCTAGGTTTTTATCGTTCTTCTTTATAGCCTCTTTTAGGTCAATTCGATGGTTCTTTCAAGAACATATCTTTTGTCGAATTGATCTAATCTTTGCTTAGAGATTTCTCCCATGGATCTTCATTGATAATCTAAGCAAAGGATCACCATCGAAGCCAATATTCTTACCGGCTGAGTTTGCGTCGTGGATTCGACGTGGCATCGTGGATTCGGTGTGCTAAAGGCGTTTCGTGGATTCGAAACGTGTGCTCGTGGATTCGAGTGGCGTTCGTGGATTCGAACGTGTACAGTGGACGTGCAATCGGTGGAGCGCAAGGTCCGAAGAACTTGAAGGAGGGGTCGAGTCCGTGGAGTCGGTAATCACCTTGTTATTCTTCAATTCTTAGTGGATTGTTATTGCGTGTTGGTCCCGTGGTTTTTCTCCTGGATTGGAGTTTCCACGTAAATCTCGGTGTGTTGATTTTTATTTTCCGCATTGGTTTTTATTTTGCACTGAGATTTGGTTTTTAAATATTACACCTATTCACCCCCCTCTAGGTGTTTGATAGTACCTATTTAGATCCTTGTGGATCCTTAAAAACCAACAATTGGTATCAGAGCGGGTTTTAGGTTTATCTATCATGTCGGGTGAAAGTGGTAATATTTTTAGACCTCCTCTTTTTGATGGGACCAATTATGCATATTGGAAAGTGCGGATGAGAGCTTTTCTCATCTCTATTGATGAGCGTGTTTGGCAAACCGTTGAATACGGTTGGGTGCATCCTGTTGAGGAAGTAGGAAATTCTACTACCCCAAAACCTCGCTCTAGATGGTCCAAAGAGGAAATCGAAAGATCTTCTTACAATGGGAAAGGTATGAACGCTTTATATAATTCTCTTTCCTCGACTGAGTTTACACGAATTTCTGCGTGTGAAACCGCGAAGGAAATTTGGGATATTCTCAAAATTACACATGAGGGTACTAATCTTGTAAAAATTCAAAAGCTCCAGATGCTTACAAGTCAATTTGACTCTATTCATATGGAAGAGCATGAATTGTTTACAGATTATTACACTAGACTTCAAGATGTAATTAATACATGTGCTAATTTAGGAGAAAAGATCCCGGAGTCGAAAATTGTAAGAAAGATACTTCGGACTCTTCCGGAACGGTTTAGGGCAAAGGTTACCGCCATTGAAACCGTTAGTCATCCGGATGAGATGAGTGTAGAGGAATTAGTAGGTGCTTTGCAAACTTATGAGATGACTTTTCCTACTAATCAAATTTCTTCCAAGTCTTCTTCTAAGCTTACAGGTATTGCATTCAAATCAACAAAGGAAGAAGATGACGAATCGAGTTCCGACGATGAAATCTCTTTTGCCGATTTTGAAGAACAATTGGCGCGGATCACAAAGAAATTTCGTCGGAAATTTTGGAAGAATCGAACCGATGGATCTTCATCCACGAAACCATCTAAAGGATCATCGGGTTCTAAATCCTCTAAACTCAAAGGCGTTGCAAAACCTTCTAAAGAAAAAGAAAAAGATGATTTCGAAGGGGAAATCCGATGTTATCGATGCAAAGGCTACGGCCATATTTCAACGGATTGTCCTTCTAAGAAATCATACAAAAAGAAGGCTTTGCAAGCAAAAACTTGGGACGATTCTAGTTTCGATGAATCGACCTCAAGTGAAGAGGAAAAAGACAAATTTGTTGCTTTTCATGCCTCTCAAATTCCCTCTTCTAATTTTTGCTTATCATCTTTAGTCACTGACTCTATTCCTTTGATTTTGCATGAAACATCAACATCCGATGGAGAGTCATCAAGTGAGGGAGAGTCGGACGAAGAAGAACTCATTGAGGCATACCAACAACTTCTTGCGGAATCGAAGAAGATGGCCAAGCATATCAAGAAGTTGAGGAAGCAACGACTTGAGGTTCAAGACGAGAATCAAGCTTTAAAGATCAAACTTCATGATCTCGAAGAGGAACGAGAGCTTTTATTGGATAACAATAAAATCCTCCAAGAAAAGCTAAACCAATCGGAGACAAACGCTACATCATATATGGACAAGATTGGTTTTCTAGAAAAGCAGTTTGAAGAAATTCATGTCACCAATCAAGCCTTGACCAAGCAAGTTCATGAACTTAAATCCGACATACAAAGGCTTTCAACCGGTTCCAAGAAACTAGAAAGTATGTCCGGATTAGGTCAAATAAGCAAGATTGGTTTGGGATTTAAAAAGAACCAAACTGTGAATGCTTCAAGTTCCACAATGAAATTGAAAGGAAGAACTTGTCACTTATGTGGACTTGAAGGACATTTGGTGAAGAATTGCCCGAAAAAGAGAAAGAAGAGTCCTTCGGCAACTTCATCTACGGAGCGGACTCAACGGAATCAAAAGACTCATCAAGTCAAAGGAGTTCACTCAAACCATCAAAGGTCCGAGCCACAACATCAATCATTCAAGCGGATCACTGCGAGGCAAAGACCTAAGGTGGATCAACAGTCAAAGCTACAACCCCCGGCCACAACGAATCAAGACAACCCAAAATCCGACGATTTTGGATTCGGAAAGGTGATATCTTTCCTTGTCTTAAGTTCTAAATAGCTTTTGACTGTATGTAATGCTTTGATTGGTTTTTTCCTTCATATTTTTCTTAATCTTTGCATTACATGTTTTTCAATGCTCTTGGTTTTATGTTTTGTTCTTGAACAAAAGGTTTTTAACGAACAAGTGCATTGAATAAAAAGGGTTTCACGTTCATTCACTCCAAATTAATTTTATATGGATTATCAACTTTACTCCATAATCATAATCTTGATGATACTTCATTATAGGAGTTTTTTAATTGAGCATTGGTTATATTGACTTTAATTGCATCTTTTCACGCATTTAGAAATCTATTATGCTTTTGACATCATAATATTTCGATGTTGCAATGATCATTTATGTTAATTAATTCATCTTTTAAGTGATCAAAGTCAATTTCTCTCTCAATGATCTCTTGGTATAGTCATTATCTTATTTGACTATTTAGTCGACTATGAATGCGAGATCAATTTTTGGTTGAATACCTTATATATTAAATAATTGATAGCCAATTGAGGGGGAGTCAAAGAAAAGTAAAATGCTCAAAAGATGTGGAAAGAGTTACATCCCAATGAGGAGTGTGAAAACTACCACCACATGGAGGAAAGAGCTACCACCTCGGTCGTCCGAGTACTGTGTGCAGCTACCACATGAATACCAAGCATGATTTTGTCAATTTTGATTAACTAAAATGCATGATTGAAATACTTGACTCTGTCAAATTTCAAGGTTGGTATAAGGTGGGATTTTTAACGAAAGATGCTCAAAGAGCCACTCTCTTCAACAGATTGTCTAGATATATTATCTAACTTATCTGGGATTTCAAACATCTATTGATCTTGGTATTTCATTTTCTTTACCAAATTGATGATTTGATAAAGGCATTACGCATAAGATCATGTTAGATGTGATTGAAGTTGTTCAACTTTAAGGGTTTTAATTTTCATAAATTTTCGTTTCATTTTTGAGTATTTTTGATAGATTTGGTATAATCTATTTCTTGTTGCATGAAACGATGACTTTTGTTTAAAGTTGATGCGCTAAAGTGCTTACATACTTTTTCTGGTTTTTATGGAATTTTTCTAAATTATTCTAATGAAAGAAATTTGGATCATATACCTCAATCTCAAGAAAGGGTAGAATTCAAGATTGATGTCATTTGGAAATCTCTGTAAGTCATCTTTGTAAATCCGTTACATCTTGATAGAGTTTGGATCTCAAGATTATTTTTGATGACTTGTGTTTGATGAATATAACATGAAAAACTGTTTATAATGTTTTATCTTTGTTTTTCATGATTTAGGAGTAAATCTTTTTAATTTTGTGAAATTAATTGGATTGAATGACATCTGTGTGAATTCATTGGTTAAAGCACTTAAATTGATTTCTTGATGGAATACAAATCGGTATTTGAAAAGATTCTAAAATCTGGATTTGTTTCAAGAAATTATTTGATTTTTGCTTTCTGGTACCGGTACACAATCTGCGTTTTTGTTATATACCGGAACTGAGCTTTTATCTCTCTTTCTCTATGAACTAATGTTGTTAGTGATTTCCTTTTGTCTAGTATGTTCACTGTTTGACAATTTGTGACAAAAAGGGGGAGAACAGAAAATAATGATCGTATCACAAAGGGGGAGAACATAAATGCTCAAGACAGGGGGAGAACATGGAGAACATGGAGAATATGTTAGAGATGCTCAAGATAGGGGGAGATAAAGAAAAGATTGAAAGAGCCGAAAAACAAAAGAACCAAAAGGACGAATCAAATGTAGGATTTTAATTTCTAACGACTAACGTTTGATTTGATTTTGTTTGGAGTTTTGTTTTGCAGGAATTACATCACTTTAAGACTCCAAGTCCTAAGTCATAGAGTATGTTCTAGGACTGTTTGGTTCAAATGTAATTTTGTATTTATTGGATCTTTCACGCAAAGAAAATCAATGTTTTGGTGATGACATTGAATTTCGAATTTTTTGGTTTAAGATGAGTGACTTGAGCGTTTTTATGTATTTTTGGGTTTTGTCACGAAATTGCCAAAGGGGGAGATTGTTACGGCATTTTGGTGTTGGCATATTTCGTGAGTCAAGTCAGTGAGTTGAGTCGGAGTCTTAAAGGGATCAAATTGTCAATCAGCAATCAAAGACTTAGAGAAGATTCAACAAGAGCTCAAGTTGACACTCAGTGTTTTGAGTCTTGAAGATTGAAGATGAAGAATTGTGGATCAATTGCATCAATCTTAAAGAAAATGGATTCGGATTGATCAGGTATGTTTAACTAAATAATTTTGGTGATCCGAATACTTTCTTATAGTGTAGAAACACTTGGATGAATTTCTAATTGCATAAAAATCAAAAACTGGACATGGGACATGTAGAGTACTGGGACTTCGGACAGCGCGCCGACCACATGTGATGGCCTGGAGTGGTGAGATTGCCTCGGACATGTTGCATTTGAGTTTACAGTTGATGCCGGGTTGATTTGGATCAACGCAGAAGCTCCAGCTCGATTCGGGATTTTTCCGGGCTTTGTATGCCGATTGTGGATGAGATTTGGGAATTACCGACTTCACAGTGGAGCGCCGAAAATTCGGGAACACCTGGAACAGGTATATAATCAGATTACAGCGCAGTTCGGGAGGTTCCGGACTGACGCGGAAGATCCAGAGGTAAAAAGTGAGTCGGAACTGACATTTTCGGAGCCGGTTTTTCGGTTGAGCACCCCGACTCAACGGATGAGCTTTTTGAAGAGAAAAAGCTATGGACACGTGTATTTTCGATTTACAGCGGGGTTCGTGTGGTTCCGGGCAGCGGCGGAAGTCCCGAAGGCAAAAAGTGAGTTGGAGTTGGGCTTTTTGCATTATTTTATTATTATTTTTAATAGTCATGTTAATTAATTTTACTTCACTTGCTTTGTGACAGTTGTCTTGTTGAGGGGTTTTGGATTTTAAATGTAAGTTTTTTAAAGTTTTAAACCTTGGCTTTTAATTTGATTAGCACTTAATTAGTATGCTTAATTAAGGGTTTGTGTTGGAGCCTCTCAAGGGTGGTAACTTCACCCTTGAGATAGCCTCCACCACCACCTACCTCCCTCCCTCAAAGGCTCTGTTGCCTCCACGAAGCAGCAAAGAAAGCAAGAAAGAAAGAAAGGGAAAGAGAGAAAGAAAAGAGAAAAAAGGAGAGAAAAAGAAATAAGATGAGGGAGAGGAAGATGATCAAGATGGTTTTGGAGTGGCTTTTGGGTTTCGGTTTTCCCCTTGGTGGCCATTGGAGCTCGTGGGTGTGCATCGAGCAACTTTGAGGTAAGATTGAGGTGTTTTAATCTCGTTTGGATTTATTAGTAGAGTTTTTGAGCTTGGATTTTATGTTAGAAAGCTTTGGAAATTTTGGTTTTTGATGTTGGAGCTTGGGAAAATTTTTTGTTGATTTTAAATGCAAAAAATTGGATTTTTGGGAAAAATTTGGTGCTTTGAGAATTTTTTTGGAAAATTTTGGAGCTAAATTAAGTTTTAGAATTTATTTAAATTTTTTGTAATTTTTTTTAAATTTTTTTTAAAAATTTTCTGCCGCCGCTGCGCGCGCGCTGCGGCGCTGCCCGGCGCGCGCAGGCGGCGCGCGCGGCAGGGGCCGCGCGCAGGCCCCGCGGGCCGCGCGCGGGCGCGCGCGCGCGGCAGGGCCACGCGCGGGCCCCGCGGGCCGCGCGTGGGCCGCGCGGGCCTGCGCGTGCGCACGCGGGCCTGCGCGGGCGCGCGGGCCCCGCGCGGGCGCGCACCGCTGCGGCAGCGGGCTGCGCGCGGCGGGCTGCGCGCGGGCGCGCGCAGCGCCGCTGGGCGCCCCGCGCAGCGCCGCGCGGCGCGCTCCGGCGCCGCGCGGCGGGCCCTTGCTCCGCTCGGCCGGTTCCTTGGGCCGCGCGTCCGCCGTCTTCGTCGCTCGGCGTGCCCCGTGACTTCGTCGACGCCTCGGTTTGCGTGCCGGCCCCGTTTTTCCGCCGACGGAGGCCAGTTTCGCCGTCGGGCGCTGTTTTTCGCCGACGGAGGCCGGTTTCGCCGTCGAGCGTTGTTTTTCGCCGACGGAGGCCGCTGGTTTTCGCGGTCGACCGCCGTTTTCGCCGTCGACAGCTGTTTTTCGCCGTCGACCGCCGTTTTCGCCGCCGCGAGCTGTTTTTCGCCGTCGACAGCTGTTTTTCGCCGTCGACCGCCGTTTTCGCCGCCGCGAGCTGTTTTTCGCCGTCGACAGCTGTTTTTCGCCGTCGACCGCCGTTTTCGCCGCCGCGAGCTGTTTTTCGCCGTCGACAGCTGTTTTTCGCCGTCGACCGCCGTTTTCGCCGCCGCGAGCTGTTTTTCGCCGTCGACAGCTGTTTTTCGCCGTCGACCGCCGTTTTCGCCGCCGCGAGCTGTTTTTCGCCGTCGACAGCTGTTTTTCGCCGTCGACCGCCGTTTTCGCCGCCGCGAGCTGTTTTTCGCCGTCGACTGCTGGTTTTCGCCGTCGACCGCCGTTTTCGCCGCCGCGAGCTGTTTTTCGCCGTCGACCGCTGTTTTTCGCCGTCGACCGCTGTTTTCGCTGTCGGAGTCTGTTTTTCTCCGACGGAGGCTGTTTTTCGCCGATGAAGGCTGTTTTTCGCGCCGTGCGCTGTTTTTCGCCGATGAAGGGCTGTTTTCGCGCCGCGCGCTGTTTTTCGCTAATGGAGGCTGTTTTTCGTCGCCGGATGCTTGGTTTTCGACCGTTTTGACTGATTTTGCGATTTCTTCTTTCCTGGCAGTTTGCAGTGTAGTTTTAGCATCTGACTGGGACGCGACCTTGTGACTCCGTTTTGCGTGCGGGTTCCGGCATCGTACTTCGGGTTGCGTGCGGACCTCGTGGAGACAAGGTAAGCCCGCTGAGCCCAATTGCAAGTGTCGACAAGCAATTGGGGGCGCTCAGAGGTGGGTTGGTTTTCTCTCCAAGTCTACGGACTTCCTTCTAATTCTATTATGATAGGATTGCATGCTAGTTTAAGTGTTTCTTGGAACTTAACTAGCACCCCCGTCATATGTTGCATGTATTCAACCAGACCAATAGAGAACCTTAATCTGGGCTAGGTTCTATTATGCTTTAGACATTCCACACACTGCATTTCCTTCTGGACATAGGGTTCCTCGCCCGGGTAGTGGGCCGAGTGGTCAGAGTTTTGTGGGATGGGTGTTTCACTCGGGCCTGGGGGCTGAGTGGGGTCTGGTGGCTGTGTTAGGCCAGTGTTGGTGGTTTGGGAACCGTTTAGAGTAAACGGTGGTCCCGGGTTCCTAGTTGTTGCATCGTTTTCTCGTCACTACCACGTTGTGATCGTGGGTACGTATGTTATCAGGACCTTGAACCCAGAATGCTTTTGAACTCTCATGATTTTGGTATACTAGTGTTTTCCTTCCGTATTCCTAAGGGTCGCCGGAGCTTGTTCTTGTTTGATTGGGCGAAGGTGTCACCCTTGGGAGTTCGGGAAACAAACTCGTTTTCAACTGATTTTCTCAAGAACTAAAATCCATAAAAGCTGGTTTTCTCAATTTAAGATAGTTTTCAAAAGGGTAAATTTTACCCTCACCCCAAGGGGGTTGAGGAGAAATGATATTTCTTTATAAAGGTCATCTTTTTACTAAATTCCCTCACCCGCCAGGGCGGGGGATCTGGGTTCTAAGGGCTGATTTCGTCTTGGGCCGAAAACAACGGGAGGCGACACCTATAGCCGGTTCTTGTTTGATTGGGGTCGTAGGTAGTAGACTCCCGGGGTTTTCGGACTCTGTGCAGTTCTAGCTGTGGAGCATCTCCAGCCGTGAGTTATGAGTTTGAGTTGCGATAGTTGCCCACTTTAACCGAGAGGGGCCGAATCCCTGAACGGTAAAGGATCGAGAACTTCGATAGGCTGAGCCTAGAGTCTGTTCTTGTTTGATTGGGGTTCTAGGCACCGGTCTATCGGGATTCTCGGACCTTGCCGCGTCAGTCGGCTCTGCTCGTCTATGAGTGGGGTGTCGTTGTGGGAGCCGTATGGAGTGACGGCGGTCCCAGCTGTGTAGCACTTTCTTGAGTGAGTTGTGTTGTGAGGTTGAGTCGTGGAGGGTTCTCCGATTGAGTTGTGCTTTGAGCATCGAGATACCGATCTGTTTGATCGTGGACTATAGCCTGCTGAGCCTGGCATTTCATGCCAGTTATGAGATACTTGTGATACTTGAGTTCGTTGGGGTCGCTCCCCTCGAGCTACGCCCCGGGTGCGATGATGATACCGAGCCTGACGAGGCTGCGATGTTGCGACTAGTTGATACACTAGAGTTCGCTTGAGATTGAGATAGTCCTTGAGGGACACCCTACGTAAGACCAAGTCCTGTTTGGGCGTAGTGGCAGTAGGTGAGCGCAGGCTGCTTGACTGGTCCAAAGTGGGACAGTCATTGAGATTGGGTGTTATGTGAGAGAGTATGCATACCATCATCTGTGTTCTTTCTTGTTGAGCATAGTAGATAGAGGCATGATAGCTGTAGATATTTTTCCAGCTTGTTCTTTCATTATTTCAGTTTCATTCTGTTATCTTATGCCTCTAGTAGACTTAGTGGGCAGACCGTGGTTCTTGGAGACGGTACCCACTGAGAACTACTGTAGGATGTAGTTCTCACACCCTCTGTCGGTGACAGGTTGCTGAGGCTTTCTTCCGTTCCTGCCCGAGCTGGCTTGACGGACCGAGGACAGGGAGTCGCGTGATAGTTCCCTACCAGCATTGTTATTTAGAGTGAGGTAGATGTACCATCCCGGACTGTGGGAGTTGTTCATGTATTGTTATTTCCAGTTTTAGCTATCTCCCCTGTGGATTTGTAGATGTTGTATAGGCTGATTTCTATTTGTATCATCTTGTATTCGGGAGATAGACTTGTATTTTATTTTCAGCTTTCAGTAGTGAGATTTTATATCACAGCTTTTATTACCCGCTCTGATATCTGTATAGCTGTAGTTCTATCTTTTGCAGGTTAGACGCTTCGTCTGTACGGCAGTTTCCGTACAGATGGCGGATCTGTTAGCGAGCCCGGGTCGCAGTTTCGACCCCGGGGCGTGACAGATTAGAGTGGTATCAGAGCCTAGGTTGTAGGTCGTTGAGGACTTAGAAACCCTAGGCTATTGTGGTTGGACATTAGGATGACTACGTGAGAGTCGTGACTTTAGCGAGAGTCCTGATTGAGTTTTTACCTCTCCCAAGGAATGGGATGAGTGATTTTGCTTGTTATTCGCTCAAAGTGATTATGTTGGCTGCAGACAACATAATACTTTTGGAAGGATAACAAGTTCTAGACTCTCGCTGGATTGGGTCGTTTGGTTGTTATGTCCTGACGTTTGTATTTGTTGCAGTTATCTGCGATGCCGCCGAGACGTCGTGCACCGACGAGAGGGCGTTCGGCCTTGGATGAGGAGCCCGAGCGGCAAGGGGCTGAGCACACTGAACAGGAAGAGACAAGCAGGCGCCAGGAAGAAACAGTCAGGCGCCTGGTAGAGGCAGCCAAGCTCCAGAAAGAAAAGGTGGATCGGTTGATCAGACTGTTTGAGCAGAGGACATCTTCAGCAGCGCCCCCAGCAGCGACTTCGTCGACCCCGTCACATATCGCTCCTTTGACAGAGGCAGAGCAAAGAGAGCTCATCGACAGGCTAGCTTATATCAACCAGTTCCATCCCCCGCGATTTTCAGGGCAGAGTTCAGAGCCGTGGGATGTTGAGAATTGGATCGCGGCAATGGAGAAATTATTTGAGAACCTCTTCATCAAGGATGAGCACCAGGTACATTTGGGGGCGCACTATTTGGAAAAGGACGCCGAGATTTGGTGGCGTCGAGTCCGCCCAGTTGGACCGCCAGGAGTTCAGTTGATGTCGTGGCCTGAGTTTCGGGCTTTGCTACGCGGGGCCTATTTTCCCGATAGTGCAAAGCAGAAACTAGAAGGGGATCTCCGACGATTGCAGCAGGGTGATCGACCTCTTCAGGAGTATATTCGGGAGTTCCAGAAGTTGCTGAATAGTGTACCGCATGTCGCCCCCGACGAGGCCCAGAGGGTGGATTTGTTTGAGAGAGGACTGCACCAGGATATTTACCACCTTGTTCATTCACATCGGTCACCAACTTTAGATGCAGCGATAGAGCGTGCTCGATGGGTTTCCCGAGGGACAGCGACTATGTCAGAGAGGGACGGAGCGTCAGGGACCAGCTCCGGGGAGAGGCATTCAGTATCGCCTGAGTTTGGTCAGACGGGTAGATCGAGACCGTCACAACCCCAGTCTGAAGGCCGTGGATTTCAGAGGAGACAGAGATCAGGAGGTCCCCCACAGCCGAGGCACCACCAGCAGTATCAGGATGAGTGTGTCATCTGCGGTGGGCCACATGCAGTGCAGCAGTGTGACTTCAGGCAGGGGCGATGCTTTTCGTGTGGACAGAGTGGACATTTTCAGGCAGCATGCCCTCGAGCAGTACTTACAGTGATGCCGCTTGCAACAGCACCCCCGCTACCTCTCCCAGATGAAGGAGCTCCTCCGACTTACCGCCAGCCAGATGAGGCCACGACGTCGCGGCAGCCAGGGCGACGACCACCCACATCGAGAGGATGAGATGGGCTACCCGTTTGGAGGGCGCCAGGATAGCAGGTCGCTTGGTACCAGATGTGATACCCCCCTTCCTAGTTGTTGAGGCTGGAGTTTTTGCACCCCCCTGCATGGTTTGAGGGATGGAGTGTAGTTTTGGATTGCGGTCACAGCAGGGACAGCATCAACACCACTCTCCTTGCGTTCCTGTTTTAACACCGAAATTGGCGAACGGGACGAAAAATTTCAAAGGACTACTCCAGAAATGGAGACGATGCTGGAACCTGTTCTTGTTTGATTGGGGTGAAGGCATCGGTCCTTTGGAAATTTTCAGACTTTTCGCTATTTTCGGCTGCTTTTCAAATAGAGAGTTGGGGTTGATGATGTTCCTGATGCAGATTGATTGTGGTAGGGGGTGTGTTTTGGTTTCGAGGACGAAACCTTTTAAAGGAGGGGAGAGTGTAGAGTACTGGGACTTCGGACAGCGCGCCGACCACATGTGATGGCCTGGAGTGGTGAGATTGCCTCGGACATGTTGCATTTGAGTTTACAGTTGATGCCGGGTTGATTTGGATCAACGCAGAAGCTCCAGCTCGATTCGGGATTTTTCCGGGCTTTGTATGCCGATTGTGGATGAGATTTGGGAATTACCGACTTCACAGTGGAGCGCCGAAAATTCGGGAACACCTGGAACAGGTACATAATCAGATTACAGCGCAGTTCGGGAGGTTCCGGACTGACGCGGAAGATCCAGAGGTAAAAAGTGAGTCGGAACTGACATTTTCGGAGCCGGTTTTTCGGTTGAGCACCCCGACTCAACGGATGAGCTTTTTGAAGAGAAAAAGCTATGGACACGTGTATTTTCGATTTACAGCGGGGTTCGTGTGGTTCCGGGCAGCGGCGGAAGGCCCGAAGGCAAAAAGTGAGTTGGAGTTGGGCTTTTTGCATTATTTTATTATTATTTTTAATAGTCATGTTAATTAATTTTACTTCACTTGCTTTGTGACAGTTGTCTTGTTGAGGGGTTTTGGATTTTAAATGTAAGTTTTTTAAAGTTTTAAACCTTGGCTTTTAATTTGATTAGCACTTAATTAGTATGCTTAATTAAGGGTTTGTGTTGGAGCCTCTCAAGGGTGGTAACTTCACCCTTGAGATAGCCTCCACCACCACCTACCTCCCTCCCTCAAAGGCTCTGTTGCCTCCACGAAGCAGCAAAGAAAGCAAGAAAGAAAGAAAGGGAAAGAGAGAAAGAAAAGAGAAAAAAGGAGAGAAAAAGAAATAAGATGAGGGAGAGGAAGATGATCAAGATGGTTTTGGAGTGGCTTTTGGGTTTCGGTTTTCCCCTTGGTGGCCATTGGAGCTCGTGGGTGTGCATCGAGCAACTTTGAGGTAAGATTGAGGTGTTTTAATCTCGTTTGGATTTATTAGTAGAGTTTTTGAGCTTGGATTTTATGTTAGAAAGCTTTGGAAATTTTGGTTTTTGATGTTGGAGCTTGGGAAAATTTTTTGTTGATTTTAAATGCAAAAAATTGGATTTTTGGGAAAAATTTGGTGCTTTGAGAATTTTTTTGGAAAATTTTGGAGCTAAATTAAGTTTTAGAATTTATTTAAATTTTTTTAAAAATTTTCCGCCGCCGCTGCGCGCGGCGCTGCCCGGCCGCGCGCAGGCAGGCGCGTGCGGCAGGGGACGCGCGCAGGCCCCGCGGGCCGCGCGCAGGCGCGCGCGGCCGCGCAGGCGCGCGCGCAGGGCCACGCGCGGCCCCGCGGGCCGCGCGTGGGCCGCGCGGGCCTGCGCGTGCGCGCGCGGGCCTGCGTGGGCGCGCGGGCCCGGGGCGCGGGCCCCGCGCGGGCGCGCACCGCTGCGCGCGGCGGGCTGCGCGCGGGCGCGCGCAGCGCCGCAGCGCGCTGCGCGCTGCGCGCAGCGCCGCTGGGCGCCGCGCGTAGCGCCGCTGGGCGCCCCGCGCAGCGCCGCTGGGGCGCCGCGTGGCGCGCTCCGGCGCCGCGCGGCGGGCCCCTGCTCCGCTCGGCCGGTTCCTTGGGCCGCGCGTCCGCCGTCTTCGTCGCTCGGCGTGCCCCGGGACTTCGTCGACGCCTCGGTTTGCGTGCCGGCCCCGTTTTTCCGCCGACGGAGGCCAGTTTCGCCGTCGGGCGCTGTTTTTCGCCGACGGAGGCCGGTTTCGCCGTCGAGCGTTGTTTTTCGCCGACGGAGGCCGCTGGTTTTCGCCGTCGACCGCCGTTTTCGCCGTCGACAGCTGTTTTTCGCCGTCGACCGCCGTTTTCGCCGCCGCGAGCTGTTTTTCGCCGTCGACAGCTGTTTTTCGCCGTCGACCGCCGTTTTCGCCGCCGCGAGCTGTTTTTCGCCGTCGACAGCTGGTTTTCGCCGTCGACCGCCGTTTTCGCCGCCGCGAGCTGTTTTTCGCCGTCGACAGCTGATTTTCGCCGTCGACCGCCGTTTTCGCCGCCGCGAGCTGTTTTTCGCCGTCGACAGCTGTTTTTCGCCGTCGACCGCCGTTTTCGCCGCCGCGAGCTGTTTTTCGCCGTCGACAGCTGTTTTTCGCCGTCGACCGCCGTTTTCGCCGCCGCGAGCTGTTTTTCGCCGTCGACAGCTGATTTTCGCCGTCGACCGCCGTTTTCGCCGCCGCGAGCTGTTTTTCGCCGTCGACAGCTGGTTTTCGCCGTCGACCGCCGTTTTCGCCGCCGCGAGCTGTTTTTCGCCGTCGACTGCTGGTTTTCGCCGTCGACCGCCGTTTTCGCCGCCGCGAGCTGTTTTTCGCCGTCGACCGCTGTTTTTCGCCGTCGACCACTGTTTTCGCTGTCGGAGTCTGTTTTTCTCCGACGGAGGCTGTTTTTCGCCGATGAAGGCTGTTTTTCGCGCCGTGCGCTGTTTTTCGCCGATGAAGGGCTGTTTTCGCGCCGCGCGCTGTTTTTCGTTAATGGAGGCTGTTTTTCATCGCCGGATGCTTGGTTTTCGACCGTTTTGACTGATTTGCGATTTCTTCTTTCCTGGCAGTTTGCAGTGTAGTTTTAGCATCTGACTGGGACGCGACCTTGTGACTCCGTTTTGCGTGCGGGTTCCGGCATCGTACTTCGGGTTGCGTGCGGACCTCGTGGAGACAAGGTAAGCCCGCTGAGCCCAATTGCAAGTGTCGACAAGCAATTGGGGGCGATCTGAGGTGGGTTGGTTTTCTCTCCAAGTCTACGGACTTCCTTCTAATTCTATTATGATAGGATTGCATGCTAGTTTAAGTGTTTCTTGGAACTTAACTAGCACCCCCGTCATATGTTGCATGTATTCAACCAGACCAATAGAGAACCTTAATCTGGGCTAGGTTCTATTATGCTTTAGACATTCCACACACTGCATTTCCTTCTGGACATAGGGTTCCTCGCCCGGGTAGTGGGCCGAGTGGTCAGAGTTTTGTGGGATGGGTGTTTCACTCGGGCCTGGGGGCTGAGTGGGGTCTGGTGGCTGTGTTAGGCCAGTGTTGGTGGTTTGGCAACCGTTTAGAGTAAACGGTGGTCCCGGATTCCTAGTTGTTGCATCGTTTTCTCGTCACTACCACGTTGTGATCGTGGGATACGTATGTTATCAGGACCTTGAACCCAGAATGCTTTTGAACTCTCATGATTTTGGTATACTAGTGTTTTCCTTCCGTATTCCTAAGGGTCGCCGGAGCTTGTTCTTGTTTGATTGGGCGAAGGTGTCACCCTTGGGAGTTCGGGAAACAAACTCGTTTTCAACTGATTTTCTCAAGAACTAAAATCCATAAAAGCTGGTTTTCTCAATTTAAGATAGTTTTCAAAAGGGTAAATTTTACCCTCACCCCAAGGGGGTTGAGGAGAAATGATATTTCTTTATAAAGGTCATCTTTTTACTAAATTCCCTCACCCGCCAGGGCGGGGGATCTGGGTTCTAAGGGCTGATTTCGTCTTGGGCCGAAAACAACGGGAGGCGACACCTATAGCCGGTTCTTGTTTGATTGGGGTCGTAGGTAGTAGACTCCCGGGGTTTTCGGACTCTGTGCAGTTCTAGCTGTGGAGCATCTCCAGCCGTGAGTTATGAGTTTGAGTTGCGATAGTTGCCCACTTTAACCGAGAGGGGCCGAATCCCTGAACGGTAAAGGATCGAGAACTTCGATAGGCTGAGCCTAGAGTCTGTTCTTGTTTGATTGGGGTTCTAGGCACCGGTCTATCGGGATTCTCGGACCTTGCCGCGTCAGTCGGCTCTGCTCGTCTATGAGTGGGGTGTCGTAGCGGGAGCCGTATGGAGTGACGGCGGTCCCAGCTGTGTAGCACTTTCTTGAGTGAGTTGTGTTGTGAGGTTTAGTCGTGGAGGGTTCTCCGATTGAGTTGTGCTTTGAGCATCGAGATACCGATCTGTTTGATCGTGGACTATAGCCTGCTGAGCCTGGCATTTCATGCCAGTTATGAGATACTTGTGATACTTGAGTTCGTTGGGGTCGCTCCCCTCGAGCTACGCCCCGGGTGCGATGATGATACCGAGCCTGACGAGGCTGCGATGTTGCGACTAGTTGATACACTAGAGTTCGCTTGAGATTGAGATAGTCCTTGAGGGACACCCTACGTAAGACCAAGTCCTGTTTGGGCGTAGTGGCAGTAGGTGAGCGCAGGCTGCTTGACTGGTCCAAAGTGGGACAGTCATTGAGATTGGGTGTTATGTGAGAGAGTATGCATACCATCATCTGTGTTCTTTCTTGTTGAGCATAGTAGATAGAGGCATGATAGCTGTAGATATTTTTCCAGCTTGTTCTTTCATTATTTCAGTTTCATTCTGTTATCTTATGCCTCTAGTAGACTTAGTGGGCAGACCGTGGTTCTTGGAGACGGTACCCACTGAGAACTACTGTAGGATGTAGTTCTCACACCCTCTGTCGGTGACAGGTTGCTGAGGCTTTCTTCCGTTCCTGCCCGAGCTGGCTTGACGGACCGAGGACAGGGAGTCGCGTGATAGTTCCCTACCAGCATTGTTATTTTAGAGTGAGGTAGATGTACCATCCCAGGCTGTGGGAGTTGTTCATGTATTGTTATTTCCAGTTTTAGCTATCTCCCCTGTGGATTTGTAGATGTTGTATAGGCTGATTTCTATTTGTATCATCTTGTATTCGGGAGATAGATTGTATTTTATTTTCAGCTTTCAGTAGTGAGATTTTATATCACAGCTTTTATTACCCGCTCTGATATCTGTATAGCTGTAGTTCTATCTTTTGCAGGTTAGACGCTTCGTCTGTACGGCAGTTTCCGTACAGACGGCGGATCTGTTAGCGAGCCCAGGTCGCAGTTTCGACCCCGGGGCGTGACAGGACATGTTCAGGATCCGGATCGGACAATCCAATCCGGATCCCGAAGGGTGCTAGTTCATTGGCAAATCCAATCCGGATCAAAGGCCATTTCCGATCCGGATCCCGAACATGGGATTTTGCTGAAATTTATGAACGATCCGGATCGGGCTTTTCAATCCGGATCCCGAACCCTTGTTTTTCTGGAATTGTCTGACTCGCTACGACGATCCGGATCGCAGTAAATCCGATCCGGATCGCCGTCCTGAAAATTTCCAGATAAGGTAAGTTTTTGATTCTTATCTCTTTCCAAAGGTTTCTAAACTATAAATAGACACTTAGGGTTTCTCAAGAACGCATGACAAATACCGAAAACACTCGTGAGCAACCCTAGAGGCTAGGTTTTTATCGTTCTTCTTTATAGCCTCTTTTAGGTCAATTCGATGGTTCTTTCAAGAACATATCTTTTGTCGAATTGATCTAATCTTTGCTTAGAGATTTCTCCCATGGATCTTCTTTGATAATCTAAGCAAAGGATCACCATCGAAGCCAATATTCTTACCGGGTGAGTTTGCGTCGTGGATTCGACGTGGCATCGTGGATTCGGTGTGCTAAAGGCGTTTCGTGGATTCGAAACGTATGCTCGTGGATTCGAGTGGCGTTCGTGGATTCGAACGTGTGCAGTGGACGTGCAATCGGTGGAGCGCAAGGTCCGAAGAACTTGAAGGAGGGGTCGAGTCCGTGGAGTCGGTAATCACCTTGTTATTCTTCAATTCTTAGTGAATTGTTATTGCGTGTTGGTCCCGTGGTTTTTCTCCTGGATTGGAGTTTCCACGTAAATCTCGGTGTGTTGATTTTTATTTTCCGCATTGGTTTTTATTTTGCACTGAGATTTGTTTTTTAAATATTACACCTATTCACCCCCCTCTAGGTGTTTGATAGTACCTATTTAGATCCTTGTGGATCCTTAAAAACCAACAAATCGAAGGTGAGCTTTTCGTTTTTAGGGTTTTTCGTTATCCAGGTGTCTTTTTGTGTTCTTTGTTTCGGGGGGAAACAATCGCGCCGCCGCCGCCACCGCAGAGTCCGGCTGCCGACAGCGCGGGGCCGCCAGCAGGCAGGGCGCCCGCGCGGGCTGGTGCTGCGCGGGGTCGCTCGCGCCTGCGGGCAGCGCGCCATTGCGGACTGGGGCCGCACGGGGCTGCCAACAGGCAGGGCACCCGTGCGGGCTGGTGCCGCGCGGGGTCGCCCGCGCCTGCCGGTAGCGCGCCCGCGCGGGCTGGGGCCGCCCGCACGGGGTCGCTCGCACCTGCGGGCAGCGCGGCCGTGCGGACTAGTGCCGCGCGGGGCCGCCCACTGGTGGGGCTCCCGCGCGGGGCCGCCCGCGCCTGTGGGCAGCGCGCCCGCTCGGACTGATGGTGCGTGGGGCCACCCACAGGTGGGGCACCCGCGTGGGCTGGTGCCACGCGGGGCCGCCCGCGCCTGTAGGCAGCGCGCCCGCGCAGACTGGTGCCGCTCGGGGCGGCCCGCAGGTGGGGCGCCCATGTGGGCTGGTGCCGCGCGGGGCCGACCGCACCAGCAGGCAGCAGGCCGCGCCTGCAGGCAGCATGCCCGCGAGGGCTTGTGCCGTGCGGGGCTACCGCAGTCAGCACGTGCCCGCGCGGGCTGGTGCCGCGCGGGACAACCGCACACAGCGCGGAGTTGCTTCGCCGCCGGGCCCTGGAGCCTCTCTTCGCGACTGGCTCATCACGTTTTCTTTTTATTTTGAGGTTGTCTGTTTAGTGTCACTAACATTTTCTTCGGGGGCCCTTTTTAGGTTCGGGAGGCACACAGAGACGCGGACGAGCCGAGTGCCCGGTCATTGCACGAAAAGGTAGGTACTTTTCTTATGTTTGGATCCCAAAAATTTTGGGAAATGTGTAGGGGTAAAATAATTACATGATTTTATACTTGTTAGCCCGTGGGTACTTTTCTGATGTTTGGATTCCTGAAATTGTGGGAAAGGTGTAGGAGTAAAATAGTTGCATGATTTACGATTGCTAACCCCTGTTAATATTTATCATATAATATTATCGATATTATGGCGACCAAGTGTCGCGGTGTCCTATGTTATTTATGTGTACTTGGTTACGAGGCTCGAGGATGCTACACGCAATCCAGCGGTTTGGCCACCGCGAGGGTGTGCTTTTCCGAAAAAGTGGTATGTTGACCCGTGTACCCCACGTGTTGGTGACGTAGTGGGGGCCCCCGTAGGTGGGGGGTGTGAGCGGTGGGATGCCGAGGCAGGTGCTCGGTGTGGTGCCGAGGCAGGTGCTCGGTGTGGTGCCGAGGTTGGTGCTCGGTGCGACTTGCCGAGGTAGGTGCTCGGTGTGGTTGCCGGGGCAGGTGCTTGGTTTGGATTGTGCAGGGGGAGGGGGTTTTACTGTCGATTGCACGATGAGGTGGGCGGTTGCTCTGGTTTTATTACGGTTTGCTTTAGTTATAGCCCTTCTTGCATTTCGTACTTTATAGCATGTGTCGCTGACTTCCCACTCTATGACAGGTTCAGTCAGGGATGAGAGCTAGGGCGACGATGAGGCCGCGATGAGAGGTCACGGACGGTGTGTCTATTGGCCCTCCGAGGCTACAGACGGTGTGTTTTTCTCCTTACACCCTTTTCATTATCTGTTGGTAGCTATGTGGGTTTGATACTTTTGTGGGGTCGATTTGGATGTTGGGATTATTACAATACTTATGTCGGTAAATGTTTAGTTTACTATCTGACAGTTGGCCGTTTTCATACTACTAAAAAAGAAAGAAAAAAAAAAAAGAAAACATTGCGAAAATGATTTGAAAAACATAGGTGTCGAGTGGGCACCATTTTCAAAACTCTGTGGATTTATAGATTTCGAAATAGTTTTGAAAAACATAGGTGTTGAGTGGGCACCGTTTTTAAAACTCTGTGTATTTATGAATTTCGAAATGGCTTTGTAAAACCTGGGTATCGTGTGGGCATCGTTTTTAAAACCCTGTGGATTTATCCTTTCAAAGTTAGTCGGCCTCTTTGTTACTTATGAAAAATTATTGTATGCACTCGACTGTTGAACTAGTGTGGTTAAAGTGATGATTGTATGGCAATAGTAGTCAGGACGCCGTGCATATACAAAGGAGACTCCACCTGTTTGCAGAGTGAATTTGTATATGCGGCGGGTCTGGGCACACATTGGGGGGAATCGGTTTCAAAAAAATATATATATACGAATTTGGGAGCCTTCGGTGGCTGTTCTTCCGCTTGTTTAAACCTCCGGGGCGTGACATGTTGGGTTATACTAATAAGGATCTAAATAGGGGAAAAAACACCTAGAGGGGGGTGAATAGGTGTAAACAATAAACACTCAAAAAATCATTGCGCAAATAAACCCAATGCGGAAAAATAAAATAACACGCAAGATTTTTACGTGGAAAAACTCCAAACCGGAGTAAAAAACCACGGGACCGATAACACGGCGAAATCCACTAGAATTGAAACACGTACAAGGTGATATAACGTACTCACAGACGACTCAACCTCTTACCATACGCTCCTAGTAGATCTTCTCCGCTCGCTCCACGACGCTTCTCGAATCCACGATCCGCGCCCAACGCTGAATCCACAGCGTCCAACGTCGAGTCCACGACGTCCGACCGAATCCACGGTCTTCACCCAATAGCACGCTTCGAATCCACGAACGTACCTCGCTCCGAATCCACGAGAGCGGTTGCACCTTGAATCCACAAGGCCACGCGAGTCCACGCGCCGATTTAGGGTAAATCGTTGTTTTTTGGGTGGTGATGATCCGCCGAATACTTAGATTAGAAATAGATCGGAAATACCATCTAAGTATTCATTGATTTGATTCTACTCAAAATGTGAGTATGGAAAACCTAGAATCAAATCAATCAATATAGATGAAGAAACATAGAATAATTCTATTGATTTCCTTTCTTCTCTATATGTGGATTTTTCTTTTCGGCTATCTTTTTCTAATTTGCCGATGTATTTCATAGCCGATGCCCTAGAAATGAATATAGGGCCTATTTATAGGTTAGAAACCATTGGAAGAAGATAAGGATCAAAAACTGCCTTTTCTGGAGATTTTACGACGGCGATCCGGATTGGAATTGGACGATCCGGATCGCAGAAGCAAGAAAGACGATTTCCAGAAAAATGCTTGTTCGGGATCCGGATCGTAATTCCCGATCCGGATCGTTCATACAGTTTCACCAAACATCACGTTCGGGATCCGGATTGCAATTCCTGATCCGGATCGTGCAAGTGAAAAGGTAAAACCAGTGTTCGGGATCCGGATCATGAAATGCTGCGATCCGGATTGAAACATTGTATGAACAAACACCCTTCGGGATCCGGATTGCAAACCACGATCCGGATCCTGAACATGTCCCATGTCCAGTTTTTGATGATTATGCAATAAAACATTCTTCCAGGTGTTTCTACACTACAAGAAGTATTCGGATCACCAAAAATATTTAGTTAAACATACCTGATCCTTTTGAATTCTTCTTTCTTGAGATTGAGGTATATGATTCAAACTTCTTTCATCTTCAATCTTCAAGACTCAATACTTTCACGAAATACGCCAACTCAAATTCCGTAACAATCTCCCCCTTTGGCGGTTTCGTGACAAAACACAAATCCACAAAAGAAAATTCAAAAAGATATTTTTGTTGCTATCACCATACAACAAAAATTTACAATGAAGATCCGAAAATTTATAACATGAGATAAACTCCTAAAACAGACTCTAGACTTAGACATCTGTACTCTCTGCACAAATAAAGCATTCTTGACAAACAAAAGCGTTAGAAACCTCAAGAATTGAAACATACAAAACCAAGTACAGAGATAGAGTTTATTCTCATCATGACATTTGAAAATTCAGATATGTGAGAGAATCATAGTTAAACACAAACATATCTTCCAAGCAATCAAAAACCAAATGTCAAAATACTGTTAGTCCAACATCAACTTGTTAGTAATATACATGCCCAAATAGTTAGTCAAATAGTTAGTAGAGGCATGCCACAAATCACAAGAGAAAACCAAAGTTGAGGTTGAGAAGAAGTCATACTTACCTTAATGATGTTACCATATTTACACATCATCATCATCATTGTTCATCATTTGTTCAAGTTCTCTCTAAACTTTCTCCCCCTTTTTGTCACAAAACAAGCCAATAATTACAAAATAAAGGAGAGTTAAAAAGATAAACAAAACAACAAGAAAATCCTGCAAAAACAACAAGAAGGGTTAAAACATAGAATCACTCCTGAGAATCAGAGTCATCAGATGTTGTGCATCCCATTTTAGCAAACATCTTCTTCATGAGCTTCTTCATTGACGAGACTGACTTAGTCAAAGTGATCTGTGAAGCTGTGATGACTTCCAATTCCTGTTTCACTACTTGAATTTCCCTTTCATTTCAGTAAATTCCTGCGACATCCGTTCTTGTTCATTTGAAAGTCGCTGTTGTTCTTTAAAAATGGAATTAACTGAAGCATCATCTTCTGAAGTCGATGGAGGTGGTTGCTGTGCTGGTGGTACTGGAGCTGTTGAGGTAGTGGCTGGTTGTCGAGCTCGTTGGATTGGAGGAGGATCATCTGGTTTCGTTGAAAGAGATTTTACTATCGTTGTTTCATTGATTGTTCCCAAACTGTACATATAGGAGCTTGCGCTTGTATCAACTTTAAATTTCCGAAGGATTCGCATTATGATCATTGGATAGGGTAGTCTCTCAGTGGGGTGAGAGTGTTCCACATATCGCGACATCCTTAACCAAATAAGATAGGGAATATTCATGTTTGCTCCCATCAAAGCAGTCTGGTTTCCAAGAAGGTACAGGAATAACATTCTATCCCATCGAAGGACCTTCGTGTTCATATTGGGAAGAATGTTGTAGCAGACAATGAAGTTGATAAACTTATACTCTGTTCGAAGCTCTTTCGAGAAAACAGAATTTCCGGCAGACAGAGTATCCGGAAGGCAAATTCCATTAACTACAACTCTCCAGGAGTTCTCGTTGAAGTTTTGAGTCTTTAGATAATTGATTCCATCAGATCTGGCTTTCATATTGAGCACCTCTCCAATCAGTTGGGGAGTGACTTTGATTTTGATACCTTTAACCACGGTATGAAATTCTCGGCGTCCGTCATCATGATCGATTAGATTTGCAGCATTCTGATAAAACATCCGAATTGAGTGTGGACAATAACCAGTCGATTCAGGAAAATTGCAAATTGGACCGAGACCAGCTTGATTAAATAAAGTCGCAAAAGCTGCAGATCGTTCCATCATTGGCTTGACATTGACATGTCTCTCGCCAATGCATTCTCTTTTCTCAAAATCCTTTATTCTTGTGGAGCTAATGAATTCCTCAGGAGGAGGCTGGGTGGCAATAGGTTCATTAATAGAAATGCCCCGAGCACTACCTCTTTTTCTAGCACCAGTCTTTGTTCTTGTTCTAATCTGACTTGGTTCCATAGGAGCTTTTCCTTTTTCTGCAGCAGTAGGAGGAACCTTTTTCTTTGGGGCTTCTACAGGTGCTTTCCCTTTGGATACAACAGGGACATCTTGCTCAATCTCTAGGTTATCCCAGTCAATCGAGTCCGTTTCCGAATCCGTGTCGGAGTCATTCTCAGCTCGCTTGGTTCTTTTTGCTTTCTTAGGTTTGGCAGTGTCCTTAACATGGACCATTGCAGCAAGTAGGAAAATGATCCAGGTGATCACCATTGCTGAAAGTGCTTTGAGTTTAAAAGGTGTCCTGTGAAAAATCAACTCAAGAACATATGAAAAATTGTCAATTTTGAAAAATCTTAAACAATGTACCTAGACAATCATAATCATATAGGGAAGCTAAGAATCAAATTAGTTTTGCAAAAAGAATTTTAAAAGTGGATCAATTTCAAGATTTTCGAAAATTCCTCTTATATGCCCTAAAACCGAATTTTTAGAAATCGAAGCCTAAAAACTCGTTAATCAAGAGAAAACCTAGCATATAACCAAAACTAATCTACCCAGAGTTCTTATTTCAAAAGAAATTTGATCAAAAACCACTCAAAAACGAAAAAGATTCATGTTTTCTACTCACGTTTGAGAAAAAGAGAAAAACTGTGAAAAACCGAGATTTTGATCAATAAAACTTACTTGAATCCGAAGAACTTTGAGTTTGGAAGCTCCAAGATGCAAGAAATCTAGAGAGAGAAGCTCTAGGAACTTGAGGCAGAGATTAGGGTAAAAGAAATCGAAATCCCTTGTTCTTATAAAAACCCTAGCCGTGATCCGGATCGGATCGAGAATGTGATCCGGATCGGCTACCCGCAGGAAGAATCCTGCGTTCGGGATCCGGATCACTTACCCCGATCCGGATCGGCTTCAACTTTTTCTCCAGAAAATTTTGGAAAAATTCCATAAAATCCAGAAAAAGTATGTAAGCACATTAGCATATCAACTTTAAACAAAAATCATCATTTCATACAACAAGAAATAGATTATGCAACATCTATCAAAAATACCCAAAAATGAAACGAAAATTTACGAAAATTAAAACACTTAAAGTTGAACAACTTCAATCACATCTATCCTGATCTTATGTGTAATGCCTTTATCAAATCATCAATTTTGGTAAAGAAAATGAAATACCAAGATCAATAGATGTTTGAAATCCCAGATAAGTTAGATAATATATCTAGTCAATCTGTTGAAGGAGTGGCTCTTTGAGCATCTTTTATCAAAAATCCCACCTTATACCAACCATGAAATATGACTGAGTCAAATATTTCAATATGCATTTTATCAACAATTAAAAACAAAAATTTGCTTTGCATTCATGGAGTATATTTTTTTCTTTCTCCATGTGGTGGTAGTTTTCACACTCCTCATTGGGATGTAACTCTTTCCACATCTTTTGAGCATTTTACATTTCATTGACTCCCCCTCAATTGGCTATCAATTATTTAATATATAAGGTATTCAACCAAACCATTGATCTCGAATTCATACTCGACTAAGCAATCAAATATGATAATGACTATACCAAGAGATCATTGAGAGAGAAATTGACTTTGATCACTTAAAAGATGATTTAATGAACGTAAATGATCATTGCAACATTGAAATATTATGATATCAAAAGCATAATAAATTTCTAAATGCATAAAAGGATGCAATTAAAGTCAATTATGATTTATGCTCAATTAATGTCCTATGTACAAACATAGATGAAGAACAAAACAAAAACAAAAACAAAACCTAACCTAAGCAAAGGTTTCAAAAAGATTATTTCAAGGAAAGCATGCCAATTGCTTTACGCAAGTGAATAAAACGTTTTTGATCCAAAGGTTTTGTTAAGATATCAGCTAATTGATCCTCAGTTGAAATATATGAAAGTTGAAGAATATTTGATTCAACTAGCTCTCTAAGAAAATGATATCTAAGTTCAATATGTTTTGTTCTAGAGTGCAACACAGGGTTTTTTGAAATGTTAATAGCACTAGTGTTGTCACATAAAATGGTTACCGAAGATGCTGAAATCCGGAAATCGCTCAACACGCTTTTCATCCAAATCAATTGGGTTGAACAACTTCCTGCAGAAATGTACTCCGCTTCGGCAGTCGAGAGTGCTATGCAGTTCTGCTTTTTACTGTGCCATGCAACAAGGCAATGGCCAAGATAGAAGCATGCACCACTCGTGCTTTTCCGGTCATCCACCGATCCAGCCCAATCGGCATCTGAGTATCCAACAATATCCAAACTTGTTCCCATAGGATACCAAATTCCGAAATTGATTGTACCTTTGATATATCGGATGATCCGTTTCACCGCTTTCAGGTGAACCTCCTTCGGTGCTGATTGATATCTCGCACAAATCCCAACACTGAAGGATATATCCGGGCGACTAGCCGTGAGATATAGTAGACTTCCAATCATACTGCGATACAGTTTCTCGTCTACATTCTCACTTTGTGATTCACTTCCAAGTCCCTTATGGCTAGTTCCCATTGGAGTTGGAAAATCCTTAGAATTTTCAAGATCAAACTTTTTGACCAACTCCAGTGCATACTTGGATTGACACAAGTGAATTCCTTCATCGTTTTGTTTAACTTGTAATCCAAGAAAATAAGTCAATTCGCCCATCATGGACATCTCAAATTCGCTTTCCATGGTCTCCGCGAATTTAGAAGCATCATTATCTCTTGTTGCTCCAAAAACAATGTCATCGACATAGATTTGAGCAACTATGAAATTGTTTTGATAATGCTTCACAAAGAGAGTCCTGTCAGCTCCCCCTCGAGTGTAGCCCTTTTCCAAAAGGTGCTTTGTCAACCTTTCGTACCATGCTCGCGGTGCTTGTTTCAGACCGTAAAGAGCCTTTTTCAGACGAAAAACATGGTTAGGTAGTTTATGATCCACAAAACCTTTCGGTTGAGCCACATAAACTTCCTCATTTAAAAATCCATTTAAAAATGCGCTCTTAACGTCCATTTGAAATAATTTGATTTTAAAATGACAAGCAATAGCAAACAGAATACGAATGGACTCGAGTCTAGCTACAGGGGCGAAAGTTTCATCAAAGTCTATACCTTCTACTTGAGAGTAGCCTTGAGCAACTAACCTTGCTTTGTTCCGGATGATAGTACCTTCTTCATTTTTCTTGTTCTTGAAGATCCATTTGGTACCTATCACATTATGTTGCTTTGGAGGCTTCGTTAATTCCCAGACTTTGTTTCGCTCGAATTGATGGAGCTCTTCCTGCATTGCTTTAATCCAGTAGTCATCTTGGAGAGCTTCATCAACATTCTTTGGTTCGATTTGAGATACATAGCATGCAAAACCGCAAACCAATTGTCTCCGTGTTCTGACTCCTTCTTGTGGATCTCCAATGATGTTCGATTCAGGGTGATCCTTGGAGATGCGTAACGTTTGAGGTAGAGGAGTAGACGGAGGTACACGAGATGATTCCTGCACATCAGATGAACTTGAAGAACCGTTAGATGCATCAACATTATCGAAAGAATTGTTAGAAGAAGATGCATTAGCAGGTGTATCATCATCAAGAGAGATATCGAGGGTAGATTTTTCAGATTCAAAATGAAAAGCTTCATCTACCTTAACATTTATCGATTCTACGATCGTCTTAGATTCTAGGTTAAAAACTTGATAAGCTCTGCTGTTTGTAGAATAACCTAAGAAGATCCCTTCGTCACTTCGAGAGTCAAATTTTCCAAGATTTTCGCGATCACGCAGAATAAAACACCGACTCCCAAAGATACGAAAATACTTGATGTTAGGTTTTATACAAAACCAAAGTTCATATGGTGTATTCAATGTCCCCGGGCGCAAATACACGCGATTGATAACATAAACAGCAGTGTTAACCGCTTGTAGTAACCGCCGGTTTAAAATAATTGCTAGGGTCCACTTTTGGTTTATTTATTTCATTTAGACTCGGAGGGTGATCGAATAATTTATTGTTTCCGGACCGACCGTCAGGGCCCGCGGGTATTTTTAGTTGATAGGGCTCGCGAAACGGAGAACGGCGGCGAAATCGGTTTTGAATTCCGACGCCGGAATCTCCCGGAATAAATTCCGGAAGTTGGCTAACGATTCAGGCAACCAGCACGGTTTTTGAGGCGGACCGGACCCCGATTCGTACCCGTGTTAATTACCCGCGTTTGATTTAAATTTGGTTAATTCCCTTTCCTAACCGCTCCCGCTTCCTAACCGCCCCCAACTTCCCACCACTTCCCACTACTTCCCCCAACTCCCCACTACTTCCCCCAACTTCCCACTACTTCCCCCAACTTCCCACTACTTCCCCCAACTTCCCACCACTTCCCCACTAACCGCCCCAACTTCCCACTACTTCCCCCAACTTCCCACCACTTCCCCACTAACCGCCCCAACTTCCCACTACTTCCCCCAACTACCGGCCACTCCCCACAACTCCCCACAACTCCCCTTAACCCCCCTACGTACGAAACCCCAAAGGAACAGAAAAAGAAAACACAATTTCCCCAAACTTCCAGTTTCCCAACCGAGCGTACCCTTTCCCCAATCGATCGAGAGGAGAAGCAAGGCGGAGCGGGTGAGGAGAAGGAAGAACGCCGGCATACCCTTCACCCAAGAACAGGACGATCATCCCCTAGATCAACCCTAGCCAACGAAATCGAGATTCGTGTAGGCCCGGGCGGGTACCCGAGACACGAGAGAACCTAACATCGGTCAGGAGCGCGACAACAAGGTGGGTTGTTGCTTTCAGTCCTTGCTTTTAATTCTACTAAATTGGGTGGGTTCAATCTTGTGCGTACTTGGGGTTAAAGATCGAAGGGTGATAGGCACTACTTGTTTGACTGTGCTAACGTTTAGAACAAAGAGAAAAAGAAAATATAGAAAAAGAAGGGATGTTCTAAACTTTATATGGACCTTGTGCTTGGATTGAAACAGTGTGGGTTTTTCTCCCGAGGTTTGGTAATGTTAGTGTTCCGGGGAGGATGTTAAATATTATGTTAACCTGTACTAACACTGACGGCTTCTATGATTTACTATATTACCCCGTGTTTTGTTACTATGCTCGAGTGCGACACGCGCATCCGCGGTTTGGCCACCGCAAAGGGTGCTCTTTTCCGGAAAGGCGGTCTTTGACCCGTGTTTACCCACGAGGTGACGTAGTGGGGCCCCCGTAGGTGTGGGGTTTGAGGCACGAAGGTGCGAGCGGTGGGACCCGACGAAGGGATTGGATCCCGATGGGGTCAGGTGTGGGACCGCCGGGATTGGATCCCGACGCGGTCAGGTGTTACAGGGGTAAAGGTGATAAAAGTGTTACAGGTGTTACAGGTATTGCTGGTGTTACAGGTGATACAGGTGTTACCCGTTTGAGAGAAGTGGATTGCCCCAGCTAGTCTCACTTTATGGTTTGGTACTACTTTACTGCTTAGTACTGTCTTTATGATAGTGTCACTGACTACCCACTCACAAAGAGAAAAAGAAAATATAGAAAAAGAAGGGATGTTCTAAACTTTATATGGACCTTGTGCTTGGATTGAAACAATGTGGGTTTTTCTCCCGAGGTTTGGTAATGTTAGTGTTCCGGGGAGGATGTTAAATATTATGTTAACCTGTACTAACACTGACGGCTTCTATGATTTACTATATTACCCCGTGTTTTGTTACTATGCTCGAGTGCGACACGCGCATCCGCGGTTTGGCCACCGCAAAGGGTGCTCTTTTCCGGAAAGGCGGTCTTTGACCCGTGTTTACCCACGAGGTGACGTAGTGGGGCCCCCGTAGGTGTGGGGTTTGAGGCACGAAGGTGCGAGCGGTGGGACCCGACGAAGGGATTGGATCCCGATGGGGTCAGGTGTGGGACCGCCGGGATTGGATCCCGACGCGGTCAGGTGTTACAGGGGTAAAGGTGACAAAAGTGTTACAGGTGTTACAGGTATTGCTGGTGTTACAGGTGATACAGCTGTTACCCGTTTGAGAGAAGTGGATTGCCCCAGCTAGTCTCACTTTATGGTTTGGTACTACTTTACTGCTTAGTACTGTCTTTATGATAGTGTCACTGACTACCCACTCTGTGACAGGTACCTCCAGGGGGTAGAGGTAGGCGACGGTGAGGCCGAGGTGGTAGCAGTCGGGCTGAGGGGCCCTAGTATGCTGTTTTTATTTATTCTCTCTGCATTGCATTTCATTCGGAACTGTAAGTTATTGTGTGGTTCTCGATACCCTTGTGGGGTCGTGTGGATGTTGAGTATTTTCTTTTCCTTTATTATTCCCGGTTGGCCGTTTTCTAAACAAATCAATCAGAAAGCAAAAGAAAAAGGACTTCGTAAACTGGTTTCAAAACCTAAGGCCGTGTGGGCCTGTTTTCAAAACAGTGAGTTTATACTTTCAACTCGACTGGCCACGGGTATTGTTTAGTCTCCATGCACCGTACTACCTCAAACTGTTGTGATTAAATTTAAATGATTGCTTGTGTGTGACGGTTGTAATAGCCGCGACGCCGTGCATATACAGAGGAGACTCTGCCCGATTTTTCGAGTAAATCTGTATATGTGGCGGGTCTGGGCACGCGCCGGGGAAGAAGGTTTTAAAAGAAAAATTTTGTACGCGCCTTACGCTTACCTTTGTGTACCGTTTCCGCTAAAATAAAACCCCCGGGGCGTGACAGATTAAGATGGTATCAGAGACTTCACTTTAATCACAACAGTGGCGGCCCAACATCCACCGAGACATCACACTTAACTACAAATAAATGAAATATGCAGGGTTTAAGAATTAGGACGTGAGAGATCGGGGAGGGGATTTGTAGATAACGTTTTCCTTTCCTTCTCGATATTACGGTGGTTCTTTCTAGTAGAGTTGAGTGCTAAGTCTGGGTGGTGTGTCCGTACAGACAATGGTCCGAACCAGAGCATCGGCAGAGGCGAACCGCTTACTACGCAACCAGCTGCGCGACGTGGCTAGGCATCTACTAGACCTTGCGGAGCACGTGGGTATACTGACCCAGGAGCTTGAGAGTGTCGATCACGCGCAGCACGGCACCGGTGGTGGTAACCCTCGTGGGATACCACCAACTGGCGTTTCCACCTTTCAGGGAGCGGTCAACTTGGCCGTGCGCGCGGAACTAGAGCGTACACGACGGGCACACCCCTACCCCGGCCCAACAGGAGGCCCGTACCCGAGCGACAGAGCAACCAAACGTCAGAAGAAAGGGCCGAAATTCGGGCAGGCGACGGGGGAGGGACCGGAACCACCAAAGCCCTGCGTCATTTGCGGTGGTGCGCATCCAATGATGAATTGCCCTTGGCGGAACGGACATTGCTTCCGGTGTGGCAGGCCGGGCCACACGCGTTACGATTGCCCCCGGAAGCCGGCCGTCACCAGACCCCCGGCTCCGAGACCGGACGACCTACGCCTGACGGACTCTTCGGATACCGAGTCCCCATCCCGCCTCGCCGAACGAGACTGGCCCACAGGTTGTGAACGGATCTCCCCAGCTGCCCCGGGAAGCAGTGATGAGGAATCCCAGAACAGGGGATAGCAGGCAGTGATCGGATGTCGGATCTGGGTTAGGATTGTCTTTATGGTAGTTTACTTCTCTTTCCTGTTTAACCACTAGGAATATTAGAGTGCTTTATGGGTAGTTTACTTCTCTTTTCTGTTATAACCACTAGGAATATTAGAGTGTTTTATGGGTAGTTTACTTCTCTTTTCTGTTATAACCACTAGGAATAGTAGAGTGAGCCCTTTGTTGGACATGTCGAATGGTCACCTAATGGATATGCATGCTTAACTAGATCATTGTGAGCCTATCATGTGGAAAACATTATGATGGAAATCTGACATGTTGGAACTCTTACATGCTTCATGGACGTTGTTCTAGCGTTTAACCTTGCTTAAGGGGGTGGGGATGTACCGTCATAGTGCGATTGTGTGAGACGTCTTGTGGGAGAACATCATTTGAGGATTTTAGGACAGGCATAGGTGGTTGATTCAAGTGAGGGTGATTAGCAGGTTATGGACACGTGCAGTTAGATTGTGATTTGGTATGATTACTTGACACACATGTTGAACCCCTATATGGCGCTTCCCTTCTTTCTTCCATAAGGAGATAGGTTTGACTTCAGGGATATCTAGTTAGACCACTTCTGATCGCTACACTATAGGTGTTGGAACTGACTTAGGAGGATCGGTAGGTGCGATAACTGAGCAGAGCAACTTAATCGCAGAATTCTCACGACTAGGGTTGGAAGTAGTGCCAGCGGGCACGGTCGCGCAACTTCTAACTTTGGCGGTCAAGCCAACATTGCTAGAAAAGATTCGAGAGGGACAGCAGGCAGACTCGCACTTACAGCTCGTAAGAGACAAGATCTCGCTGAATCAGGAAGGGGACTTTTCATTGGAAGGCGATGACACCCTACGTTTCCGCGGGCGGATTTGCGTGCCGGATACCCCGGAATTGAAGAAGGAAATTCTGTCCGAGGCACACAGCGCCCCTTATGCAGCGCATCCAGGAGGCACAAAGATGTACAGGGACCTCAAGCAGACCTTCTGGTGGCCCAAGATGAAGAGGGATGTAACTCAATTTGTAACTCATTGCCTGGTGTGTCAACAAATAAAGGCGGAACATCAACGACCGGCTGGAAAGTTACAACCCTTACCGATACCGGAGTGGAAATGGGACCATATCACCATGGATTTTGTCACCGGATTTCCGCGCTCACAACAAGGACATGACACGATATGGGTTGTGGTAGACCGGCTAACTAAGTCAGCACACTTCCTGCCGATTCACACAACTTGGACCAGAGAGCGGTTGGCCCAAGCCTACCTCAGCGAGATTGTGAGATTACATGGAGTACCGGCATCGATCACATCAGACAGAGACACGCGTTTCGTATCAAAGTTTTGGCAGAGTCTGCAACGAGCCTTAGGGACTAAGTTGCAGTTCAGCACAGCCTTCCACCCTCAAACAGACGGGCAGTCAGAGCGAGTGATACAGACGTTAGAGGACCTGCTTCGGGCCTGTGTACTTGATTGGGGAATCGGTTGGGAGCGTTACCTGCCACGTGTAGAATTTGCGTACAACAATAGTTACCAGGCCAGCATTCAGATGGCACCCTACGAAGCCTTATACGGGAGATGCTGCCGATCCCCGATCTGTTGGGACGACTTGGGAGAACGAAAAATTTTGGGACCCGATTTGGTAGAGGAAATGGAAGGGAAGGTGCGCCTCATCAGACAGCGCTTACTAACCGCCCAGAGTCGACAAAAGAGCTATGCAGATCGGAGACGCCGCGACTTAGAATTCCAGGTGGGGGAACACGTGTTTTTGCGGGTCTCGCCGTCGAAGGGAATCAAGCGATTCGGGTTAAAAGGCAAACTGAGCCCGCGGTTCGTGGGGCCATTCGAGATCCTAGAACGGATTGGCCCGGTAGCCTATCGCCTTGCCCTACCACCGAACCTCGATCGGATTCACGATGTGTTCCACGTTTCGATGCTTAAGAAGTACCTTCCCGACCCGTCGCATGTCCTGGACGTCTCGACGCTCGAACTAAAGGAGGACCTAAGCTTCGAGGAAACCCCGGTGCGGATCCTAGCAAGAGAAAGCAAGACACTTCGAAACCGAGTCATCCCCTACGTGAAAGTGCTCTGGATCAACCACGAGGAGCGGGAGGCGACGTGGGAGCTGGAAGCGAAGATGAGGGAGGGTTACCCCCATCTCTTTACCGAGAACCAGGAGTGAGTTTCGAGGACGAAACTCGTTTTAAGAGGTGAGTGATGTAGTAACCGCCGGTTTAAAATAATTGCTAGGGTCCACTTTTGGTTTATTTATTTCATTTAGACTCGGAGGGTGATCGAATAATTTATTGTTTCCGGACCGACCGTCAGGGCCCGCGGGTATTTTTAGTTGATAGGGCTCGCGAAACGGAGAACGGCGGCGAAATCGGTTTTGAATTCCGACGCCGGAATCTCCCGGAATAAATTCCGGAAGTTGGCTAACGATTCAGGCAACCAGCACGGTTTTTGAGGCGGACCGGACCCCGATTCGTACCCGTGTTAATTACCCGCGTTTGATTTAAATTTGGTTAATTCCCTTTCCTAACCGCTCCCGCTTCCTAACCGCCCCCAACTTCCCACCACTTCCCACTACTTCCCCCAACTCCCCACTACTTCCCCCAACTTCCCACTACTTCCCCCAACTTCCCACTACTTCCCCCAACTTCCCACCACTTCCCCACTAACCGCCCCAACTTCCCACTACTTCCCCCAACTTCCCACCACTTCCCCACTAACCGCCCCAACTTCCCACTACTTCCCCCAACTACCGGCCACTCCCCACAACTCCCCACAACTCCCCTTAACCCCCCTACGTACAAAACCCCAAAGGAACAGAAAAAGGAAACACAATTTCCCCAAACTTCCAGTTTCCCAACCGAGCGTACCCTTTCCCCAATCGATCGAGAGGAGAAGCAAGGCGGAGCGGGTGAGGAGAAGGAAGAACGCCGGCATACCCTTCACCCAAGAACAGGACGATCATCCCCTAGATCAACCCTAGCCAACGAAATCGAGATTCGTGTAGGCCCGGGCGGGTACCCGAGACACGAGAGAACCTAACATCGGTCAGGAGCGCGACAACAAGGTGGGTTGTTGCTTTCAGTCCTTGCTTTTAATTCTACTAAATTGGGTGGGTTCAATCTTGTGCGTACTTGGGGTTAAAGATCGAAGGGTGATAGGCACTACTTGTTTGACTGTGCTAACGTTTAGAACAAAGAGAAAAAGAAAATATAGAAAAAGAAGGGATGTTCTAAACTTTATATGGACCTTGTGCTTGGATTGAAACAGTGTGGGTTTTTCTCCCGAGGTTTGGTAATGTTAGTGTTCCGGGGAGGATGTTAAATATTATGTTAACCTGTACTAACACTGACGGCTTCTATGATTTACTATATTACCCCGTGTTTTGTTACTATGCTCGAGTGCGACACGCGCATCCGCGGTTTGGCCACCGCAAAGGGTGCTCTTTTCCGGAAAGGCGGTCTTTGACCCGTGTTTACCCACGAGGTGACGTAGTGGGGCCCCCGTAGGTGTGGGGTTTGAGGCACGAAGGTGCGAGCGGTGGGACCCGACGAAGGGATTGGATCCCGATGGGGTCAGGTGTGGGACCGCCGGGATTGGATCCCGACGCGGTCAGGTGTTACAGGGGTAAAGGTGACAAAAGTGTTACAGGTGTTACAGGTATTGCTGGTGTTACAGGTGATACAGGTGTTACCCGTTTGAGAGAAGTGGATTGCCCCAGCTAGTCTCACTTTATGGTTTGGTACTACTTTACTGCTTAGTACTGTCTTTATGATAGTGTCACTGACTACCCACTCTGTGACAGGTACCTCCAGGGGGTAGAGGTAGGCGACGGTGAGGCCGAGGTGGTAGCAGTCGGGCTGAGGGGCCCTAGTATGCTGTTTTTATTTATTCTCTCTGCATTGCATTTCATTCGGAACTGTAAGTTATTGTGTGGTTCTCGATACCCTTGTGGGGTCGTGTGGATGTTGAGTATTTTCTTTTCCTTTATTATTCCCGGTTGGCCGTTTTCTAAACAAATCAATCAGAAAGCAAAAGAAAAAGGACTTCGTAAACTGGTTTCAAAACCTAAGGCCGTGTGGGCCTGTTTTCAAAACAGTGAGTTTATACTTTCAACTCGACTGGCCACGGGTATTGTTTAGTCTCCATGCACCGTACTACCTCAAACTGTTGTGATTAAATTTAAATGATTGCTTGTGTGTGACGGTTGTAATAGCCGCGACGCCGTGCATATACAGAGGAGACTCTGCCCGATTTTTCGAGTAAATCTGTATATGTGGCGGGTCTGGGCACGCGCCGGGGAAGAAGGTTTTAAAAGAAAAATTTTGTACGCGCCTTACGCTTACCTTTGTGTACCGTTTCCGCTAAAATAAAACCCCCGGGGCGTGACACCGCTTCAGCCCAAAAATAAAAAGGTAAGTTCCGGCTGTGAAGCATAACACGTGCCATTTCCTGTACGACCCTGTTTTTGCGCTCGACTACACCATTTTGTTGAGGTGTATAGGGTGCAGAGAATTCATGTTTTATGCCATTAGAAGAGCAAAAATCAATGAATTTGGAATTTATGAATTCCCCACCTCTATCACTTCTAACTCGAGTAATCCTTTCGTTCTTTTCAGTCATAATACGATTGCAGATTTCGAGAAAAGAATCAAAGGTATCAGCTTTTTCTTTTAAAAAGGCTACCCAAGTATATCTAGAAAAATCATCAACCAATAAGAAAATATACCATTTACCTCCCAGAGATGGTTGACGAGTTGGCCCCATTAAATCCATATGCAAAAGTTCCAAAGGCCGTTTTGTACCTATGTGGTTCAAGTTCTTGTGTGCAGTCCTAGACTGTTTTCCTTTTTGGCAACCGCCACACACAATGTTTTGTTCAAAAGAAAGTTTCGGAACCCCCTTGACCACATCTTTGTTCGAAATTCTAGCAAGTTCCTTAAAGTTTATGTGACCTAGCCTTTCATGCCAAAGTGTTTCATTTTTCAAAGATGCTAGGTTACATTTTTCAGAAATCTTATGAGGAACTACATAACAATTGTTTTCCGATCTAACCCCTTTTAAAAAGAAAGCATGGTTCTTATCAGTTACAGTACATTTATCAGATGAGAAATTAACTGAATAACCACTATCACAAAGTTGACTTATGCTTATGAGGTTAGTCTTAAGGCCATGAACAAATAACACATTATTTAGAACCGGGCCATCCGGAATAGCTACTGTTCCCTTTCCAACAATTTTGGAAGACCGACCATCTCCGAAAACAACAAGTCCTCCGGAGTTTTTCTCAAATGTTTGAAAACAGTTTTTGTCACCGGTCATGTGACGGGAACAACCGCTATCCAGATACCAAGACGAACTATCATATGCATGCAGGGAAACATTAGTAGCAAGACAAGGGAAAATCTCACCTTTGCGCACCCAAACCTTTTTGAAGTGCGTTGGTACTGATCGTGAAGTTGATCTCCTAGGTGAGAGCGTCTTGCTTGAGGAATTGCTGCTCCTTGATGATGTCGTCTTGAGCGTTGAGTTACCAAGGCTCTTTTCCTTCAAATGATTTGCTGTTGATTTTCGAGGAATCGCCTTTTTGGTAGTCATTGCAAGAGGTGCTTGAGGTATGCGTTTGGCTTCCGTCTTGCAATTTCTCCTTATGTGCCCTGAAATGCCACAACGAAAACATACCTTAGATCTTGACGATCCCGAGGAGGATGAAGTAGGCTTGTTGTCGTTGCTTGTCGTGAATTCCGGTGTCGGAGGAGGAGGTACCGACTGAGGCACAAATACTGTCCCACTCGAACTAGGAATGTCTCCAGTTTGAGTGTATCCGAGGCCGAACTTATTTACTTGACCAAGACCAAGAAGTCTGTCCAACTTACTCCTTCCAGAAGAAAATCTCTTTAAGTCGTCCTTCAGTTGGCATATGGTCTCCGTCATTTGCAATTTTTCCTGTCGAGCCTCGCCGTTGAGCTTCAAGAAGTAATTCGCTTTGTTCACCATATCTATATAATTCTTCTCGAGTTGCTCATTGGACTCTTGAAGGGAAACATTTGTTTTAATCAGATTGTCCCTTTCCACTTCAAGATCGGTTGAGAGAGAGGTTACCCTTTTTACTTCTTCTTCGAGATCCTGCAATCTCCCTTTCAACCCCTTGTTTTGCTTAGCCAGTTTCTTTGAATCCCTCAAAAGTTTGTGGTAGGCTAGAGCAAAATCTTCACCTTCCGAATCATCTGATTCATTGTCCGTTGCAATCTTTTCAACAGTGGAGTTGGACAGTGAGTCGGATGTACTTGCCATTAAACACATGAAGGGTGAAGATGTGGTGGACGCGTGGAATGCTGTCGCGTTGTCTTCTTCATCACTTGAGGATGACTCATTTGACGTGGAGTTGTCATCCCAAGTGACGACTTGCATCGCCTTCTTCTTCGCCGGATTTTTGTTGGGACACTCCGTTGCAATGTGGCCGTAGCCTCGACATTTGAAGCACTGTACTTGTCCCTCTGAACTTTTCTTATCCTTTGAGAAGTTCTCTTGGCTTCTTGACTTGTAAGTTGAAGGACCCTTGCCTTTCTTCGACTTTCCGAAGGATGGAGTTTTGCTTGAATTACCCCTTCGGAAGTTGCGGCGAAACTTCCTTGTCAAGAGAGCGAGTTGCTTCTCAAAGTCCTCCATAGATAGGTTCTCGTCGTCGTCCGAGGAGGATGAATCCGCGTCTTCTTCTTTAGTTGATTTCAATGCATATCCTGAAGACTTAGAAGAGGATGCCTTTCCAGAAGAATAGTTAGTAGGAAATGTCATTTCATAAGTTTGTAAAGCACCTACTAATTCTTCTACACGCATTTCGTCCGGGTGTTTAATTGTTTCAATGGCTGCGACCTTCGGGCGAAATCGTTCAGGAAGAGTTCTTAAATCTTTCTTACAACTTTAAATTCTGGAATCTTCTCTCCCAAGTTAGCACATGAGTTTACGATGTCTTGCAATCGTGTATAATAATCAGTGAAAGATTCATTTTCTGCCATAGAGATAGAGTCAAATTTGCTCGTAAGCATTTGCAGTTTCTGAATCTTCACAAGGTTAGTTCCCTCATGCGTAACTTGAAGAACATCCCAGATTTCTTTCGCAGTCTCACATGCCGAGACGCGAGAGAACTCCGTTTGTGACAAAGCATTAAATAAAGCATTAATTCCCTTGCCATTGTAAGAAGATGATTCAACTTCTTCCTTGGTCCATTTCGACCTAGGTTTTAAGGTGCGAACATCATCGATAATTTCAGTTGGATTAGACCATCCTAATTCAATTGATTGCCACACCCTTTCGTCGATGGAAATTAAAAAGGCTTTCATCCGCACTTTCCAGTACGCATAATTTGTTCCATCAAAGAAAGGAGGTCGATTGATGTTTCCACCTTCAACCATTGTTTACAACCCTATTCCCGCTCTGATACCACTTGTTGGGTTATACTAATAAGGATCTAAATAGGGGAAAAAACACCTAGAGGGGGGTGAATAGGTGTAAACAATAAACACTCAAAAAATCATTGCGCAAATAAACCCAATGCGGAAAAATAAAATAACACGCAAGATTTTTACGTGGAAAAACTCCAAACCGGAGTAAAAAACCACGGGACCGATAACACGGCGAAATCCACTAGAATTGAAACACGTACAAGGTGATATAACGTACTCACAGACGACTCAACCTCTTACCATACGCTCCTAGTAGATCTTCTCCGCTCGCTCCACGACGCTTCTCGAATCCACGATCCGCGCCCAACGCTGAATCCACAGCGTCCAACGTCGAGTCCACGACGTCCGACCGAATCCACGGTCTTCACCCAATAGCACGCTTCGAATCCACGAACGTACCTCGCTCCGAATCCACGAGAGCGGTTGCACCTTGAATCCACAAGGCCACGCGAGTCCACGCGCCGATTTAGGGTAAATCGTTGTTTTTTAGGGTGGTGATGATCCGCCGAATACTTAGATTAGAAATAGATCGGAAATACCATCTAAGTATTCATTGATTTGATTCTACTCAAAATGTGAGTATGAAAAACCTAGAATCAAATCAATCAATATAGATGAAGAAACATAGAATAATTCTATTGATTTCCTTTCTTCTCTATATATGTGGATTTTTCTTTTCGGCTATCTTTTTCTAATGTTGCCGATGTATGTGGGTCATAGCCGATGCCCTAGAAATGAATACAGGGCCTATTTATAGGTTAGAAACCAATGGAAGGAGATAAGGATCAAAAACTGCCTTTTCTGGAGATTTTACGCACGGCGATCCGGATTGGAAATGGACGATCCGGATCGCAGAAGCAAGAAAAACGATTTCCAGAAAAATGCTTGTTCGGGATCCGGATCGCAATTCCCGATCCGGATCGTTCATACAGTTTCACCAAACATCACGTTCGGGATCCGGATTGCAATTCCTGATCCGGATCGTGCAAGTGAAAAGGTAAAACTAGTGTTCGGGATCCGGATCATGAAATGCTGCGATCCGGATTGAAACATTGTATGAACAAACACCCTTCGGGATCCGGATTGCAAACCACGATCCGGATCCTGAACATGTCCCATGTCCAGTTTTTGATGATTATGCAATAAAGCATTCTTCCAGGTGTTTCTACACTACAAGAAGTATTCGGATCACCAAAAATCTTTAGTTAAACATACCTGATCCTTTTGAATTCTTCTTTCTTGAGATTGAGGTATATGATTCAAACTTCTTTCATCTTCAATCTTCAAGACTCAATACTTTCACGAAATACGCCAACTCAAATTCTGTAACATGACAGATTAAGATGGTATCAGAGAAAAAAACAACTTTAACCACAGTAGTCGCTGTCCAACTGTGAGGACCCGAATCCCAACTTAAGGGTTTACTGATAAATTAGTGGCTTTGGGGAGTGTGTGTGCGCGCGTCGGGCCCAAGAATTGGATTTCTGGTGAAATTGGAGTTTGTTTGCTTATCAGGAAGTCCGTATTGGATGATTGAGGTTTTTGCGCGCTTATTGGAACCAAGGATTTGACCCGGCATGAAAATAGATCAAGTTTACTTTTCTGGGATTTTTCGAGAAATTTTAGAGGTGGAATTTGGCCAAACGGACTTCGGATTTGCATTCAGCGCGCGAAAACGGTCAAGATGGACTATTTACTTGAATTTTTCGGAGCCCGGACGCGAAAACACGGATTTCGAGGTGTGGGGTTACTGTTCCGGCGGCCGGAGAGGCGCCGGCGGCGGCGGGCTGAGGAGTAGCCGGTCGGTCCACCGCGGGAGGCGTGCACCAGGCGCGGGCCACGTGGCGGCGTCCGATTGGCTGGCGCAGCAGGCGCGGTCCACAGACTTGGCGGGGCGCACGGTGGACCAAGGGTTGGCCACGTGTCACTTTGTGGTTGGCTGGCCTTGGTACGCGCGGTCCACGCAGCGGCAGGGGCAGGTGGCCGTACGGGGCTGGTTAGGGGCGACGTGGGGGCGCCACGTGGCGCCCAGCGATTGGCCGGGTGCAGCCGCCCCACGCTGGCGTGTCGGGCCACTTGTCACTCCGCGGTTCACGGGCGCACGTGCTCCGGGCGCGGCGGGCGTGGAGCCAAGACGCGTGGCAGGCCGTGGGCTTTCCGGGCCTGCAGAGTAACGGGCCGCCCTGTTACTGTAGCAGCCCGGGAGTTCCGGGCGCCCGAATCCGGGTACACAGGTAATTTCCGGATTTGTTTTCTTTGGGCCTTTATAAATGGAATCCGAGCCCCATTCTTCTGCCCTTTTCTCCACCTTCACGAGCTCCCCTGCCCATGGCCCCTTTAGCAAAGTTGTAGATCTTCGTGTTGCGCATCTTCTGGCAGAGGCCTAGATTTTTTGGAAGCCGCGGCGTCGACGTTTCCGGCATCGTAGCGCGGAGCGATGATTTTCTGTTGGAGGCCCGTTATCAATGCATTTCGGTCTGAGAGGTCCACAGAGCTACCTCGACTGTATTTTTGGACGATTTTTGCGGCATTGGATTCATGAGAGGTACGTCTTCGACTTTTGTGTTGAGTGTTTTGTCTAGATTTGGGTTTTTGGCACGGTTTTCGAGGCTTTACTGAGCCCCTATTGTGCTGGTGAGATTTCTGGACAGCAAGGCCTTCGCGGATTTTTATCTCCGCATTCGGACCTCGGAATTCGATGTTTCAAGGCTCTATCGACATCTACACTTCGCGAGGATCGCCGTCATATTTTTACTGGAATTTTTGGAGGCTGTTTTATAGGTGAAAATTTCACAGAAAGAGGACTGTTCATCACAGATTTTTATTATGTGAAATTTTGTGGAATTAAGTGTAAATTTGGATTGTGTTGTGTACCCAGGATGCATTGAGCACTGCTATGGTACTGTTGGTTAGGTGATTGTGCTGGTATATCTGTTTCTGGACTTTCTTAGCTGTACGGCCCTGGACAGTTGTCTCCAAGACTTATGGAACGTTCATTAAATTTGCTATAATAGGACCATGCATGATAGTGATACTCTTGTGTAGTATGCTAGGAAGTGATAGCTGATAATTCTAGCGTTATTTGATGATCATGCAAATCTCTTGTTTCCTATTATCTGTAAATTATTGTTATCTTGGAACTTGACATAGCACCCCTGTCATATATTTCATGTTCAGCCAGACTTTAGAAAACATCAACTTGGGCTAGGTTTATTCTGCTTTAGATATTCACATTTATTATTATTTCTTCCTGGACATAGTGTTTTACTCGCCCGGGTAGCGGGCCGAGTGGTCGAGTTTCTTTTAGTGTGGGATGCATTTTACACTCGTGCTTGGGAGCAGAGTGGGGTCTGGTAGATGTAGTTGATCGTTCATCTGTGACGGAAGCCGTTTGGGTAAACAGCGATCCCGAGATGTTTTATTTGTCGCCACTGGATTAGTGGCAGTTGTTTACTAGTGTCAGCAGGACCTAGGACCCAGATTGTTCTTTCTAGAGACACATGATTTCTGTAAACTAATATTTTCTTCCAAATCTCGAGGGGTCGCCGGAGCCTGTTCTTGTTTGATTTGGGTGATGGCAATAGCCCTTCGGGGTTGAAAAAAATAAAACTTATTTAAGCAAGTTTTCTTAAAAGAACTAAAATATATTAAATTGGGTTTCTCAGATTAAAATAATTTTCAATAATAACTGTCATCTTTTTTTTTTTACAACTTCCTCACCCGAGAGAGTTTGGGTGATCTGGGTTCTAGGGGCCGTTCCTTTTCGGGACGAAAGCCACGGGAGCCGAGCCTAGGACCTGTTCTTATTTGATAGGGTTGTAGGTGTTGGTCTTCCGGGACTTTCGGGCCCTGGTTGGTGTCCTCCGCTTGTTGTACAGAGGTTGTTGTGTTCCCGAACTGTAAGGAGGTTGGGAACCTCGATAGGCGGAGCCTGGAGTCTGTTCTTGTTTGATAGGGTTCTAGGCACCGACCTATCGGGATTTTCGAACCCTTATAGTTTCGGTTCTTCCTGAGTTTGGTGTTCTGTTGTGGGAGCCGTCGGGTAGACGGTAGTCCCGGCTGTGAGTATTTCTAGCCATTGAGTGAGAGATGTGATGTCAGTTACAGTCGATCTTGTGGATCGTGATTTGGATCATAGCCTGCAGGAGCCACATTTGAGCTCGACAGAGATGCGCGGATACTTTGCTCGGTGGGGTCGCGCCCCTCGAGTGCCACTCCGGAGTTGGGCCTGTTACTTGCTATCGCGACTTGTCGACGCCGTCCCTCTGGCTGAGCCAGTTTTGGCAGTCACGGACACCCTACGGTAGACCCGTCCTGTTGAGGATGTGCGGCAGTAGGGAAGGCGCAGGTTTGACTGGACCCTATGTGGCAGTCAGTATTGATGGGGTTACTATACTTGAGAGTTAGTAGATGCATTATATTTTTATCTGTCCCGCTTTTTGAGCATCTAGATAGGGGCATAGTAGCAGTAGAATTTATCTTCCAGCTTTTCCCTTCAGCACTGTATTTGTTTCCTCATACCTCTAGTAGACTTAGTGGGCAGACCGTTGGGCTTGTTGATGGCACCCACTGAGAGCTACTGTGGGATGTAGTTCTCACACCCGTCGTGGTGTCTTTTTCCCCAGGGATTTCTACGCCTGTTCCTGCTGTTCCAGCTGCTGCTTCTTCAGATCGAGGTAAGGGAGTCGCGAGCTAGATCCCTACCAGTCGTCATCGTCCTGAGAGTAGATGTACCCACTTTTTACATTTTGAGAGTTCTTGTTGAGAGACATTGTAGTGAGGTATAGAGTTGTACTTTTCTGTTTTTATTCTGAGAGACCTATGTACTTTTGGTGAGGACTTATGTTCTATATATTTTATTTCTAGCAGTTTACTCTCAGCTCTGATATCTGGTTAGTATAGCATCTTTCTTTGCAGGTTGGACGCTTCGTCTATACGGGTTCACCGTATGGGCGGCGGATCTGTTAGCGAGCTCGGGTCGCAGTTTCGACCCCGGGGCGTGACACCAACATCCACAGAAGTATATTACCACTGGCTACTAACCAATGAAATTATCAGGGTATAGGTGCGTAGAGATACGAGAGTGCGGTATCGTTAAGTTTTGTTTCTCGGTTTAGCTCGGGTGTTGTGCTAGTGTAGTCGGGTTGATTTGGAGGTTGGGGTCGAGGCCGGCTGCCACCTGGTTCGTGGAGTTTGCTGGGAATCAATGGATTAATCAACCGGCACAGGACAAAGTGGGATTGCTGACGGTGTTCATGCACCTGGTGCGGCTGTTAACACAGCAGATCGTTGTGTCGGCTTTTGTTTTCCGAATCCCTTCCTCTGCCGATGTCCTGGTTGTCGGTAGCAACAGTGACTGGTGGCAGTGTAATCCGCTGGTGGTTGTTAGGGTGTTTGCTGGGTTGTCGGTCGTGGGCAACCGGGTCGCCTCTTGTCTAAATTAGTACATTTTAGGTCTTCTGGCGTTAGGTTACAGCAGATTACAGCAGATAGTCGGCCGATTCTTTTTGCACCATGGGCAAGGTATGGGTGGGAATGAGGATTCTTCCCCTACGGTTGTTACCTATAGTTCAGTTTTTTTTGCTGTGGTCACGGCGATGATTGTAGAAATCATCATGGTGGGGTTTTGGGGTGCTCCTTTAGGTTAAAAAGGAGACCACCGGGGCTAGTAAATCTGGTTCGTTTGGGCTCGATTTTGGCTAGAGAGGCCGTGTCTCGCTTCGCACAAGCGTGCGTAAGTGGCGACTTTTTATTGGGGGTTTAGCTTTTTGGACGGTGGGTGGTGTCAATTAGCTTTGGGTCGGGTTCCTGTGTTTTAAACAAGAGGGTCGGTTAGGTTGCCTTACTGGTGGGTTGGCGCGTGATCCCCTGAGTGCGCTTGGTAAACCTAGGCAACTTTATGACAAGGTTTTCTCGCTGTATTCGTCGCACTTCTTTTTGTTCCGACCCGATAAGTTTCGGATGGGTAGTTTATTGTACCTGAAGGCCTTTGTTTTAGTGGGCTATGAGCTTAGAAGTTCCCTAGTGGGGGTGTCATTGTTTGGTCTGGAGGTTTACCGTTCGATTCGATGCCCGGTGCTGGGAGGGGCAACGGATTGGGACCGAGCGTTAGTGGTTAATCAGAGTGTCGCACATCGTCGGCGCCCGGATGGAGGTAGGATCATATCTTGTAGGTTTTGTCGCTAGCTTCCCATGACCAAGGCATAGTCTTGAGACTTAGTTTGGGAGCGTTTTGGGTCGTTGATCAATTGGGGCAGGTGTGGGTCAAGGGGATCTGCCGACTAGTTGGAGCTTCGGCACTGGTCACTTTCGGCTAGGATGCCCTGATCACAGCTCTTTTTGTAGAGTAGACCTTGTGGTAGGTCCTAGAGCTGAAACCTAACTTTAGTTTTGACCGTTCCCTCGGTAGGACGGATAGTCGGAGCTGGTAATCCGGGAAGGTGGTTATGCTCCGAGCTTGTGGCCCGTGTTGGTGACGGGTGGAAGTGGCCCGTGTTGGTGACGGGCGGGAGCGGTTCGTGTTGGTGACAGGCGAGTTCGTTGTTTGCAGGGGAGAATTTCTGGTAGTTAGTGACCCAGCCTGTTTTGTTGGCACCTTTTGGAGCCTTGTGAGGGCGTTAGTGTGGTTTCTCCTTTGTCATCGGGTTAGTTGTTTTGGACATTTAAGGGCTCTTTTGTACGGGTTGTGCGGTATGACTGGGGTACCTCGCCGCATCGCGAGACTTTTGTTGCTGGCTGCTCAGCGCCGGCAGAGGTGGTCCGCGGACCGGTGGCGTCGTGACGGGGAACTCCAAGTCGGGAAGCAGGAATACGACATGGTGTTGGGCATGGATTGGTTTACGAGGTATCAGGCGGATGTGTAGTTACCTGGTTTCAGTGGGCCTAGCGACTCGACCCTCTGCATCGCTCACTGACATCCCGGTTGTAAGGATTACTTCCGACGTCTTCCCGACTGAATTGCCGGGAATACCCCCGAATGAGAGGTCGTCCTCCCTTTCGAGCTCCTACTAGGCACGCAACCTATCACATAGGCGTCTTACTAAATGGCTTTCGCGGAATTGAAGGAACTCAAGGCACAATTAGGGGATCTTCTGGATAAGGGGTTCATCAGACCGAGTGTGTCGCCTTGGGGCACACCCATACTCTTTGTGCGAAAGAAGAACGGAAGCCTACGTCTACGCATCGACTACAGGGAGATAAACAAGATTACAATGAAGAACAAGTACCCCTTGCCCAGGATTGATGACCTCTTCGATCAACTATGAGGAGCACTTGCGGATTATTTCTCCAGACTCTTAGGGACCAGAAGCTGTCTGCTAAGCTTAAGAAATATGAGTTCTGACTCCGCGAAGTGGACTTTTTGGGGCACATAGTTTCAGCAACGGGAATCGCAGTGGATCCCAAGAAGGCGGAGTTGGTGACTACCTGGGCTAGACCGACTACAGTAACGAAAATTCGGAGTTTCTTGAGCTTGGCAGGATACTATAGACACTTCAAGACAACTCAAAGAATATGAGCGGAACTACCCGACACAAGATCAGGAACTGGCAGCAATCGTCTTCGTTTTAAAGCTTTGGAGACATCACCTTTTTGGAGTTCATCGTAATGTGTTTTCGGATCGCCAGAGCCTTAAGTTTTTGTTCATAGAAGGAATTGACTTTGCAGCAGAGGCGTTGGTTGGAGTTGCTGAAGGACTACGACTTGTCCATCTAGTGTCACCCCGGAAAAGCAAGTGTAGCAACTGATGCTTTGAGCAGGAAAGGTCAAATCGAGGAGGAACCGATGAGCGCAAATGCTCAGCAGGACAGGTATGGTCGCGCGACTTTTGTCCTTGATGGTCAAGCCAACCCTATTAGAGAAATCTTGGAAGGTCAAAAGACAGGCGCACAGATACAGCTTGTTCGAGACAAGATTCCCCCGGACCACACGAGCGACTTTTCGGCGAGTGCGAACGGCGCAATACGTTTTCGAGGGCGGAATTGCGTGCCCGAGCAGCCAAAGTAGAAGGAAGAGATACTGTCAGAGGCGCACGACGCTCCCTATGCAGCGCATCCGGGTGACACGAAGAGGTACAAGGGCCCCAAGCAGAATTTTTTGGTGGACTAAACTGAAAGGGGATGCAACACAGTTCGCTGCTCGCTGTTTGGATTGTTAACAAGCAAAGGCCGAACATCAGCGCCCGGCGGGGAAACTACAATCTCTACCTGTACCTGAGTGGAAATGGGAGCGAATCAGCATGGAATTCGTCACGGGTTTTCCGCATCGCATCAAGGACACGATGCGGTTTGAGCCACAGTGGATCGATTGACGAAGTCGACTCTTTTCCCACCTATCCATACGACATGGACTAGAGACACTCGGCTTGTGTCGAACCTTTGGCAAAGTCTACAACGAGCTCTAGAGACTAAACCACTCTTCAGCACGGCGTTTCACCCCCAGACCGACGGACAGTCCGAGCGAGTGATCCGAATTCTTGAAGATATGCTCCGAGCCTGCGTACTTGATTTGGGTGATGGATGGTCACTGCTATCGAGCTTAGAGAGGGCCTGAGCCTCGATGAAACACCTGTGCGGATCTTAGCACGAGAGGACAAAAAGATTGTGCAACCGGACGATCCCCTATGTGAAGGTGCTATGGAGCAACCAGGAAGAACGTGAAGCGACATGGGAACTAAAGTCAAAGATGAGAGAGTGCTACTCAGTTTTATTCAGTGCGGACCAGGGTTAAGTTTCGAGGACGAAACTTATTTTAAGAGGTGAGTGATGTAATACCTCGACCTTCCCGCCTGCTATCTTGGTTCTAATTTAATTCAGTTGATAGGGGGGGATTGAAAGTTCGAGAATTTCTGGGCTGACCGCTCGGGTTCGCGGGTATTTTTAGGTGCTTGAGCTCGCAAAAAGGTGAACGGTGGCGCAAACAGATTCGAATTTCGACCCCGGGATCTCCCAGAAATGATTTTTGAAGTTTACTATCAGCTTGGGCGCATCAGAATGCGTGCCGACGATCGACACATTTTCCGAGGTGATCGGGACCCCTCGTTCAAATTTTGAATGGCTATGTTTGTTAGCGGGGGTTTAATTTTAATCTCTCTTTGTTAACGCTTGGGTCCGATCAGGGGTGCGGGAAAAACCCCAAAACCTTTTTCCCGCTTTTCAAGAAAACGGCGGAGGTAACCGAGACTGAGAAACGGGGAGAGAGAAAGGAAAATCGCTCCCTTTCTGAGGGATTGATCAGGCGTGGAGCGGACGATCCCCTTCTTCATCCTTCTCCAGCGAATCGAAGGTGACCTTTTCGTTTTAAGGGTTTTTCGTTATCCAGGTTTTTTTTTTTTTTTGTTCTTCGTTTCGAGGGGAAACCATCGCGCCGCCGCCGCCACCGCAGAGTCCGGCTGCCAGTAGCGCGGAGCCACACGCAGGCAGGGCGCCCGTGCCTGCGGGCAGGGCGCCCGCGCGGACTTGGGCCGCGCCGGGCTGCCCGCAGGCAGGGCGCCTGCGCGGGCTGGTGCCACGAGGGGTCGCCCACGCCAGTGGGGAGCGTGCCCGCGTGGGGCCGCCCGCAAGTAGGGCGCCGGGGCGGGCTGGTGCCTTGCGGGGTCGCCCGCGCCTGCGGGGAGCGCGCCCGCGCGGGCTGGGGCAGCGTTGGGCCGCCCGCAGGCAGGGCGTTCGCGCGGGCTGGTGCCGCGTGGGGTCGCCCGCGCCTGCGGGCAGCACGCCCGTGCGGACTGGTGCCGCGCGGGGCCGCCCACAGTTGGGGCGCCCGCACGGGCTGGTGCCGCGCGGGGCTGCCCGCGCCTGCTTGCAGCGCGCCCGCTCGGACCGGTACCGCGCGGGGCAGCCCGCAGGCGGGTTGCCCGTGTGGGCTGGTGCCGCGCGGGGCCACCCGCGCCTGTAGGCAGCAGGCCGCGCCTGCAGGCAGCATGCCAGCGCGGGCTATTGCCGCGCGGGGCTACCGCAGGCAGCGTGCTCGCGCGGGCCTGCCGCAGTCAGCACGTGCCTGTGTGGGCTGGTGCCGCGCGGGACGACCGCACACAGCGCGGAGTTGCTTCGCCGCTGGGCCCTGGAGCCGCTCTTCGTGTCTGGCTCGGCGCTTTTTCTTTTTATTTTGAGGTAGTCTGTTTAGTGTCACTGACGTTTTCTTCGGGGGACCTTTTTAGGTTCGGGAGGCACACAGAGACGCGGACGAGCCGAGTGCCCGGTCGTTGCACGAAAAGGTGGGTACTTTTCCGATGTTTGGATCCCGAAAATTTTGGGAAATTTGTAGGGGTAAAATAATTACATGATTTTATACCTATTAGCCCCTGGGTACTTTTTCGATGTTTGGATTTCGGAAATTGTGGGAAAGGTGTAGGAGTAAAATAATTGCATGATTCATGATTGCTAACCCCTGTTAATGTTTATCATATAATATTATCGATATTATGGCGACCAAGTGTCGCGGTGCCCTGTGTTATTTATGTGTACTTGGTTATGAGGCTCGAGAATGCTACACGCACACCAGCGGTTTGGCCACCGCGAGGGTGTGCTTTTTCGGAAAAGTGGTACGTTGGCCCGTGTACCCCACGTGTTGGTGACGTAGTAGGGTCCCCTGTAGGTGGGGGGTGTGAGCGGTGGGATGCCGAGGCAGGTGCTCGGTGTGGTGCCGAGGCAGGTGCTCGGTGCGGTTTGCCAAGGTAGGTGCTCGGTGTGGTTGCCGGGGCAGGTGCTTGGTTTGGATTGTGCAAGGGGGAGTGGGTTTTACTGTCGATTGCATGATGAGGAGGGCGGTTGCTCTGGTTTTATTACGGTTTGCTTTAGTTATAGCCCTTCTTGAATTTCGTACTTTATAGCATGTGTCGCTGACTTCCCACTCTGTGACAGGTTCAGTCAGGGGTGAGAGTTAGGGCGACGGTGAGGCCACGATAAGAGGTCACGGACGGTGTGTCTATTGGCCCTCCGAGGCTACAGACGGTGTGTTTTTCTCCTTACGCCCTTTTCATTATCTGTTGGTAGCTATGTGGGTTTGATACTTTTGTGGGGTCGATTTGGATGTTGGGATTATTATAATACTTCTGTGGGTGAATGTTTAGTTTACTATCTGACAGTTGGCCGTTTTCAAACTACTGAAAAATAAAGGAAAAAAAAAAAAAGAAAACATTGCGAAAATGATTTGGAAAACATAGGTGTCGAGTGGGCACCGTTTTCAAAACTCTGTGGATTTATGTATTTCGAAATAGTTTTGAAAAACATAGGTGTCGAGTGGGCACCATTTTTAAAACTCTGTGTATTTATGGATTTCGAAATGGCTTTGTAAAACCTGGGTGCCATGTGGGCACCGTTTTTAAAACCCTGTGGATTTATCCTTTCAAAGTTAGTCGGCCACTTTGTTACTTATGAAAAATTATTGTATGCACTTGACTGTTGAACTAGTGTGGTTAAAGTGATGATTGTATGGCAATTGTAGTCAGGATGTCGTGCATATACAAAGGAGACTCCGCCCGTTTGCAGAGTGAATTTGTATATGCGGCGGGTCTGGGCACGCACCGGGGCGAATCGGTTTCAAAAAAAAATATATATACGAATTTGGGAGCCTTCGGTGGCTGTTCTTCCGCTTGTTTAAACCCCCGGGGCGTGACATGGATCCTCACCGTCGTATACGCACGACGTGGCATTGGGTCACACAAACCTCTCGATCCATCAGATCTCGCAATTGCGCTATCAGCTCTCCCAGCTAACCGGTGATACTCCATAAGGCGCTACCAAGGTTGGCGCTGTCACGCCCCGGGGTCGAAACTGCGACCCGGGCTCGCCAACAGATCCGCCACCTATGCCAAACCCGCATAGGCGAAGCGTCCTACCTGCAAAAAGAGCTACAGCTAAACAGATATCAGAGCTAAAAGATAAAACTGCTATAGAAATAAAATCAACCACTGTACAACTGAAGATAAAACTACAAGGTCCATCTCCCAAAAGATAATCATACAATAACCTCGAGTACAAAACTCATAGCTCAACAGGGAGATATCTCAAATAAAACATCAGTGTACAAGCTCTCAATACATCATATCCTCACTACATTAGTCTCTCAAAGAGGAAATAAATACTAATCTACCGACTATGCTGAAGATCTCCTCAAAAAGGGGGGTACCGCTACTCTCCAAAGATGGGTCTAGATCTAACTCGCTACTCCCTCACCACGAACAGCAACCACAGAACGGCAACACCCGCCAAGACTCTGCAAAACAAAGGAGAGAAAGGACAAAAAGGGGGAAAACCCCCAATGGGCGTGAGAACTACGCAAAAAGGGAGTTCTCAGTGGGTATCGCCACAAGGCCCGACGATCTGCCCACCAAGACTACTAGAGGCAAAAGATAACCAATGCAGTAAAACTGAAAAGAGAAGCTGGAAACACTCTACAGCTACCACGCCTCTATCTAAATGCTCAAATGGGGAAACTCCGATGAAGATATGCAACACTCGCACACGAGGTGCTCAATCGACCCAATCGAGCTGACTGCCACATCGGGTCCAGTCAAACCTGCGCCCACCTACAACCACCTCCCGCTGACGGGCAGGAATTACGTAGGGCATCCAAACGGACTAGCTCGCTATCGAGTAATGGCTCATGCAGGCTATAGTCAAATCCATGCCCTCTCTCTCAGAACGGATAGACTCAAGATGCTCAACCTCTCACACAATGGTCAAAGAACTCACAACGACCACGGGACCACCGTCAAACCCCAAACGGTTCCCAACCACACTAGCACTGGTCTACACACAGCCGCTAGACTCCACTCAGTCCCCCTGACGTGAGTGTAACCATGAAGTAACTGTCTGGAGTAAACCCAATCTGGTACCACCAGTAGAACTGGTACTGCCTGCTTTGCCGCGACGGGTATGCCAGCCTACGCATAACACCGAAGCAAAGGAGTCCCAAGGACTCAAAGTCTGTCAGCCGCGCACTCCGAAGTAGCACTCGTGGGGAGCGACCCACACGAGTAAAGTATCTCTGTAACCAGTATCACTGTAACAAGTCTCACGATATAGCAGGACTGGATCACGACTCTGATCAAAGTGGAAAAACTCATCCACTAAAGGGAAACCCGATCCCCAAACTGAAACAACTGTAAACAATAAGTGGAAAACTCCAACCACTAGAGAAGCCTGATACCCAATCTGATGCATAAACAATCTCCGGTCAATCGCCCAATGTCCGCGGCTGCCGCAATATCCCACGAACCACAACCTAACACAATCCGGCACAACCGGTCCCCGACACCAGGACCCCAGCTACACTATCCCTAATCTCTGCTCGAACCCGAGCAACATGAACCGTACGACTGGCAGAAAAGGAGAAAGGAAGCAGAGATGGTTTCTCCTAAGTCAAGTCCCAATATGAAAGTGTAGCAGTAAAGGATGGCCTATCTAGATGTCCATACAAGCATGCATTGTCCTCAAAGCAAAATAAAGAAAAATAAACCTCATGCCAAAATTATCAATGACCATACCTGTCCATAATCCTCAATCCAAAATGGCTCCTCAGAGTAGAACCTGCACATAACTACATAATCCTATCGCAATGCATAAACCAGCCTCATAAAAGGTTATGTGCTAATATCGCATGATAATTAATCATATAGGGTATCCTTGCCTTGGGTAAGCTTCCACTAATCATCAACATGAATATTTGATTAATACCATTGTCAGACTATGAATGATTCACTTGCAATTTTCATAAAATCCTCATTGTTAAACTTACCGATCAATCCCAGCTATCGTACCATACACCTGCATGCAATGCTAACATATAAAAATTTAGGGAACCGTCCACCGGTTCCGGGAATAAGGCACCCACCTGAAGTGCTGACTGTCCAAACTCGTACAGCTGAAAATACCAAAAATTCCAATCCTTTGATCCAACAAGTTCAGCACACCTGTAACACTCCTGGCACAAAACAAAGTCCACTAAATACACTTAGGCTCCCAAATATTGCTCTTATAATCACATACAACATCTGTCCCAAAACTGTTAAATTATCACCTGTAGAAAGTGCCCAGAAAAATATCACGGCGATCCTCGCGTCGATAGCTTCGTAACGGTAGCTTGCGCGCCCAAATCTGAGTTCGGTAAGACAAGTTATAAATTCGGCAAGGTGGTAATCCAAACAACAAACTACGAAAAAGACTGTGCACTGTACACTGAGAAAACAGTAATTCCACCTCGAAATAAATCTCAGAAAATTCCAAGAAAAATACGAGCGCGTTCCTTGCGATCCGTAGATGAAAAAGTTGTATAAGCTCGTTTCCGTCCGACGCTCGTGCGCGAAGATATGGCCTCCACAATCCGCTACTGTCCCAAAATCTCTCACAGAAAAAGGGTAACCATTGTTACCTCGGGATCCGAGCCAAGGAGTCAAAATCGGAATGCGCGATCAAAATGAAAGATGAAGCCCTACCTGTCGTGAAGCCAATGGCGCAAAAATCACAGAAAAGAGCTCGGGGTAGGCCAGAGGAGTCATCACACTGCCGCTGCGACGAAGGAGGACACCGAAGAAGAAACGTCGCGCCGCGCCGGTAAAATCAAAATCTCGAAATCCGTGCCGCCAGAAAATCTGAAACTTGGTAGGTGCATGCTCCTCTTCATGGAGAAGATTTCTCCTTCTCATCCCCCTTCAAGCAGAGGGCTCGAAGGGGTCGAAATCTCCCTCCCAAAGTCCCTCGGATTGCAACTTAAGGGAAAACCAGAAAAATCTTTTCGGAAAATTACCTCTGTGTCCCGCCGAACAGGAAACACCAAAAATCCACCAATCATGGAACGCCACGTCGCCGCCGAACAGTGCACAGCAATAGTGGCCAATGCGGTAGTGCCACGTGGCGCCGACAGCGCCTGCCCTGCGCACGTCGCGCCACCTGCCCACCTGCCCCGCACAGTAACTCCGCCAATAGGAAAAAGCCACGTGTCCTACCACTGTCAGCTACACCCGGTGCACGAACCTCTGTGCACCTATCCAATGAAAATCTGCCACGTGTCAACCCTGGTGCACCATGGACAATGAGCCATCCGGAATACTCCGTAGACCAACTGCCGCGAGCCAACCTATAGAATAATGCCACGTGTCCACCGCCTCGGTGCACGCCGGCCGCGTGGACCGCCCGCCTGCCCGCGCCCCCGCGCGCTGCCCGCGCCCGCCTGCCCGCGCCCCCGCACGCTGCCCGCGCCCTGCCCGCGCCGCGCGCCGCTGCCGTTCCGCCTGCCCGAGGCCGCGCCGCCGCCCGCCGACGCTGCCCGCCGCCGCCGCATGCCGCCGGCGATCGCCGGAATTACTGTTCCGGCAGGTGAACAGTAAAAACACTGTAGCAACCTCCAAAAACAGCAAGTAAATAGCCCATCTTGACCGTTTTCGCGCGCTGAATCCGAATTTGATGTCCGTTTCGCCAAATTCCTAACCGATAAATCGCCGGAGGCTCCCGGAAAGGTATTTTTAATTCGAATTTCGCGCTGAGTCCAAATTTGACATCCGATTTGCGCGAAAACACCTCTAAACATCCGACGGGGTCTCCCGGTTACCCTCGTGATCAATTTAAAGCCGGAGTCCATCACTTGTGTCCAAATTGGCGCACGAACACCGCCGACAAGCCGCGTAGGCTTCCAGAAGCCGCTGGTCACACTGCAGAAGCCCTGCAAAGATCCGGGTCACCACAGGCGCAGTTTCCAAAACCACATCAATCATAATCTCAAACTCAATCTTCTCTAACCGGCGGCATCAACATCCGCTCAGGTGAACTCACACCAGGGATCTCTCGACGATTAAGATATCCTTTAGTCCTGGTGTCGCTGCAGGCACCTCCTCTACCATCGCTAACAAAGCGATACAACCACGACTCAACATCTGTCGTGCTCTGGCTTCCTATCTATCCATACTCCTCCTGGCCAGGTCCACGGAGGGCCATTGTCCTCTCTCGACAATACATGATAGCATACACTGGGATAACCAATCCACATCCAACCTCACATCAACATCTCGAAGCTGATGTAGGACCAACCAATCAAGGGACCAAATCCAAGGCCCTCCCTGCACTGGGCAGGACCGACAACCCTCATCTCTGCGCTACACGCGATCTAGAATCTGACCCTCACACACATAATCCAACAGTCCTATCTCCAACCCATGCGAAGATACCAATGCTCTACTAAAACACGCACAAGCGGTATCGGCATCAAACATGCTCTAACTCTGACGACTATAAAGAAAACCACACCTGGTAAGACGTGATCCACTATCCTGGCGCCCTCTAACCGGCTACACAATCTCATCCACTAGATGCTGGTGGCCATTGCTCTATCTGCCTCGGCATAACGGCTCTGTCAGCCTACCGGTAAATCGGATGAACCTCTTCATCCTGAAGGGTAAGTGGGGGTGCCATCGCAAGCGGCAAAACCATGAGCACTACTCTGGGACACTCTGCCTGAAAATGTCCTGACTATCCAAATGAAAAGCATCGCCCCCTGCCTTAGGTCACACTATGGTGAGGAATGTGGCCCACCGCAAATGACACACTCATCCTGACACTACTGATGGTGCCTCAACTGTCGAGAACCTCCTGGTCTCTGTCTCTTCCGAGACCCATGACCCTGAGACTGGTATCATGGCGATGTCGATTCACTCGACGGTCCAAAATCAGGCGACATTGGACGTCTCTCTCCGGAGCTGGTCCCTGGCGCTCCGTCCCTCTCCGACATGATCACAGCTCCCCGGTCAATCTACCGAGCATGCTCAATCGCTGCATCTATGGTCGGTGGTCGCTGAGAATGCACGAAGTGATAGATATCCTGATGCAGTCCCCTCTTAAATAGATCAACTTTTTGGGCCTCATCTTGGGCAACATGGGGCACACTGCTCAACAATCTCAAAAACTCGCGAACATACTCCTGAAAAGATCAACTCCTCTGCTGCAAGCATCTCAGATCTCCTTCCAGTTTCTGCTTCACACTGTGGGGAAATAAGACCCCGAGCAGCAAAGCACGAAACTCACTCCAAGTCATCAACTGCACTCCCGGTGGTCCAACGAGACGAACTCGACGCCACCAAACCTCGGCGTCCTTTGCCAAAAAGTGGGTAGCTAAATGCACCTGATCCTTCTCTTGGATGAATAGGTTCTCAAATAGCTTTTCCATAGCAGCAATCCAGTTCTTAACCTCCCAAGGCTCCAAACTCTGCCCTAGAAACTGCGGGGGATGAAACTAGCTGATGTATAACAACTGATCAGTAAGCTCTCGCTACTCCTGCACTGTAAACGGTGCAATCTGGGCCAAAGTCGACGATGTCGCGGCCAGAGGGACTACTGGGGATACCACAGGAGATGCTCTCTGCTCAAGCCTGTGCATCATGCGCTCCATGCTCTTCTCCTAGCGTCTACTCGTCTGCTCCTGGCGTCTAGCTGTCTCCTCCTGGTGTCTAGTTGTCTCCTCATTGCGCTTGGCCGTCTCCTCTTGGCGTCGTAACGCCTCTGACATCTGGGCTACCTGGGCCCGCAACTCACGGACCTCACTCTACTTTGTCCATTCAGCCTCCCGCTATTCGGGCTCCTCATCCAAGTCAAACGCGCCCTCGCCGCTGCACGGCGCCTTGGAGGCATTGAAGACAACTACAACAACCCAAACATCCGGACCACGAAATCTCTCGACCCAATCAAGCGAAAGTCTAGGACATGTTACCTATTCTAAAGCATTATGTTGTCTGCAGCCAACATAATCACTTTAGAGAATAACCATGTAAGATCACTCGCCCCAATTCCCTGGGGGAGGTACAGACTCAATCAGGACTCTCGCTAAAGTCATGTTTCTCACGACAGTCATCCTACTGTCCAACCAATAGCCTAGGGTCACTAACTCCTCAACGACCTATACACCTAGGCTCTGATACCACTCTAATCTGTCACGCCCCGCGGTCGAAGCTGCGACCCGGGCTCACCAAGAAATCCGCCATCTGTACGGAAACCCCCGCACAGACGAAGCGTCTATCCTGCAAGTCAGATCTATAGCTAAACATGTATCAGAGTTGAAATAAAACAGAATCACAACTGAACATCTGAATATATATAAAACCTCAATACATAGTCTCTCTATCTATGAAAAATAAAATACAATTGTCACGCCCCGGGGTCGAAACTGCGACTCGAGCTCACTAACAGATCTGCCGCCCATACGGTGAACCCCGTATAGACGAAGCGACTAACCTGCAAAAGAAAGATACTATACTAAACAGATATCAGAGCTGAGAGTAAACTGCTAGAAATAAAATACAAAAATATAACTCTTACAATATACAACAAGTCCTCACCAAAACAAAATACAAAAGTCTCTCAAAGAAAGACGAAAAGTACAACTCAATACCTCACTACATGGTCGCTCAACAAACCACTCTCAAAATCTGGTAAGGGTACCTCTACTCTCTCTCAGGAGATAACTGGAAGGGATCTATCTCGCGACTCCCTTACCTCGGTCTGAAGAAGCAGCAACTGGAGCAGCAGGAATAGGTGCAGAAGTCCCTGGGGAAGAAAACACCATGACGGGTGTGAGAACTACATCCCACAGTAGTTCTCAGTGGGTGCCGCCAACAAGCCCAACGGTCTGCCCACTAAGTCTACTAGAGGCATGCTGAAACAAATGAAACACTAAAGAAAAGAGCTGAAAATGAATAACTCTACAGCTACTATGCCCCTATCTAGATGCTCAAAAAGTGGAACAGATGATAAAAATGGTGCATCTACTAATACATCAGTATAGTCACCCAATCTGAACTGACTGCTGTTACGGAATTTGAGTTGGCGTATTTCGTGAAAGTATTGAGTCTTGAAGATTGAAGATGAAAGAAGTTTGAATCATATACCTCAATCTCAAGAAAGAAGAATTCAAAAGGATCAGGTATGTTTAACTAAATATTTTTGGTGATCCGAATACTTCTTGTAGTGTAGAAACACCTGGAAGAATGCTTTATTGCATAATCATCAAAAACTGGACATGGGACATGTTCAGGATCCGGATCGTGGTTTGCAATCCGGATCCCGAAGGGTGTTTGTTCATACAATGTTTCAATCCGGATCGCAGCATTTCATGATCCGGATCCCGAACACTGGTTTTACCTTTTCGCTTGCACGATCCGGATCAGGAATTGCAATCCGGATCCCGAACGTGATGTTTGGTGAAACTGTATGAACGATCCGGATCGGGAATTGCGATCCGGATCCCGAACAAGCATTTTTCTGGAAATCGTCTTTCTTGCTTCTGCGATCCGGATCGTCCAATTCCAATCCGGATCGCCGTCGTAAAATTTCCAGAAAAGGCAGTTTTTGATCCTTATCTTCTTCCAATGGTTTCTAACCTATAAATAGGCCCTATATTCATTTCTAGGGCATCGGCTATGATCCAATACATCGGTAACATTAGAAAAAGATAGCCGAAAAGAAAAATCCACATATAGAGAAGAAAGGAAATCAATAGATTTATTCTATGTTTCTTCATCTATATTGATTGATTTGATTCTAGGTTTTCCATACTCACATTTTGAGTAGAATCAAATCAATGAATACTTAGATGGTATTTCCGATCTATTTCTAATCTAAGTATTCGGCGGATCATCACCACCCAAAAAAACAACGATTTACCCAAAATCGGCGCGTGGACTCGCGTGGCCTTGTGGATTCAAGGTGCAACCGCTCTCGTGGATTCGGAGCGAGGTACGTTCGTGGATTCGAAGCGTGCTATTGGGTGAAGACCGTGGATTCGGTCGGACGTCGTGGACTCGACGTTGGACGCTGTGGATTCAGCGTTGGGCGCGGATCGTGGATTCGAGAAGCGTCGTGGAGCGAGCGGAGAAGATCTACTAGGAGCGTATGGTAAAAGGTTGAGTCGTCTGTGAGTACGTTATATCACCTTGTACGTGTGTTAATTCTAGTGGATTTCGCCGTGTTATCGGTCCCGTGGTTTTTTACTCCGGTTTGGAGTTTTTCCACGTAAAAATCTTGCGTGTTCTTTTATTTTTCCGCATTGGGTTTATTGCGCAATGATTTTTTGAGTGTTTATTGTTTACACCTATTCACCCCCCTCTAGGTGTTTTTTCCCCTATTTAGATCCTTATTAGTATAACCCAACAAGTGGTATCAGAGCGGGAATAGGGTTGTAAACAATGGTTGAAGGTGGAAACATCAATCGACCCCCTTTCTTTGATGGAACAAATTATGCGTACTGGAAAGTACGGATGAAAGCCTTTTTAATTTCCATCGACGAAAGGGTGTGGCAATCAATTGAATTAGGATGGTCTAATCCAACTGAAATTATAGATGATGTTCGCACCTTAAAACCTAGGTCGAAATGGACCAAGGAAGAGATAGATTCATCTTCTTACAATGGCAAGGGAATTAATGCTCTATTTAATGCTTTGTCACAAACTGAGTTCTCTCGCGTCTCGGCATGTGAGACTGCGAAAGAAATCTGGGATGTTCTTCAAGTTACGCATGAGGGAACTAACCTTGTGAAGATTCAGAAACTGCAAATGCTTACGAGCAAGTTTGACTCTATCTCTATGGCAGAGAATGAATCTTTCACTGACTATTACACACGATTGCAAGACATCGTAAACTCATGTGCTAACTTGGGAGAGAAGATTCCAGAATTTAAAGTTGTAAGAAAAATTCTAAGAACTCTTCCTGAACGATTTCGCCCGAAGGTCGCAGCCATTGAAACAATTAAACACCCGGACGAAATGCGTGTAGAAGAATTAGTAGGTGCTTTACAAACTTATGAAATGACATTTCCTACTAACTATTCTTCTGGAAAGGCATCCTCTTCTAAGTCTTCAGGTTACGCATTGAAATCAACTAAAGAAGAAGACGCGGATTCATCCTCCTCGGACGACGACGAGAACCTTTCTATGGAGGACTTTGAGAAGCAGCTCGCTCTCTTGACAAGGAAGTTTCGCCGCAACTTTCGAAGGGGTAATTCAAGCAAAACTCCATCCTTCGGAAAGTCGAAGAAAGGCAAGGGTCCTTCAACTTACAAGTCAAGAAGCAAGAGAACTTCTCAAAGGATAAGAAAAGTTCAGAGGGACAAGTTCAGTGCTTCAAATGTCGAGGCTACGGCCACATTGCAACGGAGTGTCCCAACAAGAATCCGGCAAAGAAGAAGGCGATGCAAGTCGTCACTTGGGATGACAACTCCACGTCAAATGAGTCATCCTCAAGTGATGAAGAAGACAACGCGACAGCTTTCCACGCGTCCACCACATCTTCACCCTTCATGTGCTTAATGGCAAGTACATCCGACTCACTGTCCAACTCCACTGTTGAAAAGATTGCAACGGACGATGAATCAGATGATTCGGAAGGTGAAGATTTTGCTCTAGCCTACCACAAGCTTTTGAGGGATTCAAAGAAACTGGCTAAGCAAAACAAGGGGTTGAAAGGGAGATTGCAGGATCTCGAAGAAGAAGTAAAAAGGGTAACCTCTCTCTCAACCGATCTTGAAGTGGAAAGGGATAATCTGATTAAAACAAATGTTTCCCTTCAAGAGTCCAATGAGCAACTCGAGAAGAATTATATAGATATGGTGAACAAAGCGAATTACTTCTTGAAGCTCAACGGCGAGGCTCGACAGGAAAAATTGGAAATGACGGAGACCATACGCCAACTGAAGGATGACTTAAAGAGATTTTCTTCTGGAAGGAGTAAGTTGGACAGACTTCTTGGTCTTGGTCAAGTAAATAAGTTCGGCCTCGGATACACTCAAACTGGAGACATTCCTAGTTCGAGTGGGACAGTATTTGTGCCTCAGTCGGTACCTCCTCCTCCGACACCGGAATTCACGACAAGCAACGACAACAAGCCTACTTCATCCTCCTCGGGATCGTCAAGATCTAAGGTATGTTTTCGTTGTGGCATTTCAGGGCACATAAGGAGAAATTGCAAGACGGGAGCCAAACGCACATCTCAAGCACCTCTTGCAATGACTACCAAAAAGGTAATTCCTCGGAAATCAAATGTAAATCATTTGAAGGAAAAGAGCCTTGGTAGTACACCGCTCAAGACGACTTCATCAAGGAGCAGCAATTCCTCAAGCAAGACGCTCTCACCTAGGAGATCAACTTCACGATCAGTACCAACGCACTTCAAAAAGGTTTGGGTGCGCAAAGGTGAGATTTTCCCTTGTCTTGCTACGAATGTTTCCCTGCATGCATATGATAGTTCGTCTTGGTATCTGGATAGCGGGTGTTCCCGTCACATGACCGGTGACAAAAACTGTTTTCAAACATTTGAGAAAAACTCCGGAGGACTTGTTGTTTTCGGAGATGGTCGGTCTTCCAAAATTGTTGGAAAGGGGACAGTAGCTATTCCGGATGGCCCGGTTCTAAATAATGTGTTATTTGTTCATGGCCTTAAGACTAACCTCATAAGCATAAGTCAACTTTGTGATAGTGGTTACTCAGTTAATTTTTCTTCTGATAAATGCACTGTAACTGACATGAACCATGCTTTCTTTTTAAAGGGGGTTAGATCAGAAAACAATTGTTATGTAGTTCCTACTAAGACTTCTGAAAAATGTAACCTAGCATCTTTGAAAAATGAAACTCTTTGGCATGAAAGGCTAGGTCACATAAACTTTAAGGAACTTGCTAGAATTTCTAACAAAGATGTGGTCAAGGGGGTTCCGAAACTTTCTTTTGAACAAAACCTTGTGTGTGGCGGTTGCCAAAAGGGAAAACAGTCTAGGACTGCACACAAGAACTTGAACCACATAGGTACAAAACGGCCTTTGGAACTTTTGCATATGGACTTAATGGGGCCAACTCGTCAACCATCTCTGGGAGGTAAATGGTATATTTTCTTATTGGTTGATGATTTTTCTAGATATACTTGGGTAGCATTTTTAAAAGAAAAAGCTGATACCTTTGATTCTTTTCTCGAAATCTGCAATCGTATTATGATTGAAAAGAATGAAAGGATTACTCGAGTTAGGAGTGATAGAGGTGGGGAATTCATAAATTCCAAATTCATTGATTTTTGCACTTCTAATGGCATTAAACATGAATTCTCTGCACCTTACACACCTCAACAAAATGGTGTAGTCGAGCGCAAAAACAGGGTCGTACAGGAAATGGCACGTGTTATGCTTCACAGCCGGAACTTACCTTTTTATTTTTGGGCTGAAGCGGTGAACACTGCTGTTTATGTTATCAATCGCGTGTATTTGCGCCCGGGGACATTGAATACACCATATGAACTTTGGTTTTGTAGAAAACCTAACATCAAATATTTTCGTATCTTTGGGAGTCGGTGTTTTATTTTACGTGATCGCGAAAATCTTGGAAAATTTGACTCTCGAAGTGACGAAGGGATTTTCTTAGGTTATTCTACAAACAGCAGAGCATATCGAGTTTTTAACTTAGAATCTAAGACGATCGTAGAATCGATAAATGTTAAGGTAGATGAAGCTTTTCACTTTGAATCTGAAAAATCTACCCTCGATATCTCTCTTGATGATGATACACCTGCTAATGCATCTTCTTCTAACAATTCTTTCGATAATAATGTTGATGCATCTAACGGTTCTTCAAGCTTATCTGATGTGCAGGAATCATCTCGTGTACCTCCGTCTACTCCTCTACCTCAAACGTTACGCATCTCCAAGGATCACCCTGAATCGAACATCATTGGAGATCCACAAGAAGGAGTTAGAACACGGAGACAATTGGTTTGCGGATTTGCATGCTATGTATCTCAAATCGAACCAAAGAATGTTGATGAAGCTCTCCAAGATGACTACTGGATTAAAGCAATGCAGGAAGAGCTCCATCAATTCGAGCGAAACAAAGTCTGGGAATTAACGAAGCCTCCGAAGCAACACAATGTGATAGGTACCAAATGGATCTTCAAGAACAAGAAAAATGAAGAAGGTACTATCATCAGGAACAAAGCAAGGTTAGTTGCTCAAGGCTACTCTCAAGTAGAAGGTATAGACTTTGATGAAACTTTCGCCCCTGTAGCTAGACTCGAGTCCATTCGTATATTGTTTGCGATTGCTTGTCATTTTAAAATCAAATTATTTCAAATGGACGTTAAGAGCGCCTTTTTAAATGGATTTTTAAATGAGGAAGTTTATGTGGCTCAACCGAAAGGTTTTGTGGATCATAAACTACCTAACCATGTTTTTCGTCTGAAAAAGGCTCTTTACGGTCTGAAACAAGCACCGCGAGCATGGTACGAAAGGTTGACAAAGCACCTTTTGGAAAAGGGCTACACTCGAGGGGGAGCTGACAGGACTCTCTTTGTGAAGCATTATCAAAACAATTTCATAGTTGCTCAAATCTATGTCGATGACATTGTTTTTGGAGCAACAAGAGATAATGATGCTTCTAAATTCGCGGAGACCATGGAAAGCGAATTTGAGATGTCCATGATGGGCGAATTGACTTATTTTCTTGGATTACAAGTTAAACAAAACGATGAAGGAATTCACTTGTGTCAATCCAAGTATGCACTGGAGTTGGTCAAAAAGTTTGATCTTGAAAATTCTAAGGATTTTCCGACTCCAATGGGAACTAGCCATAAGGGACTTGGAAGTGAATCACAAAGTGAGAATGTAGACGAGAAACTGTATCGCAGTATGATTGGAAGTCTACTATATCTCACGGCTAGTCGCCCGGATATATCCTTCAGTGTTGGGATTTGTGCGAGATATCAATCAGCACCGAAGGAGGTTCACCTGAAAGCGGTGAAACGGATCATCCGATATATCAAAGGTACAATCAATTTCGGAATTTGGTATCCTATGGGAACGACTTTGGATATTGTTGGATACTCAGATGCCGATTGGGCTGGATCGGTGGATGACCGGAAAAGCACGAGTGGTGCATGCTTCTATCTTGGCCATTGCCTTGTTGCATGGCACAGTAAAAAGCAGAACTGCATAGCACTCTCGACTGCCGAAGCGGAGTACATTTCTGCAGGAAGTTGTTCAACCCAATTGATTTGGATGAAAAGCGTGTTGAGCGATTTCCGGATTTCAGCATCTTCGGTAACCATTTTATGTGACAACACTAGTGCTATTAACATTTCAAAAACCCTGTGTTGCACTCTAGAACAAAACATATTGAACTTAGATATCATTTTCTTAGAGAGCTAGTTGAATCAAACATTCTTCAACTGTCATATATTTCAACTGAGGATCAATTAGCTGATATCTTAACAAAACCTTTGGATCAAAAACGTTTTATTCACTTGCGTAAAGCAATTGGCATGCTTTCCTTGAAATAATCTCTTTTGAAACCTTTGCTTAGGTTAGGTTTTGTTTTTGTTTTTGTTTTGTTCTTTATCTATGTTTGTACATAGGACATTAATTGAGCATAAATCATAATTGACTTTAATTGCATCCTTTTATGCATTTAGAAATTTATTATGCTTTTGATATCATAATATTTCAATGTTGCAATGATCATTTACGTTAATTAAACCATCTTTTAAGTGATCAAAGTCAATTTCTCTCTCAATGATCTCTTGGTATAGTCATTATCATATTTGATTGCTTAGTCGAGTATGAAGTCGAGATCAATGGTTTGGTTGAATACCTTATATATTAAATAATTGATAGCCAATTGAGGGGGAGTCAATGAAATGTAAAATGCTCAAAAGATGTGGAAAGAGTTACATCCCAATGAGGAGTGTGAAAACTACCACCACATGGAGAAAGAAAAAAATATACTCCATGAATGCAAAGCAGAGTTTTGTTGATAAAATGCATATTGAAATATTTGACTCAGTCATATTTCATGGTTGGTATAAGGTGGGATTTTTGATAAAAGATGCTCAAAGAGCCACTCCTTCAACAGATTGACTAGATATATTATCTAACTTATCTGGGATTTCAAACATCTATTGATCTTGGTATTTCATTTTCTTTACCAAAATTGATGATTTGATAAAGGCATTACACATAAGATCAGGATAGATGTGATTGAAGTTGTTCAACTTTAAGTGTTTTAATTTTCGTAAATTTTCGTTTCATTTTTGGGTATTTTTGATAGATTTTGCATAATCTATTTCTTGTTGTATGAAACGATGATTTTTGTTTAAAGTTGACATGGTAAAGTGCTTACATACTTTTTCTGGATTTTATGGAATTTTTCTAAATTTTTCTGGAGAAAAAGTTGAAGCCGATCCGGATCGGGGTAAGTGATCCGGATCCCGAACGCAGGATTCTTCCTGCGGGTAGCCGATCCGGATCACATTCTCGATCCGATCCGGATCACGGCTAGGGTTTTTATAAGAACAAAGAGATTTGATTTCTTTTACCCTAATCTTTTGTTCTCAAGTCTTCTAGAGCTTCTCTCTCTAGATTTCTTGCATCTTGGAGCTTCCAAACTCAAAGTTCTTCGGATTCAAGTAAGTTTTATTGATCAAAACTCGGTTTTTCACAGTTTTTCTCTCTTTTCTCAAACGTGAGTTGAAATCTTGAATCTTTTTCGTTTGTGAATGGTTTTTGATCAAATTTCTTTTGAAATAAGAACTCTGGGTAATTAGTTTTGCTTTTATGCTGGGTTTTCTCTTGATTAACGAGTTTTTAGGCTTCGATTTCTAAAAATTCGGTTTTAGGGCATAAAAGAGGAATTTTTGAAAATCATGGAATTGATCTATTTTTAAAATTCTTTTTGCAAAACTAATTTGATTCTTAGCTTCTCTACATGATTATGATTGTCTAGGTACAATTTTTCAAATTTTTCAAAATTGACAATTTTTCATATGTTCTTGAGTTGGTCTTCACAGGACACTTTCTCTAAACTCAATCTTGATGGCACTCTCTTGGTTGATTCTACTACTGGTTACGATGGTACATACTCGAGCAACCAACAAACTGAAACGAGCCAAGAAACTCCAACAAAAGGGAGAAGTTGATGTTATAAGTGACACAGAACTTGAAGAAAACCCTGATGAAGTACACTGGGATATGTTGACAGATGATGATGATGATGAGGTATTCCCCTCTAAATCTAAACAAAAAGGAAAAGCACCCATGGACACTGGGAAAGCTCCTATGTCTGCTCCAACTATCTCTCTGAAACGGAAACGACTTACTCGACGTTTTGGATTAAGACGAGACACTAATGTGACACACCAATAGCTCCTGACTCTCGCCACGTGTTGAAGAGGTAGTCGTTAATACTGACCGTCTTCGAGCTTTTGAACGACGTGAATGCATCGGAGAACGTCATGTCAACATTGAAGCCCTTCGCAATCATTCACCAGAATTTGGAAGATTAATTGAACAAGCTTCTCTTCTTCAAGTCTGCCGATTTCCTGAAGTTCTAGGATATTGTTTGTATCGTGTGAGAACTTTTTACACGAATGCGAGACATCTTCAAGAAAATGAAAATGGGTCTATGTATTTCTATACAAACATCCAAGGAATGAAGATTAATCACACACCGCAGTTAATTGGTGAAGTCCTTGGAATGGAATCTAGCACATCGGGGGTTAACTTTTTGAAAGGAAAAAGTTTGACAACTGCATTGTGGCAAACTGTGATCGAAGGATTTGTTTGGAAGAACAAATCAGTTGACGGAAAGAGTGTCAGATCCAAACATCTACGACTGGAGTACCGTTTTCTAAACTTCATAACATGTTATAACATTCTGCCCAACATGCAGACCAAGGTTGTGAGATGGGAGCGACTGCTATTCCTATATCTCATAGGTCATCCCTCCGAGGCTATTGGATTAAACATGAATATTCCCTATATAATTTGGAACGAATGTCAAGATACATTGTGCATCCTCACCCTTCTGAGCGACTTCCGTTTCCTATCATCATGAGGATCTAAAAAGTTGACATTGATGTAAGCTCAACATCATATCAGCACAGTTGTGGGATGATAGATGAATCAACAATTGTGAAGTCACTTCACAAATTACCTCATGTTATTGGCAAGAAACCTTGTGATGGCACCTCGGCCTCAACGTCTCGACAAGAACACGGCTCCGATGATGAAGCATCATTGACTTCGATCTTCAAGTTGCAACAACAACTATCTGTCAAGCAAGAACAAATTTTGAAGGAACAACAAAGAATTGCCAATGAGCTTGAGATCACCACAGCAGCTCACATTACCATCACGAAGAAGATAATTCAATGGACAAGCGAATGACAAAGATGTTCTCACAAGATGGGTTGCACAAGTTCTGAGACTCAGATTCTGACGACTGATCATTTTTGACTAATTTTCTTTTCTTTTCTTTCTGTGCAGGATTTTTAGACTTTAGCTTTATTCATACTGTTAGTTTAGTTCTCAGGTTTTTCGTGTTTATAGAACTTTTTTTTTAACTCTCCTTACTTTGTAGTTTTGCTACGTTTTGGCTTGTTTTGTGACAAAAAGGGGGAGAGAGTTTAGAGAGAACTTGAACAATGATGAACAATGATGATGATGATGTGAAAATGGTAACATATTAAGGTAAGTATGATCTTCTCAACTCAACTTTGGTTTTCTCTTTGTGATTTGTGGCATGCCTATACTAACTATTTGACTAACTATTTGGGCATGTAATATGACTAACAAGTTGATGTTGGACTAACATACTTTGACATTTGGTTTTTGACTGCTTAGAAGATATGTTGGTTTTAACTATGATTCTCTTACATATCTGAATTTTCAAATGTCATGATGAGAATAAACTCTATCTCTGTACTTGGTTTTGTATGTTTCAATTCTTGAGGTATCTAACGATTTTGTTTGTCAAGAATGTTTCTTGTGCAGAGATTACAGATGTCTAAGTCTAGAGTCTGTTTTAGGAGTTTATCTCATGTTTTTAATTTCTGGATCTTCATTGTAAATTTTTGTTGTATGGTGATAGCAACAAAAATATCTTTTTGAATTTTCTTTTGTGGATTTGTGTTTTGTCACGAAACCGCCAAAGGGGGAGATTGTTACGGAATTTGAGTTGGCGTATTTCGTGAAAGTATTAAGTCTTGAAGATTGAAGATGAAAGAACTTTGGATCATATACCTCAATCTCAAGAAAGAAGAATTCAAAAGGATCAGGTATGTTTAACTAAATATTTTTGATGATCCGAATACTTCTTGTAGTGTAGAAACACCTGGAAGAATGCTTTATTGCATAATCATCAAAAACTGGACATGGGTGTAGTGACCCGACCCTCCGGGGTACTTTTGAACTCACATGTAATCGCTTAGGCCTTAAGCGGAATAAAATTATTTAATTTTCAAAAGTCGGCCGGGACAAGTGTGTATATTTTTCTGCGATAGAGCGCGAAAAACGATGACCGACGGTGCGATCGGATTCGAAATCCGATGCGGGATCTCCCGGAACGGGACCCTTAGCGATGCGGTAGTTAGTCGCGCATCGGAAACCGTGCAAAATATCTTGCACCCGTTAGAGATAAGGTGGGTTATCCCGTAAGGATAATTAATAATTAATTAATTATCCGGTGACGGAATTTAAATCCTCCTACGTACCAATTAATTGTGGGATTTAAATTGGTGGGATTTTATCTCATAGATTGGAAAGGGATAAAAATCAGGATATTTAAACTAAAGGATTTAAATTATGGGATTTTATCTCACGGATTGATAAGAGATAAAATCCGGATATTTAAATTGGGGATTTATTTCCCATGATTATTTAATTAAGGTGATTAAATAATCGGTGACCGGGATTTGGATAATAGAGGTTTAAATATCCGGGTAATTAGAATCCAACTGGGAATTTGATTTCCCAAGATTATTTGATAAAGGTGATCAAATAATCGGTGGTCAGGATTTAAAGGTGAGAAATATCCCGTCGTCGGATATTTTCTTGAGAAACAGAAACGGGGAATTATAGGTTCCTACGTACGTAAAATAATTAAACGATTAACTAAAATAGGGTTATCGGTGGGGATTAATTAATTAGCGAATTAATTAATCGGATCAAAATACCCGAAAGGGAATTTTGACGGTGCGGGTTTACAATTGGATATATCCAAAATAGGGGTTATTTTATTCCCCGCTTACCGAGCGAAACCCTATTTATTTCTCCGCCTCCCCAAACTCTCTTTTTCGTACGTACCGAAACCCCCAACCAGTGAAAAAGAAAGAAAAGAACCGTAACCGGAGGAAGGAGAAGGAAAGAAGGAGGGAGCCGATCGTCCTAAACGCCGATCCAAAGGCTAGAAACGCGACCGGACACCTTCCCGACGATCTCCGATAGGTAAAATAATTTTTAATAATTTTCTGGATTTTTCCTAGCGTAGTTTGGTAAATTCTAGAGTTCCTCCGCCACCCCCGTCACCGCCGCCGTCATCATAATTTGTTGGGCGGACGGAACGGGCAAGGAGGCGCGCGGTGCCACCGGGCATCGCGCGAGGAAGAAGGGGTAACGCACGCGGATGACCGGGCTCCGCCGCAGGCGGGGACGGCGCCGCGCGGGTCGCACCCACGCGGGCGCCGCGCGGACACCCGCGCGGCGCCGCGTGGGCGGCCCGCGCGGGCACCGCGCGGGCTGCCGCACGGGCACCCGGCGGGGCGCCGCGCGGGCACCCGCGCGGGGCGCCGCGCGGGCGGCCCCGCGCGGGCGCCGCGCGGGCACCCGCGCGGGGTGCCCCGCGGGCACCCGCGCGGGCGGCCGCGCGGGGTGCCGCGCGGCCACCCCGCGGGGTGCCGCGCGGGCGGCCCGCGGGGCCCCCGCGGGGTGCCGCGCGGGCGGCCCCGCGCGGGCGCCGCGCGGGCACCGCGCGGGCGCCGCGCGGGCGACCCCGCACGGGCGCCGCACGGGCCCGTGCCCGTGCGGGCACCGTGCGGGGCACTTGCGCGCACCGCCCGCGGGGCCGCGCCGCGCGCGGCTCCGACGGGCGGCGACGGTGCGCAAGGGGGGTTCCATGGGCAGCGGGACGGTGCCGGACTTTTCTAT
>CM054931.1:16002261-16051463 GCA_029168755.2 Tillandsia fasciculata | reverse complement strand
CAAGATGTTCTATAAAATGGGTTGCACAAGCTCTGAAGACTCGGATTCTGATGAATGATCACTTTTTGACTGATTTATTTTTCTTTATTCTCATGTGTGCAGGATTTTTAGGACTTAGTTTTATTCATAACTTGTAGTTTAGTTCTCAGGTTTTGCATATTAATGGAACTTTTTTTTTAACTCTCCTTATATTTTGTAGCTTTTGCTACGTTTTTGGCTTTGTTTGTGTGACAAAAGGGGGAGAGAGTTTGAGAGAGAACTTGAACAATGGTGAACAATGATGAGATGATGTGTGAATATTGTGAACATTAAGGTAAGTATGATCTTCTCAACTCAACTTTGGTTTTTCTTGTGATTGGTGACATGCCTCTACTAACTATTCGACTAACTATTTGGGCATGTAATATGACTAACAAGTTGATGTTGGACTAACAGTTTTTGACATTTGGTTTTTGAATGCTTAGAAGATATGTTGGGTTTTAACTATGATTCTCTTACATATCTGAATTTTCAAATGTCATGATGAGAATAAACTCTATCTCTGTACTTGGTTTTGTATGTTTCAATTCTTGAGGTATCTAACGCTTTTGTTTGTCAAGAATGCTTTCTTGTGCAGAGATACAGATGTCTAAGTCTAGAGTCTGTTTTAGGAGTTTATCTCATGTTTTAATTTTTGGGATCTCCATTGTAAATTTTTGTTGTATGGTGATAGCAACAAAAATATCTTTTTGAATTTTCTTTTGTGGATTTGTGTTTTGTCACGAAACCGCCAAAGGGGAGATTGTTACGGAATTTGAGTTGGCGTATTTCGTGAAAGTATTAAGTCTTGAAGATTGAAGATGAAGAAATTTGGATCATATACCTCAATCTCAAGAAAGAAGAATTCAAAAGGATCAGGTATGTTTAACTAAAGATTTTTGGTGATCCGAATACTTCTTGTAGTGTAGAAACACCTGGAAGAATGTTTTATTGCATAAACATCAAAAACTGGACATGGGACATGTTCAGGATCCGGATCGTGGTTTGCAATCCGGATCCCGAAGGGTGTTTGTTCATACACTGTTTCAATCCGGATCGCAGCATTTCATGATCCGGATCCCGAACACTAGTTTTACCTTTTGCTTGCACGATCCGGATCAGGAATTGCAATCCGGATCCCGAACATGATGTTTGGTGAAACTGTATGAACGATCCGGATCGGGACTTCGATCCGGATCCCGAACAGGCATTTTTCTGGAAATCGTGCTTCTGCAATCCGGATCGTCCATTTCCAATCCGGATCGCCGTCGTAAAATCTCCAGAAAAGGCTGTTTTTGATCCTTATCTTCTTCCAATGGTTTCTAACCTATAAATAGCCCTTTATTCATTTCTAGGGCATCGGCGAAATATCGAAATAGAAAAAGATAGCCGAAAAGAAAATCCACATATATAGAGAAGAAAGGAAATCAATAGATTATTCTATGTTTCTTCATCTATATTGATTGATTTGATTCTAGGTTTTCCATACTCACATTTTGAGTAGAATCAAATCAATGAATACTTAGATGGTATTTCCGATCTATTTCTAATCTAAGTATTCGGCGGATCATCACCACCCTAAAAAACAACGATTTACCCTAAATCGGCGCGTGGACTCGCGTGGCCTTGTGGATTCAAGGTGCAACCGCTCTCGAGGATTCGGAGCGAGGTACGTTCGTGGATTCGAAGCGTGCTATTGGGTGAAGACCGTGGATTCGGTCGGACGTCGTGGACTCGACGTTGGACGCTGTGGATTCAGCGTTGGGCGCGGATCGTGGATTCGAGAAGCGTCGTGGAGCGAGCGGAGAAGATCTACTAGGAGCGTATGGTAAAGGTTGAGTCGTCTGTGAGTACGTTATATCACCTTGTACGTGTGTTAATTCTAGTGGATTTCGCCGTGTTATCGGTCCCGTGGTTTTTTTACTCCGGTTTGGAGTTTTTCCACGTAAAAATCTTGCGTGTTCTTTTATTTTTTCCGCATTGGGTTTTTGCGCAATGATTTTTTGAGTGTTTATTGTTTACACCTATTCACCCCCCTCTAGGTGTTTTTTCCCCTATTTAGATCCATATTAGTATAACCCAACAAGTGGTATCCTCGGGAATAGTCAAACAATGGGATACCTAATGCCCCACATCCTTTGAGGATGGGTCTACTGTAGGTATGTCCGTAGCTGCCAAAACTGGCTCAGCCAGAGAGACTGTGTCCGTAACTGCCAAAACTGGCTCAGTCAGAGGGACGGCGTCCGTAACTGCCAAAACTGGCTCAGTCAGAGGAACGACGTCGACAAGTCGCGATACCAAAGTGCAGACCCACCCCGGACGTGGCACTCGAGGGGAGCGACCCCAACGAGGACAAGGGTATTCGCGCACCCTGTCGAGCTGGCACTGCAGGCTATAGTCAAAATCCACGCTCACGCTCTGAACGAAACAAACTCAGGATCCTCAAACATCTCGCACAACGGTCGGAGCGCTCTCGACGACTCAGCTGATCAGCTCTCTCGAAACTCAAGACACAAGCAACTCCACCAACACAAAGCACAAAGTCGCATCCACTGCGAACAACTGCCTCAATAGGCCAAACATCGCATCCACTGCGAGAAACTGTCTCAACAGGCCAAATAGGCCGAACATCACATCCACTACGAATAACTGCCTCAACAGGCCAGACATCGCATCCACTGTGAACAACTGCCTCAACAGGCCAAACATCGCATCCACTGCGAACAACTGCCTCAACAGGCCAAACCTCGCAGACTCACTGACATGATAAACTCCACAACTGACACAATGAAGGGTCCGGGAACCCAGAAAGACTAGAACCTACAACCCAAATCAAACAAGAACAGGCTCTAGGCATAGCCTCTCGTTGTTCTCGTCCCTAGAAAAAAGGCAGACCTTGGAATCCAGACCACTCGAATCATCTCGGGTGGTTAACTTTATTGGAAAAAGGTGACATTTCTTACCGAAAGCCATTTGATCTGAAAGAAATCCATATTTAATGATTTTTAGTTCTTTTTAGGAAAACAGTTGAAAACGAGTTTTTATATCCAAGCCTCGTAGAGCTAATGCCTTCGTCCAATCAAACAAGAACAGACTCAGGCGACCCTACGACGCTTGGAAGAAACCATTTGGTTGACCAAAATCATATGTGTGTGTGTCCAAAAACAGTTCTGGGTTCAAGGTCCTGCTAACACTGATATACCGCTGCCACTAGCACAGCGGCGATAGATAAAATAAGAAAATAAAACATCTCGGGACCGCCGTCTACCCAAACGGCTCCCGCCACAGATGAACAACCAGCTACATCTACCCGACTCCACTCTGCCCCCAAGCACGAGTGCAAAATGAATCCCACACTAAAAGAAATCCCAACCACTCGGCCCACTACCCGGGCGAGTAAAACACTATGTCCAGGAAGAAAAGAAGTGTGGATGTCTAAAGCAGAATAAACCTAGCCCAAGTTGGAGTTTTCTACTGGTCTGGCTACACATGCAGCATATGACGGGGGTGCTAGGTCAAGTTCCAAGATAACAATAATTTACAGATAGTAGAAAACAAAAGATAGCATGATCATCGAATAATTCTAGAATTAACAGTTATCACGTTCTAGCATGCTACACAAGAATATCACTATCATGCATGATCTGACGATAGCAGATTTAACGAACATTCCATCAATCTTGGAGACAGGGCCACCCACCTGAAGGTGCACAACTGTCCAGGGTCGTACAGCTAAGAAAGCCCAGAAATAGATATACCAGCACTATCACCAAGCCAACAGTACCAAAGTAGTGTTCAAAGCATCCTAGGTACAAAATACATTCCAAAAATTACACTTAATTCCACTAAATTCCACATATTAAAAATCTGCAATGAAGTCCTCTTTCTGCAAAATTTTCACCTATAAAACAGCCTCCAAAAATTCCAGTAAAAATATGACGGCGATCCTCGCGTCGATACCTTCGAAACGGATACCTGTACGTCCAAAACCAAGTTTGGTAGATCAAGATATAAATTCGGCAAGGTGGTGCACTCAAACAATTTCTGCATCAAAAAACTGTAGCACTGTACACAGGGAAACAGGGATTTTCACCTCCAAATAAATCTCTGAAAAATCCAAGAAAAATACGAGCGCGTTCCTTGCGATCTGTAGATAGAAAAGTTGTACAAGTACGTTTCCGTCTGACGCTCGTGCGCGAAGATATCGCTAAAACACTCCGATGCTGTCCCAAAAATCCACACAGAAAAAGAGTCACAATGGCACCTCGGGATCCGTGCCAAACACTCAGAACGGGAAAGCGTGATCAATATGAAAGATGAAGCCTTACCTCTTAGGAGTATGTCGGCACAAGAATCACTAAAAAAAGAGGTCGGGGTAGCCAAGGGGAAATTTCACACCGATCTGCGACGAAGAAGAACACCGAAGATGAAACGTCGCTCCCCGCCGTAAAATCTGGAACCTCGGGATGCGTGCTCCTAAAAATCCCAAAACTCTGCAGGAAGATTGAGCACTCGAAGGTCTACAACTTCCCTAAAGGGTGCAAGGGCTGGGGAGCTTGGAAAGGTGGAGAAAATGGCAAAAGAAGAGGGCTTGGGCTCCATTTAAAAAGGCCCAAAGAAAACAAATTCGGAAATTACCTCTGTGTCCCCGGATTCGGGCGCCCGGAACTCCCGGGCTGCTACAGTAACGGGCCGGCCCGTTACTGTGCAGGCCCGGAAGGCCCACGGCTCGCCACGCGTCTTGGCTCCGCGCCCGCCGCTCCCGGAGCATGTGCGCCCGCGAACCGCGGAGCGACACGTGGGCCGACACGCGAGCGTGGGCCGGCTGCACCCGACCAATCGTGAGGCGCCACGTGGCGCCCCCACGTCGTCCCCCAACCGCCCCGCCGTACGGCCACCTGCTCCACCCGCTGCATGGACCGCGCGCACCAAGTCCAGCCAACCACAAGGTGACACGTGGCCAACCCCTGGTCCACCGTGCGCCCCGCCAAGCCCGTGGACCGCGCTCACTGCGCCCGCCAATCGGGAGGCGCCACGTGGCCAGCGCCCGGGTGCACGCCTCCTCGGTGGACTGCGCGCCTCCGCCGCCGCCAACCACCGCCGCCCGCCGCCGTCGCCAGCGCCTCTCCGGCCGCCCGAACAGTACCCCAAGACCTCGAGATGCGTGTTTTCGCGTCCGGGCTCCGAAAAATTCAAGTAAATAGTCCATTCCGCTCGTTTTCGCGCGGTGAATCCAAATCCGATGTCCGTTCGGCCAAATTCCACTTCTAAAATTTTCCAAAAATTCTCGAAAAAGTAAACTTGATCCATTTTTCATGCAGGGTCAAATTCTTGGTTCCAATAAGCGCGCAAAAATCTCAATCACCTTATATGGACTTTCTGATAAACAATCTTGCTCTAATAACTCTAGAAATCCAATTCCTGTGCCCGACGCGCGTACACACACTCCCCGAAGCCACTAATCCATCAGTAAACCCTGTTGTGGGGATTCGGGTCCTCACAACAATCCTCACAATCTCTCAGGCTGTCCAGTACAAAAGTGTAATCGTAAAAATACATGGTACATCTACCTCTGACCCTCAAATAAAATGGTAAGGAGCTACTCGGCCACGTCCTCACCTCAAACAACTATCTCCGCGCGAACCAAGCCGGAACAGCAACCTCAGGAAACCTGTCACCGTAGCGGGTGTGAGAACTACTGCAGAAGGCATGGGTACCGTCACCAATATCCACGGTATGCCCACTAAGTCTACTGGAGGCAAACAGATAGTTATGCAGATAGATAATAGGAAAGCTGAAAAAGAACTACCGCTAATATGTCTCAATCATCATGCTCAAAAGAAACTCTACTATGAACATGCTATGCATACTCTTGCCACTACTAATATACCTCAAGTACCATGCTCAAAGGAAAACTCATTTAAGAACATGCTATGCATCCACTTGCTCACGAAGAGCTCTCAATAACTCAAATCTCAATGGCTGCCAAAACTGGCTCAGTCAAGCCTGCGCCTCCCTACTACTCCAACGTAGGGTGTCCAATCGCCCCTACTACTCCAACGTAGGGTGCCCGAACCGACTATCATAATATCACGCGAAGCAGCCTCATTAGGCGCATCATCATCATTATCATCATCGTCATCGCATCCGGAGCGGCAACTCGAGGGGAGCGACCCCACCGAGTAACAAGCATGTCTCATCTGGCTCAATAAGCAGCACATGCAGGCTAAAATCCATGATAAAAAAGATCAAAAACTCGAATGCCAAATGATCATAACTCGGTCGAAAAAACACTCCACGACTGAATCTGGAAATGCCCAACTCAACAAATAATCAATCGAAGAACCCTCAACGACTTGATCTGACAAAGCCCAATAACCAATAGCTACGTCAGGAGAATTGTGGGGCATGATTAGGACGGTTGAGACTTGGAATTATACCGGCAGGTGTGATAGTTCCACGACTCAGATTGAGCACACGGGATGGACCAGCTGGTATCGTGCAACGACTGATTGTGGAATGAGAATGGTGACTTCCCAAGAGTAGGACAATAGGAGTTTATTTTTATAGGTCACCCGGGTATTCTTCCTGTAGCAGTGGCTTCAGTGATTCTGGGTTAGGTGCTACGTTTCAAGCGTAGGTGACGATTAGGACTAGAGGTTGTGTCCTTAGGGGACACGATTAGATCGTAGCTTTCGTTTTTGTAACCACAGCAGGAATGACTTCGACACTTCTTTCACTTTTTCTTGCCTTGTACTGAAATTTACGAACAGGACGAAAACATCGGAAGACTGCTCCAGAAATGGAGACGGTGCCCGAACCTGTTCTTGTTTGATTGGGGTGAAGGCACTGGTACTTTCGGAATTTTCGGACTTTTCGTTAATTTCAGCTGTTTTCAAAATAGAGAGTTGGGGTTGACGACTTTCCTGCTGGTGGGACCTTTACCCTTCTTATTGGTTGTGATGGTGTACTTCGTGTACTTTTAGGCTGAGTAGAGTTGGTTGTTCTTCTTTGTCCTCTGTTTCTTTTGGAGTTCCTGAGGTTTTTCCAGCTTTTGGACTCGCTTTGCGGAGAGTGGGTAGCGACTGGAGAGTTAGAGCCGGAGTTGATGGACATCTGCCCTTATTTGTTCGAGGCGCAAACTGGAGTTGTTTAGTTTGGTCTTGTTTCGAGGACGAAACTTTTTTTTAGTGGGGGAGGATGTGATGACCCGGATTCCCACAGGGACTTTCGCAGCATTAACAGTGACTTCTGGAAGCTTACACGGTGTAATGGAGCTTATAGGATCGAAATCGGACCTCAAAAATGAACCCGGCGCGAAAATCGGATCAAGTAGGCTTTTCCGGGGACTTTCGGCAAAATTTCGGATGAGAATTTGGAAAAACGGACAGCGGATTTGGACTCAGCGCGCGAAAACGATCAAAACAGACTATTTACTTGAATTTTTAGCCAAAAGTTACTGTTCACACGGAACAGTAACTCCGACTACCGGCGGACGGCGGCGCGGCGGCGGCGCGCGGCGGAAAGCAGCGGAGCAGGGCCGCCGGCAGCGCGGGCAGGCGCGCAGGCGGGCTGGTCCACAGGCAAAGCGTGCACCGGGAGCACCGAGAACGTGCTTTGCCACGTGGCATCTCCTGATTGGTTGGGCGGCGTCAATGAAGGCGGCTGGTCGGTGACACGTGGCGGATTCTGATTGGTGGACACTTTCCGGAAGACCCGGTGCGTGGACCGGCCGCGTGCGCCGCATGAACCACGTGGGGACACGTGGCACCATCTCAGTGGCGGGCTCACGCCGCCCACGTGCGGGCGGTGTGCGGAGCACTGACGGCGGGGACACGTGGAGCGTTCCCGTCGTTCCGGGCGCGCACAGTAACGGGCCGGGCCCGTTACTGTAGCCGCCCGAAATATTCGGGCGCCCGGTTTTGGGCCCAAAAGCCCACTTAGCCTTTTTTCATGTGTGAGCCTATAAATAGGCCCTTTGCTTGGGCTTTTTCACCCTTTTCCCGAACTCTCTTGCCCTTGGACCCTTTAGCAAAGTTGGAGATCTCGTGTTGCGCATCTTCTGGCAGAGGCTCGGAATTTTTGGAAGCCGCGGCGTCGACGATTTCGGCATCGTAGCGCGGAGCGACGATCTTTCATCTGAGGCCCGTTGTCGTCGCGTTTCAGTCTGAGAGGTCCACAGAGCTACTCCGATAGTATTTTTGGACGATTTTTGTGGCGCTGGATTCACGAGAGGTATGTCTTCATTTTCTGTGTTGACCACCTTGCTTGATTCAGAGTTTATGCCACAGTTTTCGAGACATTTCTAAGGCACTGTTTTGCTGGTGGAGTTTTTGGACAGCAGCCCCTTGTCGGATTTTTATCTTCGCAACCGGACATCGTAATTCGACGATTAAGGACTCTATCGACATCTACTCTTCGCGAGAATCGCCGTCATATTTTTACTGGAATTTTTGGAAATTATTTTACAGGTGAAAATTTCAGATGAAGAGGACTGTTCACAGCAGAATTATAAAACTTGGATTTTATGGAATTAAGTGTAACTTTAGATTGTATTTTTGTACCCAGGAGGGTTTGCAGATAGTCCTGGACCTGTTGGAATTGGAGTTATTATTTTTCTGGTATTTTCAGCTGTTGGACTTTGGACAGTTAGCACCATCAGGTGGGTGGCCTTGTCTTCAAGATTGATGGACTGGACATTAATTCTATTATAGTAGGACCATGCATGATTGTGAGAATTGATATTCTTAGTGATATTTATCTAGCATGTGATCTTTTGCGTCCTACCATCGGTTAAATTATTGTTATCTTGGAACTTGACTTAGCACCCCGTCATATGTTGCATGTGTAACCAGACCAGTAGAAAACTCCAACTTGGGCTAGGTTTATTCTGCTTTAGACATCCACACTGCTTATTTCTTTCCTGGACATAGTGTTATACTCGCCCGGATAGTGGGCCGAGGGATCGGATTTCTTTTAGTATAGAATGCATTTTACACTCGTGCTTGGGAGCAGAGTGGTGTCTGGTAGTTGTAGTTGGTGTTGTATCTGTGGCGGGAGTCGTTTGGGTAAACGGCGGTCCCGAGATGTTTCCTTGTTTTATTCGTCGCCACTGTGTTAGCGACAGTTGTATATCCGTGTTAATAGGACCTAGGACCCGGACTGCTTTTAGACACACATGATTTCTGTAAATTAATATTTTTCTTCCAAATCTCGAGGGGTCGCCGGAGCCTGTTCTTGTTTGATTTGGGTGATGGCAATAGCCCTTCGGGGTTTGAAAAATAATACTTATTTAAACGGATTTTCTTAAAAGAACTAAAATATATTAAATTGGGTTTCTCAAATTTAAAATAGTTTTCAGTAATAACTGTCATCTTTTTATTACCACTTCCTCACCCAAGAGAGTTTGGGTGATTTGGGTTCTAGGGGCCGTTCCTTTTTCGGGACGAAAGTTACGGGGGCCGTGCCTGGAACCTGTTCTTGTTTGATAGGGTTGTAGGTGTAGGTTTTCCAGAACTTTCGGACCCTGGTTGGTGTCTTCCGCATGTTGTACCGAGGTTGTCGTGTTCCCGAACTGTAAGGGGGTCGGGAACCTCGATAGGCGGAGCCTGGAGTCTGTTCTTGTTTGATTGGGGTTCTGAGCACCGACCTATCAGGGTTTTTCAAACCCTTATGGTGTCGGTCCTTTCTGTATTATCTACGAGTTTGGATTCTGTGTGGGAGCCGTTGGGTTGACGGTGGTCCCAGCTATGAGCATTTCCAGCCAGTGAGTTAGAGATGTGATGTCAGTTACTGTTGGCCTTGTTGATCGTGGATTTGGACTACAGTCTGCATGAGCCATTTTGAGCTCGACAGAGATGCGCGAATACTTTCCTCGGTGGGGTCGCGCCCCTCGAGTGCCACTCCGGAGTTGGGCCTGTTACTTGCTATCGCGACTTGTCGATGCAGTCCCTCTGGCTGGCCCAGTTTTGGCAGTCACGGACACCCTACGGTAGACCCGTCCTATTGAGGATGTGCGGCAGTAGGTGGGCGCAGGTTTGACTGGACCCTATGCGGCAGTCAGTATAGATTGGTTGACTATACTTGAGTATTCGTAGATGCATCATGTTTTACATCTGTTCCACATTTTGAGCATATAGATAGAGGCATAGTAGCTGTAGAGTCATTCTTTTCCAGCCCCTTTCTTTCAGTATCACATTGTTACTTTATGCCTCTAGTAGACTTAGTGGGCAGACCGTCGGGCTTGTTGGCGGCACCCACTGAGAACTACTGTGGGATGTAGTTCTCACACCCGTGGCGGTGTATTTTTTCTAGGGACTTCTACTCCTATTCCTGCTACTCTTGTTGCTGCTCCGGCTGATCGAGGTAAGGGAGTCGCGAGATAGATCCCTACCAGTCGTCGTCCAGAGAGTAGATGTACCCCTTACTATTTTGAGAGTTACATTTTGAGAGACCTTTATAGTGAGGTTCACTTGTACTTTTCTTTTTATTGAGAGACTTATGTATTTGTGTTAGGACTTGGGTTGTATTATTTATTTCAGTAGTTTACTTTTCAGCTTTGAAAACTGTATAGCTGTAGTATTATTCTTATTGCAGGATAGACGCTTCGTCCATACGGGGTTCACCGTATGGGCGGCGGATCTGTTGGCGGGCCCGGGGTTGCAGTTTCGACCCCGGGGCGTGACAGTGTAAACCCACGAGGTGACGTAGTGGGGGCCCCCGCAGGTGGGGGGTTTTTGAGGCGCCGAGGTGCGAGCGGTGCGACCCGTCGGGGTAGGTGCCCGACGTGGTTTACCGAGGTAGGTGCTCGGTTGGGGTGCCGGGGCAGGTGCCCGGATTAGGTTTTGCATGTGGGCGTGGTTTTTCCCCTTTTTGGCAGAGTGGTTGCTCCGGATAGTTACGGTTGGACGCATTTCTTTACCCTGCTTTTCTTATTATTATTACTTTGTCGCTGACTTCCCACTTTGTGACAGGGTCCTACAGGGGGGAGAGTTAGGCGACGGTAAGGCCGAGGCAGGAGTTTCTGGGTCCCTGGAGACCCCGGACTGTACTTTCTCCTTTCTTTTGCATTTCATTTACTATTTGTAGACCATTGTGTGGTTCTCGATACCCTCGTGGGGTCGGTGTGGATGTCGGCATGGTTCCTAATTAATTCTTGTTTTTTTTTTTCCTTTCATCTCCGTTGGCCGCTTTAAGAAAAAAAAGAGAAAACAAAAGAAAAGATTGCGAAAACTGTTTCAAAATTTGGGTGTCGTGTGGGCACCATTTTCAAAACCCTGTGTATTTATGAATTGCGAAAATGAATTTCAAAACCTAAGTGTCGTGTGGGCACTGTTTTCAAAACCCTGTGGATTTATGTTGCTTTCGAAACTGGTTTTCAAAATCTGGGTGCCAGGTGGGCGCCGTTTCAACAATTGTGGATTTATCCTTTCAAACTGATCGGCCGTGAGATTTACTCAGTTTATGGGCATGTGTGTATGTTAGAAACTATTGTGATTAAATGTATGACTGTGCTTGGACATTATATTAGCCGCGATGCCGTGCATATACAGAGGAGACTCTGTCCGTTTGCAGAGTGATTCTGTGTATGCGGCGGGTCTGGGCACGCACCGGGCAAGAAGCTTTTCAAAAAAAAAAAAACTTACATGCCAAATACATACTTTTGTGAATCGTTTTCGCTAACAGAAACCCCCGGGGGCGTGACAAAATGTCCAATAATATTGCCCCAAGTATAACACATAAAGGCTATCAATTAATTTAGGGGTTAATGCATTAGGTTCTCACACTAACTATTAACTTGTCACATTTAAATTGGGGAAAACTCTAATACTCTTAGTGAGCATGTCAATAATGAGGGAAACACAACCACCCACCTCGAAAAGCGTGCACAGCACCAAAAGAAACCTCTCGCTGCCCGCTGTCCTCTAACACCAGTATCCACCAAAAACTGTGTCCCACTGCACAGAACAATGCGCACGGTGTAAAAACACAATACAAAAAGGCATTCTTGTTTTTTTTTTACAACCAGCACGAAAAATGAGGCATTTCACTTCTGTGCCAAGCTCCAAAAATCCCAAAAAAAATTCACGGTTGCATTCCTCGCGAAGAGTAGGCCCAAAATGACTACTTATACGCCTTGATCCGATGCTCCTACGCCAAGATATAAATCGATGAAGCCGCCGCTGTCCAAAATTCCACACAGCAAATGGGGGGTCAAAAACACCTCAAGAACAGTGCCAAGAATTCGGAATCCAGAGAAATCACCACACGAAAAATGAAGCCCTACCTCTCAGGAACACACCGGCACAGAAATCGTCGAAATCGGCCTCCTGTACTGCGCAGGGGGCTTCTCGGATTGAGAAGTGACGAAAACGGGCCGAAAATAGGGGGAAAACGAGGCGCACTATAAAATCCGGATCGCCGCTGTCGAGCTTTCAAAAAATCTGGAAATCCACCACAAGATGTAAAAAAATAAGAGGAACAACTTTGCTACAGTGCTCATCCTCTGGTTCTCTCTCTAGCTCTCGAAAAAACCAGAAAGAAGAGGGAGGGGAGGGCATTTATATACGCCCAGAAAACAAATTTGAAAATGACGGTTGTGTCCCCGGTTTCGGGCGCCCGAATCTTTCGGGCCCCGAAACTAGGTCCAAATAGTGGCCCGGCCCAAATGGCCCACTTGCGGCCCACCCGCGCACACCGGATCCGCCCGGATCCTGCAACTGTCCAACCCGCCCCGGGGTGCGACACGGGTCCCCCGCACAGGGGACAGCGCACCTGGCCAACGAGGGGCGCCCACGCGTCCCCCAGTGGGGCGGCTGGGGTGGGTGGCGCCAGCCACTGGCGCAGCGCCACGTGGCTGGCGTTGCCCCGCCCGGCACGCCAGCCGGCACGCCGCCTGCGCGCCTGCGCCCGCGTGCGCGTACGGCCACAGGCGCGCGCCCGCGGGTGCACCGCGCGCACCTGCGCCCTCCAACCCGGGGCCGCCACGTGGTGCGCCCCGGTCCACCGTGCACCGCGTCACACCCCGCGCCTGCCCGGCCTGCCCGAGCTGCCCGCGCACTTGCCCGTGCGCCGAGCGCATTGCGCCGGACGAACCGTGCGCTGCCACGTGGCCCGCCGGTCCACGGTGCACTGGCGGCCCACCCCGTGGACCGGGAAGCGTGCGCCGGCCCAATGAGAGGCCGCCACGTGTCCAGGCTGATCCACGGCTGCCCCCGTGCACCATTTTGCACAGAAAACTTCTGGGTGTTCGTTTTTGGGCATCCGGACTCAGAAAAATATAAATAAATAGCCGTTTTCAAGCGTTTTTCCGCGCTGAATCCAAATACGGCCTCCGGTCAGCCTGAAACTATTTCTAAAATTCGGCAAAAGCAGCCAAAGGTCAGACTTGATCCCAAACACTCACTGAGTCCAATCAACACATCCCTTTGACATGTTGGGGCCCAACACACCAATAATAAATGATCCTTATCCCGAAATAGGGGGAAAACCACTGAGGATCTTGGGACACTACATATTTGCTAGGCCATATATGCATGCTTGTTCACTCCAGTATTATTGCTTTCTTTTACTTAGGTCCACAAACCAATAACTGAGTTATAGTTATAGAGATTAAAAATAAAGGCTAGCTCTTTGAAACTGTAGCTCTTGCTCTTGCTCTTTGAAACTAGAGGCCTATATAATCGATAAAAGAAGAATACAAAATATTGGTTGGTGTATAAATATAAGACACAAATGTAAGCAATAATTTTTTCTCTAATGGCAAGTGGAGATAGCAATCACTAAAATGCAGTACTTTCAAAAGTTTAGCTTTCAAAAGTTTAGAATTACTCACGCTCAAACTCAAAAATTTAGAACTAACATGGCATTGGCAAGCTAAAATTTCAGGGATTGAACTGCAATTTATCCAATTTCTTTTTGCTTTTCTTTTTTTTTTTTCTTTTTCTTTTGTAACTTATTTAGGCTGTAATGCACTGAGCACAGGCTAAAGGCTTTTCCCCGCCCTCTTTTTTTTTTCTATTTCTTTTTGGTTTCATTTGGCACACCAACCTTCCTAGGTAATGAATAACAAAAACATACAAAAAGCGAAAAATAAGGTGTTTGAATTAATATAGGGAGCTCTCTTTTTATCTCTAGGAGATCCTCCTTTCCATCACTTAGCTCTTGGCTCAATGATGGCCCCCCAACCTCTTAAAACAAAGCACAAAACCTTGTTTCTCCCCGTATACACAATATCATCACCAACCCCGGTCCCTTCTCTCTCTCGTTACATCCCCTCTCTACATACCAACATCATTTTGTCCTCTTGATGGGCGCTTTTCCACCTCTTTTTATTGTTGTAAATCGACTTGGTGGTAAATGCAGTCAAAGTTATTTTACTTTCCTGCAAAAGTGTACCCAAAAAAAGCCCTAGCTAGTTATCATTCTATAAAGAAGACCACACTTATGTCAAAAGAAGAGGTGGGAGGGGGATTTGGTGTTTGCTTTAGTGGATTAATTTTGACTTGCACTTGAGAGGATTACATCATCTTTGGGTCCCATTTGGATGAGCATGAGAGCAAAGGTGGGGGCATTGTGATGTGAGGAGATGATGAGTTTTGTCACACATGTTGGAATCTTATTGAAAAGCTTGATAACATTGTGATGGGCCCCAACATTCTCTCTCTACTCCCTATCTCTCTCTATCTTTTCCTTCTTTTTTTTTTTTTTGAGAAAAATGTTTATTCTTCTAGTTGCTTTTTCGTTGCATAGATTATAGTAGAGAAGCAAATTTTGAGTTTCGATTATATGGACCAGGCCTACCAAGTCATCCGCAGACCACACCATACCCGCATGTGCAAGCAGCCAGCGGGGCCGATATATTCTAGCAACTCGATTTTAATTATTTATTTATTTTATTTGTTTGTTCTTTGGTTTCTCCGAGCATTCTGAAAGAACCAATTTATGTTAAACCTATGGTTAGATGCCTAAGCTCCAAATTTAAGCATACATGGATTTCTAAAACCCACCCACAATACTGGCTACTGAATACCTTATCTCTCAAATGTTGGATTTTATATGATTTTTGTGATTTTAAACTTGTGGTTTTTGGCCTTTGGGTTTTTTCTGGGCGGCCCAATATCAATGAACTTTATCTGGAAGCCCAAACTCATTTCCCCTCTACATGTGATGTTTAGTCCCACATCGAAAACTAATCACATATAGAGTGGGTTTATTTATTCTCTCTCATGTGCTTGTGTTGATTAGGAAAAAGTGAGAGCAAGACTTCTCTAAAACACACACGCGCACACAAGCCGAGTCGGGTCGGGCGGGCGGCGCGCGATCTTGACTCGTTTCCATTTTATTTTTTTACTTTTTTTTTTTGCGTTAAAGCCTTCTTTGAAAAGTTGCTTCTTGTGCTACCCAAGAGCCTTCCTTGGGAAGGGGCTAGTGGGCTGCCCAAGGAAGCCACTCGTTGGAGCTTGTCTCCCGAGTCCTTGGTTGAGCTCTTTATATTGAGAGCTTGTGAGCTTGGTAAAATACACTGATGCTACAACCTTAGACACAGTACTAGCTAGCTTGCATACCTAGATTTACTTTTCGAGCTTCCTCTTTGAGTTTCTATTTTTGCTAGATCTCTGAAAGCCGTTGGGTTCGCTACGCACCATCCCGGAGTAGTTGCTGACGGGTTGGACAGTGGTCGTTGTATCGCTAGGGGTGATTGCAGGAGCCTCGCACGTGAGGAGCAATCTTGCTTCTAGTACAGTGCTCACGCATGCCTCGACATTCACAGGCTTCATCTAAACTTTGCTATATAGTACTTTGAGTTTAAATTAAGTTTAAATAATTTAAAAGTATTAATTTGAGAAGATAAATTTATTTCCAACATTCTAGAAGGAAGATTGAATTAATTTATCTTTTCATATAATTGTTACCATACTGTGAATAAGATAAACATTTAATTAGTAATATTATTATTAATTCAGTTAGTACTATTAACTCTGTTAGTACTATGAATCACTTTATTAACTAATTTGTTTGCTCTGTTAGTATTTATATATATAATTGTTAGTACGTACTGTTGCTACATAACATCGTTAATATCATAATAGTGTCGGTACTATTAGTGAACACTGTTATGAATCTTTTTGCTATTTTACAATTAATTCTTCTATAACTGTGAGTACTATTGATTAATTAATAATATTGTGTTAGTTTAATTTATCATTACACTGTTGCTTTTAAGATTGTAGCGAGACTAATTCTTAATACTGTTAGTGCTTATAACATAATCCTGTTAGTATTTTATTAGTATAATATTTTGTTAAGTATATTTAATTAATCTACACTGATCTATACAACTCTGTTAGTATAGTTGATTAATAATATTTATTGTTACTTTACTTGTTAGTATAACTTTTATTTATATCCTGTTCATAGGTAAAATTTTTATTGCACTATTAATTAAAACATAGTGTTTGATTATTACACTGGTAATTAAAATCTTGTATAATGATTGTTGATTAAATTTAAACCTATTGACTTAGATTAACTGTTTTAAATTTAGAATAATTTAGTGACACCATTTTAGGTTATTGTTTAAATAGATTCTGAATTATGGAGGATTCGTATTCGGCGAAGCCCTTTACTTTTGATGGTCGTAATTTTAGAAGGTGGCAGAACCAAATGCGGTTATGGCTCACCACGCTGGGGCTTGTTTCTGCCATCTCAGATCCTGTTGAGAAAAAACTGCACCTGATGGTGCTATTCGGTCTGTGGCAAATCGCCCTCAGACTCGCAGCCAGTCTCAGAGTGCTCCTACTCCTCCTGCTGTTGCACCTACACCTTTACCTGTGCCTCCTACTGATCCTACTATGATTAATTATCATTGTCTGAACTGGATCCTTAGCACCCTATCTGATAAGCTTTATGATATTTACTGTAGTAGTCAGATGCTAGGGAACTTTGGATTCCTTACAACAAAAGTATGGCCAGATTGATCCTACTAAGAAGAGATACCAAGCTTCAGATTTGCTTAAGTTTAAATTGGTAGATAGTAAACCAATGTCTGACGAACTTCAGGATTTTGAGTACATTATTGAGCATCTTAGATCTAGAGGTATAGATACAGATGAGAGTTTCTTAGTTGTCACTCTGATAAATAAGTTGCCTCCTTCCTAGTCTAGCCATGCCAATGATCTGAACCACAATTAAAGAGAACTTTTCCTGAATTTTATTCTAAGATCTCTTAGGATAGAAGAAACCAACCGTGCTAGGAATAAGAAGCCTAGCTAGCCTTCTACCCAAGCCAACCTAGTAGAAAACCCGAAACCCAAGGGTAGAAATTTCCAACCCTTTTGAAACTTTAAGAAGAAGCCTTTCCAACATAAAAAGTTCAACCCAAACTTTAAGAAGCCTGCACCTAAGGGGAGTGGAGTGAATTCTGGTTGCTTTTTATGCGGGAAGACGAACCACTTTGCGAAGGACTGCTATTATCACAAGACTTGGCCTACCACGCCAAAGAAGAAGGGAGCTCCTCTTGAGCGTCAACTGAACATATTGACTGATGTACCCAACCCTTCTGACTCTACTATCAGATTAGGATCTAGTTTACCAGAGATTAACCTTGCTCTTAGTTCTTCTGATTGCACAACAACAAAACTTGCTTTTAGCGGCGATTATTTTTTACTTTCCTGGCGATTATAATGGTCGTTAAATACTTTTACGGCAATTATAATAATTGCCGCTATTGGTAGGGTCGCTAAAAGTTATTGCGGCATTTGTTTCGGCGGTTGGTAAAAGCCTAAACAAATGCCGCTAAATACTATATAATAGCAACTATTATAAATGCCACTATAATTATCTATAATTGCCACTAAAAACATATTAAATGACTAGTAAATAGGACCTATAGCGGCAATTATTTTGACTCTTTAAATTGACATTTAAAAATAAATTACTCATGCAAATAATTTTAAATTTGATTACATTCAACAATTGTCAAACAAAAGAAGCCAAATTATTTAGCCAAATAAGAATTTGCACAGTAAAAATGTAATTGTCAATTAAAAATTACATTCAAAGCTTTCGATCTAAAAAAAAATTAAAACCTAAAATGAAATAAATCAGAAGCATTTCAAGCTTCTGATTCATGCAAGCTTCAGCAAGTTGGTTTTTCACACTAGGGGGTGCTACTCGTTTTGTCGAAGCCTTTCTTGTTTTGGGTGCTAAGGATACGTTATCTGCAAATTTGCAGCAGGGATTACTGAAGTAAACTGTAAAAAAGGAGGACAAACTGACCTTTCAAGATGGAGAATGCAAGATGGAGGATTTCTGTTGTTAATTTTCGAAACTAAGTATAATTCTGATAGGAAAAAAATGCAAGCAAAAGAAGTCACTAAATGAAAAGAAGGATAAGCATAAAGATAAATATTTATGAGAAAAAAAAAGTGGATAATTTGGTAACTTAGCTGAATTACTTAAATGTTAGAAAAACATAACTAAAAGAAAAAAGAAAATATTATACCTTAGAAGGATCTTTAAGCTGCTCTTTTAGACTCATAACACGCGGCACAAGAACATGAATTAGTGGTAATTGTGTTGCGATACCACCAGAATTCCCAGATACAGTATAATGTATCAGTTCAGATATAACTAGAAAAATATATACAATAAATATATGCATCAATTGATGAAACATTAAGAGGCATTCACGTCAAAAAAAAAGGAATCAGAATCACATAATTAAAAATGATCAATGAAATAGTAATTAAATGTTAAGTTTATTTATGGAAGCATTTAAGAATATACTCGCACACAAGATTACGATAAGTATATAAGTATCTATCCAAGGCACAATTATCAAATAGAAAAATCTATCCCCACTCGGGCCTCAATTTGTGGGGCTTAGTTCTGTACTACTTTAAAATAGGGTTCAACCCTGTTTAATCAAAAAAAAATTATCAAATAGAAAAATCTGCAACACTCTTTCATGCAGCAAACCAATTTTCTACCATCTAAGATTATCAAAGCAAACTTGTTCAACTCAAGCCTTTATTACATCATCAGTAAGGATAAATCTTATGGTTAGTGCCATCCAACTGGGTGCGGTTCTATTCCAGACACAAGGTCATTGGAATTTTGTACTTATAATAACCTTTAAAATATGCATCCTTTCATATTTGACTTCGCATGTCAAAGTACTTTCCTAATTTGAATGGCCAAGCAACTATGCCATGTGAATTTGGGCATTAGTATAGAGCCTACGCATTCCCTTACTGAACACAAACATGACATTGTAACAAAGATGTAAACCACAAAAGTTTCTAAGCCATGAGGTCCATGATACCTTTATATCTAACAACTACAAAAAGCATGATAGCATATCGATCAAACAGAAATCATAACCCAAACAGTAAGGTGTTACTGGCAAAAGGTTTGTTAAAGGAAAAGCACGTCTAATGAGTTTAAACAAATTAGTCAAAAAAATTTCTTAAATAAAAAAGGTTGCAAGTAAAATGTTGCAAAATTTTACACTGCTGAACTAAAGCAGAAGAATTATGTGTACCATTTACAGCAGCCTCCAAGTGTTGATCAGAGTTCAAACATGACAGTGCTGCATGTACCAATGGATGTGAAGCAAGCGTAGATGCTGAGACCCTGAAAAATAGGAGATTTTTAAATATTCAGGTCTGATGTACTGTCTCATCAGATAGAAAATTGGCTCAGCATAAATATGAATCTGGTGCAAAGAGTTCCGAAAATAAATTCGTATATATACACAGTACAATGACAGTTCGAAAAAAAGGAAAGCAAAGCACTAATAGTGCGGACAAAATCACAATGCACATACAGTTTCATACATAGTAAATTAAGAACCCAAAAGATGCATACCCATGACTTAGGCGAAGCCAAGAAGCAAAACCTTCCAAAACCTTCAAAATTAACAACAGAAATCCTCATTGATTAATAGATCTTAAAAAAATTTCATTAATGTCTTGTAGCGCCATTATCAATCAATATAACTTCAGGTAAGAAGCATTGCAGATGGAATAATGGAACTGATTAGCAGGAAAAAGAAGGTACTAGAGAAGGAGAAACAATAGAAGAATCATAGGAGAAACAACCCTTGATTCACCAAATTAAACAATTCAAACACATGAACAGGAGAAAAGAAATGCTTGGAAATGTAATTGGATCTCTTCTCGTTGAAAAAAGTGAAAAAAAAGGGGGCCTTCTCATCCTTGTAAAAAAGGAAATTAAGAAGTCAAACAAAAAAAGAAAATGACAACCTGCTCTTTCAATTCTTCAAAACCCAAGCAAGCAGTCAAGAGAGTAAGAGCTACTTCAGCAGATGAAACTAGCTCCTTCTCAAACTGACGGCGTTTGAAGTTGGGGAGGTCTTGGCTCAGTAAGTTTGAGGGGTTTGCTCTGATTCTGCTGCACAAAAAGAAACTGAACTTAAAATTTAGAACATGGAATCCCTTCGAAGAACGAAGAATTCAACTTAAAATTTAAAAGATCGCAGTGCCTGTAAAGAAGCATCTAGTGAGGAGACTGATGAAGAGGTTTCTGCATGCCGGATCGCCCTCTCCGTTGTCCTCAAATGGAATTCCTATTAGAGTTAAAAGATATAAGCTAATTACCTCACGCAAGTCAGAATAATTTTGAAGGTCAACCTGTATAAAAATATGGCATAAATCTAAATTAACACATATTTGCTTAGGTTAGGAAGGTAGATATATATTCAACCTGCATTTTGAAGTTGTAAATTAAAATCGAGCAAAGAGAGAGAGAGAGAGAGAGAGAGAGAGAGAGAGAGAGAGAGAGAGAGAGAGAGAGAGAGAGAGAGAGAGAGAAGAGAGAGAGAGAGAGAGAGAGAGAGAGAGAGAGAGAAAAAAAAAAAAAAAAGAAGATTCAAAAGGAAATACTTCTTATTTTAGGAGCTTTTGTCTCAGCAAAAATGTTGGCGCTCTAAGGGGGAAAAAAGAGAAAAATGTCCTAGCCCCACTTATGCTTGAGTGAAATTTAAAATCACCAAAGTGTGATTTCTTGATATATGCATTACAATCTGAATTGTTTTCTATCATTTTTATAGTTTGGACGATGCTTTTAGTTTGTGCTAAAATTCCAATGGGGCTCGAACATTTCTAAAACAAATAGGAAGCAAAACATCTGCAGTACATTAAACACCCAAAGGATGTACAAACTACACAGTTGCAGTAGTACGATGTGAAGCACTTTTGCTACCTAGAAGATCAATTATGTGTTGTTGAATCAAAGTCAAAATCATTCATCACAAATTTTGAAAAGGGTACACACTCTTTTGATCCAGCAATTCATTAATTATATGGGAATCATTACCTGGAACGTGGAGTTAATTAGATTCCTATCTAACTGAATATGTTGAAAAATTATGCACGGATCATACTAACAAAAAAGGAAAAACCAGTTGAGATAATAGACTTACCCTAGCACGCATAGCAACAGCACGCCCACGGCCAACTCCAATAGCTGAGCCTTTGCCCTTCATAAGAGAAAAAAAAAAAATCTCCCTTAGAAACTTAAAATAAAATGCATTACTTACAAATGAGAATAGAAAAGATATACCTTAATTCTTGCATCCATGCGCTTGAACATGGGAGCATTTTTCAACATATCAGGAATTATTATAAACCTGCAAAAGAGAAATCATTTAAACAATCATCTTAAAAACAAACATTTGATAATTCAGGGTATAGTGAACATACCTGACTTTGCTACCTCGGATAAACACATGTTCAAGTGGTGAAACTTTTCCATCCTATCATGGAGATAGAAGTTTAAATAAGATAATAAACTGATAATAAGGCACAGAAGCATTTGTATCTATTCATGTCGAAGCATTAGTGTAGTTGTGGCTTATTGAACTGCTATTTGAGTTGTGCATATTTAAATCCCCTAAACAACTTCCCTCCATAGCAAAAGCAAAAGCTCCAAATAGGAGCTTCTGCTTTTTACATTAGGAGCTTCTGCATTTCATGTTCAGGATCAGATTTTAGCTACCCACCATAGTGTTGGGTTATGTATAATTGGATCTAAATAGGGAAAAAAATACCTAGAGGGGGGTGAATAGGTGTAAACAGTAAACACTCAAAAAATCATTGCGCAATAAAACCCAATGCGGAAATAAAAATAAACACGCAAGATTTTTACGTGGAAAAACTCCAAACCGGAGTAAAAAACCACGGGACCGATCACACGGCGAAATCCACTAGAATTAAAACACATACAAGGTGATTTACCGTACACACTTACGACTCAACCTTTTTCCATACGCTCCTAGTAGGTCTTCTCCGCTCGTTCCGCAACGCTTCTCGAATCCACGATCAGCGTCCAACGCCGAATCCACGGCGTCCAACGTCGAGTCCACGACGTCCAACCGAATCCACGGTCTTCACCCAGTAGCACGCTTCGAATCCACGAACGTACCTCGCTCCGAATCCACGAGAGCGGTTGCACCTTGAATCCACAAGGCCACGCGAGTCCACGCGCCGATTTTGGAAAAATCGTTGTTTTTGGGTGGTGATAATCCGCCGAATACTTAGATTAGAAATAGATCGGAAATACCATCTAAGTATTCATTAATTTGATTCTACTCAAAATCTGAGTTTGGAAAACCTAGAATCAAATTAATCAATATAGATGAAGAAACATAGAATTAAATCTATTGATTTCCTTTCTTCTCTGTCACGCCCCGAGACCGTCAATTTGAACAGTTCGGGCGCGCCAACAGACCCGCCAATCGGGCATGACCTTTCAAGACCCGAAAGGAACGGCTTATTCCAACAATTTTAATTCAATATAGCGGAAGAGTAAGCAATCAGAGGAGAGATGTCACGCCCCGGGGGTTCTAACGCGCGGAAGATGGAGCCACCTGTGCCCCTAAATTAACATGCTTATTTATTTTATTTTTTTTTTGAAAACAAGTCCGCCCCGGCGCGTGCACAGACCCGCCGCATATACAAATTCACTCTGCAAACGGGCAGAGTCTCCTTTGTATATGCACGGCGTCCTGATTACAAAGATCACATAAACATGCCTTTAACCACACTAGATCGATTGCCAATCACATACAACCATTTTCAACAACATACAATCAGTTTCCACAGTAATAAAGTGGCCGACTATTTTTGAAAGAATAAAACCACAGGGTTTTGAAAGCGATGCCCACCCGACATCAGGTTTTATAAAACTAGTTTCGAAATCACATAAATTCCCAGAATTTGAAATCGGTGCCCACACGGCACCCATATTTTTTTAAAACAGTTTTCACAACAGTTTTCTTGTTCCTCATTTGTAGTTTGAAAGCGGCCAAGCCAAAAAGTGAGAACAAAACACACATCCAAAAGGGTTGTCGAATAGCCCAACATCCACATCGATCCCACGGGGGTATCGCGATCCACAACTAGCTACAATGCGTAATGAAATGAACAAGGAAGGTAAAGCAAACCGTATCTGTGGCCCCACAGGGGCCAGAAGATCGCTCACGCGGCCTCACCAACGACCTAGCGCTCGGCCCTGGACGGACTGGGCGAACCTGTCACGGAGTGGGGAGTCAGTGACCAGAAATAATAATAAAAGCAATAAAGGCTAAAGTAAGGCAAACCCTGATAAGAACCAGAGCAGTCAACAATGAAGCACCCTGCGCAACCCACACAACGCAGAACCCCGTGCAACGATACCCTGCAGAACCTTGTGCAACCAAAACCGAGCACCTCCCCCGGCAACCCCACCGAGCACCTGCCTCGGAACCCTTGCCGAGCACCTGCCTCGGCCGCCGAGCACCCGCCTCGGCATCACCGCTCACACCCCCCACCCACGGGGGCCCCCATTCCTAACGTCACCATCACGTGGGGTACACGGGTCAACGTACCACTTTTCCGGAAAAGCACACCCTCGCGGTGGCCAAACCGCCGGTGTGCGTGTAGCAAAACAAGAGCCTCGACCGAGCACCAACCTCGGTTAATCGAACCGAGCACCAACCTCGGTAAACCCGACCGAGCACCTGCCTCAGCCGTCTCCCAGATCATGGTGTGTCGTCGAGCACAGCGACCCTTAGTCGCCATCGACGTGGTGATAATAAAACGTAAGCACAAGCGGGGGTTAGCAATATTTTAATGTGTTAAACCTTTGCTCTTACCAATTGTCCTCGCTTCCCGACTCAATAACTGTCGGGAAAGGAACCCACCTTTCGCCGTCCCACTGGTCACAACGATCACCGTCCTCGTCGCCCATACACTCCAAACAACCCTACAATTGTTCGGAGAGGCGAACCGCCCATCCAGTCTCCCGCCGCGACGATCATTAAACCCGGAGGTCCATGTCACCCCTTACAAGATATAAATAGCAAGAACGGGAACATACATAAAGACGTGCTAAGGGGTACCCACCTCGTGTGTGTCGCCCTGTGCTCGACTCGTCCGTGCCCGTGCACCTGTCGCTAACAACGTCCCGCACTCCTGTAGGAACAAGGCAAGTCAAGACTAAAAGGTCAAACACCGACACTGACCCTAGGCCGAAAAGAACGACCGCCGCGAACCCCGGCTCCGCGCGGCGGAGCTCCCTGCACGGCACCGGCCCGTGCGGCGGACGCTCGGCCTGCGGTCAGTCTCCTCCCCGCGCGGCCCCGACCCAATGCGGTGTCTCGACGGCGCGCTCGCTGCGCGGCGTGCGGCCTGCAGGCGGCCCGCCGCGCGGCACCAGCCCGCGCGACGCCCTCCTGCGGGCTGCGCCCGCGCGGCGCCCTCCTGCAGGCGGCCCGCGCGGCACCAGCCCCCGGGGTGCCAGCCTGCGGGCGGCGCCCGCACGGCGCGCCTGCCGCGCGGCGCCCCACCTGCAGGCGGCCCGCGCGGCACCTGCCGCGCGGCCCCGCCTGCAGGCGGCCCGTGCGGCACCTGCCCGCGCGGTGCCAGCCTGCGAGCAGCGCCCGCGCGGCGCGCCTGCCGCGCGGCGCCCCGACTGCAGGCGGCCCGCGCGGCGCCCCGCCTGCAGGCGGCCCGCGCGGCGCCTGCCCGCGCGGTGCCAGCCTGCGGGCGGCGCCCGCGCGGTGCCCCGCCAGCAGGCGGCCCGCGCGGCACTTGCCCGCGCGGTGCCAGCCTGCGGGCGGCGCCCGCGCGGCGCGCCTGCCGCGCGGTGCCAGCCTGCGGGCAGCGCCCGCGCGGCGCGCCTACCGCGCGGCGCCCCGACTGCAGGCGGCCCACGCGGCGTGGCGGCGGCGGCGGCGGCGGCTTGCCCCCTCCTCGCAGCGATGGCTCTCGAAAACCCACCCAACTCAAAGCCAAAAGCAACGGAAAACCAAACGCAATCAAGAACTCACCTTGATTCGCCGATAGAGGAGAAGGAGAAGGGGATCTTCCTCCCGTTACTCGGCCGGTCCCGCTAGCGAGAAGGTCCTGCTCAACCACCCAAATCACTACCGCTCCTTTTAGTACCGTGAAGGGAGAGGAACGGGGATCTCGTTTTCCACCTTCTTTTCCCCTCGGCCGTCTCCTCCTTGTCATAAGCTACGAGAGGAAAAGCAAAAGGAGGCGGAACAAAAGAAAACCCTAAGTCCCAAGTGCCCCAGCCCATCAGGTTAAATTCACCTCAAAAGTCGTGCGGATCGCCAGCACGGATCCCGAAGCGCGTACGGAGGGTTCAAACTTCGAAAATTAATTCTGGATGAACCGGGAGTCGGAAACTGAAACCGATCGCGTCCGCGCGCTCCGTTTCGCGAGCTCTACCGCCTAAAAAAGTCCCCGAGCCCCGACGAACTATCCGGAAAACACCAAAAATTAGTCCCTCGGTCGGACATCATAAGAAAAGGGGTAACGGGAAAAGTCAAAGAAAGGCCAGGTCTTACACCACTCACCGCTAAAAATAAGTTTCGTCCTCGAAACTTAACCCTCACCTGCGACGAAGAGGTCCGGGTAGCACTCCCTCATCTTTGACTCTAGTTCCCAAGTTGCCTCACGCTCTTCTTGATTGCTCCAAAACACCTTCACGTAGGGAATTGTCCGACTTCACAGCTTTTTGTCCTCTCGTGCTAGGATCCGCACCGACACTTCCTCGAAGCTCAGGTCCTCTTTAAGCTCAATTGCAGAGACGTCGAGCACTCGCGATGGATCAGGGAGATACTTCCGAAGCATGGACACGTGGAACACGTCATGAACTCGGTCGAGTCTCGGCGGTAGGGCGAGGCGGTAGGCCACCGGGCCGATGCGCTCCAAAATCTCGAACGGTCCCACATACCGTGGGCTCAGCTTGCCCCTCAACCCAAACCGCTTCACCCCCTTTGACGGTGAAACCCGCAACAGTACGTGCTCTCCCACCTGAAATTCCAAATTGCGGCGTCTCCGGTCTGCGTAGCTCTTTTGCCGGCTCTGAGCGGTCGCCAACCTCTGTCTGATGAGGCGTACCCTTTTCTTCTGTTTCCTCTACCAGGTTCGGTCCCAAGAGCTTTCGCTCCCCCAGGTCATCCCAGCAAATTGGGGATCTACAGCATCTGCTGTACACTGCCTCGTACGGCGCCATCCGGATGCTCGCCTGATAGCTATTGTTGTAGGCGAACTCCACAAGGGGTAGGTAGCGCGACCATCCGTCTCCCAAATCCAGCACGCAAGCTCGGAGCATGTCCCCGAGGATCTGAATCACCCGCTCGGATTGTCCATCTGTCTGGGGGTGAAAGGTTGAGCTGAAGTGAAGCTTGGTCCCCAAGGCTCGTTGTAGACTCTGCCAAAAGTTTGAAATGAACCTTGTGTCTCTGTCTGAAATAATCGAAGCTGGTATTCCGTGTAGCCTTAAAATCTCGCCGATGTAAACTTGAGCCAAACGATCGCGCGTCCAGGTCGTGTGGATGGGTAAGAAGTGAGCTGACTTTATTAGCCGATCCCCGATGACCCAGATAGCATCGTGTCCCTGCTGCGAACGTGGAAATCCGGTGACAGAGTTCATCGTGATTTGCTCCCATTTCCATTCGGGCACAGGTAGTGGTTGCAGTTTCCCCGCCGGTCGCTGGTGCTCGGCTTTACTGGTTAATCATCCAAACAACGAGCAGTGAACTGTGTTACATCCCCCCTCGGTTTAGTCCACCAAAGATTCTGCTTGAGGTCCTTGTACATCTTCGTGTCACCTGGACGCGCCGCATAGGGAGCGCAGTGTGCCTCTGACAATATCTCTTCCTTCAACTCTGGCAGCTCGGGAACGCAATTCCGCCCTCGAAAATGTATCGTGCCGTTCGCACTCGCCGAAAAGTCGCTCACGTGGTCAGGGGGGATTTGTCTCGAACAAGCTGTATCTGTGCGCCTGTCCTCAGGCCTCTCAGGATTTTTTTTCTAATAGGGTTGGCTTGACCATCAAGGATAAGAGTCGCGCGACCGTACCGGCCCTGCTGAGTAATCGCGCTTATCGATTCCTCCTCGATTTGACCCTCCCCGCTCAAGACATCCGCTCACATTCCCTGCGATCCTCGTTGCTGACACCATGTGCCCCAAAAAGCCCGCTTAGAGAAGTCAGAACTCACATTTCTTAGACTTAGCAAATAGCTTCTGGTCCCTGAGATTCTAGAAAGTAACCCGCAAGTGCTTCTCTCAGTTGGTTGAAGAGGTCACCAGTCCTGGGCTTGTCCTTCATTGTATCCTTGTTCATCTTCCTGTAGTTGATATGCCGGCGTAAGATTCTATCCTTCTTTCGCACGAAGAGGACGGGTGCGCCCCAAGGCGACACCCTCGGCTTGATGAACTCCTTGTCTAGAAAGTCTCTTAGTTGTGCCTGGTAGAAGCTCGAAAGAGAGGATGACCTCACGCAATGCTTCGAGGCACCCGAGTCATACCTCCCAACCCGCACCGAAGAGCCCCTAAAAGCCCAATACAACCAACCCGACAACAAGGGAAAGATCACACTAACACCCTCACAAGGCTTCGAGAGGTGCTAGCTAAGCAGGCTGGGTTACTAACTACCAGTAACCCTCCCCCGAGGGCAACGAATTCACCCGTCACCAACACGGACCGTTCCCACCCGTCACCCACACGGGCCACCTCCACCCGTCACCAACACGAGTCACAAGCTTGGAGCATAACCACCGTCCCGGATTACTCGCTCTGGCGGTCCGTCTGACCGGGCGACGGTCAAAACCAGAGTTAGGCTTCAGCTCTAAGGCCTACCACAAGGTCTACCCTACGGAAAGGGCTGCGTACAAGGCATCCTAGCCGAGAGTGACCAGTGCCAAAGCTCCAAGCAGTCGACTGATCCCCATGACCCACACCTGCCTCACGAGATCAACGACCCAAAATGCTCACAACTAAGCCTCATAAATATGCCCTGGTCACGGGAAGCTGGCGACAAGACTCACAAGGTCAGGTCCTACCTCCATCCCGACACCGACGAGGTGCGACCCTCCTGTGCAGAACGCAGGAACTCGACCCAGAGCTACCGGCATCACCCAGCGTCCAAAGCTAAACCTCCTAATAAAAGTCGCCACTCACGCGCACTTGCGTAAAGCGAGACACAGCTTCTCCAACCCAAAATCGAGCCCTAACAAACAAGATTTACTAGCCCTGGGGGTCTCCTTTTCAATCCAAAGGGGGACCCCAAGACCCCCATCACGTCGATCTCTACAACCATCACCGCGCCTACAGTAAAAAACCGAACTATGGGTAACAACCGTAGGGGAAGAGTCCCCGCTCCCACCCCTACCTTGTCCAAGACGCAAAACGAATCGGCCGACTGGCCGCTGTAGCCTAACACCCGATGACCCAGAAGGTACTACCTAGACAAAAGGTTATCCAGTTACTCCAGACCGACAAAACGGCCGACACACTAACAAACACCGGTGGGATACACTACCACCCGCCACCGTTACTAACAATGACCAGAGCGTCGGCAGAGAAAAGGGGTTCGGGAAAACGAAAACCGTCGCAACGATCTGCGGTACTAACAGCCGCAGCAAGTGCAAGAACACCGTCAGCAGACCCACCGTGTCCTGTGCTGGTTGCCTAATCCACTGATTCCTAGCAACCATCAAGGCCCCGGTGGCAGCCGGCCCCGACCCCAACCCCCAAATCAACCCGACTACACTAGCACAACACCCGAGCTAAACCGAAAAACCAAACTTGACAATCCCGCACTCTCGCATCTCTACGCGTCTATACCCTGATCATTTCATTGGTTAGTAGCTAGTGATGATGTACCCCGTGGATGTTGGACAGCGTCTACTGTGGTTAAAGTTGTTTCTCTCTGATACCATCTCAATCTGTCACGCCCCGGGGGTTCTAACGCGCGGAAGATGGAGCCACCTGTGCCCCTAAATTAACATGCCTATTTATTTTATTTTTTTTTTGAAAACAAGTCCGCCCCGGCGCGTGCACAGACCCGCCGCATATACAAATTCACTCTGCAAACGGGCAGAGTCTCCTTTGTATATGCACGGCGTCCTGATTACAAAGATCACATAAACATGCCTTTAACCACACTAGATCGATTGCCAATCACATACCACCATTTTCAACAACATACAATCAGTTTCCACAGTAATAAAGTGGCCGACTATTTTTGAAAGGATAAAACCACAGGGTTTTGAAAGCGATGCCCACCCGACATCAGGTTTTATAAAACTAGTTTCGAAATCACATAATTCCCAGAATTTGAAATCGGTGCCCACACGGCACCCATATTTTTTTAAAACAGTTTTCACAACAGTTTTCTTGTTCCTCATTTGTAGTTTGAAAGCGGCCAAGCCAAAAAGTGAGAACAAAACACACATCCAAAAGGGTTGTCGAATAGCCCAACATCCACATCGATCCCACGGGGGTATCGCGATCCACAACTAGCTACAATGCGTAATGAAATGAACAAGGAAGGTAAAGCAAACCGTATCTGTGGCCCCACAGGGGCCAGAAGATCGCTCACGCGGCCTCACCAACGACCTAGCGCTCGGCCCTGGACGGACTGGGCGAACCTGTCACGGAGTGGGGAGTCAGTGACCAGAAATAATAATAAAAGCAATAAAGGCTAAAGTAAGGCAAACCCTGATAAGAACCAGAGCAGTCAACAATGAAGCACCCTGTGCAACCCACACAACGCAGAACCCCGTGCAACGATACCCTGCAGAACCTTGTGCAACCAAAACCGGGCACCTCCCCCGGCAACCCCACCGAGCACCTACCTCGGAACCCTTGCCGAGCACCTGCCTCGGCCGCCGAGCACCCGCCTCGGCATCACCGCTCACACCCCCCACCCACGGGGGCCCCCATTCCTAACGTCACCATCACGTGGGGTACACGGGTCAACGTACCACTTTTCCGGAAAAGCACACCCTCGCGGTGGCCAAACCGCCGGTGTGCGTGTAGCAAAACAAGAGCCTCGACCGAGCACCAACCTCGGTTAATCGAACCGAGCACCAACCTCGGTAAACCCGACCGAGCACCTGCCTCAGCCGTCTCCCAGATCATGGTGTGTCGTCGAGCACAGCGACCCTTAGTCGCCATCGACGTGGTGATAATAAAACGTAAGCACAAGCGGGGGTTAGCAATATTTTAATGTGTTAAACCTTTGCTCTTACCAATTGTCCTCGCTTCCCGACTCAATAACTGTCGGGAAAGGAACCCACCTTTCGCCGTCCCACTGGTCACAACGATCACCGTCCTCGTCGCCCATACACTCCAAACAACCCTACTATTATTCGGAGAGGCGAACCGCCCATCCAGTCTCCCGCCGCGACGATCATTAAACCCGGAGGTCCATGTCACCCCTTACAAGATATAAATAGCAAGAACGGGAACATACATAAAGACGTGCTAAGGGGTACCCACCTCGTGTGTGTCGCCCTGTGCTCGACTCGTCCGTGCCCGTGCACCTGTCGCTAACAACGTCCCGCACTCCTGTAGGAACAAGGCAAGTCAAGACTAAAAGGTCAAACACCGACACTGACCCTAGGCCGAAAAGAACGACCGCCGCGAACCCCGGCTCCGCGCGGCGGAGCTCCCTGCACGGCACCGGCCCGTGCGGCGGACGCTCGGCCTGCGGTCAGTCTCCTCCCCGCGCGGCCCCGACCCAACGCGGTGTCTCGACGGCGCGCTCACTGCGCGGCGTGCGGCCTGCAGGCGGCCCGCCGCGCGGCACCAGCCCGCGCGACGCCCTCCTGCGGGCTGCGCCCGCGCGGCGCCCTCCTGCAGGCGGCCCGCGCGGCACCAGCCCGCGGGTGCCAGCCTGCGGGCGGCGCCCGCACGGCGCGCCTGCCGCGCGGCGCCCCACCTGCAGGCGGCCCGCGCGGCACCTGCCGCGCGGCGCCCCGCCTGCAGGCGGCCCGTGCGGCACCTGCCCGCGCGGTGCCAGCCTGCGAGTAGCGCCCGCGCGGCGCGCCTGCCGCGCGGCGCCCCGACTGCAGGCGGCCCGCGCGGCGCCCCGCCTGCAGGCGGCCCACGCGGCGCCTGCCCGCGCGGTGCCAGCCTGCGGGCGGCGCCCGCGCGGTGCCCCGCCTGCAGGCGGCCCGCGCGGCACTTGCCCGCGCGGTGCCAGCCTGCGGGCAGCGCCCGCGCGGCGCGCCTGCCGCGCGGTGCCAGCCTGCGGGCAGCGCCCGCGCGGCGCGCCTGCCGCGCGGCGCCCCGACTGCAGGCGGCCCACGCGGCGTGGCGGCGGCGGCGGCGGCGGCTTGCCCCCTCCTCGCAGCGATGGCTCTCGAAAACCCACCCAACTCAAAGCCAAAAGCAACGGAAAACCAAACGCAATCAAGAACTCACCTTGATTCGCCGATAGAGGAGAAGGAGAAGGGGATCTTCCTCCCGTTACTCGGCCGGTCCCGCTAGCGAGAAGGTCCTGCTCAACCACCCAAATCACTGCCGCTCCTTTTAGTACCGTGAAGGGAGAGGAACGGGGATCTCGTTTTCCACCTTCTTTTCCCCTCGGCCGTCTCCTCCTTGTCATAAGCTATGAGAGGAAAAGCAAAAGGAGGCGGAACAAAATAAAACCCTAAGTCCCAAGTGCCCCAGCCCATCAGGTTAAATTCACCTCAAAAGTCGTGCGGATCGCCAGCACGGATCCCGAAGCGCGTACGGAAGGTTCAAACTTCGAAAATTAATTCTGGATGAACCGGGAGTCGGAAACTGAAACCGATCGCGTCCGCGCGCTCCGTTTCGCGAGCTCTACCGCCTAAAAATGTCCCCGAGCCCCGACGAACTATCCGGAAAACACCAAAAATTAGTCCCTCAGTCGGACATCATAAGAAAAGGGGTAACGGGAAAAGTCAAAGAAAGGCCAGGTCTTACAAGAGATCTATGAATTTAAACTTCCAATCATTCAAACAAATAGTTAGAAGAAATGAAAGTACATCACTTGAGCGAAAACAAATACTTTTGTTTATAATACAACTCTCTTTTAACATGCAACTACAATACAAATTACATCCATTTTTTTTTTTTCTTTTTCCAACATGAAACTTGAACATTTAAAGATTACATTGTTGCTCACATACAAAAGTTCGCTCAAGAAAATAAAACTCCAAAATGGTACTGGCGACTCTAGACTGCTAGGTCGCTACTCTGCTGGGCTCTTGCCCCTGTCGCGTGCCTCGCTCGATGTACCTGGACCTGTGGGGATGTCACCCAAAGGGTGTGAGAACTACAACGAAGTTCCTAGTGGGTTCAACCACCGAGAGAAAATGCCCTGCACCGCTTAGTCTAATGGAAGCAATATAATAGAGAATGAAATACAGTAATAAAAGCTGTAAATCTTAGCTAGCATGCTTAACACTTTACCTTTACCATGACATATCTTATGTCGTTGTAGGATACCATTCTAACCAACCACTTACTTGACCAACCACTTTCTTTACTTTTCTTTGTGTTTTAATTAAAGTTGCTAACCCTCGGAGAATCTTGCCCAACGGGCCCTAGCCCGGCAGACATGCTGCCAAAAGATAAGTCCTCTAAGGTTGCCGATAACACCCGCAAGTGTTACCCCGTCCTACGGGAGAAACGTCCCGAACGGGTCTCTACCCGAGAGAGGGACACTGCCTGCTACTCCAACATGGGCCGCGTTTCACCCCCGTAGGTACGCCCGTTTTATTATCTCTTTTATTGCTTTTGCACTTAGCCTCTTTTCTCTTTAGGCCTTTGCCTTTCTCTTTGCTCTTTAGCACTCAGCTTCCTTTTCATTCGAGCTCGTAGCTCACATTGCCTCTTGGCCATTTTCTTTCTTTTCAATTAAGCTTTTAGCTTATCTTTTCATGTACTCAATACCTTTACCCTAGGTCCATGCCTCAAGGTAACAGAAGTCCCTTGGACTTAGTCTTTCTTTACTTTTATTATACTCAAGTTGAAGTTAAAGTGTAGGTGTATTAACCCAATTCCTATGACGATTCTAGGGATTTCATTCACTTTGGATTTTAACCTCAACTATACTATGATTCCCTTAGAGACATAACTCTAAATTAAGCCCTACTTCCATGTACTCACATAATTGACTCAAGCAAAATGCCACTCGTGAAATCCTATAGTGAATGCCACACATTAGAGCCTAATATAAGTTTTCTCCTAAGTCGAGATTTCCACATGCCATAATTCACTTCTACATAAGCATGAAAATACAATCCTAGCCACTCTATTAACATGCTTCTAAGGAAAAGCAAAAGATAAGGGGAGAGGTCACCCTCGCTCGATAGAATCCCCCACCTTTAGTCGCTCTTGCAAGGATAAGATGGGTTGACCTTCTATTCTCCAAGAAATCCCTAAATTCATAATGAAACCAATTAGGAATCACTTTCATACTCTTTTTTTTTTTTTTTTAATTCCACACAACTATAAAAGAGAATCCTAGGTTTACTCTTTATTTCTTTCTATGGGTTCATTTTGACCAATAAGGAAAGAAAGTTGCAAAAATCCCTTATTAGCATACTCTTGTAATAGGGATATTTTGGTCTCTTTAATATTTTAATCTTTAAAAGAAAATCCTAAACATGATGTAACCATGAAGGAAATTATCTCATTGTCATTTTAATTCCACAAGAGTTCAAAGACTAGAACCCTAGAATTTTAACCTTACCTCTTTGGGTATTCTTTTGACCAAAAGAGAAGCAATGAAAGCTAATGTTTCACTTTGCTTTTAAAAGAGACCAAAAATTGCCCTCTTGATCTTCAAGACTTTCCCTAGAATGAAAAGGGAAATCATGAAGCAATTTCTTTCCATGATTCTCTAACTCCATAAAATTATAAAACTAAAACCCTTTTTAAAACATAAAAGGGAGAATTCCTTAATTGACTCTCTTTTTGGATCAATTTGAAGGGAATAGGAAAGAAAGTCCCATTCTTGTCACGTTCGCCAAAGAGAAATTTTGATCTCTTGGTCTCCAAGGTTTTCCTAAAAGAGAAGCAAGTCATGAAGCAATGACTCTTATGATCTAATATTTCCATAAAATTTAACTAGAAACCCCTTTGACAACTTAAAGGGAAAACCCCTATTTGGTCAATTTCCCCATCAAAAGGCTAAATTTTTATCGGTTCATAAAAAAATGGAGGAGAATAATCATCTCATGGCATGTTGCCAAAAAGAAACTTGCACAACTCGATCCGGGGTCAAAATGCTCTCAAAAATTTGAGAAAAGCTCAATTTGAGCTATTTCCCCCAATTTGCCGATTTTGCTTCTGGCAAAAATCGAGAGTTGCATTTTTCTCATTGGAGAAAAGAGAAGAGAAGAAGTTTCTATCTTTCTTCTTTTCTTCTTTTCTTTTCTTTCTTTTTCCTTCTCTTTTCTTCTTCTCTTTTCTTCTTCTCTTCCTTTCTTTCCATTCTTTCTTCTTCTTTTTTTTTTGTAAGGATGCCCTGCTGCTGGGCAGCAGCAGTTGCAGCCCCAGCAGCTGCGCAAATGGCTGCTGCTTGGCTGCAGCAGCAGCCAAGCAGCAGCATGCTAGGCTGCAGCTGGTTGGCTGCTGCAGCAATGCTTGCTGCTGGCAGCAGCAAGGCTGCAGCCTCCCACCTCTCCCTTTTTTCTTTTGTTTTCTTCCCCTTTCCTGCCAAGAGAGAGAGAGAGAGAGAGAGAGAGAGATATTACCTTCTTCTTTTCTTTCTTCCTTCCTTCCTCCTTTCTTCTTTCTTCCTTCTTCTTTCTTTCTTTCTTCTCCTTTCTCCTTTCCTCCTCCTTTCTCTCTTTCGTTTCTTGTTTCAGCTGAGAGAGGGAGAGAGAGTGAGAGGGGGGGGTTTCAAGTGGGAGAGAGAGAGAGCATTTAATTTCTGCAGAGGGTGGTTGGAGGGGGGGTGAATTTACTTGTTTGCCCCCAAATTTCAAAAGAATTCCAAAACTGTCCACTTTCCTGCAGTTTTTCCTGCAGTGGGCCAAAATCGGATACCCCTCTTTCACTATGTTTTGCCGTCAACCGATAAAATGGAGCAGCAATTTTTCTTCTCCCCTTTAATCTACAAATTTTTCTTAAACTTCCCACGATTTTGTTTAAATTTTTGGGCTACTCTAAGCCCTCGGAAGAGGGCCCCGAAAAAGCTTCGCGATCAACCGCGCTGTTAAAACTGCAGTTTCAGAATTCACGAAGCATTTTTCTTCGCTTCGTTCTCCAATTTTTCCTTAATCGCTCACCTTGTCACTTGACCCCTTTTAATCATAAAACTTTTCTGGGACACTCCACGATTTCTTTTAAATTTTTGGGATACTCTAAGCCCTCGAAAGAGAGCCCCGAAAAAGCTTCGCGATCAACTTCACTGTCAAAAACTGCAGTTTCAGAATTCACGAAGCATTTTTCTTCGCTTCGTTCTCCAATTTTCCTTTAATCGCTCACCTCAGTTTTTCACCCCTTTTAATGAGGAAACTTTTGTGAGACACTCCAGGATTTCTTCTAAATTTTTTGACTATTCTAAGTCTCCGAAACAGGGCTCCGAAAATGCTTCGTGATCACAAATTTCAGAAATTCCAGAATTTTGCTAAGTCCTCGGGGTTCAAGTCACTTTTCGACCCGATGCCCTTCGCGTCGGCCCGAAACGCACCGAACTCGACTGTAATCATATTTAAAATATGTTACAAGTCTTCTCGCCGCATTTCGCCATTTTGCGAATTCGGCAAACGTGGGTCTACATTTTACAAGCTTGAAGCTTCGATTTCCAACTACAACTCACTTTTCGACTCAACGGCTTTTGCGTCGATTCGAAATGCTTCCAACTCACTTGTAATTACATTTGAAATGTGTTACAAGTATTTTTGCTGAGTTTCGCCATTTTGCGAAAATCGCGGAACAAGGACTTAAGCTTCACAATTGAAGCTTCAAATTCTCAACTCCAACTCACTTTTCGACTCGACCACTTTCGCATCGATTCGAAATGCCTCCAACTCACTTGTAATTACATTTGAAATGTGTTACAAGTATTCTTGCTGAGTTCCGCCATTTCGCGAAAATCGTGGAACAAAGACTTAAGCTTCACAATTGAAGCTTCAAATTCTCAACTCCAATCACTTTTCGACTCGACGACTTTTGCATCGATTTGAAATGCCTCCAACTCACTTGTAATTACATTTGAAATGTGTTACAAGTATTTTTGCTGAGTTCCGCCATTTTGTGAAAATCGGTGCACTACATTCTCCCCTCCTTTAGGAGTTTCGTCCGCGAAACGAAAACCCACATACCCTAGGATTTATTCCTCAAATAGCCGAGGGTAGTGCTTCCGCATCACGGCCTCAGGCTCCCACGTGGCTTCTTCTTCGTTGTGCCTCGTCCAAAGCACTTTCACATAGGGGATGGAGCGGTTCCTTTGCTTTCTTTCACGCCGATCTGCAATCTTATACGGGAACTCATCATAGCTCATGTCCTCCCGTAGATCAAGCGGTGGGTAGTTGATTATGTGCCTCGGGTCATGGACATACTGGCGAAGTTGTGATACATGAGATACGTCATGAATTCCTGCCAAGTCTGGGGGTAATGCCACTTTATAGGCCACCGGGCCAACCTGCTCTAATATTTCATAAGGACCAAGGAAGCGAGGGTTTAACTTTCCCTGCATCCCAAATCGCACTACTCCCTTTGTGGTCGACGCCTTCAAAAATACATGATCCCCGACCTCAAATTCTAGGTCGTGCCGCCATTTGTCTGCACAGCTCTTCTGCTGACTTTGCGCCATCACTAGACGTTGTCGCGCAATTTGCATCTTTTTCTCGGCTTCTTGCAATACATCCGGACCCAGTGATGACCTTTCGCCGACCTCGCTCCAATGTAATGGAGACCGGCACTTCCTGCCGTATAACGCCTCGAAAGGCGCCATCCTAATGCTGGACTAGTAGCTGTTATTGTAGGCGAACTTTGCCATGGGTAAACACCGCTGCCACCCTGAGCCATAATCTAGGACACACGCCCTAAGCATATCTTCGAGGATTTAATTGGTCCTCTCAGATTGACCATCTCTCTGAGGATGATACACTGTAGTGAAATCCAGACGTGTCCCCAAGGTCTCGTGGAAGCTCTTCCAAAATTGTGACACGAATCGGGGGTCTCGATCCGACACTAAAATCCTTTGCAACGCCGCCCTCCCCATCAGACCTTACCTTTTGGAGCTTTTCATCGGTCGCTTGCTTTTCTTTAATTCTCTCCAACAATGAGGTTACACAGTAAGTGTCATAAGCCTCGCGGGTGCACCGAGAGCCACAACCTCCAAGCCAAACCATCGTATTTCGGATTGCAACGTGTATTGGTCGGTAATGGCCATGGCGAGATTCTCCACGTATTTCCTGCTTAACGCATCGACCACCACATTTGCTTTCCCCGGGTGGTACAAGATGCTAACATCATAGTCTTTAAGAAGCTCCAACCATCAACGCTACCTCAGGTTTAATTCCTTCTGAGTGAACAAATACTTGAGGCTTTTGTGATCCGTGTAAATCTCACAATGTTTCCCGTAGAGGTAATGCCGCCATAGCTTCAATGCAAAATTTATCGCGGCAAGCTCGAGGTCGTGGGTGGGGTAGTTCTTTTCATAACTCTTCAGCTGCCGGGAGGCATAGGCTATAACCCTCTCGTCCTGCATAAGTACACACCCCAGACCACTCTCTGAGGCATCACTATACACCACAAACTTTTTCCCGCAATAGGTAAAGCAAGGATTGGAGCCGATGTCAACTTGTTCTTGAGCAACTGGAAGCCTCTTTCACAAGCATCGCTCCAAATGAACTTAGCCCCTTTTCTTGTAAGGCCGGTGAGTGGAATGGTAATTTTGGAAAACCCTTCCACGAACCGCCTATAATAGCCCGCGAGTTCGATAAAGCTTCGAAGCTCGGTGACATTGGTTGGTCGGGGCCAATCCTTCACTGCTTCAATTTTCTTGGGATCCACAGATACCCTTGCCTCAGAAATCACATGTCCTAAGAATGCCACTTCCCGGAGCCAACATTCGCATTTCTTCAACTTCGCGAACAGGCACCGTTCCCGAAGCACTTGTAAAACCTGTCGTAGGTGATCGTCGTGCTTGTCATCACTTCGGGAGTAGACCAAAATGTCGTCAATGAAGGCCACGACAATCAATCAGGAAAGGCTGAAAGACGCGGTTCATTAAATCCATGAATGCCGCCGGGGTATTAGTCAACCCGAAAGGCATTATAGTGAATTCGTAGTGTCCATACCGCATTCTATTTTTTTATTTTTATTTTTTTTTGAACATTCTCCGACTAAATCTTCAACTGGGGTATCCCGATTGAAGATCAATCTTCGAAAATACTCGGGAACCCTGCAACTGGTCGAATAAACCATCGGTCCGCGACAATGGATATCGGTTTGATCGTCAATTTGTTGAGCTCCCGATAGTCCACACCTAGCCGAAGTGATCCGTCCTCTTCCTCCACCGCCCTATTCGCTTGACTTGGAGAGCGAACGCCAATCCAAGATCCCAACTATTCCACACGCCACTTGCGCTCTCAACCACGAGTTCTCAGCCAACCCGTTTATTTCAAACTACTGACAGGCCCACAGACCACGGTCTAATGCAGCATATAGCCTAACCTTCCATTCGATATCACGCACCGTCTCTAACTAGCATGCAGACCCAATCATCATACGGTCAGATCCTCGTTAGGACTACCGCACTAACACTCCGACTAGGAGTAACAGTATCTCAATCATCACCAGCCCTATGGCCTGGTCACGACCACACTCTCTGTGTACTGACACCTTGAGGCTCACGCGTGGCACTCCACATTTCCGGGTCATCGCTCGGACTACCGCCCGACCAAAACTCTATCATGCCCCGCCCTCAGGTCTCGGGCCACTGTCTCTCACAGCCGATTGCGCCTGCCCACATGGCTACAGGCTACACAGTCATCATATATGGTCCAGGCACGGATCGTCCCTCAACGAACCCACTAAGCGTCGCCACGTGACTACTATTTTTCACCGAGCAAAACCCACTCGCTAGTCGTCAATCTACGACACAAACTCTCTATCGACTCCTATCACACTTAGCAAACGCTAAGGTGCCACTTAACCAGCTCTTTCTGGCTAAAGGGTACCTGTGCTCCATGAGCACCCACAAAATTGTGCGTCTTACGCCTCTATGTCAACTCGTAGAATCCACGATGTTAAGCGATTTGCTTAAGCACACCCATGGTACCTGTGCATTTCCCCAACTGGGTGGAGGCACCACAATAATAGTTCTCCAATTTTGGCAACTAACACGCGAACCCTTCGTGGCAACCCTTGCCGTTATACCGATCCATCGGACCAGCACCACAAGACTCCCGCTCTATCGAGAGGTTCTCACATCCTGAAGCCTACCCTGGGCCTCACCAACGCACTATGCGGTGTTACGGCATTTTGGTGTTGGCATATTTCGTGAGTCAAGTCAGTAAGTTGAGTCGGAGTCTTGAAGTGATCAAATTGTCAATCAGCAATCGAAGACTCAGAGAAGAGCTCAAGTTGACACTCAGTGTTTTGAGTCTTGAAGATTGAAGGTGAAGAATTGTGGATCAATTACATCAATCTCAAGAAAAAGTATTCGGATTGATCAGGTATGTTTAACTAAATAATTTTGGTGATCCGAATACTTCTTATAGTGTAGAAACACTTGGATGAATTTTTTATTGCATAAAAATCAAAAACTGGACATGGGACATGTTCAGGATCCGGATCAGACAATCCAATCCGGATCCCGAAGGGTGTTGTTCATTGGCAAATCCGATCCGGATCAAAGGCCAATTCCGATCCGGATCCCGAACATGGGATTTTGCTGAAATGTATGAACGATCCGGATCGGGCTTTGCAATCCGGATCCCGAACCCTTGTTTTTCTGGAATTGTCTATCACGTTACGACGATCCGGATCGCAGTAATTCCGATCCGGATCGCCGTCCTGAAAAACTCCAGATAAGGTAAGTTTTTGATTCTTATCTCTTTCCAAAGGTTTCTAAACTATAAATAGACATTTAGGGTTTCTCAAAAACGAGGGATCAAGACCGATCATTTATAAAACACTTGAGAGCAACCCTAGAGGCTAGGTTTTTATCGTTCTTCTTTATAGCCTCTTTTAGGTCAATTCGATGGTTCTTCCAAGAACATATCTTTTGTCGAATTGATCTAATCTTTGCTTAGAGATTTCTCCCATGGATCTTCATTGATAATCTAAGCAAAGGATCACCATCGAAGCCTATATTCTTACCGGCTGAGTTTGCGTCGTGGATTCGACGTGGCACCGTGGATTCGGTGTGTTGAAGGCGTTTCGTGGAGTCGAAACGTGTGCTCGTGGATTCGAGTGGCGTTCGTGGATTCGAACGTGTGCAGTGGACGTGCAATCGGTGGAGCGCAAGGTCCGAAGAACTTGAAGGAGGGGTCGAGTCCGTGGAGTCGGTAATCACCTTGTTATTCTTCATTCTTAGTGGATTGTTATTGCGTGTTGGTCCCGTGGTTTTTCTCCTGGATTGGAGTTTCCACGTAAATCTCGGTGTGTTGATTTTTATTTCCGCATTGGTTTTTTATTTTGCACTGAGATTTGATTTTTAAATATTACACCTATTCACCCCCCTCTAGGTGTTTGATAGTACCTATTTAGATCCTTGTGGATCCTTAAATAACTCTACAATTGGTATCGGAGCGGGTTTTAGGTTTATCTATCATGTCGGGTGAAAGTGGTAATATTTTTAGACCTCCTCTTTTTGATGGGACCAATTATGCATATTGGAAAGTGCGGATGAGAGCTTTTCTCATCTCAATTGATGAGCGTGTTTGGCAAACCGTTGAATACGGTTGGGTGCATCCTGTTGAGGAAGTAGGAAATTCTACTACCCCAAAACCTCGCTCTAGATGGTCCAAAGAGGAAATCGAAAGATCTTCTTACAATGGGAAAGGTATGAACGCTTTATATAATTCTCTTTCCTCGACTGAGTTTACAAGAATTTCCGCGTGTGAAACCGCGAAGGAAATTTGGGATATTCTCAAAAATACACATGAGGGTACTAATCTTGTAAAAATTCAAAAGCTCCAGATGCTTACAAGTCAATTTGACTCTATTCATATGGAAGAGCATGAATTGTTTACAGATTATTACACTAGACTTCAAGATGTAATTAATACATGTGCTAATTTAGGAGAAAAGATCCCGGAGTCGAAAATTGTAAGAAAGATTCTTCGGACTCTTCCGGAACGGTTTAGGGCAAAGGTTACCGCCATTGAAACCGTTAGTCATCCGGATGAGATGAGTGTAGAGGAATTAGTAGGTGCTTTGCAAACTTATGAGATGACTTTTCCTACTAATCAAGTTTCTTCCAAGTCTTCTTCTAAGCTTACAGGTATTGCATTCAAATCAACAAAGGAAGAAGATAGCGAATCAAGTTCCGACGATGAAATCTCTTTAGCCGAGTTTGAAGAACAATTGGCGCGGATCACAAAGAAATTTCGTCGGAAATTTTGGAAGAATCGAACCGATGGATCTTCATCCACGAAACCATCTAAAGGATCATCGGGTTCTAAATCCTCTAAACTCAAAGGCGTTGCAAAACCTTCTAAAGAAAAAGAAAAAGATGATTTCGAAGGGGAAATCCGATGTTATCGATGCAAAGGCTACGGCCATATTTCAACGGATTGTCCTTCTAAGAAATCATACAAAAAGAAGGCTTTGCAAGCAAAAACTTGGGACGATTCTAGTTTCGATGAATCGACCTCAAGTGAAGAGGAAAAAGAAAAAGTTGTTGCTTTTCATGCCTCTCAAATTCCCTCTTCTAATTTGTGCTTATCATCTTTAGTCACTGACTCTATTCCTTTGATTTTGCATGAAACATCAACATCCGAGGAGAGTCATCAAGTGAGGGGGAGTCGGACGAAGAAGAACTCGTTGAGGCATACCAACAACTTCTTGCGGAATCAAAGAAGATGGCCAAGCATATCAAGAAGTTGAGGAAGCAACGACTTGAGGTTCAAGACGAGAATCAAGCTTTAAAGATCAAACTTCATGATCTCGAGGAGGAACAAGGACGGTTATTGGATAACAATAAAATCCTCCAAGAAAAGTTAAACCAATCGGAGACGAACGCAAAATCATATGTGGACAAGATTGATTTTCTTGAAAAACAGTTTGAGGAGATTCATGTCACCAACCAAACTTTGACCAAGCAAGTTCATCAACTCAAATCCGACATACAAAGGCTTTCAACCGGTTCCAAGAAACTTGATTGTATGTCCGGATTAGGTCAAACAAGCAAGGTTGGTTTGGGATTTAAAAAGAACCAAACTGTGAAGGCTTCAAGTTCCACAATGAAATTGAAAGGAAGAACTTGTCACCTATGTGGACTTGAAGGACACTTGGTGAAGAATTGCCCGAAAAAGAGAAAGAAAAATCCTTCGGCAACTTCATCTACGGAGCGGACTCAACGGAATCAAAAGACACATCAAGTCAAAGGAGTTCACTCAACCCACCAAAGGTCCGAGCCACAACATCAATCATACAAGTGGATTATTGCGAGGCAAAGACCTAAGGTGGATCAACAGTCAAAGCGGACAACCCCCGGCCACAACGAATCAAGACAACCCAAAATCCAGCGATTTTGGATTCGGAAAGGTGATATCTTTCCTTGTCTTAAGTTCTAAATAGCTTATGACTGTATGTAATGCTTTGATTGGTTTTCCCTTCATATTTTCTTAATCTTTGCATTACATGTTTTTCAATGCTCTTTGTTTTTATACTTTGTTTTTGAACAAAAGGGTTTTTATTGAACAAGTGCATTGAATAAAAAGGGCTTCACGTTCATTCACTCCAAATTAATTTTATATGGATTATCAACTTTACTCCATAATCATAATCTTGAAGATACTTCATTATAGGAGTTTTTTAATTGAGCATTGGTCATATTGACTTTAATTGCATCTTTTCACGCATTTAGAAATTTATTATGCTTTTGATGTCATAATATTTCATTGTTGCAATGATCATTTATGTTAATTAAACCATCTTTTAAGTGATCAAAGTCAATTTCTCTCTCAATGATCTCTTGGTATAGTCATTATCTTATTTGATTGCTTAGTCGAGTATGAATGCGAGATCAATTTTTGGTTGAATACCTTATATATTAAATAATTGATAGCCAATTGAGGGGGAGTCAAAGAAAAGTAAAATGCTCAAAAGATGTGGAAAGAGTTACATCCCAATGAGGAGTGTGAAAACTACCACCACATGGAGAGAAAAAGAAAAAGAAAAAGATACCCCATGTATGCAAAGCAAATTTTTGTTTTAAAATGATGATGAAATGCATATTGAAATACTTGACTCTGTCAAATTTCAAGGTTGGTATAAGGTGGGATTTTTGATAAAAGATGCTCAAAGAGCCACTCCTTCAACAGATTGTCTAGATATATTATCTAACTTATCTGGGATTTCAAACATCTATTGATCTTGGTATTTCATTTTCTTTACCAAAATTGATGATTTGATAAAGGCATTACGCATAAGATCAGGTTAGATGTGATTGAAGTTGTTCAACTTTAAGAGTTTTAATTTCCATAAATTTTTGTTTCATTTTTGAGTATTTTTGATAGATTTGGTATAATCTATTTCTTGTTGTATGAAACGATGATTTTTGTTTAAAGTTGATGCGCTAAAGTGCTTACACACTTTTTCTGATCATATACCTCAATCTCAAGAAAGGGTAGAATTCAAGATTGATGTCATTTGGAAATCTCCGTAAGTCATCTTTGTAAATCCGGTACATCTTGATAGAGTTTGGATCTCAAGATTATTTTTGATGACTTGTGTTTGATGAATATAACATGAAAAACTGTTTATAATATTTTATCTTTGTTTTCATGATTTAGGAGTAAATCTTTTAATTTTGTGAAATTAATTGGATTGAATGGCATCTGTGTGAATTCGTTGTTTAAAGCACTTAAATTGATTTCTTGATGGAATACAAATCGGTATTTGAAAAGATTCTAAAATCTGGATTTGTTTCAAGAAATTATTTGATTTTTGCTTTCTGGTACCGGTACACAATCTGCGTTTTTGTTATATACCGGAACTGAGCTTTTATCTCTCTTTCTCTATTAACTAATGTTGTTAGTGATTTCCTTTTGTCTAGTATGTTCACTGTTTGACAATTTGTGACAAAAAGGGGGAGAACAGAAAATAATGATCGTATCACAAAGTGGGAGAACATAAATGCTCAAGACAGGGGGAGAACATGGAGAACATGGAGAACATGGAGAACATGTTAGAGATGCTCAAGATAGGGGGAGATAAAGATTGAAAGAGCCGAAAAACAAAAGAACCAAAAGGACGAATCAAATGTAGGATTTTAATTTCTAACGACTAACGTTTGATTTTGTTTGGAGTTTTGTTTTGCAGGAATTACATCACTTTAAGACTCCAAGTCCTAAGTCATAGAGTATGTTCTAGGACTGTTTGGTTCAAATGTAATTTTGTATTTATTGGATCTTTCACGCAAAGAAAATCAATGTTTTGGTGATAACATTGAATTTCGATTTTTTGGTTTAAGATGAGTGACTTGAGCGTTTTTATGTATTTTTGGGTTTTGTCACGAAATTGCCAAAGGGGGAGATTGTTACGGCATTTTGGTGTTGGCATATTTCGTGAGTCAAGTCAGTGAGTTGAGTCGGAGTCTTAAAGGGATCAAATTGTCAATCAGCAATCGAAGACTAGAGAAGAAGAGCTCAAGTTGACACTCAGTGTTTTGAGTCTTGAAGATTGAAGATGAAGAATTGTGGATCAATTACATCAATCTCAAGAAAAAGTATTCAAAAGGATCAGGTATGTTTAACTAAATAATTTTGGTGATCCGAATACTTCTTATAGTGTAGAAACACTTGGATGAATTTTTATTGCATAAAAATCAAAAACTGGACATGGGACATGTTCAGGATCCGGATCAGACAATCCAATCCGGATCCCGAAGGGTGTTGTTCATTGGCAAATCCAATCCGGATCAAAGGCCAATTCCGATCCGGATCCCGAACATGGGATTTTGCTGAAATGTATGAACGATCCGGATCGGGCTTTGCAATCCGGATCCCGAACCCTTGTTTTTCTGGAATTGTCTATCTCGTTACGACGATCCGGATCGCAGTAATTCCGATCCGGATCGCCGTCCTGAAAAATTCCAGATAAGGTAAGTTTTTGATTCTTATCTCTTTCCAAAGGTTTCTAAACTATAAATAGACATTTAGGGTTTCTCAAAAACGAGGGAGCAATACCGATCAATTTATAAAACACTTGAGAGCAACCCTAGAGGCTAGGTTTTTATCGTTCTTCTTTATAGCCTCTTTTAGGTCAATTCGATGGTTCTTTCAAGAACATATCTTTTGTCGAATTGATCTAATCTTTGCTTAGAGATTTCTCCCATGGATCTTCATTGATAATCTAAGCAAAGGATCACCATCGAAGCCTATATTCTTATCGGCTGAGTTTGCGTCGTGGATTCGACGTGGCATCGTGGATTCGGTGTGTTGAAGGCGTTTCGTGGATTCGAAACGTGTGCTCGTGGATTCGAGTGGCGTTCGTGGATTCGAACGTGTGCAGTGGACGTGCAATCGGTGGAGCGCAAGGTCCGAAGAAGTTGAAGGAGGGGTTGAGTCCGTGGAGTCGGTAATCACCTTGTTATTCTTCAATTCTTAGTGGATTGTTATTGCGTGTTGGTCCCGTGGTTTTTCTCCTGGATTGGAGTTTCCACGTAAATCTCGGTGTGTTGATTTTTATTTCCGCATTGGTTTTTTTATTTTGCACTGAGATTTGATTTTTAAATATTACACCTATTCACCCCCCTCTAGGTGTTTGATAGTACCTATTTAGATCCTTGTGGATCCTAAATAACTCTACATGCGGCAATTCAGTCACATCGACACGTCACATGGTCGCTACTATCACCAAGAGCGAACTTTCACCACCAAGTCCATAAAACTTTCTTGCCCTAAACCTTAGGACATTTCAACATGGCTCTCGCAATCTAACGATCGCCAACGTCTCGTGACTCGGTCTTTCACCGAGTCACCTTCGGACCTCATCGGTCACTTTGCCCAATTTGGCCAAAGTACAAACTAAAAGCACCAAATTTCAACTCGCTTCACTCGAGCCTGAGCGCTCCAAGGGCTCAATTTGCGTCCACGCGGATCCTATCCTTCATCGATCACTCGATGCCATTGCTATTCCCTAAGCAACAACACCACAACGAAACGATTAGCCCAAATTTGATAATTGGACAATGCGCAAGCTAGATACCAAACAAAAGGGCTCGTCGACCCAATTATGGGAAAGTACATAAGGGCACTCCCATTCACCCCCGACATTACGTTGTCGGCCGCCAACGTAATAGTCCAAAGAATGAAAGCTCATTACCCTCGATCCATTCCCAATGTCCTTCTTGGGAATCGTAAACCCAATCATATACTTTCGCCAAAAGATCCACACACTCTCTCGTGCCTAAACCCTAGAGTCTTCCTAAGGTTTGCTAACCACCTAGGACTATTCCTAGGCTCTGATACCACTCTTATCTGTCACGCCCCGAGACCGTCAATTTGAACAGTTCGGGCGCGCCAACAGACCCGCCAATCGGGCATGACCTTTCAAGACCCGAAAGGAACGGTTTATTCCAACAATTTTAATTCAATATAGCGAAAGAGTAAGCAATCAGAGGAGAGATCTATGAATTTAAACTTCCAATCATTCAAACAATAGTTAGAAGAAATGAAAGTACATCACTTGAGCGAAAACAAATACTTTTGTTTATAATACAACTCTCTTTTAACATGCAACTACAATACAAATTACATCCATATTTTTTTTTTCTTTTTCCAACATGAACTTGAACATTTAAAGATTACATTGTTGCTCACATACAAAAGTTCGCTCAAGAAAATAAAACTCCAAAATGGTACTGGCGACTCTAGACTGCTAGGTCGCTACTCTGCTGGGCTCTTGCCCATGTCGCGTGCCTCGCTCGATGTACCTGGACCTGTGGGGATGTCACCCAAAGGGTGTGAGAACTACAACGAAGTTCCCAGTGGGTTTCAACCACCGAGAGAAAATGCCCTGCACCGCTTAGTCTAATGGAAGCAATATAATAGAGAATGAAATACAGTAATAAAAGCTGTAAATCTTAGCTAGCATGCTTAACACTTTTACCTTTACCATGACATCTATTTATGTCGTTGTAGGATACCATTCTAACCAACCACTTACTTGACCAACCACTTTCTTTACTTTCTTTGTGTTTTAATTAAAGTTGCTAACCCTCGGAGAATCTTGCCCAACGGGCCCTAGCCCGGCAGACATGCTGCCATAAGACAAGTCCTCTAAGGTTGCCGATAACACCCGCAAGTGTTACCCCGTCCTACGGGAGAAACATCCCGAACGGGTCTCTACCCGGGAGGGGACACTGCCTGCTACTCCAACATGGGCCACGTTTCACCCCCGTAGGTACGCCCGTTTTATTATCTCTTTTATTGCTTTTGCACTTAGCCTCTTTTCTCTTTAGGCCTTTGCCTTTCTCTTTGCTCTTTAGCACTCAGCTTCCTTTTCATTCGAGCTCGTAGCTCACATTGCCTCTTGGCCATTTTCTTTCTTTTCAATTAAGCTTTTAGCTTATCTTTCATGTACTCAATACCTTTACCCTAGGCCCATGCCTCAAGGTAACAGAAGTCCCTTGGACTTAGTCTTTCTTTACTTTTATTATACTCAAGTTGAAGTTAAAGTGTAGGTGTATTAACCCAATTCCCTATGACGATTCTAGGGATTTCATTCACTTTGGATTTTAACCTCAACTATACTATGATTCCCTTAGAGACATAACTCTAAATTAAGCCCTACTTCCATGTACTCACATAATTGACTCAAGCAAAATGCCACTCGTGAAATCCTATAGTGAATGCCACACATTAGAGCCTAATATAAGTTTTCTCCTAAGTCGATATTTCCACATGCCATAATTCACTTCTACATAAGCATGAAAATACAATCCTAGCCACTCTATTAACATGCTTCTAAGGAAAAGCAAAAGATAAGGGGAGAGGTCACCCTCGCTCGATAGAATCCCCCACCTTTAGTCGCTCTTGCAAGGATAAGATGGGTTGACCTTCTATTCTCCAAGAAATCCCTAAATTCATAATGAAACCAATTAGGAATCACTTTCATACTCTTTTTTTTTTTTTTTAATTCCACACAACTATAAAAGAGAATCCTAGGTTTACTCTTTATTTCTTTCTATGGGTTCATTTTGACCAATAAGGAAAGAAAGTTGCAAAAATCCCTTATTAGCATACTCTTGTAATAGGGATATTTTGGTCTCTTTAATATTTTAATCTTTTAAAAGAAAATCCTAAACATGATGTAACCATGAAGGAAATTATCTCATTGTCATTTTAATTCCACAAGAGTTCAAAGACTAGAACCCTAGAATTTTAACCTTACCTCTTTGGGTATTCTTTTGACCAAAAGAGAAGCAATGAAAGCTAATGTTTCACTTTGCTTTTAAAAGAGACCAAAAATTGCCCTCTTGATCTTCAAGACTTTCCTAGAATGAAAAGGGAAATCATGAAGCAATTTCTTTCCATGATTCTCTAACTCCATAAAATTATAAAACTAAAACCCTTTTTAAAACATAAAAGGGAGAATTCCTTAATTGACTCTCTTTTTGGATCAATTTGAAGGGAATAGGAAAGAAAGTCCCATTCTTGTCACGTTCGCCAAAGAGAAATTTTGATCTCTTGGTCTCCAAGGTTTTCCTAA
>CM054931.1:15963006-16002161 GCA_029168755.2 Tillandsia fasciculata | reverse complement strand
TTGTGGTTTTTGGCCTTGGGTTTTTTCTGGGGGCCCAATATCAATGAACTTTATCTGGAAGCCCAAACTCATTTTCCCTCTACATGTGATGTTTAGTCCACATCGAAAACTAATCACATATAGAGTGGGTTTATTTATTCTCTCTCATGTGCTATGTTGATTAGGAAAAAGTGAGAGCAAGACTTCTCTAAAACACACACGCGCACACAAGCCGAGTCGGGTCGGGCGGGCGGCGCGCGATCTTGACTCGTTTCCATTTTATTTTTTTACTTTTTTTTTTTTGCATTAAAGCCTTCTTTGAAAAGTTGCTTCTTGTGCTACCCAAGAGCCTTCCTTGGGAAGGGGCTAGTGGGCTGCCCAAGGAAGCCACTTGTGGTGACCCGGATCTTTGCGGAGCTTCTACAGTGTGACCAGCAGCTTCCAGAAGCCCACGCGGCATGTCGGCGGGTTCGTTGCGCCAATTTGGACACAAGTGATGGACTCGGGGCTTAAGTTGGATCCCGCGGGTAACCAGAAGACCCCGTCGGATGTTTAGAGGTGTCTTCGCGCAAATTGGATATCAAATTTGGACTCGGCGCGAAAAACGGATTAATTTTACCTTTCCGGGAGCCTCCGGCAAATTTTAGGATTGGAATTTGGCAAAACGGACGCCGGATTTGGAATCAGCGCGCGAAAACGGTCAAAATGGACTACCTACTTGATATTTTTGAGCATCTGTTTACTGTTCACGGGCGCGAGACAGTACTTTCCGGCGATCGCCGGCGCCGGGCGGCGGCGGCGGGCAGCACCGGCGGGCGGCGGCGCGGCCTCGGCAGGCGGAGCAGCGGCGGTGCGGCGCGGCGGCGCGGGCAGGGGCGCGGGCAGCGCGCAGGGCCGCGGCAGGCGCGCGGTCCACGGCGGCGGCCGTGCACCAGGGCGCTGCCACGTGGCGGATGTTGGTTGGGCGGCTCACAGCGCGCGGTCCACGGAGTTTCTTGGGTGCACGGTGGACCGACAGGGTGACACGTGGCAGAATTTGATTGGTTGGTGTGGTGCTCCCGGTCCACACAAGCCGTGGAGCAGGTGCCGTACGCGACGTGCGGGCTGGAGCGGGTGCGCGGTGCACGGGCGGTGCACGGTCGTTGGGGCCACGTGTCGCGTCGCCATTGGGTGGCTCACGTGCACCGGGCACAGCGAATTTTCTGGAGACATTTTTGTATTGGATTTCCCTTAAGTGCGATCCGAGGGCTCTTCAAGGGCGATTTTCGACCCCTTCGAGACCTCAGCTCGAAGGGGAGGTGAGAGGGAGAATTCTTCTCCTTCAAGAGGAGATTACACCTACCAAGTATCAGATTTTCGGGTGGCACGGATTTCGAGATTTCGATTTTACGGCGCGGCGCGACGTTGCGTTTCCTGTGTCCTTCTTCGGCGCAGCTGCGGTGTTTTAGCTCGCCTGGTCTACCCCGAGCTCCTTCTTCTGTGATTCTTGCGCCGACAGACTCCTAACAGGTAGGGCTTCAACTTTGATTGTGATCACTCTTTCTGATTTTGCTTCTTTGGCTCGGATCCCGAGGTAACAAGGGTCTCCCTTTTTCTGTGAGGAATGTGAGGACAGCATCGGAGTATTTTGGCTATATCTTCGCGCACGAGCGTCTGACGGAGACGAGCTTATACAACTTTTTCATCTACAGAACGCAAGGAACGCGCTCGTATTTTTATTGGAATTTTATGAGATTTATTTCGAGGTGATAATTACTGCTTTCTCTGTGAACAGTAATCTGTCCTTAATACAGATTTTAGTGTGAGTGTGCCCCCTTGCCGAATTTTTATCTTGATGTACAGAACTCGGATTTGGGCGTGCAAGGTACCGTTGCGAAGCTATCGACGCGAGGATCGTCGTGATATTTTTATTGGAATTTTCTGAGTAATTTCTGCAGGTGATAATTTAGCAGTTCTGAATTCGGGGTTGTATGTGATAATTAGTGCTATAATTGGGAGCCTAAGTGTAATTAGTGAGCTTTGTACTGTACCAGGAGTATTTCGGGTGTGCTGAAATTGTGGAAGCAAGGAATTGGAGTTTTGGTATTTTCTAGCTGTACGGACTTGGACAGTTGCACTTCAGGTGGGTGGTTGTTGTACTCCTCTCTTTGTATGCCCACTAGGAATATCAGAGTACCCTTGCTATGACAATGCTAAATGTGTTGATTGGTAGACTTGCATGCTCTAGGAAATTGATCATTTGTTATCAGATCTCTAATAAATTATTGTTAGATTAATCACTGATTTAATCGCTTATTGATTCTGGAACTGTATACTTGGGGACAAATAGAAATAGAGGACTGCAAAACTGATGTTGGTTCATGTGAGACGGTCACCCTAGCTTATGTCACTTCAAACTGTTTAGACTTGGAAATTGGACAAAATATTGGAACACTGCATGATTAAATTGGTCACATGATTATTGTCATCTTTTACTGCTACACTATTTTGGAACTTGACTTAGGAGAAACCATGCTTTTGCTCTTTTCTTCTTCTATTGTTGACACTTGCGGCTTAGTCGCTCAGGTTCGAGCGTCTGTTAGACAGTATAGTCAGGTATTGGGGATTTGGGACAGGGTGTTGCGGCGACCACGGATCTTGGGTGGTTGACCGGCTTATACTATTGCATCAGATTGGGAGTATGACAGGGTGTTGCGGCGACCACGGATCTTGGGTGGTTGACCGGCTTATACTATTGCATTAGATTGGGTGTTTTGGGGATCGGGCTATCTTTAGTGGAGGGTTTTTCCCACTTCCTTGAGTCTCGATCCAGTCCTGCTATTATGAGACAGTGATACAGTGATACTTGATACAGTGATACTTGATACAGTGATACTTGATACAGTGATACTTTACTCGTGTGGGTCGCTCCCCTCGAGTGCCACTCCGGAGTAGGCTTTCCACGGTGTGAGCGCCGGGCACCATGCTGGTTTCTTGAGTTCCACGGTGTGAGCGCCGGGCACCATGCTGGTTTCTTGAGTTCGACAGCAGAGCAGGCAGTGCCAGTGTTCACTGGCTGTCAGATTGGGTCGTTATGACAGGCTTCTTGATTCTGATGCATCACTTTCTCCATCCTTATTGGTTGGTCATGTAGAGGCATATTAGGGACAGCACTTTATCAGTCGCTTTACCTATCTGCATCTCCTTTCTTTTCCTTTCCCTTTTTCGCCTCTGATCACCTGGTGGGCATATCTGAGCTGAGGCTTTACCCACTAGGGGAGGCTACTGTTTATAGTAGTACTTACCCCCATTATTTTTCTTGTCTCTTTCTTTCCCCTTGTTTTGCAGAGTCCTCAGTGGGAGTTGCTGGGCCGTCAGCAACTAATCGAGGTAAGCAGATTGCGGACTAGATAGAGAGCCACCGAGGGTCGTAGCTGGAGATTTTTGGGTACCAGGACTTCTCAGACAGTTTTCTTGTATTTCTTTTTGGGGACTGGCTTTTGCCAGCTGTTTGTATTTTATTTTACTGTTATACCTTTTACTTCCAGCACCTGTCTGAGATACAGTAGTTTTAGTTTAGCTCTGATTATTATGCTCTTTTTTTTATTATTTCTTATCTGAGCAGGTTACCGACGCTTCGTGTGTGTGGGAAATACCGCATGCACGGCGGATCTGTGGACGGGCCCGGGTTCTGGTTTACACCCGGGGCGTGACACCACTCGTTGGAGCTTGTCTCCCGAGTCCTTGGTTGAGCTCTTTATATTGAGAGCTTGTGAGCTTGGTAAAATACACTGATGCTACAACCTTAGACACAGTACTAGCTAGCTTGCATACCTAGATTTACTTTTCGAGCTTCCTCTTTGAGTTTCTATTTTTGCTAGATCTCTGAAAGCCGTTGGGTTCGCTACGCACCATCCCGGAGTAGTTGCTGACGGGGTGGACAGTGGTCGTTGTATCGCTAGGGGTGATTGCAGGAGCCTCGCACGTGAGGAGCAATCTTGCTTCTAGTACAGTGCTCACGCATGCCTCGACATTCACAGGCTTCATCTAAACTTTGCTATATAGTACTTTGAGTTTAAATTAAGTTTAAATAATTTAAAAAGTATTAATTTGAGAAGATAAATTTATTTCCAACATTCTAGAAGGAAGATTGAATTAATTTATCTTTTCATATAATTGTTACCATACTGTGAATAAGATAAACATTTAATTAGTAATATTATTATTAATTCAGTTAGTACTATTAACTCTGTTAGTACTATGAATCACTTTATTAACTAATTTGTTTGCTCTGTTAGTATTTATATATATAATTGTTAGTACGTACTGTTGCTACATAACATTGTTAATATCATAATAGTGTCGGTACTATTAGTGAACACTGTTATGAATCTTTTTGCTATTTTACAATTAATTCTTCTATAACTGTGAGTACTATTGATTAATTAATAACTAGTTCAATACCCCGCGCTTCGCTGCGGAAATTACAATGTAATTAAATATTAAATATTAAACTAATTAAATATTAGACATTCAACATCATATATTACATAGAGCACAGAAATATTATATTATAAAAGTAAATTACAGGTAATTACATAGAGAACAAAAATATAACAGCAACTATTCAATAAGTAGGTAACTATATAAAGGACAACTGGTAGTTCTTCATTCATTAGATGGATTTGCTTCATTAAATCTACAATAATAATAAATAAATAAATTATACTTATATTCTATAATAGATAAATAAATAAATTATACTCATATTCTATAATAGATTAGATATCTTACGTAAGTCGAAGTTTCTTAGAATGCTGTATGTCAAATAAGTTATGAGCGCATAGATTATATATATTTTATCTAAATTAGTATATTACCTTTTTCTAGATGTTGAACACTTTTTTTGATGTGATGTGATATTATTTTTTAGAGATTTTGGACACCCATTAGAAATTTACAAATTCAAGATTTAGAGTAAGTGTTTTATTCTTCATATTGTATGCTTTATAGTATACATAAATATATGCACACACCTATATCAACTTTTTTTTTTCCCTTTTTATTTTACAGGAGAAATGACTTATCTGTTACATTATGGGATAAGTTTGCTTTGGATTTTGATAATACTTACATTTTAGAGAAAGAAAGAGATGGAAATAAGCCAGTTGTAATAGTCCTGGCTGGAATGACTGTTCGCTCATTTAGAGGTTAATATCTAGCTTTTCTTTTATATATATATATATATATATATATATATATATATATATATATATATATATATATATATATATATATATATATATATACTCAGTATATACTTAACACTAATCCTATATGTTGCTCAATATATATAGAAAATATTTATCTATCATCGTGCTCAGCTTCAAAAATTTACCTTGTGTGCCACATCAATTCTTGATAGATGTTCATACTATTTTAGGGAATAAATGTGGGCTATTCTATTAATTAATGGTATTCTATTAATTAATGGTATATAAGGGTCAATACTATTTTCTTTATATTCCATTAACTTGTTTACTTTAGATTGGAAAGAGTCAATGATAAACTATATGGACACAATTACTATTTATAGAAATAGAATACAATCTGATATGGATACTAAGAGGGAGTAGTCATCATAAGGGATCTAGGTAAATCTAAGACAATCTATGAACATCTATCAAGAATAGTGGAAAAGATTACATCAAATCACCAAAGTTTTTTCAAAATTTGTGTCGAATCTAGAGAAATCCAATATCACATCACATATCACATCAAATTAAATTAGGTAGCATCACATTAAAAAAGTAATATCACATCAAAGGGAATTTGGAAACTTGTGCAAAATTTCTAAAAAACAATATAACATCACATCAAAAAAAGAAGATTTTTTAAAAATTATGCAAAATCTAGAGAATCCCAATATTATATTACATGTCACATCAAATTATTAAATTATAGAAGTAGCTATAATAAGAGTAGGAAGACACACATTTTTTTACCGTAGGTTAATATATATATATATATATATATATATATATATATATATATATATATATATATATATATATATATATATGCATCAAGGGTGCTTGAAGATTCAAATTGAGTAATCCATCACCGTAGAAAAGGATGTCTGCGTACTTATCCAAAATTTGAACTTGGGACTTTGTGTTTACGGAATCCACAACTAAGAAATTTACTTAGAGTGAATTTTCTCTTAATTTATTGATCTTGTTAGAGGTGTACACTAATTACAGCTTTAATTTAACTACATAGGATAGTTTTTAATGTTATCTTCTTTGAAAAATCCTTAGTGATTTGATGTGATATTTAGTAATTTCTCACTATTTTGCACAATTTTTGAAAAATTCTTAGTGATTTGATGTGATATTTAGTATTTTTTCACTATTCTCCAGAGATTGTGTCAGATTTACCTAGATTCTTTATGATGATAGATTTTGGCAAGTATAATTCTTTCTTTTCTTTTCCTATTTCTAAAATTATTTATAACAAAAATTATTTATAATTAATGTAAATTTGTAAGAACTACTTTCAAATTTAAACTCAACTTTCAAGTTAAATTGAAATATGCATTTCAACATACAAATCAAATATTAATTTATATAATATAATTCATAAAATTGGTTTCAACATACAATTCAAATATTAATTTATATAATATAATTCATAAAATTGGAAATACTAATTTACCAAATCATTATATGTTAAATTATTTATAGATAATATTTTTAGTTATAAATCTAAAAAAAAAATTCCAAAATTACTGTATTATTATATTTATGTATATTATTATATATAATTTACTCATAAATCTTATCTTATTATATTTACTGTATTATTATATTCAATACAAAATTCAAATATTAATTTATATAATATAATTCATAAAATAAAATTAAAATTTCTAATTTTCCAAATCGTTGTATGTTAAATTATTTATATATAATAATTTTAGTTATAAATCTGAACAAAAAATTTCAATCACTCATAAATCTGCAAAAAAAAATTGTTTGATTGATGTTGATTATGGTAGACTTGGTATTATGAGTACTCTCTTTTCCTTTTCACAAAATTTATCATGATTTTCAAAAGATTTGAAGAAATAAAAATATTATATATAATTTTAGTTAAATATATGTATTTAAATATAATATATAAATATATGGTTTGATTTGATTGATGTTGATTATGGTAGATTTGCTATCATGAGTATCTCTTTTCCTCTTCCCAAGATTAATAAAAGATACTCACAAGATTTTGTATTTAAATATAATATATAAATATATGGTTTGATTTGATTGATGTTGATTATGGTAGATTTCCTATCATGAGTACCTCTTTTCCTCTTCGCAAGATTAATAAAAGATACTCACAAAATTTTGTAAGTTCTGATTTCCAAATAAAAATATAAAATTATATTATAATATTTATATTTATTACATATAATATTAGTTATTCAAAAATTTTGCACAAATTTGCACAATTTAAAATGAATATTTAAATATAATAAATAAATATATGATTTGGTTTGATTGATCTTGATTATGGTAGATTTTCTATCATGAGTACCCTCTTTTCCTCTTCCCAATAAGATTTTGCACAAATTCCCACAATTTAAAATGAATATTTAAATATAATATATAAATATATGATTTCATTTGATTGATATTGAGATTTTCACATTTTTGTTAGATTAGGATAGATTTGGTATCATAACTACCCTCTTTTCCTCTTTCCAAGATTTCCTTCAACCTTCATTCCTTAATTAAGATTTAGCAATAAATATGTTATATATATATTAATATTAACATATAATATAAGAGAAGATTTTGTAAAATAAATCTTTAAATATAATATTTAAATATATATTTTGATTTCATTGATAATGTTTTCTACAAATTATAATTCGTACATATTTTAAAATAAAAATATAAAAAAAGTATGTATAATTTTAGGGAAAAAAAATCAATACAAATATATATTTGGTGGTTCTATATATATAAGATTAATTAAATATAAATATGAACAGATTTTAGTTAAATATATAATTTGTATTATGTTATATCACTATATTTTTCTCTGTCTAACACTTTCTTTTTTGAGCCTGACATTTCTAGATTTTGTCCAAGATTCATTGATTTTCCCAAATTAGGACAGATTTGCTATCATTGGTATTTCCAAGATTTCTATAAATATTTTTCTTACCCTAAGATTTTTTAGATTTTGTAAAGGGCTTGGTGGTTGATACCTAGTGCAAATGGGAAAGGGCTTGGTGGTTGAATAATAATGTTGAGGAATATTCATCTACTGCAAGGCATTCATTAATAACATTTTTTTTTTGAAAATATGACATATGATTGCAAATTTGCCGTTTCAAAAGAAGACATAATGTTAGAAAATCTTATCTTGGAAAAGGCATAAATCATGAAAGATCAAGTCAAGATGGACTCCTAAATCATGAAAGATCTAGTCAAGATTTTGTTATTTCTATATCACATCAAATATATATCAATTATAATGAAAATTTGTATTGTTAAATCTCAACTTAATTTTTTTCATATATTAATTTTAAATTTAAATTTTAAAATATTGGTATTTTAACTTTAAAATTTGAGAAAATGTAATTTAGTGTATAAAAATCTTTAAATTATATATTATATATATATATATATATATATATATATATATATATATATATATATATATTAAAAATTAAAACATCACATTAAAAAATCTGACATAATTTTATAAAATCTGTAAAAAAAAATTTCTTAAAATCTTAAGTAGAGCAAAAGAGAATAGCACTTTGAGTGAAAAACTATATCTGAAAATATCACATCAAATCACTTAGGGAGAAAGAGAGTACCTATGATAGCAAATATGCCATAATTGTACAAAATATGTTCAAAATTTTGAGAAATTAATCATATCTGAAAATATTGTGTTTGGTTTAATAATGAGGAATAGGAGGAATAAAAAGGATAAGTTGGGTAAATTACCAAAAAAATGAATGCCATGATCTACCAAAGAATTTTCTTGAATTCCAGCGGAAAGGTCCTTGAACCCAATTAATGAATGCCTTGCAGTAGATGAATATTCCTCAACATTATTATTCATCGTCTCCACTACTTTGTTGACTGTTTCTTCAATGTGCCGATTGCAACTGCCCTTGTTATAAACAGCTGTTCCACCATCATTATTATTTCCAAGTGATTCGGGCTTCTCAATAACTGCATTCAGAAAAGACAAGTCAAATTTTGGCAAGACAGAAAATTACAATGCAAAAGAATATTCAAAATTAGCATAGCATGCTATTTCATACCTTGGAGGTGACTTGAACCAGACATGAGATTAGTAGAACCAGATAAGGAAGATTGTTTGCCCTCTTCAGCATAAACAGTGTGTATTAATGCTCCAGGTGTAACATGATTATCTACTTCATCGTCCTCATTTCGTTCTTCTGAAACTGCCCCTGTATCATTTTGCTCCAAGACATTCTTAGAGATGATCCAACTTTCAGCATTCTCTTCATAATCTACAAAGTCCTGCTCAAATGTTTGCACTGTATAATTTGGTGTGTTCATTGTTTGCTTGGTGCCAGATGTTTCTTCTATGTTGCCTACCGCAGAATCAGTAAGATGGCAAGTATCAGTTTAATATGTGTAGTCAATTTTAATTTCCCTGAGAAAACTAAAATAAAAGCGAAAGTAGCAGTTAGAAGTTCAATTGGAAACAAATTATCTAAAGTTTCTCTAACAAGTGGGATCGACTATCAGCTTCATCAGCCACGTCCCGAATTTTAAGACAGTCTGGTGACCCCAGAAATTGGCTGCTGTTAGTGTAAATAGTTGCTCTGGTTACTGAATTGCCGTCTTTTAGTGTAGACAACACCAGAAGCAGTTTCTTTAATGTTTTATCCAGTTTCTTCTGCGTCTCTGCAGCTAAATAAAAGTCTTTGTCATTGAACAAACCATCACAAAAATTCAGAATATTATAAACAAAGAGAAAAAAAATAAATAAACGAAGCACTTTCAGAACACCAACCCTCAAACTTTGCTCCAAGTTTATCGTCTGAGATTCCTCTTGAAAGTTCTGTCAATTCACAAGAAGCTAAGCTGCAACTTTGCTGGATAGAACCACTGAAGCTTTTAGTTTCAATCAAAGAATTCTCAAAAGAAGAATGTTCGTTAGCCTCAATATTTTCAGGTAATAATTCAGCTTCGGTAGTGTTGAAAATGCTTCTCTCTTCCACTGATGCATCTCTTTCACCAGCAAATTCAGCACCTATAGAGCTCAAGTTGGGCTCTTCATTTAAAAAACCTAATGCTTGTCCATTCTCAGGAAGGAGTTTTTTGCTACTGAGTTCCAATTTAACTGTGACTTCACCAGCTGTAGTTATCTCAGTATTAGCAGAACTGGCACCAGTTTTGTGTACAGCCTCCTCAGACTTCTCTATAGGAACTTCTACATTAGTTTCTAATGCAATAGAAATTAAATCGCATTCAAGCATATTATCTGAAGTTCTAAGATCCACCGAAGTTGTATAACCCAAGTCTGTTCCTACCTCCTGTCTCTTACGCTTATTAGTAGATGCAGTTAGCCTATTTCTGACAGAAAGATCATCTGCAGCTGCATAGACATTGTTGAGTTAGAAGCTAGTGAGTACCGGGGGTGATCAATAATTAGAAGATTAATTAAAAAGGGGGAGTTGGCTAATTAATAAGAAAAGTACCGATGGGCGAAATCGGAGCGGGAGAGGAACCCGTTGCGCGCGAGCTTCTCGAAGCTTCCCTCGACATCGCCCCACGCGTCGGCGCGGCTCCGGCTGATGAACCGGAGCCCTCGGATCGCGCCGCGCGCCGCCCCCGGGCGATCCAGCCCCTGCGCCCGCGCCCGCGCTGCCATCGCCCGCTCCCGCCGCGCCGCCATCGCCCGCTCCCGCCGCGCCGCGCGCGCCGAGGGCATCCTCCACCGCCGCCTCGCCGCTGCCGCCGCCGCGGAGGCAGAGGCGGAGGCCAAGGTTTCGGGAGAAGCGGAGCACCTCCGCCTTGAGGTCGAGCGGGATCTGCCTCGCGTGCAGCTCCTGCGAGAAGCGTCGGAGGAGGAGCTTCGCCGCATCGGAAAAATCGGCGGCGTCGCCAACGCGGCGGGGGCGATGCATTCGGGGGGAGAGAGAGAGAGAAAGAGAGGGAGGGAGGGAGGTAGGAAGCGAGGAAGGGGGGAGGGTGGCGGAGAAACCGAGACGTTAAAGCGCACAGGAGGTTCGGCGCACAGGAGGTTCGGAGCCAGCATAGGAGCACCCGAAGCATAAAACGATGCCACATCAGCCAAATCAACGGGAGCACGACACGTCACCCTAACAAAACTGAGAAATAGTTATTGTATAGATATTGTGTTAGTTTAATTTATCATTACACTGTTGCTTTTAAGATTGTAGCGAGACTAATTCTTAATACTGTTAGTGCTTATAACATAATCCTGTTAGTATTTTATTAGTATAATATTTTGTTAAGTATATTTAATTAATCTACACTGATCTATACAACTCTGTTAGTATAGTTGATTAATAATATTTATTGTTACTTTACTTGTTAGTATAACTTTTATTTATATCCTGTTCATAGGTAAAATTTTTATTGCACTATTAATTAAAACATAGTGTTTGATTATTACACTGGTAATTAAAATCTTGTATAATGATTGTTGATTAAATTTAAACCTATTGACTTAGATTAACTGTTTTAAATTTAGAATAATTTAGTGACACCATTTTAGGTTATTGTTTAAATAGATTCTGAATTATGGAGGGTTCGTATTCGGCGAAGCCCTTTACTTTTGATGGTCGTAATTTTAGAAGGTGGCAGAACCAAATGCGGTTATGGCTCACCACGCTGGGGCTTGTTTCTGCCATCTCAGATCCTGTTGAGAAAAAACTGCACCTGATGGTGCTATTCGGTCTGTGGCAAATCGCCCTCAGACTCGCAGCCAGTCTCAGAGTGCTCCTACTCCTCCTGCTGTTGCACCTACACCTTTACCTGTGCCTCCTACTGATCCTACTATGATTAATTATCATTGTCTGAACTGGATCCTTAGCAGCCTATCTGATAAGCTTTATGATATTTACTGTAGTAGTAAGATGCTAGGGAACTTTGGATTCCTTACAACAAAAGTATGGCCAGATTGATCCTACTAAGAAGAGATACCAAGCTTCAGATTTGCTTAAGTTTAAATTGGTAGATAGTAAACCAATGTCTGACGAACTTCAGGATTTTGAGTACATTATTGAGCATCTTAGATCTAGAGGTATAGATACAGATGAGAGTTTCTTAGTTGTCACTCTGATAAATAAGTTGCCTCCTTCCTAGTCTAGCCATGCCAATGATCTGAACCACAATCAAAGAGAACTTTTCCTGAATTTTATTCTAAGATCTCTTAGGATAGAAGAAACCAACCGTGCTAGGAATAAGAAGCCTAGCTAGCCTTCTACCCAAGCCAACCTAGTAGAAAACCCGAAACCCAAGGGTAGAAATTTCCAACCCTTTTGAAACTTTAAGAAGAAGCCTTTCCAACATAAAAAGTTCAACCCAAACTTTAAAAAGCCTGCACCTAAGGGGAGTGGAGTGAATTCTGGTTGCTTTTTATGCGGGAAGACGAACCACTTTGCGAAGGACTGCTATTATCGCAAGACTTGGCCTACCACGCCAAAGAAGAAGGGAGCTCCTCTTGAGCGTCAACTGAACATGTTGACTGATGTACCCAACCCTTCTGACTCTACTATCAGATTAGGATCTGGTTTACCAGAGATTAACCTTGCTCTTAGTTCTTCTGATTGCACAACAACAAAACTTGCTTTTAGCGGCGATTATTTTTTACTTTCCTGGCGATTATAATGGTCGTTAAATACTTTTACGGCAATTATAATAATTGCCGCTATTGGTAGGGTCGCTAAAAGTTATTGCGGCATTTGTTTCGGCGGTTGGTAAAAGCCTAAACAAATGCCGCTAAATACTATATAATAGCAACTATTATAAATGCCACTATAATTATCTATAATTGCCACTAAAAACATATTAAATGACTAGTAAATAGGACCTATAGCGGCAATTATTTTGACTCTTTAAATTGACATTTAAAAAAAATTACTCATGCAAATAATTTTAAATTTGATTACATTCAACAATTGTCAAACAAAAGAAGCCAAATTATTTAGCCAAATAAGAATTTGCACAGTAAAAATGTAATTGTCAATTAAAAATTACATTCAAAGCTTTCGATCTAAAAAAAAATTAAAACCTAAAATGAAATAAATCAGAAGCATTTCAAGCTTCTGATTCATGCAAGCTTCAGCAAGTTGGTTTTTCACACTAGGGGGTGCTACTCGTTTTGTCGAAGCCTTTCTTGTTTTGGGTGCTAAGGATACGTTATCTGCAAATTTGCAGCAGGGATTACTGAAGTAAACTGTAAAAAAGGAGGACAAACTGACCTTTCAAGATGGAGAATGCAAGATGGAGGATTTCTGTTGTTAATTTTCAAAACTAAGTATAATTCTGATAGGAAAAAATGCAAGCAAAAGAAGTCACTAAATGAAAAGAAGGATAAGCATAAAGATAAATATTTATGAGAAAAAAAAAGTGGATAATTTGGTAACTTAGCTGAATTACTTAAATGTTAGAAAAACATAACTAAAAGAAAAAAGAAAATATTATACCTTAGAAGGATCTTTAAGCTGCTATTTTAGACTCATAACACGCGGCACAAGAACATGAATTAGTGGTAATTGTGTTGCGATACCACCAGAATTCCCAGATACAGTATAATGTATCAGTTCAGATATAACTAGAAAAATATATACAATAAATATATGCATCAATTGATGAAACATTAAGAGGCATTCACGTCAAAAAAAAGGAATCAGAATCACATAATTAAAAATGATCAATGAAATAGTAATTAAATGTTAAGTTTATTTATGGAAGCATTTAAGAATATACTCGCACACAAGATTACGATAAGTATATAAGTATCTATCCAAGGCACAATTATCAAATAGAAAAATCTATCCCCACTCGGGCCTCAATTTGTGGGGCTTAGTTCTGTACTACTTTAAAATAGGGTTCAACCCTGTTTAATCAAAAAAAAATTATCAAATAGAAAAATCTGCAACACTCTTTCATGCAGCAAACCAATTTTCTACCATCTAAGATTATCAAAGCAAACTTGTTCAACTCAAGCCTTTATTACATCATCAGTAAGTATAAATCTTATGGTTAGTGCCATCCAACTGGGTGCGGTTCTATTCCAGACACAAGGTCATTGGAATTTTGTACTTATAATAACCTTTAAAATATGCATCCTTTCATATTTGACTTCGCATGTCAAAGTACTTTCCTAATTTGAATGGCCAAGCAACTATGCCATGTGAATTTGGGCATTAGTATAGAGCCTACGCATTCCCTTACTGAACACAAACATGACATTGTAACTGTCACGCCCCGAGTTTAAAAATCAGGTCTGAAATTTTTTTTTTTTTTTTGATTAAATCAGAGTTTGCAAAACAGGCGTAACAGACCGCCACACATATAGAAAACTCTCTATTCCGCGAACAGAGACTCCCCTATATATGCACGGCTAGGCTAGTAATCAGCAACAGATATCTCAGTACAACTACTAATCTAGTCAGCAGGAATAATTCAAAATCAGTTATTACATCCATATTTTAAAATGTCTAAATCTAATAGAACTGGAATGAATGCGGAAATAAAAATCTGTATAAGTCATCAAGCTCAATATCTACGATCATGGGGACAGCTCTATCGTGACAGGCTCACTGGATCGTCCCGACATCTCAGCACCCGAATGACCTGAAAAACAGTCACCCGAGGGTGTGAGACACACCGGAGTGTATCCCAGTGGGCACGACGAGCCGAGGATCAGCTAATCGTACCTACTGGGTACTAAAATCTGCGGATAGTAAAGATCTGTAGGAAAAGCTGGAAACATAGATACCTTCTAATAATCAGAGTACAACTACCAGTAAGTATGCTGAACAATCAGGGTATATCAGAGATAATCTATCATGAAAACTGTAGAGCATGCATGCCGGAAATCAAAAGTCAACTGCAAGGATCATGTATAAAGAACTACAAATGATGCAAGCATGTCTACAGATAATAGTGCTGGAACCAACTGAGCAACAGTATGAGTAAAAGTAATGCGTCAAAGGTAGAAACCAAATATCCAATCATACGCCACTATCGGTCTCAGAGGACCTCAGGCAATGCCACTGTTCGGCACCTTTTCGGCTGACATACCCTGTCGAGGGCTCACGGGTCTATCACCAGACCACTTTACCGGTAAAGAACAATCTCCACGGGGAGCTACCCCGGCCATGTTCGTGAAGTACAGCAGTGCATGGCAAGTCATAATGATCAACCTCACGGTCTAATGACCGAGTAGTCGGCAACACGCCGAAATCCCAACAGGGAATCATCTGTCTATATCTATCCATCGGAATCAATCATGCATATCGAGTAGTATCTATCAATCAGGATCAATCAATCATGCATATCGACGTATATCAAGAAATATCTCAATGACAGGAATCAACAGGTGTCATCTAATCACGCAAATCTAGATACAAGAATATAACAGATGATAACCAAGTATATATCACATGTCTCAAGAAGATCAGGATCTATCGGGAACAATCATGGAGCATGCATATCATAATCAGACTAATCATGGACAGGTAATCTCAAACACAGGTCTAGTCAGGTCAATGTAAATCAGTGGGATCATGCTATGTCAAAAGAGATCAATATACGTCAGGCTAAGTCACATAGGTAAAATCAGCAGGGAAATCAAAAACAGGGGTCCGACAAACCAAGCAACCAGAGGGCCAAAAAGCTGAGGCCCGGTTCGAAAGTAACCCACCTGGTTGAAGGCAGATCCTCGAACTCCCGCACAGCTACTGGGAGGCTGGTGCTGAACAACTGGGCCCTGAATAATAGATATGATCAGTAATACTTACACAACCCATCTCGACGACACTATAGTGACGTGACACTAATACGGGGCAATATCGCCGATTTACGGAATAAAATCAATTTCCCGATCAACGGGGATCTACGGGCCTCTAATAAAATATCTAATAAGTGTAAAAACACTGTATAAACGTAGTCATCATGTCCAATTACCATCTTGATCCATAATCCATTTTTAAATTGCATAATAACTCTAATATTAGCTTGTTTCGACTCGTTCTTGCAATCCGGGAATCCGAAATCAACGCCGTAAGTTTCAGCGCGTTCGTTTCGTCAAGACGAAGCCCGTGCTCACCATGTTGGGCTGGCACGGGGCCCGAGGGCAAAGTTGGCCCATACACACTTAGGGTCCAAATAGCAACTTGAAATATCTTAATATCTACTTGATCAATTAAGGAGCTAACTGGAGCATGGTGTTAAGCAAGGACTAAGGACAGTGGGGCTCACCTGAAAGGGCGCCGGAGAGTGGCCGGAACAGTCGCCGGAGCAACACCACCAAAATGCTCAAGCTCGGTTTTGGCCAAGTTCAGATCCACTCCTAGTCCAATTGCAAACAGGGGTGAGCACTGGTTAGAGGCATACCCCAGAGACATTATGGTCCTTTGTGGGTCGAGGTCCGGCGGCCGGAGGCGGCGGCGGCCGGAAGACAAGCCCAATATGGATAATTCGGGTGCAAGAATTGAAACTCAGTTCAGAGGGTTCCCTGGTCCAAACAAAAATGATAGAAGGTCTCTAAATGGTATTTAGGGCTTACCTGAGTCGATGGCCGGAGCCCAGCGGCGACGGTGGCGGCCGGAGCTTAGCCTCGGTTGCAAAAGAGGGTGCAACTACAAAGAAAATAACCCCCACGTAAACAACTCCATGCAAACTCACAGGTAGCCATATTTATACCTAGGGAACGTACCTACGTCGTTTTCCCACCGTGCTGAGCCCCAGAATCGCCGGAGTTCGAGTTCGCCGGAATTTAAGTGCTCTAATGGCGGAATCCGGTCGGCGGTGATCGGGCTTCTGCAACTTGGACCAAAAGGCTCTTTTGGGAGCCAGGGACCTTCCTGCAGTGGTGGCCGGCGACGGGGACGAGCGGCGGCACCGGACGGAGGAACTCCGGCGAGAGTTCAAAAAGTCCGGTTCTAGGGCATCGACGTGCGGCGCAGATCCTCAACCGATCCTGCTCAAACTTTGAAGGTAATCTGCAGTCGATGTGGAGGAGAGAATCAACGGTTCCGATCACGTTTTCAACGGTCGAAAAAACCCCGCGCTCAAGATCGGCCGAAAACAAGGTTTCCGGCGACAAGATTCTTCCGCCGGCCACCGGAGGCACGGCGACGGCTCGGGCTGCACTGGGAGGTTCCTATCGATGTCAGGAAGAGACTAGGAGGGTTCATAGGCCATTTAAAAAGAATATTTTCCATGAACTCACCTCGCCGGAAAGAGGAAAGGAGAAAGGTCTCCCCGTGGCGGCGCACGGCGGTGGTCGACCTTGGAGCCACCCGAGCTCGGCTTATGAGACATGGGGGAGTCCTCAGTTGAAGTTTGGAGTCACCCTGGGTCTCTGGGCTGCCCCCCTTCACAACCGAGGTGAAGAAAGCTTTTGCTTCTCCTTCTTCCCCGGCGACGGGGAGGCGGCGGCCGGTGCGGGGCTCCCGTGGGGTGCGGCAGAAGAGAGGAAGTGGTTGGATTAGGCAGCTTGGGCAAGGGCTACGGGCTTAGGGTTCAAGGGAAACCCTAACCCAAAATGCATATATATATACTATATGCACAATTGCACCATAGTCCCTCTTCGGTTGATAATCTGAGCCTAGTCCTTCACAGCCCACTACTCTCACATCCAAGTCCCTCTCCAAGGAGCGGCACGCAAAACGGCACATAAAATATAGGGGGTTTTATGCAAAATACTGCATTTTTCACTATTTTTCACGCTTTTCGAGGCCTTCTGTTTGTCAGATCGAAAAACGGACTTCGCCACAACGTCCGGCTCGACGAAACCTATCAGGTGGCGATTTTTGTTTTTCGAGAAAATGCCCGGATAAACTTTGGGTCCATTAATACTGTGTCAAAATACAGTTTATCGCGTTTTTCGAGACTCTAGGGTCGTCGAACGGAAATTTCGTCAGCGCCATTGCGTTCAGAACGACGAAATCGTTCAAATCGACTACCTGAAGTGCTATGATCGATTTCCGGATGACGAATTGGCCAAAGTTGGCACTAAGGGAATTTGAAAATAGGGTTTACTATTCATCTACTATTCAACTTAAGTCGCGGGTCCCGCCCGCTTCATCACTGATTTCTGGGAGATCCGACCGTCAGATCTGAACTTGCTTAATATGGTTTTCGATCAGTTCGTCGTGACGGTTGCACTCATGGTCTCGGATCTTCGAGATCAGGCTCGGATTGAAAAGTGATATTTCTGCCCTATTTCTGTGCAGTTTACACTGCAGAAAAGGGGCACTGAGGCTACTCTTGCCATTCATGATTCAAAATCAACTAGAATTTTATTCTTTTCCTTTTTACTTAATTACAAAATTTCAAGTTCTTGCAGTAACAAAGATGTAAACCACAAAAGTTTCTAAGCCATGAGGTCCATGATACCTTTATATCTAACAACTACAAAAAGCATGATAGCATATCGATCAAACAGAAATCATAACCCAAACAGTAAGGTGTTACTGGCAAAAGGTTTGTTAAAGGAAAAGCACGTCTAATGAGTTTAAACAAATTAGTCAAAAAATTTTCTTAAATAAAAAAGGTTGCAAGTAAAATGTTGCAAAATTTTACACTGCTGAACTAAAGCAGAAGAATTATGTGTACCATTTACAGCAGCCTCCAAGTGTTGATCAGAGTTCAAACATGACAGTGCTGCATGTACCAATGGATGTGAAGCAAGCGTAGATGCTGAGACCCTGAAAAATAGGAGATTTTTAAATATTCAGGTCTGATGTACTGTCTCATCAGATAGAAAATTGGCTCAGCATAAATATGAATCTGGTGCAAAGAGTTCCGAAAATAAATTCGTATATATACACAGTACAATGACAGTTTCGAAAAAAAGGAAAGCAAAGCACTAATAGTGCGGACAAAATCACAATGCACATACAGTTTCATACATAGTAAATTAAGAACCCAAAAGATGCATACCCATGACTTAGGCGAAGCCAAGAAGCAAAACCTTCCAAAACCTTCAAAATTAACAACAGAAATCCTCATTGATTAATAGATCTTAAAAAAATTTCATTAATGTCTTGTAGCGCCATTATCAATCAATATAACTTCAGGTAAGAAGCATTACAGATGGAATAATGGAACTGATTAGCAGGAAAAAGAAGGTACTAGAGAAGGAGAAACAATAGAAGAATCATAGGAGAAACAACCCTTGATTCACCAAATTAAACAATTCAAACACATGAACAGGAGAAAAGAAATGCTTGGAAATGTAATTGGATCTCTTCTCGTTGAAAAAAGTGAAAAAAAAGGGGGCCTTCTCATCCTTGTAAAAAAGGAAATTAAGAAGTCAAACAAAAAAAGAAAATGACAACCTGCTCTTTCAATTCTTCAAAACCCAAGCAAGCAGTCAAGAGAGTAAGAGCTACTTCAGCAGATGAAACTAGCTCCTTCTCAAACTGACGGCGTTTGAAGTTGGGGAGGTCTTGGCTCAGTAAGTTGAGGGGTTTGCTCTGATTCTGCTGCACAAAAAGAAACTGAACTTAAAATTTAGAACATGGAATCCCTTCGAAGAACGAAGAATTCAACTTAAAATTTAAAAGATCGCAGTGCCTGTAAAGAAGCATCTAGTGAGGAGACTGATGAAGAGGTTTCTGCATGCCGGATCGCCCTCTCCGTTGTCCTCAAATGGAATTCCTATTAGAGTTAAAAGATATAAGCTAATTACCTCACGCAAGTCAGAATAATTTTGAAGGTCAACCTGTATAAAAATATGGCATAAATCTAAATTAACACATATTTGCTTAGGTTAGGAAGGTAGATATATATTCAACCTGCATTTTGAAGTTGTAAATTAAAATCGAGCAAAGAGAGAGAGAGAGAGAGAGAGAGAGAGAGAGAGAGAGGAGAGAGAGAGAGAGAGAGAAGAGAGAGGAGAGAGGAGAGAGAGAGAGAAAGAAGAGAGAGAGAGAGAGAGAGAGAGAGAGAGAGAAGAATAAAAAAAAAAAAAAGAAGATTCAAAAGGAAATACTTCTTATTTTAGGAGCTTTTGTCTCAGCAAAAATGTTGGCGCTCTAAGGGGGAAAAAAGAGAAAAATGTCCTAGCCCCACTTATGCTTGAGTGAAATTTAAAATCACCAAAGTGTGATTTCTTGATATATGCATTACAATCTGAATTGTTTTCTATCATTTTTATAGTTTGGACGATGCTTTTAGTTTGTGCTAAAATTCCAATGGGGCTCGAACATTTCTAAAACAAATAGGAAGCAAAACATCTGCAGTACATTAAACACCCAAAGGATGTACAAACTACACAGTTGCAGTAGTACGATGTGAAGCACTTTTGCTACCTAGAAGATCAATTATGTGTTGTTGAATCAAAGTCAAAATCATTCATCACAAATTTTGAAAAGGGTACACACTCTTTGGATCCAGCAATTCATTAATTATATGGGAATCATTTCCTGGAACGTGGAGTTAATTAGATTCCTATCTAACTGAATATGTTGAAAAATTATGCACGGATCATACTAACAAAAAAGGAAAAACCAGTGAGATAATAGACTTACCCTAGCACGCATAGCAACAGCACGCCCACGGCCAACTCCAATAGCTGAGCCTTTGCCCTTCATAAGAGAAAAAAAAAAAAAATCTCCCTTAGAAACTTAAAATAAAATGCATTACTTACAAATGAGAATAGAAAAGATATACCTTAATTCTTGCATCCATGCGCTTGAACATGGGAGCATTTTTCAACATATCAGGAATTATTATAAACCTGCAAAAGAGAAATCATTTAAACAATCATCTTAAAAACAAACATTTGATAATTCAGGGTATAGTGAACATACCTGACTTTGCTACCTCGGATAAAACACATGTTCAAGTGGTGAAACTTTTCCATCCTATCATGGAGATAGAAGTTTAAATAAGATAATAAACTGATAATAAGGCACAGAAGCATTTGTATCTATTCATGTCGAAGCATTAGTGTAGTTGTGGCTTATTGAACTGCTATTTGAGTTGTGCATATTTAAATCCCCTAAAACAACTTCCCTCCATAGCAAAAGCAAAAGCTCCAAATAGGAGCTTCTGCTTTTTACATTAGGAGCTTCTGCATTTCATGTTCAGGATCAGATTTTAGCTACCCACCATAGTGTTGGGTTATGTATAATTGGATCTAAATAGGGGAAAAAACACCTAGAGGGGGGTGAATAGGTGTAAACAGTAAACACTCAAAAAAATCATTGCGCAATAAAACCCAATGCGGAAATAAAAATAAACACGCAAGATTTTTACGTGGAAAAACTCCAAACCGGAGTAAAAAACCACGGGACCGATCACACGGCGAAATCCACTAGAATTAAAACACATACAAGGTGATTTACCGTACACACTTACGACTCAACCTTTTCCATACGCTCCTAGTAGGTCTTCTCCGCTCGTTCCGCAACGCTTCTCGAATCCACGATCAGCGTCCAACGCCGAATCCACGGCGTCCAACGTCGAGTCCACGACGTCCAACCGAATCCACGGTCTTCACCCAGTAGTACGCTTCGAATCCACGAACGTACTTCGCTCCGAATCCAAGAGAGCGGTTGCACCTTGAATCCACAAGGCCACGCAAGTCCACGCGCCGATTTTGGAAAAATTGTTGTTTTTGGGTGGTGATAATCCGCCGAATACTTAGATTAGAAATAGATTGGAAATACCATCTAAGTATTCATTAATTTGATTCTACTTAAAATCTGAGTTTGGAAAACCTAGAATCAAATTAATCAATATAGATGAAGAAACATAGAATTAAATCTATTGATTTCCTTTCTTCTCTGTCACGCCCCGAGACCGTCAATTTGAACAGTTCGGGCGCGCCAACAGACCCGCCAATCGGGCATGACCTTTCAAGACCCGAAAGGAACGGCTTATTCCAACAATTTTAATTCAATATAGCGGAAGAGTAAGCAATCAGAGGAGAGATCTATGAATTTAAACTTCCAATCATTCAAACAAATAGTTAGAAGAAATGAAAGTACATCACTTGAGCGAAAACAAATACTTTTGTTTATAATACAACTCTCTTTTAACATGCAACTACAATACAAATTACATCCATATTTTTTTTTTCTTTTTCCAACATGAAACTTGAACATTTAAAGATTACATTGTTGCTCACATACAAAAGTTCGCTCAAGAAAATAAAACTCCAAAATGGTACTGGCGACTCTAGACTGCTAGGTCGCTACTCTGCTGGGCTCTTGCCCCTGTCGCGTGCCTCGCTCGATGTACCTGGACCTGTGGGGATGTCACCCAAAGGGTGTGAGAACTACAACGAAGTTCCTAGTGGGTTCAACCACCGAGAGAAAATGCCCTGCACCGCTTAGTCTAATGGAAGCAATATAATAGAGAATGAAATACAGTAATAAAAGCTGTAAATCTTAGCTAGCATGCTTAACACTTTTACCTTTACCATGACATATCTTTATGTCGTTGTAGGATACCATTCTAACCAACCACTTACTTGACCAACCACTTTCTTTACTTTTCTTTGTGTTTTAATTAAAGTTGCTAACCCTCGGAGAATCTTGCCCAACGGGCCCTAGCCCGGCAGACATGCTGCCATAAGACAAGTCCTCTAAGGTTGCCGATAACACCCGCAAGTGTTACCCCGTCCTACGGGAGAAACGTCCCGAACGGGTCTCTACCCGAGAGAGGGACACTGCCTGCTACTCCAACATGGGCCACGTTTCACCCCGTAGGTACGCCCGTTTTATTATCTCTTTTATTGCTTTTGCACTTAGCCTCTTTCTCTTTAGGCCTTTGCCTTTCTCTTTGCTCTTTAGCACTCAGCTTCCTTTTCATTCGAGCTCGTAGCTCACATTGCCTCTTGGCCATTTTCTTTCTTTTCAATTAAGCTTTTAGCTTATCTTTTCATGTACTCAATACCTTTACCCTAGGTCCATGCCTCAAGGTAACAGAAGTCCCTTGGACTTAGTCTTTCTTTACTTTTATTATACTCAAGTTGAAGTTAAAGTGTAGGTGTATTAACCCAATTCCCTATGACGATTCTAGGGATTTCATTCACTTTGGATTTTAACCTCAACTATACTATGATTCCTTAGAGACATAACTCTAAATTAAGCCCTACTTCCATGTACTCACATAATTGACTCAAGCAAAATGCCACTCGTGAAATCCTATAGTGAATGCCACACATTAGAGCCTAATATAAGTTTTCTCCTAAGTCGAGATTTCCACATGCCATAATTCACTTCTACATAAGCATGAAAATACAATCCTAGCCACTCTATTAACATGCTTCTAAGGAAAAGCAAAAGATAAGGGGAGAGGTCACCCTCGCTCGATAGAATCCCCCACCTTTAGTCGCTCTTGCAAGGATAAGATGGGTTGACCTTCTATTCTCCAAGAAATCCCTAAATTCATAATGAAACCAATTAGGAATCACTTTCATACTCTTTTTTTTTTTTTTTAATTCCACACAACTATAAAAGAGAATCCTAGGTTTACTCTTTATTTCTTTCTATGGGTTCATTTTGACCAATAAGGAAAGAAAGTTGCAAAAATCCCTTATTAGCATACTCTTGTAATAGGGATATTTTGGTCTCTTTAATATTTTAATCTTTAAAAGAAAATCCTAAACATGATGTAACCATGAAGGAAATTATCTCATTGTCATTTTAATTCCACAAGAGTTCAAAGACTAGAACCCTAGAATTTTAACCTTACCTCTTTGGGTATTCTTTTGACCAAAAGAGAAGCAATGAAAGCTAATGTTTCACTTTGCTTTTAAAAGAGACCAAAAATTGCCCTCTTGATCTTCAAGACTTTCCCTAGAATGAAAAGGGAAATCATGAAGCAATTTCTTTCCATGATTCTCTAACTCCATAAAATTATAAAACTAAAACCTTTTTAAAACATAAAAGGGAGAATTCCTTAATTGACTCTCTTTTTGGATCAATTTGAAGGGAATAGGAAAGAAAGTCCCATTCTTGTCACGTTCGCCAAAGAGAATTTTGATCTCTTGGTCTCCAAGGTTTTCCTAAAAGAGAAGCAAGTCATGAAGCAATGACTCTTATGATCTAATATTTCCATAAAATTTAACTAGAAACCCCTTTGACAACTTAAAGGGAAAACCCCTATTTGGTCAATTTCCCCATCAAAAGGCTAAATTTTTATCGGTTCATAAAAAAATGGAGGAGAATAATCATCTCATGGCATGTTGCCAAAAAGAAACTTGCACAACTCGATCCGGGGTCAAAATGCTCTCAAAAATTTGAGAAAAGCTCAATTTGAGCTATTTCCCCCAATTTGCCGATTTTGCTTCTGGCAAAAATCGAGAGTTGCATTTTTCTCATTGGAGAAAAGAGAAGAGAAGAAGTTTCTATCTTTCTTCTTTTCTTTTTTTCTTTTCTTTCTTTTCCTTCTCTTTTCTTCTTCTCTTTTCTTCTTCTCTTCCTTTCTTTCCATTCTTTCTTTTTTTTTTTTTTTTGTAAGGATGCCCTGCTGCTGGGCAGCAGCAGTTGCAGCCCCAGCAGCTGCGCAAATGGCTGCTGCTTGGCTGCAGCAGCAGCAAGCAGAGCAGCATGCAGGCTGCAGCTGTTGGCTGCTGCAGCAATGCTTGCTGCTGGCAGCAGCAAGGCTGCAGCCTCCCACCTCTCCCCTTTTTTTTTTTGTTTTCTTCCCCTTTCCTGCCAAGAGAGAGAGAGAGAGAGAGAGAGAGAGAGAGAGAGAGAGAGATATTACCTTTTTCTTTCTTTCTTCTTCCTTCCTCCTTTCTTCTCTTTCCTTCTTCTTTCTTTCTTTCTTCTCCTTCTCCTTCTCCTCTTTCCTCCTCCTTTCTCTCTTTCGTTTCTTGTTTCAGCTGAGAGAGGGAGAGAGAGTGAGGGGGGGGGGTTTCAAGTGGGAGAGAGAGAGAGCATTTAATTTCTGCAGAGGGTGGTTGGAGGGGGGTGAATTTACTTGTTTGCCCCCAAATTTCAAAAGAATTCCAAAACTGTCCACTTTCCTGCAGTTTTTCCTGCAGTGGGCCAAAATCGGATACCCCTCTTTCACTATGTTTTGCCGTCAACCAATAAAATGGAGCAGCAATTTTTCTTCTCCCCTTTAATCTACAAATTTTTCTTAAACTTCCCACGATTTTGTTTAAATTTTTGGGCTACTCTAAGCCCTCGGAAGAGGGCCCCGAAAAAGCTTCACGATCAACCGCGCTGTTAAAACTGCAGTTTCAGAATTCACGAAGCATTTTTCTTCGCTTCGTTCTCCAATTTTTCCTTAATCGCTCACCTTGTCACTTGACCCCTTTTAATCATAAAACTTTTCTGGGACACTCCACAATTTCTTTTAAATTTTTGGGATACTCTAAGCCCTCGAAAGAGAGCCCCGAAAAAGCTTCGCGATCAACTTCACTGTCAAAACTGCAGTTTCAGAATTCACGAAGCATTTTTCTTCGCTTCGTTCTCTATTTTCCTTTAATCGCTCACCTCAGTTTTTCACCCCTTCTAATGAGGAACCTTTTGTGAGACACTCCAGGATTTCTTCTAAATTTTTTGACTATTCTAAGTCTCCGAAACAGGGCTCCGAAAATGCTTCGTGATCACAAATTTCAGAAATTCCAGAATTTTGCTAAGTCCTCGGGGTTCAAGTCACTTTTCGACCCGATGCCCTTCGCGTCGGCCCGAAACACACCGAACTCGACTGTAATCATATTTAAAATATGTTACAAGTCTTCTCGCCGCATTTCGCCATTTTGCGAATTCGGCAAACGTGGGTCTACATTTTACAAGCTTGAAGCTTCGATTTCCAACTACAACTCACTTTTCGACTCAACGGCTTTTGCGTCGATTCGAAATGCTTCCAACTCACTTGTAATTACATTTGAAATGTGTTACAAGTATTTTTGCTGAGTTTCGCCATTTTGCGAAAATCGCGGAACAAGGACTTAAGCTTCACAATTGAAGCTTCAAATTCTCAACTCCAACTCACTTTTCGACTCGACCACTTTCGCATCGATTCGAAATGCCTCCAACTCACTTGTAATTACATTTGAAATGTGTTACAAGTATTCTTGCTGAGTTCTGCCATTTCGCGAAAATCGTGGAACAAAGACTTAAGCTTCACAATTGAAGCTTCAAATTCTCAACTCCAATCACTTTTCGACTCGACGACTTTTGCATCGATTTGAAATGCCTCCAACTCACTTGTAATTACATTTGAAATGTGTTACAAGTATTTTTGCTGAGTTCCGCCATTTTGTGAAAATCGATGCACTACATTCTCCCCTCCTTTAGGAGTTTCGTCCGCGAAACGAAAACCCACATACCCTAGGATTTATTCCTCAAATAGCCGAGGGTAGTGCTTCCGCATCACGGCCTCAGGCTCCCACGTGGCTTCTTCTTCGTTGTGCCTCGTCCAAAGCACTTTCACATAGGGGATGGAGCGGTTCCTTTGCTTTCTTTCACGCCGATCTGCAATCTTATACGGGAACTCATCATAGCTCATGTCCTCCCGTAGATCAAGCGGTGGGTAGTTGATTATGTGCCTCGGGTCATGGACATACTAGCGAAGTTGTGATACATGAGATACGTCATGAATTCCTGCCAAGTCTGGGGGTAATGCCACTTTATAGGCCACCGGGCCAACCTGCTCTAATATTTCATAAGGACCAAGGAAGCGAGGGTTTAACTTTCCCTGCATCCCAAATCGCACTACTCCCTTTGTGGTCGACGCCTTCAAAATACATGATCCCCGACCTCAAATTCTAGGTCGTGCCGCCATTTGTCTGCACAGCTCTTCTGCTGACTTTGCGCCATCACTAGACGTTGTCGCGCAATTTGCATCTTTTTCTCGGCTTCTTGCAATACATCCGGACCCAGTGATGACCTTTCGCCGACCTCGCTCCAATGTAATGGAGACCGGCACTTCCTGCCGTATAACGCCTCGAAAGGCGCCATCCTAATGCTGGACTAGTAGCTGTTATTGTAGGCGAACTTTGCCATGGGTAAACACCGCTGCCACCCTGAGCCATAATCTAGGACACACGCCCTAAGCATATCTTCGAGGATTTAATTGGTCCTCTCAGATTGACCATCGCTCTGAGGATGATACACTGTAGTGAAATCCAGACGTGTCCCCAAGGTCTCGTGGAAGCTCTTCCAAAATTGTGACACGAATCGGGGGTCTCGATCCGACACTAAAATCCTTTGCAACGCCGCCCTCCCCATCAGACCTTACCTTTTGGAGCTTTTCATCGGTCGCTTGCTTTTCTTTAATTCTCTCCAACAAGGAGGTTACACAGTAAGTGTCATAAGCCTCGCGGGTGCACCGAGAGCCACAACCTCCAAGCCAAACCATCGTATTTCGGATTGCAACGTGTATTGGTCGGTAATGGCCATGGCGAGATTCTCCACGTATTTCCTGCTTAACGCATCGACCACCACATTTGCTTTCCCCGGGTGGTACAAGATGCTAACATCATAGTCTTTAAGAAGCTCCAACCATCAATGCTACCTCAGGTTTAATTCCTTCTGAGTGAACAAATACTTGAGGCTTTTGTGATCCGTGTAAATCTCACAATGTTTCCCGTAGAGGTAATGCCGCCATAGCTTCAATGCAAAATTTATCGCGGCAAGCTCGAGGTCGTGGGTGGGGTAGTTCTTTTCATAACTCTTCAGCTGTCGGGAGGCATAGGCTATAACCCTCTCGTCCTGCATAAGTACACACCCCAGACCACTCTCTGAGGCATCACTATACACCACAAACTTTTTCCCGCAATAGGTAAAGCAAGGATTGGAGCCGATGTCAACTTGTTCTTGAGCAACTGGAAGCCTCTTTCACAAGCATCGCTCCAAATGAACTTAGCCCCTTTTCTTGTAAGGCCGGTGAGTGGAATGGTAATTTTGGAAAACCCTTCCACGAACCGCCTATAATAGCCCGCGAGTTCGATAAAGCTTCGAAGCTCGGTGACATTGGTTGGTCGGGGCCAATCCTTCACTGCTTCAATTTTCTTGGGATCCACAGACACCCTTGCCTCAGAAATCACATGTCCTAAGAATGCCACTTCCCGGAGCCAACATTCGCATTTCTTCAACTTCGCGAACAGGCACCGTTCCCGAAGCACTTGTAAAACCTGTCGTAGGTGATCGTCGTGCTTGTCATCACTTCGGGAGTAGACCAAAATGTCGTCAATGAAGGCCACGACAATCAATCTAGGAAAGGCTGAAAGACGCGGTTCATTAAATCCATGAATGCCGCCGGGGTATTAGTCAACCCGAAAGGCATTATAGTGAATTCGTAGTGTCCATACCGCATTCTATTTTTTTATTTTTATTTTTTTTTGAACATTCTCCGACTAAATCTTCAACTGGGGTATCCCGATTGAAGATCAATCTTCGAAAATACTCGGGAACCCTGCAACTGGTCGAATAAACCATCGGTCCGCGACAATGGATATCGGTTTGATCGTCAATTTGTTGAGCTCCCGATAGTCCACACCTAGCCGAAGTGATCCGTCCTTCTTCCTCCACCGCCCTTCGCTTGACTTGGAGAGCGAACGCCAATCCAAGATCCCAACTATTCCACACGCCACTTGCGCTCTCAACCACGAGTTCTCAGCCAACCCGTTTATTTCAAACTACTGACAGGCCCACAGACCACGGTCTAATGCAAGCATATAGCCTACCTTCCATTCGATATCACGCACCGTCTCTAACTAGCATGCAGACCAATCATCATACGGTCAGATCCTCGTTTAGGACTACCGCACTAACACTCCGACTAGGAGTAACAGTATCTCAATCATCACCAGCCCTATGGCCTGGTCACGACCACACTCTCTGTGTACTGACACCTTGAGGCTCACGCGTGGCACTCCACATTTCCGGGTCATCGCTCGGACTACCGCCCGACCAAACTCTATCATGCCCCGCCCTCAGGTCTCGGGCCACTGTCTCTCACAGCCGACTGCGCCTGCCCACATGGCTACAGGCTACACAGTCATCATATATGGTCCAGGCACGGATCGTCCCCAACAACCCACTAAGCGTCGCCACGTGACTACTATTCTTCACCGAGCAAAACCCACTCTCTAGTCGTCAATCTACGACACAAACTCTCTATCGACTCCTATCACACTTAGCAAACGCTAAGGTGCCACTTAACCAGCTCTTTCTGGCTAAAGGGTACCTGTGCTCCATGAGCACCCACAAAATTGTGCGTCTTACGCCTCTATGTCAACTCGTAGAATCCACGATGTTAAGCGATTTGCTTAAGCACACCCATGGTACCTGTGCATTTCCCCCAACTGGGTGGAGGCACCACAATAATAGTTCTCCAATTTTGGCAACTAACACGCGAACCCTTCGGTGGCAACCCTTGCCGTTATACCGATCCATCGGACCAGCACCACAAGACTCCCGCTCTATCGAGAGGTTCTCACATCTTGAAGCCTACCCTGGGCCTCACCAACGCACTATGCGGTGTTACGGCATTTTGGTGTTGGCATATTTCGTGAGTCAAGTCAGTAAACTGAGTCGGAGTCTTGAAGTGATCAAATTGTCAATCAGCAATCGAAGACTCAGAGAAGAGCTCAAGTTGGCACTCAGTGTTTTGAGTCTTGAAGATTGAAGGTGAAGAATTGTGGATCAATTGCATCAATCTTAAGGAAAATGGATTCGGATTGATCAGGTATGTTTAACTAAATAATTTTGGTGATCCGAATACTTCTTATAGTGTAGAAACACTTGGATGAATTTTTTATTGCATAAAAATCAAAAACTGGACATGGGACATGTTCAGGATCCGGATCAGACAATCCAATCCGGATCCCGAAGGGTGTTGTTCATTGGCAAATCCGATCCGGATCAAAGGCCAATTCCGATCCGGATCCCGAACATGGGATTTTGCTGAAATGTATGAACGATCCGGATCGGGCTTTTCAATCCGGATCCCGAACCCTTGTTTTTCTGGAATTGTCTATCACGTTACGACGATCCGGATCGCAGTAATTCCGATCCGGATCGCCGTCCTGAAAAACTCCAGATAAGGTAAGTTTTTGATTCTTATCTCTTTCCAAAGGTTTCTAAACTATAAATAGACATTTAGGGTTTCTCAAAAACGTGGGATCAAGCCGATCATTTATAAAACACTTGAGAGCAACCCTAGAGGCTAGGTTTTTATCGTTCTTCTTTATAGCCTCTTTTAGGTCAATTCGATGGTTCTTTCAAGAACATATCTTCTGTCGAATTGATCTAATCTTTGCTTAGAGATTTCTCCCATGGATCTTCATTGATAATCTAAGCAAAGGATCACCATCGAAGCCTATATTCTTATCGGCTGAGTTTGCGTCGTGGATTCGACGTGGCACCGTGGATTCGGTGTGTTGAAGGCGTTTCGTGGATTCGAAACGTGTGCTCGTGGATTCGAGTGGCGTTCGTGGATTCGAACGTGTGCAGTGGACGTGCAATCGGTGGAGCGCAAGGTCCGAAGAACTTGAAGGAGGGGTCGAGTCCGTGGAGTCGGTAATCACCTTGTTATTCTTCATTCTTAGTGGATTGTTATTGCGTGTTGGTCCCGTGGTTTTTCTCCTGGATTGGAGTTTCCACGTAAATCTCGGTGTGTTGATTTTTATTTCCGCATTGGTTTTTTATTTTGCACTGAGATTTGATTTTTAAATATTACACCTATTCACCCCCCTCTAGGTGTTTGATAGTACCTATTTAGATCCTTGTGGATCCTTAAATAACTCTACAATTGGTATCAGAGCGGGTTTTAGGTTTATCTATCATGTCGGGTGAAAGTGGTAATATTTTTAGACCTCCTCTTTTTGATGGGACCAATTATGCATATTGGAAAGTGCGGATGAGAGCTTTTCTCATCTCAATTGATGAGCGTGTTTGGCAAACCGTGGAATACGGTTGGGTGCATCCTGTTGAGGAAGTAGGAAATTCTACTACCCCAAAACCTCGCTCTAGATGGTCCAAAGAGGAAATCGAAAGATCTTCTTACAATGGGAAAGGTATGAACGCTTTATATAATTCTCTTTCCTCGACTGAGTTTACAAGAATTTCCGCGTGTGAAACCGCGAAGGAAATTTGGGATATTCTCAAAATTACACATGAGGGTACTAATCTTGTAAAAATTCAAAAGCTCCAGATGCTTACAAGTCAATTTGACTCTATTCATATGGAAGAGCATGAATTGTTTACAGATTATTACACTAGACTTCAAGATGTAATTAATACATGTGCTAATTTAGGAGAAAAGATCCCGGAGTCGAAAATTGTAAGAAAGATTCTTCGGACTCTTCCGGAACGGTTTAGGGCAAAGGTTACCGCCATTGAAACCGTTAGTCATCCGGATGAGATGAGTGTAGAGGAATTAGTAGGTGCTTTGCAAACTTATGAGATGACTTTTCCTACTAATCAAGTTTCTTCCAAGTCTTCTTCTAAGCTTACAGGTATTGCATTCAAATCAACAAAGGAAGAAGATAGCGAATCAAGTTCCGACGATGAAATCTCTTTAGCCGATTTTGAAGAACAATTGGCGCGGATCACAAAGAAATTTCGTCGGAAATTTTGGAAGAATCGAACCGATGGATCTTCATCCACGAAATCATCTAAAGGATCATCGGGTTCTAAATCCTCTAAACTCAAAGGCGTTGCAAAACCTTCTAAAGAAAAAGAAAAAGATGATTTCGAAGGGGAAATCCGATGTTATCGATGCAAAGGCTACGGCCATATTTCAACGGATTGTCCTTCTAAGAAATCATACAAAAAGAAGGCTTTGCAAGCAAAAACTTGGGACGATTCTAGTTTCGATGAATCGACCTCAAGTGAAGAGGAAAAAGAAAAAGTTGTTGCTTTTCATGCCTCTCAAATTCCCTCTTCTAATTTTGCTTATCATCTTTAGTCACTGACTCTATTCCTTTGATTTTGCATGAAACATCAACATCCGAGGAGAGTCATCAAGTGAGGGGGAGTCGGACGAAGAAGAACTCGTTGAGGCATACCAACAACTTCTTGCGGAATCTAAGAAGATGGCCAAGCATATCAAGAAGTTGAGGAAGCAACGACTTGAGGTTCAAGACGAGAATCAAGCTTTAAAGATCAAACTTCATGATCTCGAGGAGGAACAAGGACGGTTATTGAATAACAATAAAATCCTCCAAGAAAAGTTAAACCAATCGGAGACGAACGCAAAATTATATATGGACAAGATTGGTTTTCTTGAAAAACAGTTTGAGGAGATTCATGTCACCAACCAAGCCTTGACCAAGCAAGTTCATCAACTCAAATCTGACATACTAAGACTTTCCACCGGTTCCAAGAAACTTGATTGTATGTCTGGATTAGGTCAAACAAGCAAGGTTGGTTTGGGATATAAAAAGAACCAAACTGTGAAGGCTTCAAGTTCCACAATCAAATTGAAAGGAAGAACTTGTTACTTATGTGGACTTGAAGGACACTTGGTGAAGAATTGCCCGAAAAAGAGAAAGAAAAATCCTTCGGCAACTTCATCTACGGAGCGGACTCAACGGATTCAAAAGACACATCAAGTCAAAGGAGTTCACTCAACCCACCAAAGGTCCGAGCCGCAACATCAATCATACAAGTGGATTATCGCGAGGCAAAGACCTAAGGTGGATCAATAGTCAAAGCGGACAACACCCGGCCACAACGAATCAAGACAACCCAAAATCCAGCGATTTTGGATTCGGAAAGGTGATATCTTTCCTTGTCTTAAGTTCTAAATAGCTTATGACTGTATGTAATGCTTTGATTGGTTTTCCCTTCATATTTTTCTTAATCTTTGCATTACATGTTTTTCAATGCTCTTTGTTTTTATACTTTGTTTTTGAACAAAAGGGTTTTTATTGAACAAGTGCATTGAATAAAAAGGGTTTCACGTTCATTCACTCCAAATTAATTTTATATGGATTATCAACTTTACTCCATAATCATAATCTTGAAGATACTTCATTATAGGAGTTTTTAATTGAGCATTGGTCATATTGACTTTAATTGCATCTTTTCACGCATTTAGAAATTTATTATGCTTTTGATATCATAATATTTCAATGTTGCAATGATCATTTATGTTAATTAATTCATCTTTTAAGTGATCAAAGTCAATTTCTCTCTCAATGATCTCTTGGTATAGTCATTATCTTATTTGATTGCTTAGTCGAGTATGAATGCGAGATCAATTTTTGGTTGAATACCTTATATATTAAATAATTGATAGCCAATTGAGGGGGAGTCAAAGAAAAGTAAAATGCTCAAAAGATGTGGAAAGAGTTACATCCCAATGAGGAGTGTGAAAACTACCACCACATGGAGAGAAAAAGAAAAAGAAAAAGATACCCCATGTATGCAAAGCAAATTTTTGTTTAAAATGATGATGAAATGCATATTGAAATACTTGACTCTGTCAAATTTCAAGGTTGGTATAAGGTGGGATTTTTGATAAAAGATGCTCAAAGAGCCACTCCTTCAACAGATTGTCTAGATATATTATCTAACTTATCTGGGATTTCAAACATCTATTGATCTTGGTATTTCATTTTCTTTACCAAAATTGATGATTTGATAAAGGCATTACGCATAAGATCAGGTTAGATGTGATTGAAGTTGTTCAACTTTAAGAGTTTTAATTTTCATAAATTTTCGTTTCATTTTTGAGTATTTTTGATAGATTTGGTATAATCTATTTCTTGTTGCATGAAACGATGACTTTTGTTTAAAGTTGATGCGCTAAAGTGCTTACATACTTTTTCTGATCATATACCTCAATCTCAAGAAAGGGTAGAATTCAAGATTGATGTCATTTGGAAATCTCTGTAAGTCATCTTTGTAAATCCGTTACATCTTGATAGAGTTTGGATCTCAAGATTATTTTTGATGACTTGTGTTTGATGAATATAATATGAAAAACTGTTTATAATATTTTATCTTTGTTTTTCATGATTTAGGAGTAAATCTTTTTAATTTTGTGAAATTAATTGGATTGAATGGCATCTGTGTGAATTCGTTGTTTAAAGCACTTAAATTGATTTCTTGATGGAATACAAATCGGTATTTGAAAAGATTCTAAAATCTGGATTTGTTTCAAGAATTATTTGATTTTTGCTTTCTGGTACCGGTACGCAATCTGCATTTTTGTTATATACCGGAACTGAGCTTTTATCTCTCTTTCTCTATGAACTAATGTTGTTAGTGATTTCCTTTTGTCTAGTATGTTCACTGTTTGACAATTTGTGACAAAAAGGGGGAGAACAGAAAATAATGATCGTATCACAAAGGGGGAGAACATAAATGCTCAAGACAGGGGGAGAAATGGAGAACATGGAGAACATGGAGAACATGTTAGAGATGCTCAAGATAGGGGGAGATAAAGATTGAAAGAGCCGAAAAACAAAAGAACCAAAAGGACGAATCAAATGTCGGATTTTAATTTCTAACGACTAACGTTTGATTTTGTTTGAAGTTTTGTTTTACAGGAATTACATCACTTTAAGACTCCAAGTCCTAAGTCATAGAGTATGTTCTAGGACTGTTTGGTTCAAATGTAATTTTGTATTTATTGGATCTTTCACGCAAAGAAAATCAATGTTTTGGTGATAACATTGAATTTCGATTTTTTGGTTTAAGATGAGTGACTTGAGCGTTTTTATGTATTTTTGGGTTTTGTCACGAAATTGCCAAAGGGGGGGATTGTTACGGCATTTTGGTGTTGGCATATTTCGTGAGTCAAGTCAGTGAGTTGAGTCGGAGTCTTGAAGTGATCAAATTGTCAATCAGCAATCGAAGATTCAACAAGAGCTCAAGTTGACACTCAGTGTTTTGAGTCTTGAAGATTGAAGATGAAGAATTGTGGATCAATTACATCAATCTTAAGGAAATGTATTCGGAAGGATCAGGTATGTTTAACTAAATAATTTTGGTGATCCGAATACTTCTTATAGTGTAGAAACACTTGGATGAATTTTTAATTGCATAAAAATCAAAAACTGGACATGGGACATGTTCAGGATCCGGATCAGACAATCCAATCCGGATCCCGAAGGGTGTTGTTCATTGGCAAATCCAATCCGGATCAAAGGCCAATTCCGATCCGGATCCCGAACATGGATTTTGCTGAAATGTATGAACGATCCGGATCGGGCTTTTCAATCCGGATCCCGAACCCTTGTTTTTCTGGAATTGTCGTTCACGTTACGACGATCCGGATCGCAGTAATTCCGATCCGGATCGCCGTCCTGAAAAATTCCAGATAAGGTAAGTTTTTGATTCTTATCTCTTTCCAAAGGTTTCTAAACTATAAATAGACATTTAGGGTTTCTCAAAAACGAGGGATCAAGACCGATCAAAATATAAAACACTTGAGAGCAACCCTAGAGGCTAGGTTTTTATCGTTCTTCTTTATAGCCTCTTTTAGGTCAATTCGATGGTTCTTTCAAGAACATATCTTCTGTCGAATTGATCTAATCTTTGCTTAGAGATTTCTCCCATGGATCTTCATTGATAATCTAAGCAAAGGATCACCATCGAAGCCTATATTCTTATCGGCTGAGTTTGCGTCGTGGATTCGACGTAGCACCGTGGATTCGGTGTGTTGAAGGCGTTTCGTGGAGTCGAAACGTGTTCTCGTGGATTCGAGTGGCGTTCGTGGATTCGAACGTGTGCAGTGGACGTGCAATCGGTGGAGCGCAAGGTCCGAAGAATTGAAGGAGGGGTCGAGTCCGTGGAGTCGGTAATCACCTTGTTATTCTTCAATTCTTAGTGGATTGTTATTGCGTGTTGGTCCCGTGGTTTTTCTCCTGGATTGGAGTTTCCACGTAAATCTCGGTGTGTTGATTTTTTTTCCGCATTGGTTTTTTTATTTTGCACTGAGATTTGATTTTTAAATATTACACCTATTCACCCCCCTCTAGGTGTTTGATAGTACCTATTTAGATCCTTGTGGATCCTTAAATAACTCTACATGCGGCAATTCAGTCACATCGACACGTCACATGGTCGCTACTATCACCAAGAGCGAACTTTCACCACCAAGTCCATAAAACTTTCTTGCCCTAAACCTTAGGACATTTCAACATGGCTCTCGCAATCTAACGATCGCCAACGTCTCGTGACTCGGTCTTTCACCGAGTCACCTTCGGACCTCATCGGTCACACTTTGCCCAATTTGGCCAAAGTACAAACTAAAGCACCAAATTTCAACTCGCTTCACTCGAGCCTGAGCGCTCCAAGGGCTCAATTTGCGTCCACGCGGATCCTATCCTTCATCGATCACTCGATGCCATTGCTATTCCCTAAGCAACAACACCACAACGAAACGATTAGCCCAAATTTGATAATTTGGACAATGCGCAAGCTAGATACCAAACAAAAGGGCTCGTCGACCCAATTATGGGAAGTACATAAGGGCACTCCCATTCACCCCCGACATTACGTTGTCGGCCGCCAACGTAATAGTCCAAAGAATGAAAGCTCATTACCCTCGATCCATTCCCAATGTCCTTCTTGGGAATCGTAAACCCAATCATATACTTTCGCCAAAAGATCCACACACTCTCTCGTGCCTAAACCCTAGAGTCTTCCTAAGGTTTGCTAACCACCTAGGACTATTCCTAGGCTCTGATACCACTCTTATCTGTCACGCCCCGAGACCGTCAATTTGAACAGTTCGGGCGCGCCAACAGACCCGCCAATCGGGCATGACCTTTCAAGACCCGAAAGGAACGGTTTATTCCAACAATTTTAATTCAATATAGCGAAAGAGTAAGCAATCAGAGGAGAGATCTATGAATTTAAACTTCCAATCATTCAAACAAATAGTTAGAAGAAATGAAAGTACATCACTTGAGCGAAAACAAATACTTTTGTTTATAATACAACTCTCTTTTAACATGCAACTACAATACAAATTACATCCATATTTTTTTTTTCTTTTTCCAACATGAAACTTGAACATTTAAAGATTACATTGTTGCTCACATACAAAAGTTCGCTCAAGAAAATAAAACTCCAAAATGGTACTGGCGACTCTAGACTGCTAGGTCGCTACTCTGCTGGGCTCTTGCCCATGTCGCGTGCCTCGCTCGATGTACCTGGACCTGTGGGGATGTCACCCAAAGGGTGTGAGAACTACAACGAAGTTCCCAGTGGGTTTCAACCACCGAGAGAAAATGCCCTGCACCGCTTAGTCTAATGGAAGCAATATAATAGAGAATGAAATACAGTAATAAAAGCTGTAAATCTTAGCTAGCATGCTTAACACTTTTACCTTTACCATGACATCTTTATGTCGTTGTAGGATACCATTCTAACCAACCACTTACTTGACCAACCACTTTCTTTACTTTTTTCTTGTGTTTTAATTAAAGTTGCTAACCCTCGGAGAATCTTGCCCAACGGGCCCTAGCCCGGCAGACATGCTGCCATAAGACAAGTCCTCTAAGGTTGCCGATAACACCCGCAAGTGTTACCCCGTCCTACGGGAGAAACATCCCGAACGGGTCTCTACCCGGGAGAGGGACACTGCCTGCTACTCCAACATGGGCCACGTTTCACCCCCGTAGGTACGCCCGTTTTATTATCTCTTTTATTGCTTTTGCACTTAGCCTCTTTTCTCTTTAGGCCTTTGCCTTTCTCTTTGCTCTTTAGCACTCAGCTTCCTTTTCATTCGAGCTCGTAGCTCACATTGCCTCTTGGCCATTTTCTTTCTTTTCAATTAAGCTTTTAGCTTATCTTTTCATGTACTCAATACCTTTACCCTAGGCCCATGCCTCAAGGTAACAGAAGTCCCTTGGACTTAGTCTTTCTTTACTTTTATTATACTCAAGTTGAAGTTAAAGTGTAGGTGTATTAACCCAATTCCCTATGACGATTCTAGGGATTTCATTCACTTTGGATTTTAACCTCAACTATACTATGATTCCCTTAGAGACATAACTCTAAATTAAGCCCTACTTCCATGTACTCACATAATTGACTCAAGCAAAATGCCACTCGTGAAATCCTATAGTGAATGCCACACATTAGAGCCTAATATAAGTTTTCTCCTAAGTCGATATTTCCACATGCCATAATTCACTTCTACATAAGCATGAAAATACAATCCTAGCCACTCTATTAACATGCTTCTAAGGAAAAGCAAAAGATAAGGGGAGAGGTCACCCTCGCTCGATAGAATCCCCCACCTTTAGTCGCTCTTGCAAGGATAAGATGGGTTGACCTTCTATTCTCCAAGAAATCCCTAAATTCATAATGAAACCAATTAGGAATCACTTTCATACTCTTTTTTTTTTTTTTTAATTCCACACAACTATAAAAGAGAATCCTAGGTTTACTCTTTATTTCTTTCTATGGGTTCATTTTGACCAATAAGGAAAGAAAGTTGCAAAAATCCCTTATTAGCATACTCTTGTAATAGGGATATTTTGGTCTCTTTAATATTTTAATCTTTTAAAAGAAAATCCTAAACATGATGTAACCATGAAGGAAATTATCTCATTGTCATTTTAATTCCACAAGAGTTCAAAGACTAGAACCCTAGAATTTTAACCTTACCTCTTTGGGTATTCTTTTGACCAAAAGAGAAGCAATGAAAGCTAATGTTTCACTTTGCTTTTAAAAGAGACCAAAAATTGCCCTCTTGATCTTCAAGACTTTCCCTAGAATGAAAAGGGAAATCATGAAGCAATTTCTTTCCATGATTCTCTAACTCCATAAAATTATAAAACTAAAACCCTTTTTAAAACATAAAAGGGAAAATTCCTTAATTGACTCTCTTTTTGGATCAATTTGAAGGGAATAGGAAAGAAAGTCCCATTCTTGTCACGTTCGCCAAAGAGAAATTTTGATCTCTTGGTCTCCATGGTTTTCCTAAGAGAGAAGCAAGTCATGAAGCAATGACTTTATGATCTAATATTTCCTAAAAATTAACTAGAAA
>CM054931.1:15867640-15962906 GCA_029168755.2 Tillandsia fasciculata | reverse complement strand
AAAGGAAAAGCACGTCTAATGAGTTTAAAAAATTAGTCAAAAAATTTTCTTAAATAAAAAAGGTTGCAAGTAAAATGTTGCAAAATTTTACACTGCTGAACTAAAGCAGAAGAATTATGTGTACCATTTACAGCAGCCTCCAAGTGTTGATCAGAGTTCAAACATGACAGTGCTGCATGTACCAATGGATGTGAAGCAAGCGTAGATGCTGAGACCCTGAAAAATAGGAGATTTTTAAATATTCAGGTCTGATGTACTGTCTCATCAGATAGAAAATTGGCTCAGCATAAATATGAATCTGGTGCAAAGAGTTCCGAAAATAAATTCGTATATATACACAGTACAATGACAGTTTCGAAAAAAAGGAAAGCAAAGCACTAATAGTGCGGACAAAATCACAATGCACATACAGTTTCATACATAGTAAATTAAGAACCCAAAAGATGCATACCCATGACTTAGGCGAAGCCAAGAAGCAAAACCTTCCAAAACTTCAAAATTAACAACAGAAATCCTCATTGATTAATAGATCTTAAAAAAATTTCATTAATGTCTTGTAGCGCCATTATCAATCAATATAACTTCAGGTAAGAAGCATTACAGATGGAATAATGGAACTGATTAGCAGGAAAAAGAAGGTACTAGAGAAGGAGAAACAATAGAAGAATCATAGGAGAAACAACCCTTGATTCACCAAATTAAACAATTCAAACACATGAACAGGAGAAAAGAAATGCTTGAAATGTAATTGGATCTCTTCTCGTTGAAAAAAGTGAAAAAAAAGGGGGCCTTCTCATCCTTGTAAAAAAGGAAATTAAGAAGTCAAACAAAAAAAGAAAATGACAACCTGCTCTTTCAATTCTTCAAAACCCAAGCAAGCAGTCAAGAGAGTAAGAGCTACTTCAGCAGATGAAACTAGCTCCTTCTCAAACTGACGGCGTTTGAAGTTGGGGAGGTCTTGGCTCAGTAAGTTTGAGGGGTTTGCTCTGATTCTGCTGCACAAAAAGAAACTGAACTTAAAATTTAGAACATGGAATCCCTTCGAAGAACGAAGAATTCAACTTAAAATTTAAAAGATCGCAGTGCCTGTAAAGAAGCATCTAGTGAGGAGACTGATGAAGAGGTTTCTGCATGCCGGATCGCCCTCTCCGTTGTCCTCAAATGGAATTCCTATTAGAGTTAAAAGATATAAGCTAATTACCTCACGCAAGTCAGAATAATTTTGAAGGTCAACCTGTATAAAAATATGGCATAAATCTAAATTAACACATATTTGCTTAGGTTAGGAAGGTAGATATATATTCAACCTGCATTTTGAAGTTGTAAATTAAAATCGAGCAAAGAGAGAGAGAGAGAGAGAGAGAGAGAGAGAGAGAGAGAGAGGAGAGAGAGAGAGAGAGAGAAAGAAAGAAGAGAGAGAGAGAGAGAGAGAGAGAGAAGAATAAAAAAAAAAAAAGAAGATTCAAAAGGAAATACTTCTTATTTTAGGAGCTTTTGTCTCAGCAAAAATGTTGGCGCTCTAAGGGGGAAAAAAGAGAAAAATGTCCTAGCCCCACTTATGCTTGAGTGAAATTTAAAATCACCAAAGTGTGATTTCTTGATATATGCATTACAATCTGAATTGTTTTCTATCATTTTTATAGTTTGGACGATGCTTTTAGTTTGTGCTAAAATTCCAATGGGGCTCGAACATTTCTAAAACAAATAGGAAGCAAAACATCTGCAGTACATTAAACACCCAAAGGATGTACAAACTACACAGTTGCAGTAGTACGATGTGAAGCACTTTTGCTACCTAGAAGATCAATTATGTGTTGTTGAATCAAAGTCAAAATCATTCATCACAAATTTTGAAAAGGGTACACACTCTTTGGATCCAGCAATTCATTAATTATATGGGAATCATTTCCTGGAACGTGGAGTTAATTAGATTCCTATCTAACTGAATATGTTGAAAAATTATGCACGGATCATACTAACAAAAAAGGAAAAACCAGTTGAGATAATAGACTTACCCTAGCACGCATAGCAACAGCACGCCCACGGCCAACTCCAATAGCTGAGCCTTTGCCCTTCATAAGAGAAAAAAAAAAAAAAATCTCCCTTAGAAACTTAAAATAAAATGCATTACTTACAAATGAGAATAGAAAAGATATACCTTAATTCTTGCATCCATGCGCTTGAACATGGGAGCATTTTTCAACATATCAGGAATTATTATAAACCTGCAAAAGAGAAATCATTTAAACAATCATCTTAAAAACAAACATTTGATAATTCAGGGTATAGTGAACATACCTGACTTTGCTACCTCGGATAAAACACATGTTCAAGTGGTGAAACTTTTCCATCCTATCATGGAGATAGAAGTTTAAATAAGATAATAAACTGATAATAAGGCACAGAAGCATTTGTATCTATTCATGTCGAAGCATTAGTGTAGTTGTGGCTTATTGAACTGCTATTTGAGTTGTGCATATTTAAATCCCCTAAACAACTTCCCTCCATAGCAAAAGCAAAAGCTCCAAATAGGAGCTTCTGCTTTTTACATTAGGAGCTTCTGCATTTCATGTTCAGGATCAGATTTTAGCTACCCACCATAGTGTTGGGTTATGTATAATTGGATCTAAATAGGGGAAAAAACACCTAGAGGGGGGTGAATAGGTGTAAACAGTAAACACTCAAAAAATCATTGCGCAATAAAACCCAATGCGGAAATAAAAATAAACACGCAAGATTTTTACGTGGAAAAACTCCAAACCGGAGTAAAAAACCACGGGACCGATCACACGGCGAAATCCACTAGAATTAAAACACGTACAAGGTGATTTACCGTACACACTTACGACTCAACCTTTTCCATACGCTCCTAGTAGATCTTCTCCGCTCGCTCCGCAACGCTTCTCGAATCCACGATCAGCGTCCAACGCCGAATCCACGGCGTCCAACGTCGAGTCCACGACGTCCAACCGAATCCACGGTCTTCACCCAGTAGTACGCTTCGAATCCACGAACGTACTTCGCTCCGAATCCACGAGAGCGGTTGCACCTTGAATCCACAAGGCCACGCGAGTCCACGCGCCGATTTTGGAAAAATCGTTGTTTTTGGGTGGTGATGATCCGCCGAATACTTAGATTAGAAATAGATCGGAAATACCATCTAAGTATTCATTAATTTGATTCTACTTAAAATCTGAGTTTGGAAAACCTAGAATCAAATTAATCAATATAGATGAAGAAACATAGAATTAAATCTATTGATTTCCTTTCTTCTCTGTCACGCCCCGAGACCGTCAATTTGAACAGTTCGGGCGCGCCAACAGACCCGCCAATCGGGCATGACCTTTCAAGACCCGAAAGGAACGGCTTATTCCAACAATTTTAATTCAATATAGCGGAAGAGTAAGCAATCAGAGGAGAGATCTATGAATTTAAACTTCCAATCATTCAAACAAATAGTTAGAAGAAATGAAAGTACATCACTTGAGCGAAAACAAATACTTTTGTTTATAATACAACTCTCTTTTAACATGCAACTACAATACAAATTACATCCATATTTTTTTTTCTTTTTCCAACATGAAACTTGAACATTAAAGATTACATTGTTGCTCACATACAAAAGTTCGCTCAAGAAAATAAAACTCCAAAATGGTACTGGCGACTCTAGACTGCTAGGTCGCTACTCTGCTGGGCTCTTGCCCCTGTCGCGTGCCTCGCTCGATGTACCTGGACCTGTGGGGATGTCACCCAAAGGGTGTGAGAACTACAACGAAGTTCCTAGTGGGTTCAACCACCGAGAGAAAATGCCCTGCACCGCTTAGTCTAATGGAAGCAATATAATAGAGAATGAAATACAGTAATAAAAGCTGTAAATCTTAGCTAGCATGCTTAACACTTTTACCTTTACCATGACATATCTTTATGTCGTTGTAGGATACCATTCTAACCAACCACTTACTTGACCAACCACTTTCTTTACTTTTCTTTGTGTTTTAATTAAAGTTGCTAACCCTCGGAGAATCTTGCCCAACGGGCCCTAGCCCGGCAGACATGCTGCCATAAGACAAGTCCTCTAAGGTTGCCGATAACACCCGCAAGTGTTACCCCGTCCTACGGGAGAAACGTCCCGAACGGGTCTCTACCCGAGAGAGGGACACTGCCTGCTACTCCAACATGGGCCACGTTTCACCCCCGTAGGTACGCCCGTTTTATTATCTCTTTTATTGCTTTTGCACTTAGCCTCTTTTCTCTTTAGGCCTTTGCCTTTCTCTTTGCTCTTTAGCACTCAGCTTCCTTTTCATTCGAGCTCGTAGCTCACATTGCCTCTTGGCCATTTTCTTTCTTTTCAATTAAGCTTTTAGCTTATCTTTTCATGTACTCAATACCTTTACCCTAGGTCCATGCCTCAAGGTAACAGAAGTCCCTTGGACTTAGTCTTTCTTTACTTTTATTATACTCAAGTTGAAGTTAAAGTGTAGGTGTATTAACCCAATTCCCTATGACGATTCTAGGGATTTCATTCACTTTGGATTTTAACCTCAACTATACTATGATTTCCTTAGAGACATAACTCTAAATTAAGCCCTACTTCCATGTACTCACATAATTGACTCAAGCAAAATGCCACTCGTGAAATCCTATAGTGAATGCCACACATTAGAGCCTAATATAAGTTTTCTCCTAAGTCGAGATTTCCACATGCCATAATTCACTTCTACATAAGCATGAAAATACAATCCTAGCCACTCTATTAACATGCTTCTAAGGAAAAGCAAAAGATAAGGGGAGAGGTCACCCTCGCTCGATAGAATCCCCCACCTTTAGTCGCTCTTGCAAGGATAAGATGGGTTGACCTTCTATTCTCCAAGAAATCCCTAAATTCATAATGAAACCAATTAGGAATCACTTTCATACTCTTTTTTTTTTTTTTTAATTCCACACAACTATAAAAGAGAATCCTAGGTTTACTCTTTATTTCTTTCTATGGGTTCATTTTGACCAATAAGGAAAGAAAGTTGCAAAAATCCCTTATTAGCATACTCTTGTAATAGGGATATTTTGGTCTCTTTAATATTTTAATCTTTAAAAGAAAATCCTAAACATGATGTAACCATGAAGGAAATTATCTCATTGTCATTTTAATTCCACAAGAGTTCAAAGACTAGAACCCTAGAATTTTAACCTTACCTCTTTGGGTATTCTTTTGACCAAAAGAGAAGCAATGAAAGCTAATGTTTCACTTTGCTTTTAAAAGAGACCAAAAATTGCCCTCTTGATCTTCAAGACTTTCCCTAGAATGAAAAGGGAAATCATGAAGCAATTTCTTTCCATGATTCTCTAACTCCATAAAATTATAAAACTAAAACCCTTTTTAAAACATAAAAGGGAGAATTCCTTAATTGACTCTCTTTTGGATCAATTTGAAGGGAATAGGAAAGAAAGTCCCATTCTTGTCACGTTCGCCAAAGAGAATTTTGATCTCTTGGTCTCCAAGGTTTTCCTAAAAGAGAAGCAAGTCATGAAGCAATGACTCTTATGATCTAATATTTCCATAAAATTTAACTAGAAACCCCTTTGACAACTTAAAGGGAAAACCCCTATTTGGTCAATTTCCCCATCAAAAGGCTAAATTTTATCGGTTCATAAAAAAATGGAGGAGAATAATCATCTCATGGCATGTTGCCAAAAAGAAACTTGCACAACTCGATCCGGGGTCAAAATGCTCTCAAAAATTTGAGAAAAGCTCAATTTGAGCTATTTCCCCCAATTTGCCGATTTTGCTTCTGGCAAAAATCGAGAGTTGCATTTTTCTCATTGGAGAAAAGAGAAGAGAAGAAGTTTCTATCTTTCTTCTTTTCTTCTTTTCTTTTCTTTCTTTTTCCTTCTCTTTTCTTCTTCTCTTTTCTTCTTCTCTTCCTTTCTTTCCATTCTTTTTTTTTTTTTTTTTGTAAGGATGCCCTGCTGCTGGGCAGCAGCAGTTGCAGCCCCAGCAGCTGCGCAAATGGCTGCTGCTTGGCTGCAGCAGCAGCCAAGCAGCAGCATGCTAGGCTGCAGCTGGTTGGCTGCTGCAGCAATGCTTGCTGCTGGCAGCAGCAAGGCTGCAGCCTCCCACCTCTCCCCTTTTTTTCTTTTTGTTTTCTTCCCCTTTCCTGCCAAGAGAGAGAGAGAGAGAGAGAGAGAGAGAGAGAGAGAGAGATATACCTTTCTTCTTTCTTTCTTCCTTCTCCTTCCTTTCTTCTTTCTTCCTTCTTCTTTCTTTCTTTCTTCTCCTTCTCCTTTCCTCCTCCTTTCCTCCTCCTTTCTCTCTTTCGTTTCTTGTTTCAGCTGAGAGAGGGAGAGAGAGTGAGAGGGGGCGGTTTCAAGTGGGAGAGAGAGAGAGCATTTAATTTCTGCAGAGGGTGGTTGGAGGGGGGTGAATTTACTTGTTTGCCCCCAAATTTCAAAAGAATTCCAAAACTGTCCACTTTCCTGCAGTTTTTCCTGCAGTGGGCCAAAATCGGATACCCTCTTTCACTATGTTTTGCCGTCAACCAATAAAATGGAGCAGCAATTTTTCTTCTCCCCTTTAATCTACAAATTTTTCTTAAACTTCCCACGATTTTGTTTAAATTTTTGGGCTACTCTAAGCCCTCGGAAGAGGGCCCCGAAAAAGCTTCACGATCAACCGCGCTGTTAAAACTGCAGTTTCAGAATTCACGAAGCATTTTTCTTCGCTTCGTTCTCCAATTTTTCCTTAATCGCTCACCTTGTCACTTGACCCCTTTTAATCATAAAACTTTTCTGGGACACTCCACAATTTCTTTTAAATTTTTGGGATACTCTAAGCCCTCGAAAGAGAGCCCCGAAAAAGCTTCGCGATCAACTTCACTGTCAAAAACTGCAGTTTCAGAATTCACGAAGCATTTTTCTTCGCTTCGTTCTCTAATTTTCCTTTAATCGCTCACCTCAGTTTTTCACCCCTTTTAATGAGGAAACTTTTGTGAGACACTCCAGGATTTCTTCTAAATTTTTTGACTATTCTAAGTCTCCGAAACAGGGCTCCGAAAATGCTTCGTGATCACAAATTTCAGAAATTCCAGAATTTTGCTAAGTCCTCGGGGTTCAAGTCACTTTTCGACCCGATGCCCTTCGCGTCGGCCCGAAACACACCGAACTCGACTGTAATCATATTTAAAATATGTTACAAGTCTTCTCGCCGCATTTCGCCATTTTGCGAATTCGGCAAACGTGGGTCTACATTTTACAAGCTTGAAGCTTCGATTTCCAACTACAACTCACTTTTCGACTCAACGGCTTTTGCGTCGATTCGAAATGCTTCCAACTCACTTGTAATTACATTTGAAATGTGTTACAAGTATTTTTGCTGAGTTTCGCCATTTTGCGAAAATCGCGGAACAAGGACTTAAGCTTCACAATTGAAGCTTCAAATTCTCAACTCCAACTCACTTTTCGACTCGACCACTTTCGCATCGATTCGAAATGCCTCCAACTCACTTGTAATTACATTTGAAATGTGTTACAAGTATTCTTGCTGAGTTCTGCCATTTCGCGAAAATCGTGGAACAAAGACTTAAGCTTCACAATTGAAGCTTCAAATTCTCAACTCCAATCACTTTTCGACTCGACGACTTTTGCATCGATTTGAAATGCCTCCAACTCACTTGTAATTACATTTGAAATGTGTTACAAGTATTTTTGCTGAGTTCCGCCATTTTGTGAAAATCGATGCACTACATTCTCCCCTCCTTTAGGAGTTTCGTCCGCGAAACGAAAACCCACATACCCTAGGATTTATTCCTCAAATAGCCGAGGGTAGTGCTTCCGCATCACGGCCTCAGGCTCCCACGTGGCTTCTTCTTCGTTGTGCCTCGTCCAAAGCACTTTCACATAGGGGATGGAGCGGTTCCTTTGCTTTCTTTCACGCCGATCTGCAATCTTATACGGGAACTCATCATAGCTCATGTCCTCCCGTAGATCAAGCGGTGGGTAGTTGATTATGTGCCTCGGGTCATGGACATACTAGCGAAGTTGTGATACATGAGATACGTCATGAATTCCTGCCAAGTCTGGGGGTAATGCCACTTTATAGGCCACCGGGCCAACCTGCTCTAATATTTCATAAGGACCAAGGAAGCGAGGGTTTAACTTTCCCTGCATCCCAAATCGCACTACTCCCTTTGTGGTCGACGCCTTCAAAATACATGATCCCCGACCTCAAATTCTAGGTCGTGCCGCCATTTGTCTGCACAGCTCTTCTGCTGACTTTGCGCCATCACTAGACGTTGTCGCGCAATTTGCATCTTTTTCTCGGCTTCTTGCAATACATCCGGACCCAGTGATGACCTTTCGCCGACCTCGCTCCAATGTAATGGAGACCGGCACTTCCTGCCGTATAACGCCTCGAAAGGCGCCATCCTAATGCTGGACTAGTAGCTGTTATTGTAGGCGAACTTTGCCATGGGTAAACACCGCTGCCACCCTGAGCCATAATCTAGGACACACGCCCTAAGCATATCTTCGAGGATTTAATTGGTCCTCTCAGATTGACCATCGCTCTGAGGATGATACACTGTAGTGAAATCCAGACGTGTCCCCAAGGTCTCGTGGAAGCTCTTCCAAAATTGTGACACGAATCGGGGGTCTCGATCCGACACTAAAATCCTTTGCAACGCCGCCCTCCCCATCAGACCTTACCTTTTGGAGCTTTTCATCGGTCGCTTGCTTTTCTTTAATTCTCTCCAACAAGGAGGTTACACAGTAAGTGTCATAAGCCTCGCGGGTGCACCGAGAGCCACAACCTCCAAGCCAACCATCGTATTTCGGATTGCAACGTGTATTGGTCGGTAATGGCCATGGCGAGATTCTCCACGTATTTCCTGCTTAACGCATCGACCACCACATTTGCTTTCCCCGGGTGGTACAAGATGCTAACATCATAGTCTTTAAGAAGCTCCAACCATCAATGCTACCTCAGGTTTAATTCCTTCTGAGTGAACAAATACTTGAGGCTTTTGTGATCCGTGTAAATCTCACAATGTTTCCCGTAGAGGTAATGCCGCCATAGCTTCAATGCAAAATTTATCGCGGCAAGCTCGAGGTCGTGGGTGGGGTAGTTCTTTTCATAACTCTTCAGCTGTCGGGAGGCATAGGCTATAACCCTCTCGTCCTGCATAAGTACACACCCCAGACCACTCTCTGAGGCATCACTATACACCACAAACTTTTTCCCGCAATAGGTAAAGCAAGGATTGGAGCCGATGTCAACTTGTTCTTGAGCAACTGGAAGCCTCTTTCACAAGCATCGCTCCAAATGAACTTAGCCCCTTTTCTTGTAAGGCCGGTGAGTGGAATGGTAATTTTGGAAAACCCTTCCACGAACCGCCTATAATAGCCCGCGAGTTCGATAAAGCTTCGAAGCTCGGTGACATTGGTTGGTCGGGGCCAATCCTTCACTGCTTCAATTTTCTTGGGATCCACAGACACCCTTGCCTCAGAAATCACATGTCCTAAGAATGCCACTTCCCGGAGCCAACATTCGCATTTCTTCAACTTCGCGAACAGGCACCGTTCCCGAAGCACTTGTAAAACCTGTCGTAGGTGATCGTCGTGCTTGTCATCACTTCGGGAGTAGACCAAAATGTCGTCAATGAAGGCCACGACAATCAATCTAGGAAAGGCTGAAAGACGCGGTTCATTAAATCCATGAATGCCGCCGGGGTATTAGTCAACCCGAAAGGCATTATAGTGAATTCGTAGTGTCCATACCGCATTCTATTTTTTTATTTTTATTTTTTTTTTGAACATTCTCCGACTAAATCTTCAACTGGGGTATCCCGATTGAAGATCAATCTTCGAAAATACTCGGGAACCCTGCAACTGGTCGAATAAACCATCGGTCCGCGACAATGGATATCGGTTTGATCGTCAATTTGTTGAGCTCCCGATAGTCCACACCTAGCCGAAGTGATCCGTCCTTCTTCCTCCACCGCCCTATTCGCTTGACTTGGAGAGCGAACGCCAATCCAAGATCCCAACTATTCCACACGCCACTTGCGCTCTCAACCACGAGTTCTCAGCCAACCCGTTTATTTCAAACTACTGACAGGCCCACAGACCACGGTCTAATGCAAGCATATAGCCTTACCTTCCATTCGATATCACGCACCGTCTCTAACTAGCATGCAGACCCAATCATCATACGGTCAGATCCTCGTTTAGGACTACCGCACTAACACTCCGACTAGGAGTAACAGTATCTCAATCATCACCAGCCCTATGGCCTGGTCACGACCACACTCTCTGTGTACTGACACCTTGAGGCTCACGCGTGGCACTCCACATTTCCGGGTCATCGCTCGGACTACCGCCCGACCAAAACTCTATCATGCCCCGCCCTCAGGTCTCGGGCCACTGTCTCTCACAGCCGACTGCGCCTGCCCACATGGCTACAGGCTACACAGTCATCATATATGGTCCAGGCACGGATCGTCCCTCAACAAACCCACTAAGCGTCGCCACGTGACTACTATTCTTCACCGAGCAAAACCCACTCTCTAGTCGTCAATCTACGACACAAACTCTCTATCGACTCCTATCACACTTAGCAAACGCTAAGGTGCCACTTAACCAGCTCTTTCTGGCTAAAGGGTACCTGTGCTCCATGAGCACCCACAAAATTGTGCGTCTTACGCCTCTATGTCAACTCGTAGAATCCACGATGTTAAGCGATTTGCTTAAGCACACCCATGGTACCTGTGCATTTCCCCCAACTGGGTGGAGGCACCACAATAATAGTTCTCCAATTTTGGCAACTAACACGCGAACCCTTCGGTGGCAACCCTTGCCGTTATACCGATCAATCGGACCAGCACCACAAGACTCCCGCTCTATCGAGAGCTTCTCACATCTTGAAGCCTACCCTGGGCCTCACCAACGCACTATGCGGTGTTACGGCATTTTGGTGTTGGCATATTTCGTGAGTCAAGTCAGTAAGTTGAGTCGGAGTCTTGAAGTGATCAAATTGTCAATCAGCAATCGAAGACTCAGAGAAGAGCTCAAGTTGACACTCAGTGTTTTGAGTCTTGAAGATTGAAGGTGAAGAATTGTGGATCAATTACATCAATCTCAAGAAAAAGTATTCGGATTGATCAGGTATGTTTAACTAAATAATTTTGGTGATCCGATACTTCTTATAGTGTAGAAACACTTGGATGAATTTTTTATTGCATAAAAATCAAAAACTGGACATGGGACATGTTCAGGATCCGGATCAGACAATCCAATCCGGATCCCGAAGGGTGTTGTTCATTGGCAAATCCGATCCGGATCAAAGGCCAATTCCGATCCGGATCCCGAACATGGGATTTTGCTGAAATGTATGAACGATCCGGATCGGGCTTTGCAATCCGGATCCCGAACCCTTGTTTTTCTGGAATTGTCTATCTCGTTACGACGATCCGGATCGCAGTAATTCCGATCCGGATCGCCGTCCTGAAAAACTCCAGATAAGGTAAGTTTTTGATTCTTATCTCTTTCCAAAGGTTTCTAAACTATAAATAGACATTTAGGGTTTCTCAAAAACGAGGGATCAAGACCGATCAATTTATAAAACACTTGAGAGCAACCCTAGAGGCTAGGTTTTTATCGTTCTTCTTTATAGCCTCTTTTAGGTCAATTCGATGGTTCTTTCAAGAACATATCTTTTGTCGAATTGATCTAATCTTTGCTTAGAGATTTCTCCCATGGATCTTCATTGATAATCTAAGCAAAGGATCACCATCGAAGCCTATATTTCTTTATCGGCTGAGTTTGCGTCGTGGATTCGACGTAGCACCGTGGATTCGGTGTGTTGAAGGCGTTTCGTGGATTCGAAACGTGTGCTCGTGGATTCGAGTGGCGTTCGTGGATTCGAACGTGTGCAGTGGACGTGCAATCGGTGGAGCGCAAGGTCCGAAGAACTTGAAGGAGGGGTCGAGTCCGTGGAGTCGGTAATCACCTTGTTATTCTTCATTCTTAGTGGATTGTTATTGCGTGTTGGTCCCGTGGTTTTTCTCCTGGATTGGAGTTTCCACGTAAATCTCGGTGTGTTGATTTTTATTTTTCGCATTGGTTTTTTATTTTGCACTGAGATTTGTTTTTTAAATATTACACCTATTCACCCCCCTCTAGGTGTTTGATAGTACCTATTTAGATCCTTGTGGATCCTTAAATAACTCTACAATTGGTATCAGAGCGGGTTTTAGGTTTATCTATCATGTCGGGTGAAAGTGGTAATATTTTTAGACCTCCTCTTTTTGATGGGACCAATTATGCGTATTGGAAAGTGCGGATGAGAGCTTTTCTCATCTCAATTGATGAGCGTGTTTGGCAAACCGTGGAATACGGTTGGGTGCATCCTGTTGAGGAAGTAGGAAATTCTACTACCCCAAAACCTCGCTCTAGATGGTCCAAAGAGGAAATCGAAAGATCTTCTTACAATGGGAAAGGTATGAACGCTTTATATAATTCTCTTTCCTCGACTGAGTTTACAAGAATTTCCGCGTGTGAAACCGCGAAGGAAATTTGGGATATTCTCAAAATTACACATGAGGGTACTAATCTTGTAAAAATTCAAAAGCTCCAGATGCTTACAAGTCAATTTGACTCTATTCATATGGAAGAGCATGAATTGTTTACAGATTATTACACTAGACTTCAAGATGTAATTAATACATGTGCTAATTTAGGAGAAAAGATCCCGGAGTCGAAAATTGTAAGAAAGATTCTTCGGACTCTTCCGGAACGGTTTAGGGCAAAGGTTACCGCCATTGAAACCGTTAGTCATCCGGATGAGATGAGTGTAGAGGAATTAGTAGGTGCTTTGCAAACTTATGAGATGACTTTTCCTACTAATCAAATTTCTTCCAAGTCTTCTTCTAAGCTTACAGGTATTGCATTCAAATCAACAAAGGAAGAAGATAGCGAATCAAGTTCCGACGATGAAATCTCTTTAGCCGAGTTTGAAGAACAATTGGCGCGGATCACAAAGAAATTTCGTCGGAAATTTTGGAAGAATCGAACCGATGGATCTTCATCCACGAAATCATCTAAAGGATCATCGGGTTCTAAATCCTCTAAACTCAAAAGCGTTGCAAAACCTTCGAAAGAAAAAGAAAAAGATGATTTCGAAGGGGAAATCCGATGTTATCGATGCAAAGGCTACGGCCATATTTCAACGGATTGTCCTTCTAAGAAATCATACAAAAAGAAGGCTTTGCAAGCAAAAACTTGGGACGATTCTAGTTTCGATGAATCGACCTCAAGTGAAGAGGAAAAAGAAAAAGTTGTTGCTTTTCATGCCTCTCAAATTTCCTCTTCTAATTTGTGCTTATCATCTTTAGTCACTGACTCTATTCCTTTGATTTTGCATGAAACATCAACATCCGAGGAGAGTCATCAAGTGAGGGGGAGTCGGACGAAGAAGAACTCGTTGAGGCATACCAACAACTTCTTGCGGAATCAAAGAAGATGGCCAAGCATATCAAGAAGTTGAGGAAGCAACGACTTGAGGTTCAAGACGAGAATCAAGCTTTAAAGATCAAACTTCATGATCTCGAGGAGGAACAAGGACGGTTATTGAATAACAATAAAATCCTCCAAGAAAAGTTAAACCAATCGGAGACGAACGCAAAATCATATATGGACAAGATTGGTTTTCTTGAAAAGCAGTTTGAGGAGATTCATGTCACCAACCAAGCTTTGACCAAGCAAGTTCATCAACTCAAATCCGACATACAAAGGCTTTCAACCGGTTCCAAGAAACTTGATTGTATGTCCGGATTAGGTCAAACAAGCAAGGTTGGTTTGGGATATAAAAAGAACCAAACTGTGAAGGCTTCAAGTTCCACAATCAAATTGAAAGGAAGAACTTGTCACCTATGTGGACTTGAAGGACACTTGGTGAAGAATTGCCCGAAAAAGAGAAAGAAAAATCCTTCGGCAACTTCATCTACGGAGCGGACTCAACGGATTCAAAAGACATATCAAGTCAAAGGAGTTCACTCAACCCACCAAAGGTCCGAGCCACAACATCAATCATACAAGTGGATTATCGCGAGGCAAAGACCTAAGGTGGATCAACAGTCAAAGCGGACAACCCCCGGCCACAACGAATCAAGACAACCCAAAATCCAGCGATTTTGGATTCGGAAAGGTGATATCTTTCCTTGTCTTAAGTTCTAAATAGCTTATGACTGTATGTAATGCTTTGATTGGTTTTCCCTTCATATTTTTCTTAATCTTTGCATTACATGTTTTTCAATGCTCTTTGTTTTTATACTTTGTTTTTGAACAAAAGGGTTTTTATTGAACAAGTGCATTGAATAAAAAGGGTTTCACGTTCATTCACTCCAAATTAATTTTATATGGATTATCAACTTTACTCCATAATCATAATCTTGAAGATACTTCATTATAGGAGTTTTTTAATTGAGCATTGGTCATATTGACTTTAATTGCATCTTTTCACGCATTTAGAAATTTATTATGCTTTTGATATCATAATATTTCATTGTTGCAATGATCATTTATGTTAATTAAACCATCTTTTAAGTGATCAAAGTTAATTTCTCTCTCAATGATCTCTTGGTATAGTCATTATCTTATTTGATTGCTTAGTCGAGTATGAATGCGAGATCAATTTTTGGTTGAATACCTTATATATTAAATAATTGATAGCCAATTGAGGGGGAGTCAAAGAAAAGTAAAATGCTCAAAAGATGTGGAAAGAGTTACATCTCAATGAGGAGTGTGAAAACTACCACCACATGGAGAGAAAAAGAAAAAGAAAAATATACCCCATGTATGCAAAGCAAATTTTTGTTTTAAAATTGATGATGAAAAGCATATTGAAATACTTGACTCTGTCAAATTTCAAGGTTGGTATAAGGTGGGATTTTTGATAAAAGATGCTCAAAGAGCCACTCCTTCAACAGATTGTCTAGATATATTATCTAACTTATCTGGGATTTCAAACATCTATTGATCTTGGTATTTCATTTTCTTTACCAAAATTGATGATTTGATAAAGGCATTACGCATAAGATCAGGTTAGATGTGATTGAAGTTGTTCAACTTTAAGAGTTTTAATTTTCATAAATTTTCGTTTCATTTTTGAGTATTTTTGATAGATTTAGTATAATCTATTTCTTGCTGTATGAAACGATGATTTTTGTTTAAAGTTGATGCGCTAAAGTGCTTACATACTTTTTCTGATCATATACCTCAATCTTAAGAAAGGGTAGAATTCAAGATTGATGTCATTTCGAAATCTCTGTAAGTCATCTTTGTAAATCCGTTACATCTTGATAGAGTTTGGATCTCAAGATTATTTTTGATGACTTGTGTTTGATGAATATAATATGAAAAACTGTTTATAATATTTTATCTTTGTTTTTCATGATTTAGGAGTAAATCTGTTTAATTTTGTGAAATTAATTGGATTGAATGGCATCTGTGTGAATTCGTTGTTTAAAGCACTTAAATTGATTTCTTGATGGAATACAAATCGGTATTTGAAAAGATTCTAAAATCTGGATTTGTTTCAAGAAATTATTTGATTTTTGCTTTCTGGTACCGGTACACAATCTGCGTTTTTGTTATATACCGGAACTGAGCTTTTATCTCTCTTTCTCTATTAACTAATGTTGTTAGTGATTTCCTTTTGTCTAGTATGTTCACTGTTTGACAATTTGCGACAAAAAGGGGGAGAACAGAAAATAATGATCGTATCACAAAGGGGGAGAACATAAATGCTCAAGACATGGGGAGAACATGGAGAACATGGAGAACATGGAGAACATGTTAGAGATGCTCAAGATAGGGGGAGATAAAGATTGAAAGAGCCGAAAAACAAAAGAACCAAAAGGACGAATCAAATGTAGGATTTTAATTTCTAACGACTAACGTTTGATTTTGTTTGGAGTTTTGTTTTGCAGGAATTACATCACTTTAAGACTCCAAGTCCTAAGTCATAGAGTATGTTCTAGGACTGTTTGGTTCAAATGTAATTTTGTACTTATTGGATCTTTCACGCAAAGAAAATCAATGTTTTGGTGATAACATTGAATTTCGATTTTTTGGTTTAAGATGAGTGACTTGAGCGTTTTTATGTATTTTTGGGTTTTGTCACGAAATTGCCAAAGGGGGAGATTGTTACGGCATTTTGGTGTTGGCATATTTCGTGAGTCAAGTCAGTAAGTTGAGTCGGAGTCTTAAAGTGATCAAATTGTCAATCAGCAATCGAAGACTCAGAGAAGAGCTCAAGTTGACACTCAGTGTTTTGAGTCTTGAAGATTGAAGATGAAGAATTGTGGATCAATTACATCAATCTCAAGGAAAATGGATTCGGATTGATCAGGTATGTTTAACTAAATAATTTTGGTGATCCGAATACTTCTTATAGTGTAGAAAGACTTGGATGAATTGTTAATTGCATAAAAATCAAAAACTGGACATGGGACATGTTCAGGATCCGGATCAGACAATCCAATCCGGATCCCGAAGGGTGTTGTTCATTGGCAAATCCGATCCGGATCAAAGGCCAATTCCGATCCGGATCCCGAACATGGGATTTTGCTGAAATGTATGAACGATCCGGATCGGGCTTTTCAATCCGGATCCCGAACCCTTGTTTTTCTGGAATTGTCTATCACGTTACGACGATCCGGATCGCAGTAATTCCGATCCGGATCGCCGTCCTGAAAAACTCCAGATAAGGTAAGTTTTTGATTCTTATCTCTTTCCAAAGGTTTCTAAACTATAAATAGACATTTAGGGTTTCTCAAAAACGAGGGATCAAGACCGATCAATTTATAAAACACTTGAGAGCAACCCTAGAGGCTAGGTTTTTATCGTTCTTCTTTATAGCCTCTTTTAGGTCAATTCGATGGTTCTTTCAAGAACATATCTTTTGTCGAATTGATCTAATCTTTGCTTAGAGATTTCTCCCATGGATCTTCATTGATAATCTAAGCAAAGGATCACCATCGAAGCCTATATTTCTTTATCGGCTGAGTTTGCGTCGTGGATTCGACGTAGCACCGTGGATTCGGTGTGTTGAAGGCGTTTCGTGGATTCGAAACGTGTGCTCGTGGATTCGAGTGGCGTTCGTGGATTCGAACGTGTGCAGTGGACGTGCAATCGGTGGAGCGCAAGGTCCGAAGAACTTGAAGGAGGGGTCGAGTCCGTGGAGTCGGTAATCACCTTGTTATTCTTCAATTCTTAGTGGATTGTTATTGCGTGTTGGTCCCGTGGTTTTTCTCCTGGATTGGAGTTTCCACGTAAATCTCGGTGTGTTGATTTTTATTTCCGCATTGGTTTTTTTATTTTGCACTGAGATTTGATTTTTAAATATTACACCTATTCACCCCCCTCTAGGTGTTTGATAGTACCTATTTAGATCCTTGTGGATCCTTAAATAACTCTACATGCGGCAATTCAGTCACATCGACACGTCACATGGTCGCTACTATCACCAAGAGCGAACTTTCACCACCAAGTCCATAAAACTTTCTTGCCCTAAACCTTAGGACATTTCAACATGGCTCTCGCAATCTAACGATCGCCAACGTCTCGTGAGTCGGTCTTTCACCGAGTCACCTTCGGACCTCATCGGTCACACTTTGCCCAATTTGGCCAAAGTACAAACTAAAGCACCAAATTTCAACTCGCTTCACTCGAGCCTGAGCGCTCCAAGGGCTCAATTTGCGTCCACGCGGATCCTATCCTTCATCGATCACTCGATGCCATTGCTATTCCCTAAGCAACAACACCACAACGAAACGATTAGCCCAAATTTGATAATTTGGACAATGCGCAAGCTAGATACCAAACAAAAGGGCTCGTCGACCCAATTATGGGAAAGTACATAAGGGCACTCCCATTCACCCCCGACATTACGTTGTCGGCCGCCAACGTAATAGTCCAAAGAATGAAAGCTCATTACCCTCGATCCATTCCCAATGTCCTTCTTGGGAATCGTAAAACCCAATCATATACTTTCGCCAAAAGATCCACACACTCTCTCGTGCCTAAACCCTAGAGTCTTCCTAAGGTTTGCTAACCACCTAGGACTATTCCTAGGCTCTGATACCACTCTTATCTGTCACGCCCCGAGACCGTCAATTTGAACAGTTCGGGCGCGCCAACAGACCCGCCAATCGGGCATGACCTTTCAAGACCCGAAAGGAACGGTTTATTCCAACAATTTTAATTCAATATAGCGAAAGAGTAAGCAATCAGAGGAGAGATCTATGAATTTAAACTTCCAATCATTCAAACAAATAGTTAGAAGAAATGAAAGTACATCACTTGAGCGAAAACAAATACTTTTGTTTATAATACAACTCTCTTTTAACATGCAACTACAATACAAATTACATCCATATTTTTTTTTTCTTTTTCCAACATGAAACTTGAACATTTAAAGATTACATTGTTGCTCACATACAAAAGTTCGCTCAAGAAAATAAAACTCCAAAATGGTACTGGCGACTCTAGACTGCTAGGTCGCTACTCTGCTGGGCTCTTGCCCATGTCGCGTGCCTCGCTCGATGTACCTGGACCTGTGGGGATGTCACCCAAAGGGTGTGAGAACTACAACGAAGTTCCCAGTGGGTTCAACCACCGAGAGAAAATGCCCTGCACCGCTTAGTCTAATGGAAGCAATATAATAGAGAATGAAATACAGTAATAAAAGCTGTAAATCTTAGCTAGCATGCTTAACACTTTTACCTTTACCATGACATATCTTTATGTCGTTGTAGGATACCATTCTAACCAACCACTTACTTGACCAACCACTTTCTTTACTTTTCTTTGTGTTTTAATTAAAGTTGCTAACCCTCGGAGAATCTTGCCCAACGGGCCCTAGCCCGGCAGACATGCTGCCATAAGACAAGTCCTCTAAGGTTGCCGATAACACCCGCAAGTGTTACCCCGTCCTACGGGAGAAACATCCCGAACGGGTCTCTACCCGGGAGAGGGACACTGCCTGCTACTCCAACATGGGCCACGTTTCACCCCCGTAGGTACGCCCGTTTTATTATCTCTTTTATTGCTTTTGCACTTAGCCTCTTTTCTCTTTAGGCCTTTGCCTTTCTCTTTGCTCTTTAGCACTCAGCTTCCTTTTCATTCGAGCTCGTAGCTCACATTGCCTCTTGGCCATTTTCTTTCTTTTCAATTAAGCTTTTAGCTTATCTTTTCATGTACTCAATACCTTTACCCTAGGCCCATGCCTCAAGGTAACAGAAGTCCCTTGGACTTAGTCTTTCTTTACTTTTATTATACTCAAGTTGAAGTTAAAGTGTAGGTGTATTAACCCAATTCCCTATGACGATTCTAGGGATTTCATTCACTTTGGATTTTAACCTCAACTATACTATGATTCCCTTAGAGACATAACTCTAAATTAAGCCCTACTTCCATGTACTCACATAATTGACTCAAGCAAAATGCCACTCGTGAAATCCTATAGTGAATGCCACACATTAGAGCCTAATATAAGTTTTCTCCTAAGTCGATATTTCCACATGCCATAATTCACTTCTACATAAGCATGAAAATACAATCCTAGCCACTCTATTAACATGCTTCTAAGGAAAAGCAAAAGATAAGGGGAGAGGTCACCCTCGCTCGATAGAATCCCCCACCTTTAGTCGCTCTTGCAAGGATAAGATGGGTTGACCTTCTATTCTCCAAGAAATCCCTAAATTCATAATGAAACCAATTAGGAATCACTTTCATACTCTTTTTTTTTTTTTTTAATTCCACACAACTATAAAAGAGAATCCTAGGTTTACTCTTTATTTCTTTCTATGGGTTCATTTTGACCAATAAGGAAAGAAAGTTGCAAAAATCCCTTATTAGCATACTCTTGTAATAGGGATATTTTGGTCTCTTTAATATTTTAATCTTTAAAAGAAAATCCTAAACATGATGTAACCATGAAGGAAATTATCTCATTGTCATTTTAATTCCACAAGAGTTCAAAGACTAGAACCCTAGAATTTTAACCTTACCTCTTTGGGTATTCTTTTGACCAAAAGAGAAGCAATGAAAGCTAATGTTTCACTTTGCTTTTAAAAGAGACCAAAAATTGCCCTCTTGATCTTCAAGACTTTCCCTAGAATGAAAAGGGAAATCATGAAGCAATTTCTTTCCATGATTCTCTAACTCCATAAAATTATAAAACTAAAACCCTTTTTAAAACATAAAAGGGAAAATTCCTTAATTGACTCTCTTTTTGGATCAATTTGAAGGGAATAGGAAAGAAAGTCCCATTCTTGTCACGTTCGCCAAAGAGAAATTTTGATCTCTTGGTCTCCAAGGTTTTCCTAAAAGAGAAGCAAGTCATGAAGCAATGACTCTTATGATCTAATATTTCCATAAAATTTAACTAGAAACCCCTTTGACAACTTAAAGGGAAAAACCCCTATTTGGTCAATTTCCCCATCAAAAGGCTAAATTTTTATCGGTTCATAAAAAAATGGAGGAGAATAATCATCTCATGGCATGTTGCCAAAAAGAAACTTGCACAACTCGATCCGGGGTCAAAATGCTCTCAAAAATTTGGGAAAAGCTCAATTTGAGCTATTTCCCCCAATTTGCCGATTTTGCTTTTGGCAAAAATCGAGAGTTGCATTTTTCTCATTGGAGAAAAGAGAAGAGAAGAAGTTTCTATCTTTCTTCTTTTCTTCTTTTCTTTTCTTTCTTTTTCCTTCTCTTTTCTTCTTCTCTTTTCTTCTTCTCTTCCTTTCTTTCCATTCTTTCTTTTTTCTTTTTTTTTTGTAAGGATGCCCTGCTGCTGGGCAGCAGCAGTTGCAGCCCCAGCAGCTGCGCAAATGGCTGCTGCTTGGCTGCAGCAGCAGCCAAGCAACAGCATGCTAGGCTAGGCTGCAGCTGGTTGGCTACTGCTGCTCCTAGCAGCAGCAGCCGCAGCTGCAGCAATGCTTGCTGCTGGCAGCAGCAAGGCTGCAGCCTCCCACCTCTCCCCTTTTTTTCTTTTTGTTTTCTTCCCCTTTCCTGCCAAGAGAGAGAGAGAGAGAGAGAGAGAGAGAGAGAGAGAGAGAGAGACCTTCTTTTCTTTTTCTTTCTTCTTTCCTTCCTCCTTTCTTTCTTTCTTCCTTCTTCTTTCTTTCTTTCTTCTCCTTTCTCCTTTCCTCCTCCTTTCCTCCTCCTTTCTCTCTTTCGTTTCTTGTTTCAGCTGAGAGAGGGAGAGAGAGTGCGAGGGGGGGTTTCAAGTGGGATAGAGAGAGAGCATTTAATTTCTGTAGAGGGTGGTTGGAGGGGGGGTGAATTTACTTGTTTGCCCCCAAATTTCAAAAGAATTCCAAAACTGTCCACTTTCCTGCTGTTTTTCCTGCAGTGGGCCAAAATTGGATACCCCTCTTTCACTATGTTTTGCCGTCAACCGATAAAATGGAGCAGCAATTTTTCTTCTCCCCTTTAATCTACAAATTTTTCTTAAACTTCCCACGATTTTGTTTAAATTTTTGGGCTACTCTAAACCCTCGGAAGAGGGCCCCGAAAAAGCTTCGCGATCAACCGCGCTGTTAAAACTGCAGTTTCAGAATTCACGAAGTATTTTTCTTCGCTTCGTTCTCCAATTTTTCCTTAATCGCTCACCTTGTCACTTGACCTCTTTTAATCATAAAACTTTTCTGGGACACTCCACGATTTCTTTTAAATTTTTGGGATACTCTAAGCCCTCGAAAGAGAGCCCCGAAAAAGCTTCGCGATCAACTTCACTGTCAAAAACTGCAGTTTCAGAATTCACGAAGCATTTTTCTTCGCTTCGTTCTCCAATTTTCCTTTAATCGCTCACCTCAGTTTTTCACCCCTTTTAATGAGGAAACTTTTGTGAGACACTCCAGGATTTCTTCTAAATTTTTTGACTATTCTAAGTCTCCGAAACAGGGCTCCGAAAATGCTTCGTGATCATAAATTTCAGAAATTCCAGAATTTTGCTAAGTCCTCGGGGTTCAAGTCACTTTTCGACCCGATGCCCTTCGCGTCGGCCCGAAACGCACCGAACTTGACTGTAATCATATTTAAAATATGTTACAAGTCTTCTCGCCGCATTTCGCCATTTTGCGAATTCGGCAAACGTGGGTCTACATTTTACAAGCTTGAAGCTTCGATTTCCAACTACAACTCACTTTTCGACTCAACGGTTTTTGCGTCGATTCGAAATGCTTCCAACTCACTTGTAATTACATTTGAAATGTGTTACAAGTATTTTTGCTGAGTTTCGCCATTTTGCAAAAATCGCGGAACAAGGACTTAAGCTTCACAATTGAAGCTTCAAATTCTCAACTCCAACTCACTTTTCGACTCGACCACTTTCGCATCGATTCGAAATGCCTCCAACTCACTTGTAATTACATTTGAAATGTGTTACAAGTATTCTTGCTGAGTTCCGCCATTTCGCGAAAATCGTGGAACAAAGACTTAAGCTTCACAATTGAAGCTTCAAATTCTCAACTCCAACTCACTTTTCGACTCGACGACTTTTGCATCGATTTGAAATGCCTCCAACTCACTTGTAATTACATTTGAAATGTGTTACAAGTATTTTTGCTGAGTTCCGCCATTTTGTGAAAATCGGTGCACTACATTCTCTATATGTGGATTTTTCTTTTTCGGTCGTATCGAATCTTATTTTCGTCTTCTTACCCTAAAATGAATCGTAGGGTCTATTTATAGGTTAGAAACCATTGGAAGAAGATAAGCATAAAAAACTAACCTTTTCTGAAATTTTACAGGACGACGATCCGGATCGGAATTACGGCGATCCGGATTGTCGTAACGAGACAGACAATTTCAGAAAAACAAAGGTTCGGGATCCGGATTAAAATGCCCGATCCGGATCGTTCATATATTTCAGCAAAAACCAATGTTCGGGATCCGGATCAGAATTGGCTTGGATCCGGATTGGATTTGCATATGAACCAACACCCTTCGGGATCCGGATTGGATTGTCTGATCTAGATCCTGAACATGTCCCATGTCCAGTTTTTGATTTTTATGCAATAAAAAATTCATCCAAGTGTTTCTACACTATAGCAAGTATTCGGATCACCAAAAATCTTTAGTTAAACGTACCTGATCCTTTTGAATTCTTCTATCTTGAGATTGAGGTATATGATCCAAACTTCTAATCTTCAAGACTTAGACAAATTTCACGAAATACGCCAACTCAAATTCCGTAACAATCTCCCCCTTTGGCGGTTTCGTGACAAAACACAAATCCACTCAAGAAAATTCAAAAAGATATTTTTGTTGATATCACCATACAACAAAAATTTACAATGGAGATCCAAAAATAATAAATACATGAGTTAAACTCCTAAGACAGACTATAGACTTAGACATCTGTATTCTCTGCAAAAAGAAATCATTCTTGACAAAAGAGATCTAACGAGACTCTCATCCCCTATCGATGTTATGCGTAGGCTGGCATACCAGATTTGGCAGGCAGAGCAGGCAATACCAGTGCTTACTGGGGTATCGATTGGGTCTAGACAGGCAGGCATTTACATTCTGATGCATACATTTAGCTATACTTTCAGCTGGCACTTTAGAGGCATGTAGTGGTAGCTTTATCACCATCAGTAGTTATATTTACAGCTTACCACCCTTGTTTTATTTTCCGCCTCTTATAGTCCTAGTGGGCATGTCTGAGTTTGAGGTCTACCCACTAGGGGGAGGCTATTGCTCTATAGTAGTTCTCACTCCCCACTGTTTTCTTTTTCTCTTCCCTTTTGTTTTGCAGAGTCGTCTGCTGGAGTTGCGGGACCCTCCTCAGCGGACCGAGGTAAGAGGATCGCGGATTAGATAGCGGTCTACCCAGGCACCTGTTAGCTACTTGATGTACCCCGATACTCTCAGATACTCTACTTTTCTTTTCTTTTGGGTCTGGCTTCGGGCAGCTGGTTGTATTTGATTAGTGAGCTGGAAGAGATATTTGTATTATTGAGAGTTTACTTCTGCACTTTTACTTTCCAGTTTTATCTGAGATGTATTAGTTATAGTGTAGCTCTGTTTTATGCTCTTTTATTATATCATCTATATCTGAGCAGGTTACCAGCGCTTCGTGTACACGGAAAATTTCGTGTACACGGCGGATCTGTAGACGAGCCCGGGTTCTGGTTTACACCCGGGGCGTGACAACTTATTACTCAGGCATTTTACTCGTGTGGGTCGCTCCCTCGAGTGCCACTCCGGAGTGCGCGATATGCAGACTTGAGTCCTTGAGACTCCTATCCCCTATCGGTGTTATGCGTAGGCTGGCATACCCGATTTGGCAGGCACCGCAGGCAGTACCAGTGTTTACTGGAGTATAGATCGGATTTAATCAGGCAGGCTTTGATATTCTGATGCATACATTTAGCTATCTTTTTTTTTAGCTGGGCATGTAGAGGCATATTAGTGGTAGCTTTTATCAGTAGTCATACTTATAGTTTACCACCTTTATTCTTTTCTCCTCTGGTAGTCCTAGTGGGCATGTCTGAGTTGAGGTTTACCCACTAGGCAGGCTACTGTCTTTATAGTAGTTCTCACCCCCCACTATTTTTCCTTTTCTTTTCCCCTTTGTTTTGCAGAGTCCTCTGCAGGAGCTGCGGGACCCTCTTCCCAGGACAGAGGTAAGAGGATCGTTGACTAGTTAGCTGCTTCCCTGATCCAAAGTTCAGTAGATTTTGATGTATCCCCAGTACACTCAGGCGGTTGTATTTCCCTTTTATTTTTGGGTCTAGCTTCGGCCAGCTGGATGTATTTTATTTTGTGTGCTGGGAGAGACACTTGTATATTTGTGAGAGCTATGTTGTACTTTCTTTTCCAATATTTGTCTGAGATGTACTAGTTTTAGTTTAGCTCTGTTTTTATGCTCCTTTATTATATCTTTATATCTGAGCAGGTTACAAGCGCTTCGTATATACGGAAAATTCTGTGTGCACGGCGGATCTGTAGACGTGCCCGGGTTTTGGTTTACACCCGGGGCGTGACGTCCAAATGCTCACCGCAACACTGCGAAAAATTCCCCAATAGAACATACACAATTAAATCCCCCAATGTTCACGAAAACCTGTCCAAAACTTAACAGTTCAAAGTTTCCATATTTTCACCTGCGAAAAATGCTCGAAAAATTCCAAGAAAATAACTGTCACGATCCTCGCGACGAACCGGTCGAAACCAGTACCTGCACGTTCAAAATCGAGCTTCCTACGCTGAGATACAAATTCGGCAAGGAAAACACCCCAACAAAAACTGTGCAAAAATTTTGTACCAAAGAACTACAGAAAAAGGGGATTTTCACCTTCGGGAAAAATCCAAAAAAATCTGGGAAAATTCCAGAGATTCCTTACGAGAAGTAGATGAGAATACCTCCTGAATCGCCTCGATCCGACGCCTGTACGCAAAGATATAGCCAAAACAATCGAGCGCTGTCCAAAACTCCACGGAGAAAAATGGGTCACAAAGAAGCTCAAGAAACTCCAAAATCCACACGAAAATAGAGGAAACTCAAAACACCAAAATCCGAGCTCTAACTGTCGAAAGTCCAACGGCGCAAGAATCGCCCGAAACGGAGGTCGGGGTGAGCCGGGGGAGCCCGTACACTGAAAAGGGATGAAACGGGTCGCCGGTGAACAAGCGTCGCCCCGCGCCGTAAAATAGCAAACCTCGGAAAACGTGCCCCTAAAAATCCCAGGGAGTCTCTGTGAAATGTGTCTCAGGTGGAGGAAGAAAACTCCTAAGGGACTCACTGTGAAAATCTGCTCAGAAAAAGAGCTAAGGGTCCCCAAAGTCCTCTATTTATAGGCCCAGCCCGCAGCCTCCTTGGGCCGGATTCGGGCGCCGAGTTTCGGGCGCCCGAATCCGCCAAGGCGGTCGCACGCCCACGGTCCGACGCGCCCGAAATCACCCCTGCCCGCCACGTGTCCCCCCGCACAGCGAACAACTATGCGGGGTGGCTAGGGGCCTGCCGCGTGGCCACCCGCGGTCAGCGCAGTGCATGCGGCCCGCTAGCGACGGGCCGACACGTGGCCCGCACTCGAGTGCGGGCCATGTGCGGCCGACAGCGTCAAACTGGCCCCCTGCGCTGGCATGCGCCCCGAGGTGCCGCACCGAGCTCCCGTGGACCGCAACCCTGTGAGCAAGCGAATGCCCTGCTGACACGTGTCCTGCGTCTGGTCCACCGAAGCCGCGCGCCTTCGCTGAGCCGTGCCGCGTGTGCCAGCCACTCCGCGCACGCCACGTGGCCCGCCACGCGGTCCATGCACCCGCCGCGCCTCCCCGTGGACCGAGCGGCGTGAGCCGGCCAATAATAGGCTGCCACGTGGCTCAGGCCGGTCCATGGTCCTCACCCATGCACCGAAATTCCCTGGAAACTTCCGGAAGCCCCTTTTTGGTCATCCGGACTCCAAATTTAACAAGCAAATAGCCGTTTTCAAGTGTTTTTCCGTGCTGAATCCAAATCCATCCTCTGTTTGGCCCAATTCCTTTTCTAAAATTTAGCGAACACAGCCGAAGGCCAAATCAGCTGAAAATATCACACAGGTCCACCTGTGGCACCCCTTTGATGCACCATGGGCCAGACACACCAACACTAGGTGTTTTACACAGTGGATTCATCAGAAAGGTTGCATGGGAAATCAAGAACACTACATCTAACAATACAATTATTGAAGCTAGGGATGCAGTATTCTTTGAGGATATCTTTCCTTTTAGAACTAGAGTAGATAGACCTGTTCCTGCTGAGATTATAGGTGGATCTTGTAGAAGATACCCCATCTACCTTTGACCAAGCTATGACTTCTGTAGATGCATTATTTTGAAAAGAAGCTGTTAAACTAGAGATGCAATCTATTCTACAGAATCATATTTGGGAGTTATCTGATTTACCTATAGGTTGTAAGCCTGTAGGATGTAGATGGATCTTTAAGAAGAAGTTGAAACCAAATGGATCTGTAGATAAGTATAAGACTAGACTTGTAGCTCAGGATTTTTTCCAGAAGCCTAGTGTAGATTATTTTGATGTGTATGCTCCTGTAGCTAGGATTACTTCTATTAGGATTCTGCTATCTTTAGCCTCTGTCCATAATTTGATTATTCATCAGATGGATGTTAAGACTGCTTTTCTAAATGGTGATTTAGAGGAAGAGTTTATATGAAGCAAGCTGAGGGGTTTATTGTTGCTGGACATGAAAACAAAGTTTGCAAGTTGACAAAATCATTATATGGACTTAAACAAGCTCCTAAGCAATGGCATTTGAAATATGACTCTTTGGTAGTGAAAGACGGTGTAATACCCGCCTTAAAGTGGTAATTTTATATTATTTTATTTTATTTTATTATTTTCAGTGGCCTGCTGGGGGGTTTAAAAGTTCGAGAATTTTTGGGCTGACCGTCAGGGTTTGTAGGTATTTTTAGAGGCTAGAGCGTGCAAAATGGTGAATGGTGCCGTGATCGGATTCGAATTCTGAATCCGGGATCTCCCATAATTAATTTTTAAAATTCGTTAGCGGATTGGGCGCATCGAAAGCCGTGCAGGCGATCAACATGCTTTTCGAGGTAATCTGGACCCCTCGTTGCATCCCGACTGATTATAGTTGTGATTTGGGGATTTAGGTTTTTCCCATTTCTCATTCGTGCGTTAAGTCTTATCAGGGTGCGTGCGGGGAAAAACCCCAATTCTTATTTTCTCTCTTTTCAACTGTTGGCGTGAAGAACCGAGGCGGCGAGTCAAAGAGAGGGAAGGAACAATCGCTCCTTTCTGCGGGATCGAACGAGCGAGGGGCGGACGATCCTCCTTCTTCCTCCTCCTCCGGCGAAAACGAGGTGAGCGGTTCGGGTCTTTCCAATTTTTTGGTGTGAGGTTTTCTTCCTTGTCGTTGTCGCGTGCGAGGTGAGTTTGGTACTAATTGGGGGGCCGCCGCCGCCGTGGTTAAACGGGAGGCCGCCGCCGCCGTTATCGTGTTCACGGGGTCGTCGCCGGAGCCGAAAAAAGGTGGATTACTGTTCATTCCGGCAGGGGTGAGGCTCGCGGTCCACCACGCCGGCGTGCACCCGGCGCACACCTCCGCGGCCCAGGGGTGCAGACCCGGCGCACAGATGTGTGCGCCAGGCCGCGCGGTCCACCAGAACGGCGTGCACCCGGCGCACGCCTCCGCAGCCCGATGGTGCGGACCCGGCGCACGGGTGCGTGCGCCAGCCCAGCCCAGGCCGCGCGGTGCACGCCCTAGGCGTGCACCCATTGCTCGCCACCGCTGTAAGACCCGCTTAGTTTCCGAATGGGACATCCAGCGGAACCAAAACGTTGTAATTGGATTCATTTAATATTTAATTATTTTTGGAGGGATCCGTCATGGACTGCGAGAATTTTAGTGGGTAGAGCTCGCGAAGATGAGAACGGCGGTGCGATCGGATCTGAATTCTGACTCCGGGAGCTCCCAGAATTAAATTCCGAAGTTTGGACCCTCGTTCGACGTTCCGGGATCCGTGCGATCAATCTGCACGCTTTTCCGAGCATCTATCAGCCACCAGATTTCCACTATTAGGATTCGTATAATTAGGGATTTATTAGTTTTAAGTTGTACGTGGGTTATAAACACCCACTCGGAATTAGGGTTTTCCCACATACCCTTTTATTTCCTCTCCTCCTCCTCGACCGAGCGGCTAGGGTTTCCAGGGAACGAGAAGAGGAAGAACGGCAACCCAACCTTTTTCACTTCCGCTCGGAATCTGCAATCCCGTACACCTCCCCTCGCGATCCAAGGTAATCACGTCAATTTATTTTTATTTTATTGATTTATTTTTGATAAGATAAACGGGTGGGCGTCGGGTCGCCGAGCCGCCACCGCGGGGTGGGGTCGGGAGACGACGACGACGGACGCCGCCACCGCCGCCGGCGCTCCCGCGCGGCGCATCGCCGGGCGGGGCCGCGCGCGGGCTGGCGCCCGCGCGGCATGCAGCCGCGCGGGGCTGCCCGCGGGCGGGGGCACCCGCGCGGCGCACCGCCGCGCGGGGCCGCGCGCGGGCGCCAGGCATGCAGCCGCGCGGGGCCGCCCGCGGGCGGGGGCACCCGCGCGGCGCACCGCCGCGCGGGGCCGCGCGCGGGCTGGCGCCCGCGCGGCATGCAGCCGCGCTGGGCCGCCCGCGGGCGGGGGCACCCGCGCGGCGCACCGCCGCGCGGGGCCGCGCGCGGGCTGGCGCCCGCGCGGCATGCAGCCGCGCGGGGCCGCCCGCGGGCGGGGGCACCCGCGCGGCGCACTACCGCGCTGGGCCGCCCGCGGGCGGGGGCACCCGCGCGGCGCACCGCCGCGCGGGGCCGCGCGGGGGTTGGCGCCCGCGCGGTGGACAGCCGCGCGGGGCCGCACGCGGGCTGGCGCCCGCGCGGCGTGCAACCGCGCGGGGCCCCCCGCGGCAGAGGCACCCGCGCGACGCATCGTCACGCGGGGCCGCGCGGCGTGCAGCCACGTGGGGCCGCGTTCTGGCAAGGCGCCCGCGCGGCCGTCGCCGCGCGAGGCCGAGTGCCGCGCGGCGCATCGCCGTGCGGGACCGCCACGACACGGGCGATGCGACGCCGCGGCATGTGGTCGGGGGACCGCCGCTGACGGACCAGGGACCACACAGGACGGTCCGCGAATGTGCGCGCGATGCACGGGTCATTGCCGTGCAAAGGTGGAAGCCGCACGAAGTCCGAGGGCTACGTCCGGTCTCCCGCGGTTCTTATACTTTAAAGACAGCTTTTAGTTTCGGTTACTTAGTCTGAGCTTTCTGTGTTCCATCCGGAGAGCGGGACGACTTAAGCTCGACGGGCGTGAAGGACGGGACGAACCAACCTCTAGACTTTCCTTTAGGTGGGTAAAATTTCCAAAAGGGTATAGGAAAAGGTGTAAGTCATACATTATGCTTGTTCGGGCAAGTACGGAGCTTAAATAACTGCGGTTTATGATACTAACCCCATTTATATACTGTATACATACTCGTGATAAATTTAATCAATATGAGGCTCTTGTTGCTACACGCACACCGGCGGTTTGGCCACCGCAAGGGTGTGCTTTTCCGGAAAAGTGGTAAGGGTGACCCGTGTACCCCACGCAGAGGTGGCGTTAGGAATGGGGGCCCCCGCGGGTTGGGGGTGTGAGCGGTGATGCCGGGGCGGGTGCCCGGCGGCCGAGGTAGGGGCTCGGCAGGGGACACCGGGGTAGGCGCCCGGTGTGGTGGTCGGGGAGGGTGCCCGGTTTTGTTCGATTCAGGGTAGGTCAACCATGGCGTCGACCGTACGTGCGAGTCAAAGAGGGGTTGCTCCGGATATTGTGGTTTGAGTTATTTTTGCCCTTATTGCATTCTTTACTTTTTATAGTCACTGACTTCCCACTCTGTGACAGGTCCGTCAGGGGGCGAGCGTAGGGACGCTAGTGAGGCCGCGCGCGCGACGTTCAGAGGACCTTGAGTAGCACAAACTTGGTGGACTCATCTTTCCTTTTACTTTATTAGTTATGCTAGCTAGATGTGGTATGCGATACCCCTGTGGGATCGACGTGAATGTTGCCCTTATCTTTTTATGACTGTTGCATGAGTGTGGACTCTCTCTCTCTCTCTCTCTTTTTACTCTTGGCCGATTTAAAGTAAAAGCTCAAATCGTTTGCGAAAACTGTTTTCAACAAATATGGGCGTCGGGTGGACGCCGCTTTCAAAACCCTGCGATGTTTTATCCTTTACCAACAGTTGGCCTCTTTTCAAATAGACCAGTATATGGGCGGTGTGATTGTATGATGTATGCGCCTGTGCCTTGAACTAATGTGGTTAACGTTATACGAATTGTAATATATAATTAGGACGCCGTACATGTGCAGAGGAGACTCCGCCCGTCAGTGGGGTGAATTTGCATATGTGGCGGGTCTGTGCGCGCACCGGGGCGGATTCTCTAATGAAAGGGAAAAAAAAATACACACACTATCTTGGGAGCATAGGTGGCTCAAATCTTCCGCGCGTCAGAACCCCCGGGGCGTGACAGATTAAGATGGTATCAGAGACGTGAACCTTAACCACAATAGTTAGGGCCCAGCATCCACGAGGCGCAAGCACTCTAGCTAATGAACAATAAGGTAAGCGTCGCGTGAGTAGTATAGAACGCGAGCGTTCGGTAGGAAGGGAAAACGAGTAGAACCCTTTTCGAGCCAAGTCTTTCTAGACGCGTTAAGGATTAATGCGTGTACAGATAGAAGTGTGGCACGGAAAGAGACGGACGACAGAAATGGACATCGCCGACGAAGCAAACCGCTTGCTCCGCAATCAGCTACGCGAGGTGGCTGGGCAACTGCTGACCCTCGCCGAGCGCTTGAGCATACTGATACGGGAGTTTGAGAGCGTCGACCACTTCCAACGTGGCACCAGAGGCGTCGCCCCTCGCGGGATACCACCGGTGGACCTCCCTACCTTTCAGGACGCGGTCAGCATGGCCGTGCGCGCCGAGTTAGGGCGCACTCGGCGGGGACGCCCACACTCCAGACCGGCAGAAGATCCCCACCAAAAGGGCTGGGCGGTCAAGCGCCCGAAGACAGTACGTAACGCCGAGCAGACGACGCGGGAGGGACCGGAACCACCGAAGCTGTGCGTCATATGGAGTGGTACACACCTGATGATGAGCTGCCCGTGGTGTGACGAGCACTGTTTCCGATGTGGCAGGCCGGGCCACACGCGTTACGAGTGCCCTCTGAAGCCGGCTGTCGCTAAGCCCACGGCACCACGACGCGACGAGAAAAAATGGGCTGCCGCCCCCACCCCCCAGGGGAACCTCAGCACAAGGAGCCGGGCGAACCCACATCTGAAGATGGAACGAAAGGACGGGCAGACGCCCGCAGGGAGCCTGGAGTTGCTGCGAGGGCCTTGCACCATCTGCGGAAAAGCGCACCACGTGACGGATTGCCCGAGGAGAACTACGCACTGCAACAGGTGTGGCAGGCCGGACCACGATCAAGCCCTATGCCCGCAGGAGCTAGACGATTCAGCCGCAGCGTCGCGGCCGGGTGGACCAGGAATCGCCGCGGTACCTGACCCGCAGAGGGACCCACCCGACGGGCCGCACTTGACAAGCTCCTACAGCATCAGGTCCCTTCCCCACCACGCCATACGTCGCTGGCCCAAGGGTTGTGGGCGAACTTCTCCGGTCGCCCAGGCGGATGACGCGACGTCCCGGAACGGGGGATAGCAGGTAATATCCTAACCACCCTCTCTTTATCTTTTTTCTTTCCTTTTTCCTTTTTAGCTAGGGGATACCACACGGACCGGAGCTGTAGGATCCCTGAACCCCATGCAGCTTTTTCCCGTGAATCCACTGTTTAGACACCTGTTGATGGTGTATCTGGGCCATAGTGCATCGAAGGGATGCCACAGATGGACCCTGTGAGCTTTGGTTAGCTGTTTTGGCCCTCGGTTGCTTTTGCCGAATTTTAGAAAAGGATTTAGGCCAAACGGAGGATGGATTTGGATTCAGCGCGGAAAAACACTTGAGATTGGCTTTTTGTTTGCCCTATTTTGAGTCCGGATGTCCAAAAGCGGACTCCCAGAAGTTTTGACAGTTTTTGGCGCTTGCGGGAGCCTCCGGCAAATTTTGGAGGCGGAATTTGGCAAAATGGACCGCGTTTTTGGAATCAGCGCGCGAAAACGGTCAAGATGGGCTATTTGCTTGTTAATTTGGAGCTTGCGGGTACTGTTCACGCCGGAACAGTGTCGCCGGCGATCGCCGGCGGCGGCCGGCGGCGGCGGGCAGCGTCGGCGGGCGGCGGCGCCGCCGCGGGCAGCGCGGCTGAGGGCGCGGGCAGGCGGCTGAGGGCGCGGGCAGGAGCGCGGTCCACCGCGGGGGTCGTGCACCGGAGGCGGGCCACGTGGCGCCTTCCGGTTGGCCGGCGCAGCAGACGCGGTCCACGGAGTTTGGGCCGGGTGCACGGTGGACCGGGTGGACACGTGGCGAGGTTTGGTTGGTGCGGTCCTGTGCTCCCGGTCCACGCGGCTAGTGGGGCAGGTGCCGTACGCGGGCAGGTGGCCGGGAGACACGGCGACGTGCGCGGTGCACGGCGCGGCGTGCGCGGTGCACGGTCGCGGGGGACACGTGGCGCGCCGCCATTGGCTGGCGCAGGTGCTCCGGGTGCAGCGGGGTCCGGGAGTGTTGTGGACTGGGCTGTGCGGTGGGCCGGGCCGCACTGTGCGCGCCCGGAAATCCTGGGCCGGCCCGTTACTGTAGCGCCCGAAAAGGGCGAGCGCCCGAAAGTGGGGACATGTTGGGAATTATTTGATTTGTTCTTTTCAGCCTATATAAACCCCCAACCCGAGCTCCTTCTTTCCCTTTTTTCTCCCAACCTGTTCATCTTCAGCCCGAGCACCCTTAAGCAAAAATCTTCATCTCTAAGTCCTTGATCTCCCTGCCAAGTTTCAAGAGTTTTGGAGGCACGAATCCCGAGGTTCCCCATTTTACGGTGCGGCGCGACGTTGCTTTCTAGTGTTCTTCTTCGGCGCAGCGATCGTATTTTTGCTCCCCTGGGCTACCCCGACATCATTTTCCTGTGATTCTTGCACCAGTAGACTCCTAAGAGGTAGGACTTCATCTTTCGTTTTGGTCGCGCTTTCCCGTTTCGAGGTTTTGGCACGGATTTCGAGGCAACAAGTGACCCCTCTTTCTGTATGGAATTCCTTGACAGCAGCGGAGTGTTTCGGCCATATCTTTGCGCACGAGCGTCCGACGGAAACGAGCTTATACAACTTTTTCATCTACGGATCGCAAGGAACGCGCTCGTATTTTTATTGGATTTTTGTGAATTTTATTTCGAGGTGAAAATTAATGATTTCTCTGTGAACAGTAATCAGTCCTTAATACAGATTATTGTATGAGAGTGCCCTCTTGCCGAATTTTTATCTTGACTTACCGAACTCCGATTTGGGCGTGCAAGGTACCGTTTCGAAGCTATCGACGCAAGGATCGCCGTGATATTTTTATTGGAATTTTCTGGGCATTTCTGCAGGTGATAATTTGACAGTTTGGAATTCGAGGTTGTATGTGGTTATTAGTGCTGAATTTGGGAGTCTAGTGTAATTAGTGGATTTCTTGATGTACCAGGAATGTTGCGGGTGTGCTAAAATTGTGGGAGCGAGGATTGGGAATTTTGGTATTTTCTGACTGTACGAGTTTGGACAGTTGCGCTTCAGGTGGGTGGTTGTTGTACTCCTCTCTTTGTATGCCCACTAGGAATATCAGAGTACCCTTGCTATGACAATGCCAAATGTGTTGATTGGTAGACTTGCATGCTCTAGGAAATTGATTATTGGTTATCAGACCTCTAATAAATTATTGTTAGATTAATCACTGGATTTAATCGCTTATTGATTCTGGAACTGTATACTTGGAGACAAATAGAAATAGAGGACTGCAAAACTGATGTTTGTTCATGTGAGACGGTCACCCTAGCTTATGTCACTTCAAACTGTTTATACTTGGAAATTGGACAAAATATTGGTCACATAATTATTGCCATCTTTTACTGCTACACTATTTTGGGACTTGACTTAGGAGAAACCATGCTTTTGCTCTTTTCTTCTTCCATTGTTGATACTTGCGGCTTAGTCGCTCAGGTTCGAGCGTATGTTGGACAGTGTAGGCAGGTATTGGGGATTTGGGACAGGTTGGGTTTATGACAGGGTGTTGCGGCGACCACGGATCTTGGGTGGTTGACCGGATTGTTACTATTGCATCAGATTGGGTGTTTTGGGGATCGGGCTATTCTTTAGTGGAGGGTTTTTCCCACTTCCTTGAGTCTCGATCCAGTCCTGCTATTATGAGACAGTGGTTACAGTGATACAGTGATACTTGATACAGTGATACTTTACTCGTGTGGGTCGCTCCCCTCGAGTGCCACTCCGGAGTAGGCTTTCCACGGTGTGAGCGCCGGGCACCATGCTGGTTTCTTGAGTTCCACGGTGTGAGCGCCGGGCACCATGCTGGTTTCTTGAGTTCGACAGCAGAGCAGGCAGTGCCAGTGTTCACTGGCTGTCAGATTGGGTCATTATGACAGGCTTCTTGATTCTGATGCATCACTTTCTCCATCCTTATTGGTTGGTCATGTAGAGGCATATTAGGGATAGCACTTTATCAGTTGCTTTATTTATCTGCATCTCCTTTCTTTTCCTTTCCCTTTTTCGCCTCTGATCACCTGGTGGGCATATCTGAGCTGAGGCTTTACCCACTAGGGGAGGCTACTGTTTATAGTAGTACTTACCCCCATTGTTTTTCTTGTTTCTTCCTTCCCTTGTTTTGCAGAGTCCTCTGTGGGAGTTGCTGGGCCGTCAGCAACTGATCGAGGTAAGCGCATTGCGGACTAGATAGAGAGCCACCGAGGGTTGTAGCTGGAGATTTTTGGGTACCAGGACTTCTCAGACAGTTTTACTTATTTCTTTTTGGGGACTGGCTTCTGCCAGCTGTTTGTATTATAGTTGTGAGCTGGGAGAGACATCTGTATTTTATTTTACTGTTGTACCTTTTACTTCCAGCATCTGTCTGAGATACAGTAGTTTTATTTAGCTCTGATTATTATGCTCTTTTATTATTTTTCTTATCTGAGCAGGTTACCGACGCTTCGTGTATGTGGGAAATACCGCATGCACGGCGGATCTGTGGACGGGCCCGGGTTCTGGTTTACACCCGGGGCGTGACAGATTAAGTTGGTATCAGAGCTTAGGGATAGGTCAGTTGGGACTTAGGAAACCCTAGGCTTTTGGACAGACCCTAGGATTATAGGGCGTGAGTGGCGTGACTTGTTGCGAAAGTCGGTGATTTTTATAGTTAACTCTTCCTGTGAGTGAAGAGAGATCGACATAGTCTATTTCTGTGAACCATTATGTTGGCTGCAGACAACATAAGGTTACAGAAATAGGGGGATGTCTTTGACTTTCGCCAGATTGGGTCGTGTGGGGTTTTGCTTCTGATTTGTCGTTTCTTGTTGCAGGATGTCGCCCCGGCGTCGTTTTTCCGCCGAGGGTACCCCCACTCCCCCTGAGGAGCCTGGGCAGGCGGTATCTGCTGAGCTGGGGGAACTGCGGGCCTTAGTGACCCATTTGGTGGCAAGGAGCTTTCGTCAGGACCAGCGTTTGGAGCAGCTGTTGGCGCAAAGGGGTGATTCTGTAGTCGGAGAGAGAGCTAGGGCTTCAGAGCGGCGTTTAGAGAGGAAACGCCCAGCCCCGGATGTTGATGGACAGGCTGGTTCTCAGAGACGGTCTCGACAGTTGAGGCAGCCCCTGCAGTTTGCCAGGTGCACTTTTTGCGGGGGCCAGCATTCCGCCGGTACTTGTGAGCTGAGGCATGGTCGTTGTTTTAGTTGTGGACAGCCTGGTCACATCCGAGCTACATGCCCCCTTCCGACCTTTGTAGTACCTTCTTCGGCGTTGGCCCCTACCACATCCCAGCGGAGATCGAGGCCACGACAGCAGCGTCAGCAGCAGCAGGGGTCGCAGCCGAGGCGGGCCCGATCGTCAGGTAGGTGTGTTTTCTGCAGGGGGCAGCACCCGTCAGATAAATGTGACTCGAGGTGGGGTCGTTGCTTCAAGTGTGGACAGCCTGGGCACATTCGAGCCACGTGCCCCGCAAGGACAGCTGCAGCACCCACTTCGGCAACTGTTCCTACTTTTTCCCAGCCACGACCTGGAACTTCACCGACAGATCTTCAGGTAGACCAATCTTCGCCACCCCGCTTATCTGGTGAGAGACAGCCCTTGTCGAGCGGCCATGATTGCTTAGCACAGATGGAGGATCCTGCTATCGCTGACCGGGTTGCGGCAGGTATGTTTTCTTCCGGTGGTAGGACTCATATCTTATTGTTATTGGAGCTTTTCCTTTTCATTCCTTTTTAGTAGAATGTGCATCATTGCATGGGTTAGAGGTGCGGATTCCTGATCATAGTTTGCATGTCGAGGAGCGTTGTGCGGCTTGCCCAGTGCAGTTGGGGCCTTGGATTTTGCCTGCAGACTTGCTTGTTTTGCAGCAGCTCCAGGATTTTGATGTAGTGCTAGGGATGGATTGGCTATCACGGTATTCCGCCACTATCGACTGCAGAGAGAGGACGGTGACTCTTCGCGAGCCAGGACAGGAGGAGTTCATCTTCAGAGGCTGCCAGAGCACGCTGTTCGCAGCGACCATTTCCTCGGCCAGAGCTAGGAGGATGATGAGTAGGGGTTGCACTGCCTTTTTGGCCACTGTGGTGGAGGTGCCTACGGCGGCACTGGGACTCGAGGATATCCCTATTGTCCGCGAGTTCCCAGATGTATTTCCCCCTGAGTTGACGACGATGCCGCCGGAGAGGGAGATTGAGTTTGTGATTGATGTAGTTCCTGGAACTGCACCAATCTCAAAGGCACCCTATAGGATGGCGCCAGCTGAGTTGAGGGAGTTGAAGGCCCAGCTTCAGGATCTTTTGGATAGGGGCTTCATCCGACCCAGTGTTTCTCCGTGGGGAGCGCCTGTGTTGTTTGTGAAGAAGAAGGATGGGTCACTGCGGTTGTGTGTGGATTATAGGGAATTGAACAAAGTGACCATCCGGAACAAGTATCCCCTCCCCCGGATTGATGATTTGTTTGATCAGTTACAGGGAGCATCGGTGTTCTCGAAGATTGATCTGCAGTCCGGTTACCACCAGCTGAGGGTGAGGGCCGAGGACATCTCCAAGACGGCTTTCAGATCGCGGTACGGGCATTATGAGTTTACTGTGATGCCTTTTGGGTTGACAAATGCCCCTGCCGCATTCATGGACTTGATGAACAGGATTTTTCAGCCGTTTTTGGACCGGTTTGTGGTGGTGTTTATAGATGATATTCTGATCTACTCCCGGAGTGATCTGGAGCACGAGGAGCACTTGAGGACCGTGCTACAGCTTCTGCGAGAGAAGAAGCTGTATGCTAAGTTCAAAAAGTGTGAGTTTTGGCTCCGGGAGGTTGCTTTTCTGGGTCATGTTGTTTCAGCTGCTGGAGTGGCGGTGGATCCGGCCAAGGTGGATGCTATTCGAGATTGGCCGAGGCCGACGACTATCACCGAGGTGCGGAGCTTTCTTGGTTTGGCGGGCTACTATCGGCGTTTTGTGGAAGGCTTTGCGAAGCTTTCCTCTCCCCTCACTCGTCTGACCAGGAAAGGAGTTAAGTTTGTTTGGAGCGAGACTTGCCAGAGCTGTTTTGAGGAGCTGAAGCAGAGATTGATGACCGCTCCAATCCTTGCCCTCCCTGTTATGGGGGAAGGATTTGTGATTTACAGTGATGCCTCACATAGTGGTCTGGGGTGTGTGTTGATGCAGCAGGGTAGGGTGATTGCCTATGCTTCGCGGCAATTGAAGGACTATGAGAAAAATTACCCTACTCATGATCTGGAGTTGGCAGCGGTGGTGTTTGCTCTGAAGCTGTGGCGGCATTACTTGTATGGTGAGCATTGCGAGATATATACTGATCACAAGAGCTTGAAGTATCTGTTCACCCAAAAGGAGCTGAATTTGAGGCAACGCCGGTGGTTGGAGCTGCTAAAGGATTATGATCTGAGTATCCTTTATCACCCCGGCAAGGCCAATGTTGTGGCGGATGCTTTGAGCAGGAGGACGAGTCTGAGCTTATTGATCTCGCAGCAGGCGCCGTTGGTCGAGCAGATGAGGCGATTACAGCTGGAGGTAGTATCCCCTGGGGTCTCTGCTAGACTCATGTCTATGGTCTTGCAGCCCACTCTGTTGGAGAGGATCAGGGACACTCAGAGTGAGGACCCCCACTTGACGAGGATCAGGACGCAGCTTCAGGCGGATCAGACAGGGGATTTTTCTGTGGATAGCTCGGGAGTACTGCGGTACAGGGACCGAGTGTGTGTGCCTATGGATCAGGAGATTAGAGATCAGATTTTGAGGGAGGCCCATTATACACCTTATACCGTCCACCCTGGAGGTACTAAGATGTATAAGGACCTCAAGGCACAGTTTTGGTGGCCCGGAATGAAGCAGGACATTGGGAGATTCGTAGCTCACTGTTTAACTTGTCAGCAAGTGAAAGCAGAGCATCGAGTCCCTGCTGGCAAGTTGCAGAGTCTTCCAATTTCCGAGTGGAAATGGGACCACGTCACTATGGATTTCGTCACTGGATTGCCGAGGGCGCAGAGCGGGGCAGATGCGATCTGGGTTATTGTTGACAGACTCACCAAGTCGGCGCACTTCTTACCAGTTCAGATGACTTGGTCACTAGAGCATTTGGCACAGTTATATATGGATGAGATAGTGAGGCTTCACGGCATACCTGCTTCGATTGTGTCAGATCGAGACCCGAGATTCGTGTCACGCTTTTGGGGGAGTTTGCATTCTGCATTGGGGACTCAGCTCAGGTTTAGCACCGCTTTCCACCCACAGACCGATGGCAGTCGGAGCGCACCATACAAACCCTCGAGGATATGCTTAGAGCGTGCGTTATGGATTTTGGAGGAGAGTGGTACCGGCACTTATCTTTGGTTGAGTTCGCGTACAACAACAGCTATCAGGCGAGCATCCAGATGGCTCCGTTTGAAGCGTTGTATGGACGCAAGTGTCGGTCTCCCTTATATTGGAGTGACGTGGGTGAGAGGAGGACTTTGGGACCGGAGTTACTTTTGGAGGCAGAGGAAAAAGTCAGGATTATTCGCCGGCATCTTGAGACAGCCCAGAGTCGTCAGAAGAGCTACGCGGATACTCGACGGCGAGACCTGGAGTTTCAGGTTGGTGATCATGTCTTCTTGAAGGTCTCGCCCTCGAAAGGGGTCCGGAGATTTGGAGTACGGGGAAAGCTCAGTCCCCGCTTTATTGGACCCTTTGAGGTACTTGACAGAGTTGGTCCTGTGGCATACAGAGTTGCCTTACCCCCGCGCCTGGCCGGAGTTCATGATGTCTTCCACGTCTCAGCTCTGAGGAGATATGTTTTTGACCCGTCGCACGTGATTGACTTCACTTCGTTGGAGATCGGCGAGGACTTGGTCTACGAGGAGCGCCCGTTGCGGATTCTTGCTCGTGAGGTGAGGAAATTGCGCAATCGGGCCATTCCATATGTGAAGATCCTGTGGAGCAATCATGAGGAGCGAGAGGCTACATGGGAGCTGGAGACAGAGATGAGAGATGCCTACCCCTTCTTGTTCGAGGCCGCAGTTTGAGGTACGTCTGCTTTGTTTATCCTTGTTTCGGGGACGAAACTTTTTTTAGTGGGGGAGGATGTAGGGCCCCTGATGTAGGATCCCTGAACCCCATGTAGCTTTTTCCCGTGAATCCACTGTTTAGACACCTGTTGATGGTGTATCTGGCCCATAGTGCATCAAAGGGATGCCACAGATGGACCCTGTGAGCTTTGGTTAGCTGTTTTGGCCTTCGGCTGCTTTTGCCGAATTTTAGAAAAGGATTTAGGCCAAACGGAGGATGGATTTGGATTCAGCGCGGAAAAACACTTGAGATTGGCTTTTTGTTTGCCCAATTCTGAGTCCGGATGTCCAAAAGCGGACTCCCGGAAGTTTTGACAGTTTTTGGCGCTTGCGGGAGCCTCCGGCAAATTTTGGAGGCGGAATTTGGCAAAACGGACCTCGTTTTTGGAATCAGCGCGCGAAAACGGTCAAGATGGGCTATTTGCTTGTTAATTTGGAGCTTGCGGGTACTGTTCACGCCGGAACAGTGTCGCCGGCGATCGCCGGCGGCGGCCGGCGGCGGCGGGCAGCGTCGGCGGGCGGCGGCGCCGCCGCGGGCAGCGCGGCTGAGGGCGCGGGCAGGCGGCTGAGGGCGCGGGCAGGAGCGCGGTCCACCGCGGGGGTCGTGCACCGGAGGCGGGCCACGTGGCGCCTTCCGGTTGGCCGGCGCAGCAGACGCGGTCCACGGAGTTTGGGCCGGGTGCACGGTGGACCGGGTGGACACGTGGCGAGGTTTGGTTGGTGCGGTCCTGTGCTCCCGGTCCACGCGGCTAGTGGGGCAGGTGCCGTACGCGGGCAGGTGGCCGGGAGACACGGCGACGTGCGCGGTGCACGGCGCGGCGTGCGCGGTGCACGGTCGCCGGGGGACACGTGGCGCGCCGTCATTGGTTGGCGCAGGTGCTCCGGGTGCAGCGGGGTCCGGGAGTGTTGTGGACTGGACTGTGCGGTGGGCCGGGCCGCACTGTGCGCGCCCGGAAATCCTGGGCCGGCCCGTTACTGTAGGCGCCCGAAAAGGGCCGAGCGCCCGAAAGTGGGGACATGTTGGGGATTATTTGATTTGTTCTTTTCAGCCTATATAAACCCCCAACCCGAGCTCCTTCTTTCCCTTTTTTCTCCCAACCGTTCATCTTCAGCCCGAGCACCCTTAAGCAAAAATCTTCATCTCTAAGTCCTTGATCTCCCTGCCAAGTTTCAAGAGTTTTGGAGGCACGAATCCCGAGGTTCCCCATTTTACGGTGCGGCGCGACGTTGCTTTCTAGTGTTCTTCTTCGGCGCAGCGATCGTATTTTTGCTCCCCTGGGCTACCCCGACATCATTTTCCTGCGATTCTTGGACCAGTAGACTCCTAAGAGGTAGGACTTCATCTTTCGTTTTGGTCGCGCTTTCCCGTTTCGAGGTTTTGGCACGGATTTCGAGGCAACAAGTGACCCCTCTTTCTGTATGGAATTCCTTGACAGCAGCGGAGTGTTTCGGCCATATCTTTGTGCACGAGCGTCCGACGGAAACGAGCCTATACAACTTTTTCATCTACGGATCGCAAGGAACGCGCTCGTATTTTTATTGGATTTTTGTGAATTTTATTTCGAGGTGAAATTAATGATTTCTCTGTGAACAGTAATCAGTCCTTAATACAGATTATTGTATGAGAGTGCCCTCTTGCCGAATTTTTATCTTGACTTACCGAACTCCGATTTGGGCGTGCAAGGTACCGTTTCGAAGCTATCGACGCAAGGATCGCCGTGATATTTTTATTGGAATTTTCTGGGCATTTCTGCAGGTGATAATTTGACAGTTTGGTACTCGTGATTGTATGTGTTATTAGTGCTGAATTTGGGAGTCTAGTGTAATTAGTGGATTTCTTGATGTACCAGGAATGTTGCGGGTGTGCTAAAATTGTGGGAGCGAGGATTTGGAATTTTGGTATTTTCTGACTGTACGAGTTTGGACAGTTGCGCTTCAGGTGGGTGGTTGTTGTACTCCTCTCTTTGTATGCCCACTAGGAATATCAGAGTACCCTTGCTATGACAATGCCAAATGTGTTGATTGGTAGACTTGCATGCTCTAGAAAATTGATTATTGGTTATCAGATCTCTAATAAATTGTTGTTAGATTAATCACTGGATTTAATCGCTTATTGATTCTGGAACTGTATACTTGGAGACAAATAGAAATAGAGGACTGCAAAACTGATGTTTGTTCATGTGAGACGGTCACCCTAGCTTATGTCACTTCAAACTGTTTATACTTAGAAATTGGACAAAATATTGGAACATGCATGATTAAATTGGTCACATAATTATTGTCATCTTTTACTGCTACACTATTTTGGGACTTGACTTAGGAGAAACCATGCTTTTGCTCTTTTCTTCTTCCATTGTTGATACTTGCGGCTTAGTCGCTCAGGTTCGAGCGTATGTTGGTGTGACACCCCCGGAATTTGGATTAGTCCTCTATATAAATGATATAATAGGACTAAAATCTCTAACCCGGCTATAGCATTTTGGATGGTAGCAAGATCCAAGGAACATGAGAGTTAAGCGTGCTAGAGCTAGAGTAGTTCTAGGATGGGTGACCCCCTGGGAAGTGGGGCGTCACAGTTGGTATCAGAGACATTCACCAGCCGGAAATGTGAGATGAGTCTCGGCTGAGCCAGGGTTATATAGCGGGTAGAGCGAGGCTCCCCGGCTAATGACCGTTGTGAGTGGAGTGCGGCTCCTCACAAGGTCGGCTAAGGCAGCGAGATGAGTCTCACATCGCCTGGTGCTTGTGAGTGTGCTTGAGCCTGACGTGGACGTCAGGGCTTAAAGGGGGGAAGAATGTGACACCCCCGGAATTTGGATTAGTCCTCTATATAAATGATATAATAGGACTAAAATCTCTAACCCGGCTATAGCATTTTGGATGGTAGCAAGATCCAAGGAAACATGAGAGTTAAGCGTGCTAGAGCTAGAGTAGTTCTAGGATGGGTGACCCCCTGGGAAGTGGGGCGTCACAGTTGGACAGTGTAGGCAGGTATTGGGGGATTTGGGACAGGTTGGGTTTATGACAGGGTGTTGCGGCGACCACGGATCTTGGGTGGTTGACCGGATTGTTACTATTGCATCAGATTGGGTGTTTTAGGGATCGGGCTATTTTTAGTGGAGGGTTTTTCCCACTTCCTTGAGTCTCGATCCAGTCCTGCTATTATGAGACAGTGGTTACAGTGATACAGTGATACTTGATACAGTGATACTATACTCGTGTGGGTCGCTCCCCTCGAGTGCCACTCCGGAGTAGGCTTTCCACGGTGTGAGCGCCGGGCACCATGCTGGTTTCTTGAGTTCCACGGTGTGAGCGCCGGGCACCATGCTGGTTTCTTGAGTTCGACAGCAGAGCAGGCAGTGCCAGTGTTCACTGGCTGTCAGATTGGGTCATTATGACAGGCGTCTTGATTCTGATGCATCACTTTCTCCATCCTTATTGGTTGGTCTTGTAGAGGCATATTAGGGATAGCACTTTATCAGTCGCTTTACCTATCTGCATCTCCTTTCTTTTCCTTTCCCTTTTTCGCCTCTGATCACCTGGTGGGCATATCCGAGCTGAGGCTTTACCCACTAGGGGAGGCTACTGTTTATAGTAGTACTTACCCCCATTGTCTTTTCTTGTTTTCTTCCCTTCCTTTGTTTTGCAGAGTCCTCTGCGGGAGTTGCTGGACCATCAGCAACTGATCGAGGTAAGCGCATCGCGGACTAGATAGAGAGCCTCCCGAGGGTTGTAGCTGGAGATTTTTGTGCACCAGGACTTCTCAGACAGCTTTTACTTATTTCTTTTTGGGGACTGGCTTCCGCCAGCTGTTTGTATTATAGTTGTGAGCTGGGAGAGACTTCTGTATTTTATTTTACTGTTGTACCTTTTACTTCCAGCATCTGTCTGAGATACAGTAGTTTTATTTCAGCTCTGATTATTATTGCTCTTTTATTATCTTTTCTTATCTGAGCAGGTTACCGACGCTTCGTGTATGTGGGAAATACCGCATGCACGGCGGATCTGTGGACGGGCCCGGGTTCTGGTTTACACCCGGGGCGTGACAGGAGCGACCTACCCTCGCCTAACCCCTTGTTAACCTTACCGTTGTCGGTGTTGCCTTTCGCTTCCGAACCGTTCCGGCCCCGATCCGATCGGGGCCGAATGTCCGTGAAACCTTGAATGGAGGGAGTCCGAGGTTTATCCCTCACCCTCGAGATTCTAGGGATGGTTCCTTTGGACCCGCCCGATTTAGGCCTCGACTAGAGTAACATTCTTTTTAGCCGCAACATAACTAGGTGCGGGGAAGTGCAAAAAAAAAAATCCTGGGTATGTTTCCTTTTATGCTAAGTACCCTCCCTGACTCCTGTCCTGGGAGTTCGGGCACCAGGCACTGTTGCAGGTTGCCAGTATAGGACCGAGGGCCCCATCGGGACGCCCTGCCGACCCACTGGTATGGGGAAAGGAATGGGAGGTCATAATTACGTGTTATCAAATAGGAGATAGGTAGAGCAGTAGTATAGAGGAAGCACGAGGAGCATTTGCGAATCATACTACAGACGCTCAGAGAACAGAAGTTATTCGCCAAACTCAAAAAGTGCGAGTTCTGGCTGAGCGAAGTGGGATTTGTGGGACATATTATCTCTGCCGCAGGACTCGCGGTGGACCCGAGGAAGGTAGAGTCAGTAACCGATTGGCCCCAGCCGACCTCGGTGACGGAGGTCCGTAGCTTCCTAGGCCTGGCAGGATACTACAGACGCTTCGTCGAAGGTTTCTCGAAGATTGCGACTCCCCTGAACCGCCTGACCCGTAAGGGAGAGAAATTCGTATGGACGGCCCAGTGCCAAGAGAGCTTCGAAGAACTCAAAAGGAGATTGACAAGAGAATCGATATTGGCACCGCCGACGCCTGGGGAGGACTACGAGGTATATTGCGACGCCTCACGAGTCGGATTGGGGGCCGTGCTAATGCAACAAGGGAAAGTGATAGCCTATGCCTCCCGGCAGCTCAAAGAATATGAACGGAATTACCCGATACACGACCTCGAGCTCGCCGCGGTCGTCTTTGTTCTAAAGCTTTGGAGGCACTACCTCTGTGGCATCCACTGCAACGTATTCTCGGATCACCAAAGCCTCAAGTACCTCTTCACCCGAAAGGAATTAAACTTGCGACAGAGGTGCTGGTTGGAGCTGTTGAAAGACTACGACCTTTCAATCCAGTACCATCCGGGAAAGGCAAACGTGGTCGCGGATGCCCTGAGTAGAAAGGGACGAGTGGAAGGAACAACGACAAGGAAGATTACCCAGCAGGAGGACCTGATCGCTGAATTCTCACGATTACAATTGGAAGTGGTACCGGCAGGGACGGTCGAGCAACTGATGGCCTTGGTGGTCGCGCCCACACTGATCGAAAGAATCCGAGAAGGGCAAAGAACCGACCCGCAACTACAACTGGAACGAACAAGAATCTCCTCTGAACAGGAGGGGGACTTTTCTGAAGGGACTGACGGAATACTTCGATTCCGAGGGCGGGTATGTGTGCCCGATCTCCCGGATCTGAAGAAAGAAATCTTGACCGAAGCACATGGCACCCCGTACGCGGTACACCCTGGGGGCACCAAAATGTACAGGGATCTCAGGCAGACCTTTTGGTGGCCAAAGATGAAGAGAGACGTGACACACTTCATAGCACACTGTTTGATCTGCCAGCAAGTAAAGGCGGAGCACCAACGGCCGGCGGGAATGCTGCAGCCTTTACCAGTACCGGAATGGAAGTGGGAACGGATTACCATGGACTTCGTCACTGGGCTTCCGCGGTCGCAACAAGGACATGACGCCATCTAGGTCATTGTAGATCGGCTAACCAAGTCGGCTCACTTCTTGCCCGTCCACACGACCTGGACGCGCGATCGACTGGCCCAGACCTACATCAGCGAGATTGTGAGACTACACGGGGTACCAGCATCGATCACCTCGGACAGGGACACGAGGTTTGTCTCAAATTTTTGGCAGAGCTTGCAACGGGCCTTGGAAACTAAATTGCATTTCAGCACCGCCTTCCACCCACAGACGGACGGACAGTCCGAACGGGTAATTCAGATCCTGGAGGACATGCTCCGAGCCTACGTACTTGGCTTTGGAGACGGATGGACGCGCCACCTACCCCTAGTGGAGTTCTGTTACGGCTTTTTGGTGTTGGCATATTTCGTGAGTCAAGTCAGTGTGTTGAGTCGGAGTCTTGAAGTGATCAAATTGTCAATCAGCAATCGAAGACTTAGAGAAGATTCAACAAGAGCTCAAGTTGACACTCAGTGTTTTGAGTCTTGAAGATTGAAGATGAAGAATTGTGGATCAATTACATCAATCTCAAGGAAAATGTATTCGGAAGGATCAGGTATGTTTAACTAAATAATTTTGGTGATCCGAATACTTCTTATAGTGTAGAAACACTTGGATGAATTTTTAATTGCATAAAAATCAAAAACTGGACATGGGACATGTTCAGGATCCGGATCAGATTCCTGATCCAGTCAGGATCAGATTCATGTTTCAATCCGGATCAGATTCCTGATCCCGTCAGGATCGGATTCATGTTCCGATCCGGATCGGAATTCCGATCCGGATCCCGAACCTTGTTTTTCTGGAATTGCTGAAAAAAGACGACATCCGGATCGCGTAAATCCGATCCGGATCGCCGTCGGGAAAATTTCAGATAAGGTAGTTTTTGATTCTTATCTCTTTCCAAAGGTTTCTAAACTATAAATAGACACTTAGGGTTTCTCAAGAACGACCGATCAATTTATAAAACACTTGAGAGCAACCCTAGAGGCTAGGTTTTTATCGTTCTTCTTTATAGCCTCTTTTAGGTCAATTCGATGGTTCTTTCAAGAACATATCTTTTGTCGAATTGATCTAATCTTTGCTTAGAGATTTCTCCCATGGATCTTCATTGATAATCTAAGCAAAGGATCACCATCGAAGCCAATATTCTTACCGGCTGAGTTTGCGTTGTGGATTCGACGTGGCATCGTGGATTCGGTGTGCTAAAGGCGTTTTGTGGATTCGAAACGTGTGCTCGTGGATTCGAGTGGCGTTCGTGGATTCGAACGTGTGCAGTGGACGTGCAATCGGTGAGCGCAAGGTCCGAAGAAGTTGAAGGAGGGGTTTGAGTCCGTGGAGTCGGTAATCACCTTGTTATTCTTCTTTTCTTTGGGGAATGTTATTGCGTGTTGGTCCCGTGGTTTTTCTCCTGGATTGGAGTTTCCACGTAAATCTTGGTGTGTTGATTTTTATTTTCCGCATTGGTTTTTATTTTGCACTGAGATTTGATTTTTAAATATTACACCTATTCACCCCCCTCTAGGTGTTTGATAGTACCTATTTAGATCCTTGTGGATCCTAAAAACCAACAATTGGTATCAGAGCGGGTTTTAGGTTTATCTATCATATCGGATGAAAGTGGTAATATTTTTAGACCTCCTCTTTTTGATGGGACCAATTATGCATATTGGAAAGTGCGGATGAGAGCTTTTCTCATCTCAATTGATGAGCGGGTATGGCAAACCGTTGAATACGGTTGGGTGCATCCTGTTGAGGAAGTAGGAAATTCTACTACCCCAAAACCTCGCTCTAGATGGTCTAAAGAGGAAATCGAAAGATCTTCTTACAATGGGAAAGGTATGAACGCTTTATATAATTCTCTTTCCTCGACTGAGTTTACAAGAATTTCCGCGTGTGAAACCGCGAAGGAAATTTGGGATATTCTCAAAATTACACATGAGGGTACTAATCTTGTAAAAATTCAAAAGCTCCAGATGCTTACAAGTCAATTTGACTCTATTCATATGGAAGAGCATGAATTGTTTACAGATTATTACACTAGACTTCAAGATGTAATTAATACATGTGCTAATTTAGGAGAAAAGATCCCGGAGTCGAAAATTGTAAGAAAGATTCTTCGGACTCTTCCGGAACGGTTTAGGGCAAAGGTTACCGCCATTGAAACCGTTAGTCATCCGGATGAGATGAGTGTAGAGGAATTAGTAGGTGCTTTGCAAACTTATGAGATGACTTTTCCTACTAATCAAATTTCTTCCAAGTCTTCTTCTAAGCTTACAGGTATTGCATTCAAATCAACAAAGGAAGAAGATAGCGAATCAAGTTCCGACGATGAAATCTCTTTTGCCGATTTTGAAGAACAATTGGCGCGGATCACAAAGAAATTTCGTCGGAAATTTTGGAAGAATCGAACCGATGGATCTTCATCCACGAAACCATCTAAAGGATCATCGGGTTCTAAATCCTCTAAACTCAAAGGCGTTGCAAAACCTTCTAAAGAAAAAGAAAAAGATGATTTCGAAGGGGAAATCCGATGTTATCGATGCAAAGGCTACGGCCATATTTCAACGGATTGTCCTTCTAAGAAATCATACAAAAAGAAGGCTTTGCAAGCAAAAACTTGGGACGATTCTAGTTTCGATGAATCGACCTCAAGTGAAGAGGAAAAAGAAAAATTTGTTGCTTTTCATGCCTCTCAAATTCCCTCTTCTAATTTGTGCTTATCATCTTTAGTCACTGACTCTATTCCTTTGATTTTGCATGAAACATCAACATCCGAGGAGAGTCATCAAGTGAGGGGGAGTCGGACGAAGAAGAACTCGTTGAGGCATACCAACAACTTCTTGCGGAATCAAAGAAGATGGCCAAGCATATCAAGAAGTTGAGGAAGCAACGACTTGAGGTTCAAGACGAGAATCAAGCTTTAAAGATCAAACTTCATGATCTCGAGGAGGAACAAGGACGTTTATTGGATAACAATAAAATCCTCCAAGAAAAGTTAAACCAATCGGAGACAAACGCAAAATCATATATGGACAAGATTGGTTTTCTTGAAAAGCAGTTTGAGGAGATTCATGTCACCAACCAAGCTTTGACCAAGCAAGTTCATGAACTTAAATCCGACATACAAAGGCTTTCAACCGGTTCCAAGAAACTTGATTGTATGTCCGGATTAGGTCAAACAAGCAAGGTTGGTTTGGGATTTAAAAAGGACCAAACTGTGCATGCTTCAAGTTCCACAATAAAATTGAAAGGAAGAACTTGTCACCTATGTGGACTTGAAGGACACTTGGTGAAGAATTGCCCGAAAAAGAGAAAGAAAAATCCTTCGGCAACTTCATCTACGGAGCGGACTCAACGGAATCAAAAGACACATCAAGTCAAAGGAGTTCACTCAACCCACCAAAGGTCCGAGCCACAACATCAATCATACAAGTGGATTATTGCGAGGCAAAGACCTAAGGTGGATCAACAGTCAAAGCGGACAACCCCCGGCCACAACGAATCAAGACAACCCAAAATCCAGCGATTTTGGATTCGGAAAGGTGATATCTTTCCTTGTCTTAAGTTCTAAATAGCTTATGACTGTATGTAATGCTTTGATTGGTTTTCCTTCATATTTTTCTTAATCTTTGCATTACATGTTTTTCAATGCTCTTGTTTTTATACTTTGTTTTTGAACAAAAGGGTTTTTATTGAACAAGTGCATTGAATAAAAAGGGTTTCACGTTCATTCACTCCAAATTAATTTTATATGGATTATCAACTTTACTCCATAATCATAATCTTGAAGATACTTCATTATAGGAGTTTTTGATAGTTATAAGCATCAAATTTTAGAAATCATGTGTGATCTTTAGATGCTTAATCTATCTCGGTTGTGTGAATTCTTTGTGACAACACAAGTGCTATAAACATTTCTAAAAATCCTGTGTTGCACTCAAGAACAAAACACATTGAACTTAGATATCATTTTCTTAGAGAGCTAGTTGAATCAAATATTCTTCAACTTTCATATATTTCAACTGAAGATCAATTAGCTGATATTTTAACAAAACCTTTGGATCAAAAACGATTTATTCATTTGCGTAAGGCAATTGGAATGCTTTCCTTGAAATGATTTCTTTTTGAAACCAATCCTTAGGTTAGGTTTTGTTTTTGTGTTTTTGTTCTTCATCTATGTTTGTACATAGGACATTAATTGAGCATTGGTTATATTGACTTTAATTGCATCTTTTCACGCATTTAGAAATCTATTATGCTTTTGACATCATAATATTTCGATGTTGCAATGATCATTTATGTTAATTAATTCATCTTTTAAGTGATCAAAGTCAATTTCTCTCTCAATGATCTCTTGGTATAGTCATTATCTTATTTGACTATTTAGTCGAGTATGAATGCGAGATCAATTTTTGGTTGAATACCTTATATATTAAATAATTGATAGCCAATTGAGGGGGAGTCAAAGAAAAGTAAAATGCTCAAAAGATGTGGAAAGAGTTACATCCCAATGAGGAGTGTGAAAACTATCACCACATGGAGGAAAGAGCTACCACCTCGGTCGTCCGAGTACTGTGTGCAGCTACCACATGAATACCAAGCATGGTTTTTCAATTTTTGATTAACTAAAATGCATGATTGAAATACTTGACTCTGTCAAATTTCAAGGTTGGTATAAGGTGGGATTTTTAACGAAAGATGCTCAAAGAGCCACTCTCTTCAACAGATTGTCTAGATATATTATCTAACTTATCTGGGATTTCAAACATCTATTGATCTTGGTATTTCATTTTCTTTACCAAATTGATGATTTGATAAAGGCATTACGCATAAGATCATGTTAGATGTGATTGAAGTTGTTCAACTTTAAGGGTTTTAATTTTCATAAATTTTCGTTTCATTTTTGAGTATTTTTGATAGATTTGGTATAATCTATTTCTTGTTGCATGAAACGATGACTTTTGTTTAAAGTTGATGCGCTAAAGTGCTTACATACTTTTTCTGATCATATACCTCAATCTCAAGAAAGGGTAGAATTCAAGATTGATGTCATTTGGAAATCTCCGTAAGTCATCTTTGTAAATCCGTTACATCTTGATAGAGTTTGGATCTCAAGATTATTTTTGATGACTTGTGTTTGATGAATATAACATGAAAAACTGTTTATAATGTTTTATCTTTGTTTTTCATGATTTAGGAGTAAATCTTTTTAATTTTGTGAAATTAATTGGATTGAATGACATCTGTGTGAATTCATTGGTTAAAGCACTTAAATTGATTTCTTGATGGAATACAAATCGGTATTTGAAAAGATTCTAAAATCTGGATTTGTTTCAAGAAATTATTTGATTTTTGCTTTCTGGTACCGGTACGCAATCTGCATTTTTGTTATATACCGGAACTGAGCTTTTATCTCTCTTTCTCTATGAACTAATGTTGTTAGTGATTTCCTTTTGTCTAGTATGTTCACTGTTTGACAATTTGTGACAAAAAGGGGGAGAACAGAAAATAATGATCGTATCACAAAGGGGGAGAACATAAATGCTCAAGACAGGGGGAGAACATGGAGAACATGGAGAACATGTTAGAGATGCTCAAGATAGGGGGAGATAAAGAAAAGATTGAAAGAGCCGAAAAACAAAAGAACCAAAAGGACGAATCAAATGTAGGATTTTAATTTCTAACGACTAACATTTGATTTTGTTTGGAGTTTTGTTTTGCAGGAATTACATCACTTTAAGACTCCAAGTCCTAAGTCATAGAGTATGTTCTAGGACTGTTTGGTTCAGATGTAATTTTGTATTTATTGGATCTTTCACGCAAAGAAAATCAATGTTTTGGTGATGACATTGAATTTCGATTTTTTGGTTTAAGATGAGTGACTTGAGCGTTTTTATGTATTTTTGGGTTTTGTCACGAAATTGCCAAAGGGGGAGATTGTTACGGCTTTTTGGTGTTGGCATATTTCGTGAGTCAAGTCAGTGAGTTGAGTCGGAGTCTTAAAGGGATCAAATTGTCAATCAGCAATCGAAGACTTAGAGAAGATTCAACAAGAGCTCAAGTTGACACTCAGTGTTTTGAGTCTTGAAGATTGAAGTTGAAGAATTGTGGATCAATTACATCAATCTCAAGAAAAATGTATTCGGATTGATCAGGTATGTTTAACTAAATAATTTTGGTGATCCGAATACTTTTTATAGTGTAGAAACACTTGGATGAATTTTTAATTGCATAAAAATCAAAAACTGGACATGGGACATGTTCAGGATCCGGATCAGATTCCAATCCGGTCAGGATTAGTTCATGTTTCAATCCGGATCAGATTCCTGATCCGGTCAGGATCGGATTCATGAACGATCCGGATCGGAATTCCGATCCGGATCCCGAACCTTGTTTTTCTGGAATTGCTGAAAAACGACGACGATCCGGATCGCAGTAAATCCGATCCGGATCGCCGTCTGGAAAATTTCAGATAAGGTAGTTTTTGATTCTTATCTCTTTCCAAAGGTTTCTAAACTATAAATAGACACTTAGGGTTTCTCAAGAACGACCGATCAATTTATAAAACACTTGAGAGCAACCCTAGAGGCTAGGTTTTTATCGTTCTTCTTGATAGCCTCTTTTAGGTCAATTCGATGGTTCTTTCAAGAACATATCTTTTGTCGAATTGATCTAATCTTTGCTTAGAGATTTCTCCCATGGATCTTCATTGATAATCTAAGCAAAGGATCACCATCGAAGCCAATATTCTTACCGGCTGAGTTTGCGTCGTGGATTCGACGTGGCATCGTGGATTCGGTGTGCTAAAGGCGTTTCGTGGATTCGAAACGTGTGCTCGTGGATTCGAGTGGCGTTCGTGGATTCGAACGTGTGCAGTGGACGTGCAATCGGTGAGCGCAAGGTCCGAAGAAGTTGAAGGAGGGGTTTGAGTCCGTGGAGTCGGTAATCACCTTGTTATTCTTCTTTTCTTAGTGGATTGTTATTGCGTGTTGGTCCCGTGGTTTTTCTCCTGGATTGGAGTTTCCACGTAAATCTCGGTGTGTTGATTTTTTATTTCCGCATTGGTTTTTTATTTTGCACTGAGATTTGATTTTTAAATATTACACCTATTCACCCCCCCTCTAGGTGTTTGATAGTACCTATTTAGATCCTTGTGGATCCTTAAAAACCAACAAGTTCGCCTACAACAACAGCTACCAGGCTAGCATCCGCATGGCACCGTACGAAGCTCTGTATGGCAGACGCTGTAGGTCTCCGATCTGTTGGGACGACCTGGGGGAGCGAAAATTGTTAGGGCCGGATCTGGTGGCGGAAACCGAGGAAAAGGTGCGCCTCATCAGGCAGGGGCTGGTGACCGCCCAAAGTCGACAAAAGAGCTACGCGGATCAGAGGCGCCGCGACTTGGAATTCCAGGTGGGGGAGCACGTGTTGTTGCGGGTCTCACCGTCCAAAGGGGTGAGACGGTTCGGGCTGAGAGGCAAGTTGACCCCGCGCTACGTAGGGCCCTTCGAAATCCTAGAGCGCGTTGGACCGGTGGCCTATCGCCTCGCCCTACCGCCCCACCCCGACCGGGTGCACGATGTTTTCCACGTGCCCATGCTTCGGAAGTACCTTCCCGACCCGTCACGGGTGCTCGACGTCGCCGCTGTTGAACTCAAGGGGGACCTGAGCTACGAGGAAGTACCCGTGGGAATCCTAGCGCGGGAAGACAAAAAGTTGAGGAATCGGACCATCCCCTATGTGAAGGTGTTGTGGAGCAACCAAGAGGAACGCGAGGCGACCTGGGAACCCGAATCGAAAACGAAGGAATACTACGCGGACCTGTTCACCGCAGACGGGAGTTAAGTTTCGAGGACGAAACTCATTTTTAGTGGTGAGTGATGTAAGACCCGCTTAGTTTCCAAATGGGACATCCAGCGGAACCAAAATGTTGTAATTGGATTCATTTAATTTTTAATTATTTTTGGAGGGATCCGTCATGGACTGCGAGAATTTTAGTGGGTAGAGCTCGCGAAGCCGAGAACGGCGGTGCGATCGGATCTGAATTCCGACTCCGAGAGCTCCCAGAATTAAATTCCGAAGTTTGGACCCTCGTTCGACGTTCCGGGATCCGTGCGATCAATCAGCACGCTTTTCCGAGCATCTATCAGCCACCAGATTTCCACTATTAGGATTCGTATAATTAGGGATTTATTAGTTTTAAGTTGTACGTGGGTTATAAACACCCACTCGGAATTAGGGTTTTCCCACATACCCTTTTATTTCCTCTCCTCCTCCTCGACCAAGCCGCTAGGGTTTCCAGGGAACGAGAAGAGGAAGAACGGCAACCCAACCTTTTTCACTTCCGCTCGGAATCCGCGATCGCGTACACCTCCCCTCGCGATTCAAGGTAATCACGTCAATTTATTTTTATTTTATTTATTTATTTTTGATAAGATAAACGGGTGGGCGTTGGGTCGCCGAGCCGCCACCGCGGGGTGGGGCCGGGCGACGACGACGACGGGCGCCGCCACCGCCGCCGACGCTCCCGCGCGGCGCACCGCCGCGCGGGGCCGCGCGCGGGCTGGCGCCCGCGCGGCATGCAGCCGCGCGGGGCCGCCCGCGGGCGGGGGCACCCGCGCGGCGCACACAGCCGCGCGGGGCCGCGCGCGGGCTGGGGCCCGCGCAGCGTGTAGCCGCGCGGGGCCGCGCAAGGGCTGGCGCCCGCGCGGCGTGAAACCGCGCGGGGCCACCCGCGGCAGAGGCGCCCGCGCGACGCGTCGTCGCGTGGCGTGCAGCCACGTGGGGCTGCGTTCGGGCAAGGCGCCCGCGCGGCCGTCGCCGCGCGAGGCCGAGTGCCGCGCGGCGCATCGCCGTGCGGGACCGCCACGACACGGGCGATGCGACGCCGCGGCATGTGGTCGGGGGACCGCCGCTGACGGACCAGGGACCGCGCGGGACGGTCCGCGAATGTGCGCGCGATGCACGGGTCGGTGCCGTGCAAAGGTGGAAGCCGCACGAAGTCCGAGGGCTGCGTCCGGTCTCCCGCGGTTCTTATACTTTAAAGACAGCTTTTAGTTTCGGTTACTTAGTCTGAGCTTTCTGTGTTCCATCAGGAGAGCGGGACGACTTAAGCTCGACGGGCGTGAAGGACGGGACGAACCAACCTCTAGACTTTCCTTCAGGTGGGTAAAATTTCCAAAGGGGTATAGGAAAAGGTGTAAGTCATACATTATGCTTGTTCGGGCAAGTACGGAGCTTAAATAACTGCGGTTTATGATACTAACCCCATTTATATACTGTATACATACACGTGATAAATTTAATCAATATGAGGCTCTTGTTACTACACGCACACCGGCGGTTTGGCCACCGCAAGGATGTGCTTTTCCAGAAAAGTGGTAAGGGTGACCCGTGTACCCCACGCAGAGGTGGCGTTAGGAATGGGGGCCCCCGCGGGTGGGGGGTGTGAGCGGTGTTGCCGGGGCGGGTGCCCGGCGGCCGAGGTAGGGGCTCGTCGGGGGACACCGGGGTAGGCGCCCGGTGTGGTGGTCGGGGAGGGTGCCCGGTTTTGTTCGATTCAAGGTAGGTCAACCATGGCGTCGACCGTACGTGCGAGTCAAAGAGGGGTTGCTCCGGATATTGTGTTTTGAGTTATTTTTGCCCTTATTGCATTCTTTACTTTTTATAGTCACTGACTTCCCACTCTGTGACAGGTCCGTCAGGGGGCGAGCGTAGGGACGCTAGTGAGGCCGCGCGCGCGACGTTCAGAGGACCTTGAGTAGCACAAACTTGGTGGACTCATCTTTCCTTTTACTTTATTAGTTATGCTAGCTAGATGTGGTATGCGATACCCCTGTGGGATCGACGTGGATGTTGCCCTTATCTTTTTATGACTGTTGCATGAGTGTGGACTCTCTCTCTCTCTCTCTCTCTCTTTTTACTCTTGGCCGATTTAAAGTAAAAGCTCAAATCGTTTGCGAAAACTGTTTTCAACAAATATGGGCGTCGGGTGGACGCCGCTTTCAAAACCCTGCGATGTTTTATCCTTTAACGTTATACGAATTGTAATATATAATTAGGACGCCGTACATGTGCAGAGGAGACTCCGCCCGTCAGTGGGGTGAATTTGCATATGTGGCGGGTCTGTGCGCGCACCGGGGCGGATTCTCTAATGAAAGGAAAAAAAAAATACACACACTATCTTGGGAGCATAGGTGGCTCAAATCTTCCGCGCGTCAGAACCCCCGGGGCGTGACAACCGCAGCGGGGAGGAAGTGGACCCGGTGCGCGCCCCTGCCCGTGCGCGGCCCGGCCCAAGCCGCAGCGGTCTACCGCTGCGGCGTGCTCCCGACCCGCGCCACGGCCGTCTTTTGTCGTGGACCCGGTCCACGCCTGGACCCGTGCACCAGTCTTCAGAAAAGAATCCAGAAGCTCCGTTTTTGGCCTATTTCGCCCCGTTTTTGAGTATTTTTGACCACGACGATGATTGTTTTTAACAATAATTCTTATTATAGCTTTTCGGGCACAAGATGAGGGTATTTTAGTTGGAGCTTCCGCACGTCTTCTCCTTCGTGTTTGAGGTGGGTACTCGTTCTGAGATTTAGTGTCGGGATTTGAAAACTGTAAACATATTTCAATTGCTCAACTAACTGTGTTAATCTTTGGTGATCTCTATGGTTTATTATTATTGGTTTTGTTTTGTGTACTTGGTTACGATGCTCGAGGCTGCAGCACGCGCACCCGCGGTTTGGCCACCGCAAAGGGTATACTTTTTCGAAAAAATGGTCTATGACCCGTGTTACCCCAGAGGTGACGTAGTGGGGGCCCCCCGTAGGTGGGGGGTTTGAGGCGCCAAGGTGTGAGCGGTGCGACCCATCGAGGTAGGTGCTCGGCGCGGTTTACCGAGGTAGGTGCTCAGTTGGGTTGCCGGGGCAGGTGCCCTGATCAGGTTATGTAGGGGTTGTGGTTTGCCCTTTCGGGAAGGGCGGTTGCTCTGGATGGTTCTCACGATCTGCTTTAGTTACAGTTTTCCCTCCATTCCATCTTTTATATCTTGTCTCGCTGACTTCCCACTCCGTGACAGGTTCCTTCAGGGGTGAGAGCTAGGGCGACGGTGAGGCCGTGGCAGGAGCATTTTTGGTCCTTCGAGGCCATAGACTGTATTTACTTCTTCCATGCGCATTTTGATTACCTGTTAGTAGCTTACTGTGTGGTTTTCGATACCCTTGTGGGGTCAGTGTGGATGTTGGGATGTTTCCTCTTACTTATGTAGATGGTTGATTTTATTCTTCTCCTGTTTGGCCGTTTTCGAACTACAAAAGAAAAAGAAAAAGAAAAGACATTGTGAAAACTGTTTTAAAAAACTGGGTGTCGTGTGGGCACCGATTTAAAAACCCTGTGGATTTATGAATTGCGAAAACTGTTTTAAAAATCTGGGTGTCGTGTGGGCACCGTTTTAAAAACCCTATGGATTTATGAATTTCGAAAACTATTTTAAAAACCTGGGTGCCGTGTAGGCACCGCTTTTAAAACTTGTGGATATATCGTTTCAAATCAATCGGCCTCGTGAATTTCTTAGTCTTGTGCGTTCATGTTAGTAAACTGCTGTGATTAAATGATTGTTGTAACTGCGACGCCATGCATATACAGAGGAGACTCCGCCCGTTTGCGGGGTGAATCTGTGTATGCGGCAGGTCTGGACACGCACCGGGGAGAAAGGACTTTTAAAAAAAAAGTGTATACGCAAATTCAATCTTTCCGTTCGTCGTCTTCCGCTTAATGAAATCCCCGGGGCGTGACAGAATAAGATGGTATCAGAGAGATTTTCCTCTAACCACAACAGTCGGCGTCCGACATCCACAAAGATACCTCACTTAGCTACTAATGAATGAAATGAACATGGCATAGAAGCGTAGAACGCGAGTGATCGGGGGGCGGGGAAAGTATATGTCCCTTCTCTCGATAGATGGTTGATTGCTATGCTAGCGGAGTCTAGAACTGACTTGTGTTGTGTGTGTGTACAGAGCATGGCCCGAACTAGATCATCGGCCGAGGACACGGGGGCTGACGCGACGGCGTCGACGGCCGCAGAGAACCAGCTACTGCGGCAACAACTGCGGGAGATGGCAGGGCAGCTGGCGACCCTCACGGACCACGTGCGTCAGTTGACGGAACAGCAGCCGGCTGCGACAGTGGCGGTCGCCCAGGCCTCTCCGCAGGGGCCAACAGCACCAGCAACGGGACCGCCGGTGACGGGCGCCTAGACGGGGGCGGCCCCTTCACTGGCCGCGGCAGCCGAGATACCGTCAGTCCAGGCCATGGCGCCAGCGGCAGCACTTTCGACAGCGGCTACGAGACCGACACCGGGGACCACTACCGGGGGTTCCCTGGGGGAGACCGTGGCGACAGCTTCCTCCGTTGTGGCCGCCGCTGCCACGGGGGGAGGGTCAGTTCCGCTGACTGAGCGGGACCGCGTGCGAGCCAACCTGGCCGACTTCAAGAAGTACGACCCACCGGTGTTCGAGGGGGAGACGACCGACCCCTGGGTCGTAGAGAAGTGGGTGGATACGATGGAGAAGCTATTCGAGGACTTGCTAATGGAGGAGTGCGAGCGGGTTCCCCTGGCGGTCCACTTTCTAGAGGGGAACGCCCACATGTGGTGGAAGACGGTGCGCCCTGACTCCTCAAAGGGCACCGCCCTCCCATCGTGGACCACTTTCAAGCAGGAGCTGTTTGGGGCTTTTTTCTCCAACAGCGTCAAGCGACAGTTGGAGGACGACTTAAACCACATCCAGCAGGGGAGCAGAACGGTCATGGAGTATCAACGGGAGTTCGTGCGATTGGCCAACTGCGTCCCTTTCGTCATAAGGGACAAGTCTCACAACGCTCAGCTCTTCGTGGATGGGTTGCGCAGCGACATTTTCCAGGTGGTGCAAGCGGCAGACTTGCACACCTTCTAGAAAGTGGTCGACATGGCCACTATTGTGAAGCGCGGATTCGCGGTTACGCGCGCCAGAAGGGAGGGCCCTACTCAGCACGAGGACAAGAAGCGACCTCAGCCGTACTCTGGGGGAGGCTCTTTCAGCGGGAGTCGACCCCCTAAACGGTGGAGGCCACAGCAGGGAACCAAGAGCGCCCTAATGGGAGGACCGAGGCCGGGGGACAGGCCTTGTGTTATATGCGGAGGGGCTCATCGAGTGACAGAATACTCCCAGAGACATGATCATTGCTTTCACTGCGGCAAGCAGGGGCACTATCGCCACAACTGCCCACTAACCCTAGGAACAGCATAATCAGCAGCTTCTACGCCTTCGCCGCAGCATGCGGGGCGGGGGAAAGCTCCTATGGGATTGGCCACTAGACCCCCTGCACCACGACGAGAGCGGGAAAGGCAATCACAGGCAGGCGGGAGAGTGTACTCGATGACTTGCCAAGAGACGGACCCGCCGGAGGACGTAGTGGCAGGTATTACTTCAGTTTCAAATTTCCGTGCTAGAACTCTTTTTGATATCGGAGCAACCCACTCTTTCATTTCTCGTGATTTCGTTTTTGCACATGGTTTTGGGGAGAGACCTCTCTAGAGTCTTCTGAAGGTCCAAACCGCGGGTGGGCCCCTAGAGGCTGATAGCCTTGTGCCCTCCTGCCCGATAAGGCTGGGGAGGCTGTCTTGCTCTTAGGATTTTGTGGTAACCCCCGTAAAGGAGTACGACGCGGTGCTAGGCATGGATTGGCTCACTAGGTACTAAGCAATAATCGACTGTGAGAAGCGACAGGTGCGACTACAGGAACCGGGCTTCCCTGAACATGTGTACCTGGCATGTAAGAGCACCTCTTTTCCAACGGTCATCTTAGCAGCACGGGCCAGAAGATTGGTGGAGGGTGGATGTGTGGCATACCTGGCCTCTGTAGATTTAGCCACCCGACCCTCGGCGACGCCTTCGAACATTCCGGTAGTAAGGGAGTTCCCCGATGTCTTTCCCACGGAACTACCGGGAATGCCCCCCGAGCGAGAGGTTGTGTTCCCTATCGAGCTTCTACCTGGCACGCAGCCTTTCACGAAGGCGCCCTACAGAATGGCCTTCGCGAAACTGAAAGAACTTAAGGCGCAACTCGAAGACCTCTTGTCACGCCCCGGGGTCGAAACTGCGACCTGGCTCGCCAACAGATCCGCCACCTATGCGAAACCCCGCATAGGCGAAGCGTCCAACCTGCAAAATACCATCTAACAACTAAACAGATATCAGAGCCGAAGAAAAACTGGTATAATAAAAAAAAACTGAATCACTGTACAACTGAAAAGTAAAGGTATAATATCCATCTCCCAAAATAATGATACAATAATCTGATCCACCGACAAACGAAATACAAGTAAAAGCCACCTATACAACATCTACAAATCCAAAAAGGGAGATAAACTGAAATAATAAAGTACAACTGAGTACAGTGAAACCCACAAATCGGGTTGGTACATCTATCCTACTGTGGAAATCAACACTGGTAGGGATCTATCTCGCGACTCCCTCGCCTCGAACCATCAACCGAAAGGTCAGCAACCCCCGCAGCAGACACTGCAAAACAAAGGAAGGAAAAGGAAAAAAAAACAATAATGGGGGTGAGAACCACTAGTAAAACCAGTAGCCTCCCCCTGTGGGTAAAGCCTCAAACCCCGACGTACCCACAAGATCTACCAGAGGCAAAAGGAAAGGAAGAGTGGTAAGCAATAGAGACTGCTGGAAATAGGGAACTACCACTACCATGCCTCTAAAAATACCAAGCTAAAGCTAAATGTATGCATCAGAATATAAATGCCTGTCTGACCAAACCCAATCAATACACCAGTAAACACTGGTACTGCCTGCTCTGCTGTCAACTCAAGAACCCAGTATCTGATCGGCACACGGCACGATCCCAAAGTATCAAATCGACCGGCACACGGCTCGGCCCTAAGCCTACTCCGGAGTGGCACTCGAGGGGAGCGACCCACACAAGTAAAGTATGTAACCATAAGTATCTGATATAGCAGGACTGGATCAAGACTCTAAGTAAGTGGGTAAGACCATCCACTAAGGAAGCCCGATCCCTCACCTCCAATCTGATGCAATAGTAATAATAATAATAATTCGGTCAACCGCCCACAGTCTGCGGTTGCCGCAACACCCCACAAGTCCAAAATCTGATAAAGTAATCAACATCTGGCTAACCGCCTAATGTCCGCGGTTACCACAATGCCCCACAATCCATAATCGAGTCTAACCTGTCCCAGACTCAATGGCCTCAACTACACTATCCCGAACCCCTGCTCTAACACGAGCAATATGCATCTGAATAAAAAGGAGAACAGCTAAACATGGTTTCTCCTAAGTCAGATTCCAATATGAAAGTGTAGCAGAAATAGGTGGCCTATCTAGATGTCCATACAAGCATGCAAGTGTCCTCATGTAGAATGAAAGAAAGGCATTTAATAGTGTTCATACACAGATTAGATCATGAATAGTATATACTCTCATAAGGAATAACTCACACAGAATATAGGTTAAAGAACATCATTAATCATTAACATCACCTAAAGGAGTACAACACTTAACAAATGTCACGCCCCCGGGGGTTTTTGAGTCAATCAAAGCGGAAAATTGCGTGTCTATTTTTTTTTCTTAATATAGTAACATAAACCTCATCCCCGGTGCGTGCCAGACCGCCACATACACAAATTCTCTCTGCCCACGGACAGAGTCTCCTTTGTATATGCACGGCGTCTCATTTACAACATGTGTTTCATTTACAACATCAAACATCAACCATCAACCATACAGTAGACCTACATCACCAATCAAAGCAAGTTTATAAAGCGGCGTCAATGTTTGGAAAGGATAAAACCCAGCGGTTGTAAAACCCGTGCCCACACGGCACTTCGTTTTGAGAAAACATTTTCGCAATCAATCAGTTTATCGTGAAAACGTGCCGCGTAAGAAAACACCACTAAAAGTATCAAGAGTATAAAGGTATACCTCATCCACAGAGCTAACTAATACATGTCCACAACTAAAGTAAACCACAAGCAAAAGACTATTTAAAGCATAAAAGGGAAATGAGATGGAAACCAAGAGTCCTGACTACGGTCCTCGCGACGCAGTCTCACCGCCATCCCGGCTAACGCACCTAGTAGCACCTGTCACGGAGTGGGTAAAGTCAGTGACAAACAAAGTAGATGTCTAAATAAGAACAAAGAAAGAAAGACAAACCGAACTACACCGAAACATTTCGCTAAAACCCTGTACATAAATAAGCTGGGCACCAACCCCAGATTTATCAATTAAGTTGGGCACCAACCCCAGAGTACCTGTCGGAGAGACTAAAGTCTCCCCTCATGCGCAATCACCTTTTTGATGCTTTTACCTCTTCACGGTGCTGGCGTGCTATTTCCAGCTGGCGCGAAGAGGTCCTCACGGCACCCACACCTTTGTGAGGCACACGGGTCAAAAAGACCACTTTTCCGAAAAAGTACACCATGCGGTGGCCCGATCCGCCGGTGTACGTGCAGCATCCGAAACCGGATTTGCCGAGATCGGTGTGTAGTGAGCACCGCGACCGCAGCCGCTTTAATTGTTAGATAAAAATACAATTATGCGAAAGGTTAAACTGTCCATCTACTTTGTTAGGCAAATTTAGAGCATTTTTAATGATGATAGATGCACTTACTGCACTTGTTGCACTTATAGCAACCGTACCCACCTTGTTGCGGGAAGATCGGAACACTCGGATCTTTCACACACTCCCGCTGCGCACCTGGACCTACGAAAAGTCCGCAAGGATAATCTATGGTCAGAAACACACACTAACATCTCCAATCGGAAAACCCCAAATTAATCTTTTTGACGAAAAAGTCCCACACCGCCCGGGTTGCCGAAAACCGGAACCCCGCGCCGCCGTCGCCGCCCGTCGGAGCCCCGCGCGGCTCGAAACCGCGCGGTGTGGCTCCGCGGGCGGCGCCCGCGTGGCGCGGCGCCTCGAGCGGCGCCCGTGCGGGCGCTGCCCGTGCGGCGGCCACACGGTGCCCGCGCGGCGCCCGCGCGGGCGCGGCCCCGCGCGGCGCCCGTGCGGGGGTCGCCCGCGCGGGTGCCCCATGCGGCGCCTCGCGCGGCGCCCGCGCGGATGCGGGCCCGCGCGGCGCCCGCGCGGTTGCGGGCCCGCGCGGGTGCCGCCCGCGCGAGTGTCACCCGCGCGGAGCCCGCGCGGGTACAACCCGCGCGGCGCGCGGCCCGCGCGGCGCCCGCGCGGTCCCGTCGCCGCTTGCGGCGGCGACCGGCCGTCCGCGACTCCCCTCCGCGCGATGCCCTAGCGGCACCACGCGTCTCCGCCGTCTGTTCCGTGCCCTAGCATGATGACGATGACGGCGACGGTGACGGAGACGACGGAGAATCCCAAAAACTTGACAAAAAGGACGATGGAAAAATCCCGAAAAATTATTAAAAATTATTCTACTAACCGGAGATCGTCGAGAAGGTCGCCCGGTCGCGTTCTTGCCTACGGTTCGATGTCCGGAAAGATCGGGCTCCTTTTCTTTCTCCTTTTCCTTCCTTCCGGCTAGGGTTCCGTCTCTTCTTTTCCTCTTTCTTTCTCTCCTCACCGGTTAGGGTTTTATTATTTTCTTTTTCTTTTCTCCCGATAATCGGGATACTTATATATTCCCTATTATTTAATTACGTATGTTTAATTTATTTCCTCATTAATTCATACGTAAGAAAAATTTTATTTTCCGTCACCGGATAATTTATTAATTTAATTAATTATCCCCTACGAGATAACCCACCTTATCTCTAACGGGCGCGAGATATTTTGCGCGGATTCCGATGCGTGACTAGTCACCGCGTCACCAAGGATTCCGTTCCGGGAGATCCCGACATCGGATTTCAGATCCGATCGCACCGTCGGTCATCATTTTCCGCGCTCTATCGCAGAAAAATACACACACCCCGCACCGGCCGACTTTTGAAAATTAAATGATTTTATTTCACTTAAAGGCTTGAATAATTTACATGTGAGTTAAAAATACCCCTAAGGGCCGGATCACTACACCACTCACACTTTATAAAAAGTTTCGTCCCGAAACTTAAGTACAAACCTCGCTAAACAATTCGGGAAAACATTCCCTCATTTTCGATTCCAGTTCCCATGTCGCCTCGCGCTCTTCGTGGTTGCTCCACTGGACCTTCACGTAGGGAATAGTTTGATTGCGCAACTTCTTGTCCTCTCTTGCCAGAATCCGCACCGGCGTCTCCTCGATGCTCAAATCCTCTCGCAACTCGATGGTGGAGGTATCCAAGGCATGAGAGGGGTCAGCGAGGTACTTCCGGAGCATTGAGACATGGAACACGTTGTGGACTCGTTCGAGGTTCGGTGGCAAGGCTAGTCGGTACGCCACCGGTCCTACGCGTTCCAGGATTTCGAACGGTCCCACGTACCTCGGGCTTAGCTTTCCCTTTATGCCGAAACGTCGGTTCCCCTTGGAGGGCGAAACTCGGAGTAACACATGCTCACCCACCATGAACTCTAAGTCTCGGCGTCTGTTGTCCGCGTAGCTTTTCTGTCTGCTCTGGGCGGTCAGTAGCCTTTGCCTAATCAATCGCACCTTTGCTTCGGTCTCCTCCACCAAATCTGGGCCCAGAAACTTACGCTCACCCAAGTCGTCCCAGCATATTGGAGACCGACAGCGGCGCCCGTACAGGGCCTCGTATGGTGCCATCTGAATGCTGGCCTGGTAACTGTTATTGTAGGCAAATTCTACCAGGGGCAAACACCGTGCCCACCCTTCGCCCAAGTCCAAAACGCATGCTCGAAGCATGTCCTCCACAATCTGTATCACCCGCTCTGATTGTCCATCGGTCTGCGGGTGAAAAGCCGTACTGAAGTGCAACTTGGTCCCCATTGCTCGTTGCAGGCTTTGCCAAAAGTTTGACACAAATCGCGTGTCCCTGTCCGACGTGATAGATGTCGGTACCCCATGCAACCTTACTATCTCGTCGATGTATGTTTGTGCCAGTCGTTCCCGCGTCCACGTCGTGTGTATGGGCAGAAAGTGGGCCGATTTCGTCAAACGGTCCACAATCACCCATATTGCATCGTGTCCCTGTGGCGACCTCGGGAATCCGGTCACAAAATCCATGGTAATCATGTCCCACTTCCACTCGGGCACCGGTAAAGGTTGCAATTTTCCTGCCGGGCGCTGATGCTCGGCCTTCACCTGTTGGCACACCAGGCAGTGTGCCACAAATCGAGTCACGTCTCCCTTCATTTTGGGCCACCAGAAGGTCTGTTTGACGTCCTTGTACATCTTCGTTCCCCCGGGATGCGCTGCATATGGGGCAGTATGCGCCTCCCGCAGGATTTCCTCTTTGAGTTCCGGTAGATCCGGCACGCAGATTCGTCCCCGAAATCGTATCGTGCCGTCGGAGTCCACTGCAAATCACCTTCCTGGTCGGCGGTTATCCTACTTCGCACCAGCTGGAGTTGGTCATCAGTCGATTGCCCTTCGAGAATTCTGTCCAGCAAGGTAGGTCTGACCACCAGTGTCAGAAGTTGTGCGACTGTACCTGCCGGTACTACTTCTAGTCTCAATCGCGAAAATTCCGCAATTAGACTATCTTGCTGGGTGATGGCGCTTACACCTGCCTCCTCGGCCTGCCCCTTGCGACTCAGGGCGTCGGCCACCACGTTTGCCTTTCCCGGGTGGTAGTGGATCGTCAAATCGTAATCCTTCAGTAGCTCGAGCCACCGCCTTTGTCGCAAATTTAACTCCTTTTGGGTGAAAAGGTACTTAAGACTTTTATGATCTGAGTACACGTTGCAGTGCGCCCCATACAGGTAGTGTCTCCAAAGCTTGAGGACAAACACCACCGCTGCGAGTTCCAAATCGTGCACGGGGTAATTTCGCTCGTACTCCTTGAGCTGCCTTGACGCATAGGCTATAACCTTTCCCCGTTGCATGAGTACTCCACCCAGTCCATTTCGCGACGCATCGCAATACACTTCATAATCCTCCCCTGGTTCTGGCAGGGCGAGAATCGGGGCTCGCGTCAATCTATCCTTGAGCTCCTCGAAGCTCTTCTGACATTTGTCCGTCCAGATAAACTTTTCCCCCTTTCTAGTCAAACGGTTTAAGGGGGTGGCTATCTTGGAGAAACCCTCCACGAAGCGCCGGTAATACCCGGCTAATCCCAGGAAGCTTCGAATCTCCGTCACCGTCGTCGGTTGGGGCCAGTCCGTCACCGAATCTATCTTCTTCGGATCCACTGCGACTCCAGCCGCCGAGATTACGTGCCCCAAGAAACCGACCTCACGGAGCCAAAACTCACACTTTTTGAGTTTGGCGTAGAGTTTCTGTTCCCGTAGGGTCTGGAGGACTGTGCGCAGATGTTCTTCATGTTCCTCGTCTGTACGGGAGTAGATGAGGATATCGTCGATGAAGACCACCACGAATAAGTCCAGGAAGGGTTTGAATACCCTGTTCATCATATCCATGAACACTGCCGGGGCATTTGTGAGCCCGAACGGCATTACTGTAAATTCGTAATGGCCATAGCGAGTTCGGAAGGCCGTTTTGGGGATGTCCTCCCCCTTAACCCGGACCTGATGATAGCCCGACTGCAGGTCAATCTTTGAAAACACCGTCGCCCCCTGTAATTGGTCAAAGAGGTCGTCGATCCTTGGCAGGGGGTATTTGTTCTTAACGGTGACCTTATTTATCTCCCGGTAGTCGATGCACAACCGGAGACTTCCGTCCTTCTTTCTCACAAACAGGACGGGCGCGCCCCAGGGTGACGCGCTAGGTCTGATAAAACCCTTATCCAAAAGGTCCTCCAACTGTGCCTTGAGTTCCTTCAACTCCGCGAAGGCCATCCTGTACGGTGCCTTGGTGATGGGTTTGGTGCCGGGAAGCAGCTCAATCGGAAAGTCAACCTCTCGCTCCGGCGGCATTCCGGGGAGCTCCGCCGGAAACACGTCCGGAAATTCTCTTACCACTGGAATTTCGGAAGGCGAGGGAACGGGTCGGGTGGCTAAATCTACCGAGGCTAGATAGGCCACGCACCCGCCCTCTATCAGCTTCCTAGCCCGCGACGCGGAGATGACAGCCAAAAAGGAAGTGCTTTTACATGCCAAGTACACGTTTTCCGGGAATCCCGGCTTCTGTAGTTGCACCTGGCGCTTCTCGCAGTCGATGACCGCCTGATACTCGGTAAGCCAGTCCATGCCCAAACCACGTCGTATTCTTTTAGCGGTATGACCACCAGATCCCAGGGGCACGACAACCTTCCCAGTCTTATTGAACACGAGGGTACCAGGCCAGTCGCCGCGATTGGCCCCCCAGGGGTCTGGACGGTCATTAAGACATCAAGGGGACTACTTTCTAGCAGATGTGTTTGTGCAAAAGTGCGGGAAATGAAGGAGCGAGTCGCCCCGGTGTCAAACAGGGTTCGAGCTCGAAAATTGAAACGGAGGTAATACCTGCGACCACCTCCTCTGGCAGTGCCGCTCCATGCTGGCCCATGGAGTAGAGCCTCCCTCCTGGTTGTGGTCGCGATTCCCCTTCTGATCTTGGCGCCGGAGGGTGTGAGGACATTCCCGTTGGCGCTCTACCCCGTCCTGGTGGCTGCGCTGTTGGGGCGGAAGCCGCGGAAGATGCCGCTCCAGTGTTCAGGGGACAGTTGAATCGGAAATGCCCCTGTTTGCCGCAGCGGTAACAGTGATCTTGTCTCTTAGGGCATTCCGTCACTGGATGCGATGCTCCGCAAATAACACATGGCTTGTTCGCTGGTCGCGGCTTTCCGGTAGGCGCGCTCTTGCTTCCTGGTTGCGTCTTGGGGTACTTTGGGGGTCGGCCCCCTCCCGGGTAAGTCTGTGTCCGCTTCTTCTCCCGGTTATTTTCTGATCCCTCACGTCGAGCTCGGGTGATAGCGAATCCCCGCTCCACAATGGTGGCCCTGTCCACCACCTCCCTGAACGTGCGCAAGTCCGCTGCCTGAACCATCTCGAAGATGTCGCTCCGTAACCCGTCCACAAAAAGACGGGCCTTGTGGGGTTCATCCCGTATAACAAACGGGACGCAGTTAACCAATCTTACAAACTCCCTTTGATATTCCATGACCGAGCGGTTCCCTTGTCTAATGTTCTTCAGGTCGTCCTCCAATTGCCGCTTGACGCTATCGGAGAAGAAAGCGCCAAAAAGTTCCTCTCTAAAGGCCGACCATGTCGGTAGCGGGTCGTTTGTAGACGGATCCGGGCGTACCGTCTTCCACCAGATGCGCGCATTCCCTTCGAGAAAGTGGACAGCTAGTGGAACCCGCTCGTGCTCCTCCATCAGCAGGTCCTCGAAGAGTTTTTCCATGGTATCCACCCATTTCTCGACGACCCATGGATCGGTCGTCTCTCCCTCGAAGGTGGGAGGGTCATGCTTCTTGAACTCAGTCAAATTCGTCCTGACCCTTTCTCGCGTCGCCCTCTGCTCCGTAGTCCCTCCTGCGGTGGCGGACCCCCCAAGAGTAGGGGTCGTTCCTGCCTCCCCTGCTGTCGCTCCCAACACGGGCCCCGAAGTCGTCGGGGTGGGTACTTCTCTTGGGGCTGGGGGCTGTTCCGTTGTCGTACCACCCGCCCCTTGCGGTTCCGTAGTGGGTGCGGTGGTTTCGGGCGGAGGGGTCGGATCGCGCTCGGCTGGCGCGGTTGCCTGTCGCTGCGTCAGTTGACGAACCTGCTCCGTCAGTGTCGCTAACTGCCCGGCCATTTCCCGCAGTTGTCGCCGGAGGAGCTGGTTCTCTGCGGCGGCCGGGGCCACTCCGTCCGCGTCTGCATTCTCGGTGGACGATCTAGTCCGGGCCATCGTCCGCTGTAACCAAAGAAACCATGTTAACCCTATGGTTATAACCCTAGCACCCCATCTCACGATTACACCTATATTACGTTCCCGTTTTTCCCCGTACTCTCACGTACTACCGCACCTATACCTTGGTCATCTCATGTCCAATTTGCTTGTGGCACCTTACACTGTGGATGTGGATCACGTCTACTATGGTTATGGTTGTTTTTCTCTGATACCATTTAATCTGTCACGCCCCCGGGGGTTTTTGAGTCAATCAAAGCGGAAAATTGCGTGTCTATTTTTTTTTCTTAATATAGTAACATAAACCTCATCCCCGGTGCGTGCCAGACCGCCACATACACAAATTCTCTCTGCCCACGGACAGAGTCTCCTTTGTATATGCACGGCGTCTCATTTACAACATGCGTTTCATTTACAACATCAAACATCAACCATCAACCATACAGTAGACATACATCACCAATCAAAGCAAGTTTATAAAGCGGCGTCAATGTTTGGAAAGGATAAAACCCAGCGGTTGTAAAACCCGTGCCCACACGGCACTTCGTTTTGAGAAAACATTTTCGCAATCAATCAGTTTATCATGAAAACGTGCCGCGTAAGAAAACACCACTAAAAGTATCAAAAGTATAAAGTACACCTCATCCACAGAGCTAACTAATACATGTCCACAACTAAAGTAATCCACAAGCAAAAGACTATTTAAAGCATAAAAGGGAAATGAGATGGAAACCAAGAGTCCTGACTACGGTCCTCGCGACGCAGTCTCACCGCCATCCCGGCTAACGCACCTAGTAGCACCTGTCACGGAGTGGGTAAAGTCAGTGACAAACAAAGTAGATGTCTAAATAAGAACAAAGAAGGAAGACAAACCGAATACACCGAAACCTTTCGCTAAAACCTGTACATAATAAGCTGGGCACCAACCCCAGATTTATCAATTAAGTTGGGCACCAACCCCAGAGTACCTGTCGGAGAGACTAAAGTCTCCCCTCGTGCGCAATCACCTTTTTGATGCTTTTACCTCTTCACGGTGCTGGCGTGCTATTTCCAGCTGGCGCGAAGAGGTCCTCACGGCTCCCACACCTTTGTGAGGCACACGGGTCAAAAAGACCACTTTTCCGGAAAAGTACACCATGCGGTGGCCCGATCCGCCTGTGTACGTGCAGCATCCGAAACCGGATTTGCCGAGATCGGCGTGTAGTGAGCACCGCGACCGCAGCCGCTTTAATTGTTAGATAAAAATACAATTATGCGAAAGGTTAAACTGTCCATCTACTTTGTTAGGCAAATTGAGAGCATTTTTAATGATGATAGATGCACTTACTGCACTTGTTGCACTTATAGCAACCGTACCCACCTTGTTGCGGGAAGATCGGAACACTCGGATCTTTCACACACTCCCGCTGCGCACCTGGACCTACGAAAAGTCCGCAAGGATAAACTATGATCAGAAACACACACTAACATCTTCAATCGGAAAACCCCAAAATAATCTTTTTGACGGAAAAGTCCCACACCGCCCGGTTTGCCGAAAACCGGAACCCCGCGCCGCCGACGCCGCCCGTCGGAGCCCCGCGCGGCTCGAAACCGCGCGGTGTGGCTCCGCGGGCGGCGCCCGCGCGGCGCGGCGCCTCGCGCGGCGCGGCGCCTGCGCGGCGCCCCGCGCGGGGCGCTGCCCGTGCGGGGCGGCTGCACGGTGCCCGCGCGGCGCCCGCGCGGGCGCGGCCCCGCGCGGCACCCTTGCGGGCGCCCGCGCGGCGCCCGCGCGGGTACCCCCCGCGCGGCGCCCCCGCGGCGCCCGCACGGATGCGTCCTCGCGCGCCCGCGCGGGTGCCCCGCGCGGCGCCCCGCGGGTGCGGGCCCGCGCGGCGCCGCGCGGTTGCGGGCCGCGCGGTGCGCCCGCGCGGTGCCCGCGCGGTTGCGGGCCGCGCGGGTGTCACCCGCGCGGCGGACCGCCGCGCGCGTGGCCGCGCCCCCCCGGTCCCGTCGCCGCTTGCGGCGGCGACCGGCCGTCCGCGACTCCCCTCCGCGCGATGCCCTAGCGGCACTGCGCGTCTCCGCCGTCCGTTCCGTGCCCTAGCATGATGACGATGACGGCGACGGTGACGGAGACGACGGAGAATCGCAAAAACTTGACAAAAAGGACGACGGAAAAATCCCGAAAAATTATTAAAAATTATTCTACTAACCGGAGATCGTCGGGAAGGTCGCCCGGTCGCGTTCTTGCCTACGGTTCGATGTCCGGGAAGATCGGGCTCCTTTTCTTTCTCCTTTTCCTTCCTTCCGGCTAGGGTTCCGTCTTTTCTTTTCCTCTTCTTTCTCTCCTCACCGGTTAGGGTTTTATTATTTTCTTTTTCTTTTCTCCCGATAATCGGGATACTTATATATTCCCTATTATTTAATTACGTATGTTTAATTTATTTCCTCATTAATTCGTACGTAAGAAAAATTCTATTTTCCGTCACCGGATAATTTATTAATTTAATTAATTATCCCCTACGAGATAACCCACCTTATCTCCAACGGGCGCAAGATATTTTGCGCGGATTCCGATGCGTGACTAGTCGCCGCGTCACCAAGGATTCCGTTCCGGGAGATCCCGACATCGGATTTCAGATCCGATCGCACCGTCGGTCATCATTTTCCGCGCTCTATCGCAGAAAAATACACGCACCCCGCACCGGCCGACTTTTGAAAATTAAATAATTTTATTTCACTTAAAGGCTTGAATAATTTACATGTGAGTTAAAAATACCCCTAAGGGCCGGATCACTACATCAAATCTCACATTCTCACAGGATATGCTAAAGATCATTTAACTTCACTTAAACATAGACATTCAATCAAGTATCACCAATGAATAGACTAAGATTCAACAACTTATATACCGGTAGCAAGGTAAGGTATACCGGTGTGTTATGAAATTTGAGTTGGCGTATTTCGTGGAAAGTGTTAAGTCTTGAAGATTGAAGATGAGAAAAGTTTGGATCATATACCTCAATCTCAAGAAAGAAGAATTCAAAAGGATCAGGTATGTTTAACTAAAGATTTTTGGTGATCCGAATACTTCTTGTAGTGTAGAAACACTTGGAAGAATTTTTTATTGCATAAAAATCAAAAACTGGACATGGCACATGTTCAGGATCCGGATCAGACAGTTTAATCCGGATCCCGAAGGGTACTTGTTCATTGGCAAATCCAATCCGGATCATAGGCCAATTCCGATCCGGATCCCGAACATGGGATTTTGCTGAGTTTTATGAACGATCCAGATCGGGCCCTGCAATCCGGATCCCGAACCCCAGGTTTTCTGGAATTGTCAATCTCGTTACGACGATCCGAATCGCAGTAAATCTGATCCGGATCGCCGTCCTGAAAATTTCCAGAAACGGCTGGTTTTTGATCCTTATCTTCTTCCAATGGTTTCTAACCTATAAATAGACCCTTTATTCTTTTTCTAGGGCATCGGAAAAACATCGAAAAATAAACTAGAAAAATACGGCCGAAAGAGAAAAATCCACATATAGAGAAGAAAGGAAATCAATAGATTTAATTCTATGTTTCTTCATCTATATTGATTGATTTGATTCTAGGTTTTCCAAACTCAGATTTTGAGTAGAATCAAATCAATGAATACTTAGATGGTATTTCCGATTTATTTCTAATCTAAGTATTCGGCGGATCATCACCACCCAAAAACAACGATTTTTCCAAAATCGGCGCGTGGACTCGCGTGGCCTTGTGGATTCAAGGTGCAACCGCTTTCGTGGATTCGAAGCGAGGTACGTTCGTGGATTCGAAGCGTGCTACTGGGTGAAGACCGTGGATTCGGTTGGACGTCGTGGACTCGACGTTGGACGCTGTGGATTCAGCGTTGGGCGCAGATCGTGGATTCGAGAAGCGTCGTGGAGCGAGCGGAGAAGATCTACTAGGAGCGTATGGTAAAAGGTTGAGTCGTCTGTGAGTACGTTATATCACCTTGTACGTGTTTTAATTCTAGTGGATTTCGCCGTGTGATCGGTCCCGTGGTTTTTTTACTCCGTTTGGAGTTTTTCCACGTAAAAATCTTGCGTGTTATTTTTTATTTCCGCATTGGGTTTTATTGCGCAATGATTTTTTTGAGTGTTTATTGTTTACACCTATTCACCCCCTCTAGGTGTTTTTTTTCCCTATTTAGATCCATTACATTTATAACCACATTGGTACAAAACGGCCCTTGGAACTTTTGCACATGGACTTAATGGGGCCAACTCGTCAACCATCTTTGGGAGGTAAATGGTATATTTTCTTATTGGTTGATGATTTCTCTAGATACTCTTGGGTAGCATTTTTAAAAGAGAAAGCTGATACTTTTGATTCTTTTCACGAGATTTGCCATCGTATTATGATTGAAAAGAATGAAAAGATTACTCGTGTTAGAAGTGATAGAGGTGGAGAATTCATAAATTCTAAATTCATTGATTTTTGCACTTCAAACGGCATTAAACATGAATTCTCGGCACCCTATACACCTCAACAGAATGGTGTAGTCGAGCGCAAAAACAGGGTTGTACAGGAGATGGCACGTGTTATGCTTCATAGCCGGAATTTACCGTTATATTTTTGGGCTGAAGCTGTGAACACTGCAGTCTATGTAATTAATCGCGTTTATTTGCGCCCGGGGACTCTAAATACACCATATGAACTATGGTTTTGTAGAAAACCGAACATCAAATATTTTCGTATCTTTGGGAGTCGGTGTTTTATTTTGCGTGACCGCGAGAATCTTGGAAAATTTGACTCTCGAAGTGACGAAGGGATCTTTATGGGTTATTCTACAAACAGTAGAGCATATCGAGTATTTAACTTGGAATCTAAGACGATCGTAGAATCTATAAATGTTAAAGTAGATGAAGCTTTTCACTTTTCATCTGAAAAATCTACCCTCGATATCTCTCTTGATGATGATACACCTGCCAATGCATCTTCTCCTAACAATTCTTTCGATAATGATGATGCATCTAACGGTTCTTCAAGTTTATCTGATGTGCAGGAATCATCTCATGTACCTCCGACTACTCCGTTACCTCAAACGTTACGCATCTCCAAGGATCATCCTGAATCGAATATTATTGGAGACCCACAAGAAGGAGTTAGAACTCGGAGACAATTGGTTTGCGGATTCGCTTGCTATGTATCTTTAATCGAACCAAAGAATGTCGATGAAGCTCTTCAGGATGACTACTGGATTGAAGCAATGCAGGAAGAGCTCCATCAATTTGAGCGAAACAAAGTCTGGGAATTAACGAAGCCTCCGAAGCAACACAATGTGATAGGTACTAAATGGATCTTCAAGAACAAGAAAAATAAGGATGGTACCATCATCAGGAACAAAGCACGACTAGTTGCTCAAGGCTACTCTCAAATAGAAGGTATAGACTTTGACGAAACTTTCGCCCCTGTAGCTAGACTCGAGTCCATTCGTATCTTATTTGCGATAGCTTGTCATTTTAAAATCAAATTATTTCAAATGGACGTTAAGAGCGCCTTTTTAAATGGTTTTTTAAATGAGGAAGTTTATGTGGCTCAACCGAAAGGTTTTGTGGACCATAAACTACCTAACCATGTTTTTCGTCTGAAAAAGGCTCTTTACGGTCTGAAACAAGCACCGCGAGCATGGTACGAAAGGTTGACAAAGCACCTTTTGGAGAAGGGCTATACTCGAGGGGGAGCTGACAGGACTCTCTTTGTGAAGCATTATCAAAACAATTTCATTGTAGCACAAATCTATGTCGATGACATTGTATTTGGCGCAACAAGAGATAATGATGCTTCTAAATTCGCGGAGACCATGGAAAGCGAATTTGAGATGTCCATGATGGGCGAATTGACTTATTTTCTTGGATTACAAGTTAAACAAAACGATGAAGGCATTCACTTGTGTCAATCCAAGTATGCAATGGAGTTGGTCAAAAAGTTTGATTTAGAAAATTCTAAGGATTTTCCAACTCCAATGGGAACTAGCCACAAGGGACTTGGAAGTGAATCAAACAGTGAGAATGTAGACGAGAAACTCTATCGAAGTATGATTGGAAGTCTACTTTACCTCACGGCTAGTCGCCCGGACATATCCTTTAGTGTTGGGATTTGCGCGAGATATCAATCAGCACCAAAGGAGGTTCACCTGAAAGCGGTGAAACGGATCATCCGATACATCAAAGGACAATAAATTTCGGAATTTGGTATCCTATGGGAACAAGTTTGGACATTGTTGGATACTCAGATGCCGATTGGGCAGGATCAGTGGATGATCGGAAAAGCACGAGTGGTGCATGTTTTTATCTTGGCCATTGCCTTGTTGCATGGCACAGTAAAAAGCAAAACTGCATAGCACTCTCGACTGCCGAAGCGGAGTATATTTCTGCGGGAAGTTGTTCAACCCAACTGATTTGGATGAAAAGCGTGTTGAGCGACTTCCGGATTTCAGCAACTTCGGTAACAATTCTTTGTGACAACACTAGTGCTATAAACATTTCAAAAACCCTGTGTTGCACTCAAGAACAAAACATATTGAACTTAGATATCATTTTCTTAGAGAGCTAGTTGAATCAAATATCCTTCAACTTTCATATATTTCAACTGAGGATCAATTAGCTGACATTTTAACAAAACCTTTGGATCAAAAACGTTTTATTCATTTGCGTAAAGCAATTGGAATGCTTTCCTTGAAATAACTCTTTTTGAAACTTTGCTTAGGTTAGGTTTTGTTTTTGTTTTTGTTCTTTATCTATGTTTGTACATAGGACATTAATTGAGCATAAATCATAATTGACTTTAATTGCATCTTTTCGCATTTAGAAATTTATTATGCTTTTGATATCATAATATTTCAATGTTGCAATGATCATTTATGTTAATTAAGTCATCTTTTAAGTGATCAAAGTCAATTTCTCTCTCAATGATCTCTTGGTATAGTCATTATCTTATTTAGTCGAGTATGAATGCGAGATCAATTTTTGGTTGAATACCTTATATATTAAATAATTGATAGCCAATTGAGGGGGAGTCAAAGAAATGTAATATGCTCAAAAGATGTGGAAAGAGTTACATCCCAATGAGGAGTGTGAAAACTACCACCACATGGAGGAAAAGCTACCACCTCGGTCGTCCGAGTACTGTGTGCAGCTACCACATGAATACCAAGCATGGTTTTCAATTTTGATTAAATAAAATGCATATGAAATACTTGACTCTGTCAAATTTCAAGGTTGGTATAAGGTGGGATTTTTAATGAAAGATGCTCAAAGAGCCACTCTCTTCAACAGATTGTCTAAATATATTATCTAACTTATCTGGGATTTCAAACATCTATTGATCTTGGTATTTCATTTTCTTTACCAAATTGATGATTTGATAAAGGCATTACACATAAGATCATGATAGATGTGATTGAAGTTGTTCAACTTTAAGTGTTTTAATTTCCATAAATTTTCGTTTCATTTTTGAGTATTTTTGATAGATTTGGTATAATCTATTTCTTGTTGTATGAAACGATGATTTTTGTTTAAAGTTGATATGCTAAAGTGCTTACATACTTTTTCTGGATTTTATGGAATTTTTCTAAATTTTTCTGAGAAAAAGTTGAAGCCGATCCGGATCGGAGTAAGTGATCCGGATCCCGAACGCAGGTTTTCCTGCGGGTAGCCGATCCGGATCACATTCACGATCCGATCCGGATCACGGCTAGGGTTTTAATAAGAACAAGAGGATTTTGATTTCTTTTACTACAATCTTTTGTTCTTAAGCCTCCAGAGCTTCTCTCTCTAGAATTCATCCTTCTTGGAGCTTTCCAAACTCAAAGTTCTTCGATTTCAAGTAAGTTTTATTGATCAAAACCTCGGTTTTTCACTGTTTTTCTTTATTTGCACAAAACGTGAGTAGAAATCATGAAACTTTTTCGTTTGTGAATGGTTTTTGGTCAAATTTCTTTTGAAATAAGAACTCTGGGTAGATTAGTTTTGATTATATGCTGGGTTTTCTCAAGATTAACGAATTTTTGGGCTTCGAAAATCATGGGCATATTGATCCATTTTTAAAATTTTTTTTTTTTTGCAAAACTAATTTGATTCTTGGCTTCTCTACATGATTATGATTGTTTGGGTACAATTTTTCCAAATTTTTGAAAACTGAAAATTTTTGTGTTCTTGAGTTGTTCTTCACAGGATTTCACTCTTCTTTCATTAAGCACTCACAACAATGGCATTCTCATGGATCATTCTTCTCTTGGTTTCAATGGTGCATACTCGAGCAACCAACAAACTGAAAAGAGCCAAGAAACTTCAACGAAAAGGTGAATTTCATCTAATTAGTGACTCGGAAACTGAGTCAAACAATGATGAAGTAGACTGGGACAAGTTAACGGATAATGATGAATCAATGCCCGTTAAACCTGAACAAAAGGCATCCAATGAATCAAAAGGAAAGGCACCCATTGACACAGGAAAAGCGCCTATGAAGTCTCCGACCATCTCGGTAAAACGAAAATGACTTGCTCGACGCTTTGGACAAGCTCGACATGCTAATGCCAGCAAGCCAATGGTTCCTGACTCCCCGCCTCGTGTAGAAGGAGTGTTCGTCAGCATGGATCGACTTCGAGCTTTTGAACATCGTGAATGCATCGGTGAACGACATGTCAACATTGAAGCTCTCCGAAATCACTCACCAGAGTTTGGAACTTTAATTGAGCAAGCTAATCTCATCCAAGTCTGTCGATTCCCCGAATTACTTGGGTATTGTTTGTATCGTGTAAGAACTTTTTACACGAATGCAAGACATCTTCAAGAAGATGAACCTGGCTCAATGCATTTCTATACAAACATCCAAGGGATGAAGCTTAAGATCACTCCGCAGCTAATCGGCGAAGTCCTTGGAATGGAATCCAACACATCGGGGATCAACTATTTGACCGGAAGAAGTTTGACGAATGACTTGTGGCAAACCGTGATAAGAGAAATTTGTTTGGAAGGAACTGAGTCAGTTGATGGTAAAAGTGTAAAATCCAAACATCTTCGACTGGAGTACCGATTTCTTAATTTCATCACATGTTACAACATTCTACCTAACATGCAAACCAAGGTAGTGAGATGGGAGAGAATGCTATTCTTATATCTCATAGGTCATCTCTCTGAGGCTGTAGGGTTGAACTTGAACATCCCCTACATAATTTGGAATAGAATGTCAAGATATGTTGTGCATCCTCATCCTTCTGAGCGACTTCCATTTCCTTTAATCATCATGAGGATCTTACAAAAATTTGAAATTGATATAAGCTCGACATCATATCAACACTGTTGGGGGATGATAGATGAGTCAACGATTGTGAAGTCGCTTCACAAATTACCACATGTTACTCCGACACCCTCCACTGGAAAGAAACCTTGTGTCGGCACCTCTGCCTCACCGTCTCAACAAGCACCCGGCGCGGATGATGAAGCATCGGTAACTTCAATTTTTAAGCAACAACAGCGGCTATCCTTTCAACAAGAGCAGATAAGCAAAGAACAAAGGCGAATTTCTGAGGAACTCGAGATCATCACTGCATCACACATTACATTGACAAAGAGAGTAAACTCGATGAAGAAATTGATCAAGAAAATGTTTACTAAGATGGAATGTAGTGCGTCTGAGGAATCAGACTCCGATGACTAATTTGTGCGCTAAACATTTCTTTTTGTGCAGATTTGTGCAGGCTTTTACCTTTTAGGATTTAGTTTTATTCTCACTTAGCTTTAGTTTTAGCTCTCAGGTTTTTCTTGATTTTGGACTTTTTAACTCTCCTTACATTTGTGTAATTTTGGCTTGTTTTGTGACAAAAAGGGGGAGAGAGTTAGAGAGATGAGATGAGATGTGAGAACTTTGAAAGAGAACTTTGAAAGAGAACTTTGAACAAACTTTGACTTTGGTGAAAGGTAAGTATCACAACTTCTGGTTTTATCTTGTGATTTGTGCATGTCCCTACTAACTATTTGACTAACTATTTGGGCATGTATTATTACTAACAAGTTGTTTGATTACTAACAAAGCAAAGTTATGACATTTGGAATCTTATTGCTTAGAAGATATGTCAATGTTTGATTATGATCTTATTACATATCTGAACTTACTAAATGTCATGATGAGTATAAACTCTATCTCTGCTAGGTTTTGTATGCTAGATATTCTTGAGGTATCTCATGATCTTTTTGTCAAGAATGATTTCTTTTGCAGAGAGTACAGATGTCTAAGTCTAGAGTCTGTTTTAGGAGTTTATCTCATGTATTTAATTTTTGGATCTCCATTGTAAATTTTTGTTGTATGGTGATAGCAACAAAAATATCCTTTTTGAATTTTCTTTAGTGGATTTGTGTTTTGTCACGAAACCGCCAAAGGGGGAGATTGTTACGGAATTTGAGTTGGCGTATTTCGTGAAAGTGTTAAGTCTTGAAGATTGAAGATGAGAAAAGTTTGGATCATATACCTCAATCTCAAGAAAGAAGAATTCAAAAGGATCAGGTATGTTTAACTAAAGATTTTGGTGATCCGAATACTTCTTGTAGTGTAGAAACACTTGGAAGAATTTTTTATTGCATAAAAATCAAAAACTGGACATGGGACATGTTCAGGATCCGGATCAGACTTTCAATCCGGATCCCGAAGGGTACTTGTTCATTGGCAAATCCAATCCGGATCATAGGCCAATTCCGATCCGGATCCCGAACATGGGATTTTGCTGAGTTATATGAACGATCCGGATCGGGCCTGCGATCCGGATCCCGAACCCCAGGTTTTCTGGAATTGTCTTTCTCGTTACGACGATCCGGATCGCAGTAAATCCGATCCGGATCGCCGTCCTGAAAATTTCCAGAAAAGGCTGTTTTTGATCCTTATCTTCTTCCAATGGTTTCTAACCTATAAATAGACCCTTTATTCATTTTCTAGGGCATCGGAAAACATCGAAAAATAAACTAGAAAAATACGGCCGAAAGAGAAAATTCCACATATAGAGAAGAAAGGAAATCAATAGATTTAATTCTATGTTTCTTCATCTATATTGATTGATTTGATTCTAGGTTTTCCAAACTCAGATTTTGAGTAGAATCAAATCAATGAATACTTAGATGGTATTTCCGATCTATTTCTAATCTAAGTATTCGGCGGATCATCACCACCCAAAAACAACGATTTTCCCAAAATCGGCGCGTGGACTCGCGTGGCCTTGTGGATTCAAGGTGCAACCGCTCTCGTGGATTCGGAGCGAGGTACGTTCGTGGATTCGAAGCGTGCTACTGGGTGAAGACCGTGGATTCGGTTGGACGTCGTGGACTCGACGTTGGACGCTGTGGATTCAGCGTTGGGCGCAGATCGTGGATTCGAGAAGCGTCGTGGAGCGAGCGGAGAAGATCTACTAGGAGCGTATGGTAAAAGGTTGAGTCGTCTGTGAGTACGTTATATCACCTTGTACGTGTTTTAATTCTAGTGGATTTCGCCGTGTTATCGGTCCCGTGGTTTTTTACTCCGGTTTGGAGTTTTTCCACGTAAAAATCTTGCGTGTTATTTTTTTTTTCGCATTGGGTTTTATTGCGCAATGATTTTTTGAGTGTTTATTGTTTACACCTATTCACCCCCCTCTAGGTGTTTTTTCCCCTATTTAGATCCATTACATTATAACCCAACACGGTGCTCCTAAACAGAGGAGAGATGAAGAATACAACCGTTACCTGTCATCACTTATTTTGAGACATCGCGTCGTCCACCATGGTATCCCGGGGAGTCCGTCCACAGCCCTTGGGCCAGCGTCGTACGGCGTGCTGGGGAAGAGACTTGACGTCTGAGGAGTCTGCGGATTGCTGGTCGCCGGGCAAATCCTTTGGCTGAACGGGGGCCGCAGCACTCTCTGGTCCTCTCTGCTGTGGTGGCGCGACGGCGGCGGCAGGGGTGGGCCCCTGAGGGCAGAAGGCACGAGAGTGGTCCGGCAAGCCGCATTGATTGCAGTAATGGTACCTCCAAGTACATTCCGCCACCGGGTGAGCACCCTTGCAGATTACGCACAGTCCCTGAGGTGGTTTCGCGCTCCTCGCTGGTGTCGGTTCATCCTTTCGTGCTTTCTCCGGACGTCCTCCTCCTGGGCACTCTTGGTCGGGGTCCCCTCGCGGGACGGATGTAGCTGTCCTCTCTGTTCCCTCCGGTCGCGGCGCCGGAGGTCTGGTGGTGCCCGGTTTTCGAGGGCACTCGTAGCGCGTGTGGCCTGGCCTGCCGCATCAGTAGCAGTGGCCGTGTCTCCATGGACAATCCGTCACTTGGTGCGCTCCAATGCATATGGGGCATGGCCTCCTCAACGGTTCGGGTCCTCCTCTCATTGTCTTTCCAAAGTTCCCCTCTGTCCTCGGGCGCTTGAGTGCCGGGCCCTGCTGAAAGGGCCCTCCATCGGACTGGGATAGGAATATCTCTGCCGAGCACGTGTTTCGGCCAGTTCTTGCTCTGCCCGCAGGGCCAACATAACCGCTTCATTAAAAGTGGGGAACCCTGCCGGTGGCATTCCCCGATAGGCGTCGTCCCTGGCGTCTCGCTGGGAGCGGTCGACACCCTCGAAGTCTTGAGTCAGTAGGCAAAGGCGCTCAGTGAGAGTTAGCAGTTGCCCTGCTATGTCGCGTAGCTGGTTGCGGAGTAAGCGGTTGGCTGCGGCTGTGGGATCCATCCTGTCCATTGAGAAATAGTTAGCGCTCGGTGGCCGAGTCCTGGCCGTTGTCTGCTGTAAACAAAGAAACCACGTCAATCCTAAGGTTACTGGCCTAACACTTGACCTACAAAAACACTAAGGTTACAACCCTTTTTATCCCCGCACACTCACGTTCTAAGACACCTACGACCTGGTTATCTCATATCCAAATTTTGGTGGTAGGATCATGCACTGCGGTTACTGGACACCGACTGTTGTGGTCAAAGCCGTTTTTCGCTCTGATAATCTGTCACGCCCCGGAGGTCTCAGGATAAGCGGAAAAACGTGTTTTCTTTTTTTTTGAAATTAATCGATCAAATGAGAACGACCTCGCCTACCGGTGCGCGACAGACCCGCCACACATAAAAATTCACTCTGCAAACGGACAGAGTCTCCTTTGTACATGCACGGTGTCTCGACTACATTTACAATAATAACATTACACGGCATTGATCACACAGTCACATTGACTAAGTACAACATGTATCGTCATCCAACAGCATTAGGAAAAGCCCTATGAGTTCGCAAACGGTGTCCACTCGACACCCAAGTCTTTAAAACATCTAACATTCACATTTAGGCGGCTATGTTGTTTTGAAAGGATAAATTCCCAGGGTTTTCAAAGTGGTGTCCACACGACACCCTATTTTTTTGAAAAGCGTTTTCGAAATCCTTTTACATCGTAAAACCGCCGCACAACTAATATAAAACATAACCAAAACCAAACAATTAATTACATATCCACATATCCAGCATGATCCACATATCCACACAAAATAACGAAAAGGGATAAAGAGAGAGATAACCAAATAAGAGTTCAACCAAAAGGGCCTCATACGGCCAAACCTAGGGTCCGCGATGCCTCACCACCATCCTGCTGTACTTACGTAGTTGGACCTGTCACGGAGTGGGTAAAGTCAGTGACAAATAAAGTAGATGCTTAAACAATAATAAACAAGAGTTTAGAAAGAGATACACCGCACCGGAACCTTCGCTATCCGACGCCCTGAAATTAATTTGATCATGTTATTTATTTTAGTTTCACACCGTCACGTCAGGATAGGTCGACGACCTCCCCACGGGACATTTGAAGCTCTAACCCCTTCATGATGCGTGGGCGACACGTTTAGCCATCGTGAAGTGGTCCCCAAACAACACACGTGGGGCACACGGGTCATACAGACCACTTCTCCGGAAAAGTACACCATTGCGGGGGCCTATTCCGCCGGTGTACGTGCAGCATTTAAAATAGGGATGCCGAGATCGGCGTGAATTAGTCATTACATAAAGCGAAGGGTTAAAACATTAGCACATCTCATCTACTTTATTAACCGATTAGCATTAGATACTTTAGTGATATGTTGCACTCAATGCACTTACAGCACTTGATGCAAAAGAACCCACCTGGTCGCAGAAGAAACGGGGTACTACGAGTCTCAGACACCTTCCCGCCGCACACCTGGACCTAAGAAAAATCCCCAAAATAATAGTCAAAAACTTACACGTTTACTGGAAAAGCAACCCTAACCACCTCTGCGCCGTAACCCCAAAACGGCCACGAGAATCGCACTTGCCGACCCCCGCGCGGAGACTGCCCGCGCAGTGCCCGCACCGTGCGGGTACACGATGCGCGATGCCCATGCGGGTACGGGCTGCGCGGCGCCTGCGCGGGGTCGGTTGCGGCGCCCGCGCGGCGCTCGCGCGGCGTCGGGCCGCGCGGCGCCCGCGCGGGACTGAGCCGCGCGGCGCCCGCGCGGGGCCGGGCCACGCGGCGCCCGCTCGGCGCCCGTGCGGTGCCCGCGCGGTGGCCGCGCGACGCCCGCGCGGTTGCCCGCGCGGCGCCCGCGCGCGCCGGGCCGCGCGGTTGCCCGCGCGGCGCCCGCGCAGCGCCGAGCAGCGCGGCGCCCGCGCAGCGCCGAGCCGCGCGGCGCCCGCGCGGTTTTCCCGCCCGGCGCCCGCGCGGTGCCGGGCCGCGCGGCGCCCACGCGGCGCCGTGCCGCGTGGGATCCGCGCGGCGCCCGCGCGGTGCCCGCGCTGCGCCCGTCCTTGTGGCACCCGTCCGCGCGGCGCCCTAGCGGCACCGCGCGTTCCTTCATCCGTGCGGTGCCCTAGCGGCACCGCGCGTCGCCCGCCGCGCGCACCGTGCCCTATCCCGCACGGTGACGGCGGCGGGCGGAGGAATCGAGAGCGGGAAAAACACCCAACTAATCATAAGGAAAAACCAGAAAAATACTACGAGGTAAAAACTCACCGGATTAATCGACGGGGTACGACCGATCACGTTCTTGGTTCCGGTACGCGCTTCGGGGTGATCGGATCCGCCGTCTCCTCCTTTTTTCCTTTCTTCCGGTTAGGGTTTCGCCTTTCTTCTTTTCTTTCCGCTCTTACGGCTAGGGTTTAGAATTCTCTCTTTTAACTTTTCTTAACGAGGGGGAAATACTTATTTCATCTATTTATCTTAATATTTATTTTCCCTAATTTTCTGTTATTTTCCCAAATCGTACGTAGAGAAAAATCTCTTTCCCGTCTCCGGATAATTAATTAGTTAATTTAATTAATTAATTATCTATACGGGATAACCCCCATTATCCACAAACGGGTGCAAGATATTTTGCACGGATTTCGATGCACGACTAATCGCCGCATCACTAAAGATCTCGTTCCGGGGGTTCCCGACATCGGATTTTCGATCCGATCGCACCGTCGGTCATTATTTTTCGCGCTCTTCCGCAGAAAAATACAAGCACCACACACACCGACCGACGAACCAAAAGTAATAATCCCGGAGTACTAAAAGGACACTAAAATAGAAGGAGGGTTAAATATTACAAAATACCGTGTCATTACACCACTCACACTTTAAAAAAGTTTCGTCCCCGAAACTTAAATACAACCCTCGCTAAACAGCTCGGGAAAACATTCCCTCATTTTCGATTCCAGCTCCCACGTCGCCTCGCGTTCCTCGTGGTTGCTCCATTGGACCTTCACGTGGGGGATGGTCCGGTTCCGCAGTTTCTTGTCCTCTCGTGCCAGGATCCGCACCAGTGTTTCCTCGACAGTTAAATCCTCCTGAAGCTTGATCGTGGATATGTCCAGGGCGTGAGAGGGGTCGGGAAGGTACTTTCGGAGCATCGATACGTGGAACACGTTGTGTACACGGTCTAGGCTTGGCGGCAAGGCCAAGCGATAAGCCACCGGACCCACACGCTCTAGAATCTCAAACGGTCCCACGTACCTCGGGCTTAATTTCCCTCTCAGGCCGAAATGTCGGGTCCCTTTCGAAGGCGACACTCGCAGCAACACGTGCTCGCCCACTGCGAATTCCAACTCCCGTCGCCTGCGGTCTGCGTAACTTTTCTGTCTGCTCTGGGCGGTTAACAACCGCTGCCTGATGAGGCGCACCTTTGCCTCGGTTTCTTCGACCAAATCCGGTCCCAACCATTTGCGCTCTCCTAAGTCATCCCAGCATAAAGGCGACCAACAGCGGCGTCCGTACAAAGCTTCGTATGGCGCCATCTTAATGCTGGCTTGGTAACTGTTATTATAGGCGAATTCCACAAGTGGTAGGTATTGAGACCATCCGTCGCCCAGGTCTAGCACGCATGCCCGCAGCATGTCTTCAAGGATCTGGATCACCCGCTCTGATTGTCCGTCGGTTTGCGGGTGAAAGGCCGTGCTGAAATGCAGCTTAGTCCCCATTGCTCGCTGCAAACTTTGCCAAAAATTCGACACAAACCGCGTGTCTCTGTCCGATGTGATGGACGCAGGTACACCATGCAATCTCACTATCTCATCTATGTAGGTTCGTGCCAGCCGCTCCCGTGTCCACGTCGTATGTATCGGCAGGAAGTGGGCGGATTTCGTCAAACGGTCTACTATGACCCATATCGCGTCGTGCCCTTGGGATGATCTCGGAAAAACAGTCACAAAATCCATCGTGATCATCTCCCACTTCCACTCCGGCACGGGCAGCGGCTGCAACTTTCCTGCTGGACGCTGGTGTTCAGCCTTCACCTGTTGGCATACCAGGCAGTGTGCCACAAATTGAGTCACATCTTCCTTCATCTTGGGCCACCAGAAGGTCTGTTTGACATCCTCGTACATCTTCGTTCCCCCGGGGTGCACCGCATAAGGGGCGGTATGCGCCTCCCTCAGGATCTCTTCCTTGAGTTCCGGTAGATCCGGCACACAGATTCGTCCCCGAAAACATATCGTGCCATTAGCATTTATCGCGAAATCGCCTCCTTGGTCTGTGGGTAGCCTATCTCGCACGAGTTGTAGCTGGGTATCCGTCGATTACCCTTCACGGATTCTGTCCAATAGGGTTGGTCGGACCACCAGGGTCATGAGTCGTGCGACCGTTCCTGCTGGTACTACCTCCAGTCTCAATTGTGAAAATTCCGCAATCAAGCGGTCCTGTTGGGTGAGGGCGTTCGTCACTGATTCTACCGTCTGCCCTTTGCGGCTCAAGGCATCCGCCACCACGTTCGCCTTCCCAGGGTGGTAATGGATGGTTAAATCATAATCCTTTAGTAATTCGAGCCACCGCCTTTGCCGCAAATTCAGCTCCTTCTGGGTGAAAAGGTACTTTAAGCTCTGATGGTCTGAATACACGTTGCAGTGTGTTCCATACAAGTAGTGCCTCCATAACTTGAGGACGAATACAACCGCTGCAAGCTCCAGATCGTGCACGGGGTAGTTCCTCTCGTACTCCTTGAGTTGCCTCGACGCATAGGCTATAACCCTACCCCGTTGCATGAGCACGCCGCCGAGACCGTTTCGCGACGCGTCGCAGTATACCTCGTAGTCCTCGCCGGGTTCCGGTAGAGCGAGCACCGGGGCTCGCGTTAACTTGTCCTTGAGTTCTTCGAAACTCTTCTGGCATTGCTCCGTCCATATGTACTTTTCTCCTTTACGGGTCAGGCGAGTGAGGGGCAAAGCTATCTTGGAGAAGCCTTCCACGAAGCGTCTATAATACCCTGCTAGCCCCAGGAAGCTTCTAATCTCAGTCACCGTCGTCGGTCTGGGCCAGTCGGTTACCGAATCAATCTTCTTTGGGTCGACCGCGATCCCAGCAGCCGACACGACATGCCCCAGGAAGTCCACCTCGCGAAGCCAAAACTCACACTTTTTGAGTTTGGCGTAGAGTTTCTGTTCCCGTAAAGTTCGGAGGACTACGCGTAGATGCTCTTCATGCTCCTCATCCGTACGGGAATAGATGAGGATGTCGTCAATGAAGACTACTACGAAAACATCCAAGAAGGGTTTAAACACCCTATTCATCATGTCCATGAATACCGCCGGGGCATTTGTGAGCCCGAACGGCATTACGGTGAACTCGAAGTGACCATAGCGAGTCCGGAATGCTGTCTTCGGGATGTCCTCGCCCCTAACTCGGAGCTGATGGTAACCGGACTGCAGATCGATTTTAGAGAACACCGTTGCTCCCTGTAACTGATCAAACAGGTCGTCAATCCGTGGTAATGGATACTTGTTCTTGATGGTGACTTTGTTTAATTCTCGGTAGTCGATGCACAGGCGAAGGCTTCCATCCTTCTTTCTTACGAATAAAACGGGCGCGCCCCATGGCGACACGCTCGGTCTGATGTAGCCTTTATCCAATAGATCCTCCAGTTGCGCCTTGAGTTCTTTCAGCTCAGCGAAGGCCATCCGGTACGGTGCCTTCGTGATAGGTTTAGTGCCTGGGAGTAGCTCGATAAGAAAGTCAACCTCCCGTTCGGGTGGCATCCCAGGGAGTTCGGCCGGGAATACATCGGGATACTCCCTCACGATCGGGATGCCGGACTAACTTGAGTTGTGGACCCACGCGATCCAACGATTTTTCCTGGGTCCTTAGTCACTAAGTAAAGGGGGCGGGTCCTATTTAACCCGTACTTAACCCCAACGGTCCTTGCTAACGACAACAGGTTTTCCTATGGCCCGAAACTCACCCGTAGGCCGGGAAGAGTTCGACTAGCACCTAAAGAGTTTCTCTCTCAGCCACGCCATGCACGCGGGAAAAGAGGGGGAAAAATAGAAGACGAGGAAGAGAGTGGGGGATGGGGGAGAGAGAGTCTAATACGGGTAGCAAGGTAAGGTATACCGGTGCTCCTAAACAGAGGAGAGATGAAGAATACAACCGTTACCTGTCATCACTTATTTTGAGACATCGCGTCGTCCACCGTGGTATCCCGGGGAGTCCGTCCACAGCCCTTGGGCCAGCGTCGTACGGCGTGCTGGGGAAGGGACTTGACGTCTGAGGAGTCTGCGGATTGCTGGTCGCCGGGCAAATCCTTTGGCTGAACGGGGGCCGCAGCACTCTCTGGTCCTCTCTGCTGTGGTGGCGCGGCGGCGGCGGCAGGGGTGGGCCCCTGAGGGCAGAAGGCACGAGAGTGGTCCGGCAAGCCGCATTGATTGCAGTAATGGTACCTCCAAGTACATTCCGCCACCGGGTGAGCACCCTTGCAGATTACGCACAGTCCCTGAGGTGGTTTCGCGCTCCTCGCTGGCGTCGGTTCATCCTTTCGTGCTTTCTCCGGACGTCCTCCTCCTGGGCACTCTTGGTCGGGGTCCCCTCGCGGGACGGATGTAGCTGTCCTCTCTGTTCCCTCCGGTCGCGGCGCCGGAGGTCTGGTGGTGCCGGTTTCGAGGGCACTCGTAGCGCGTGTGGCCTGGCCTGCCGCATCGGTAGCAGTGGCCGTGTCTCCATGGACAATCCGTCACTTGGTGCGCTCCAATGCATATGGGGCACGGCCTCCTCAACGGTTCGGGTCCTCCTCTTATTGTCTTTCCAAAGTTCCCCTCTGTCCTCGGGCGCTTGAGTGTCGGGCCCTGCTGAAAGGGGCCCTCCATCGGACTGGGATAGGAATATCTCTGCCGAGCACGTGTTTCGGCCAGTTCTTGCTCTGTCCGCAGGGCCAACATAACCGCTTCATTAAAAGTGGGGGACCCTGTCGGTGGCATTCCCCGATAGGCGTCGTCCCTGGCGTCTCGCTGGGTGCGGTCGACACCCTCGAAGTCTTGAGTCAGTAGGCAAAGGCGCTCAGTGAGAGTTAGCAGTTGCCCTGCTATGTCGCGTAGCTGGTTGCGAAGTAAGCGGTTGGCTGCGGCTGTGGGATCCATCCTGTCCATTGAGAAATAGTTAGCGCTCGGTGGCCGAGTCCTGGCCGTTGTCTGCTGTAAACAAAGAAACCACGTCAATCCTAAGGTTACTGGCCTAACACTTGACCTACAAAAACACTAAGGTTACAACCCTTTTTATCCCCGCACACTCACGTTCTAAGACACCTACGACCTGGTTATCTCATATCCAAATTTTGGTGGTAGGATCATGCACTGCGGTTACTGGACACCGACTGTTGTGGTCAAAGCCGTTTTTCGCTCTGATAATCTGTCACGCCCCGGAGGTCTCAGGATAAGCGAAAAAATGTGTTTTCTTTTTTTTTGAAATTAATCGATCAAATGAGAACGACCTCGCCTACCGGTGCGCGACAGACCCGCCACACATACAAATTCACTCTGCAAACGGACAGAGTCTCCTTTGTACATGCACGGCGTCTCGACTACATTTACAATAATAACATTACACGGCATTGATCACACAGTCACATTGACTAAGTACAACATGTATCATCATCCAACAGCATTAGGAAAAGCCCTATGAGTTCGCAAACGGTGTCCACTCGACACCCAAGTCTTTAAAACATCTAACATTCACATTTAGGCGGCTATGTTGTTTTGAAAGGATAAATTCCCAGGATTTTCAAAGTGGTGTCCACACGACACCCTATTTTTTTGAAAAGCGTTTTCGAAATCCTTTTACATCGTAAAACCGCCGCACAATTAATATAAAACATAACCAAAACCAAACAATTAATTACATGTCCACATATCCAGCATGATCCACATATCCACACAAAATAACGAAAAGGGATAAAAGAGAGAGATAACCAAATAAGAGTTTAACCAAAAGGGCCTCATACGGCCAAACCTAGGGTCCGCGATGCCTCACCACCGTCCCGCTGTACTTACTTAGTTGGACCTGTCACGGAGTGGGTAAAGTCAGTGACAAATAAAGTAGATGCTTAAACAATAATAAACAAGAGTTTAGAAAGAGATACACCGCACCGGAACCTTCGCTATCCGACGCCCTGCAATTAATTTGATCATGTTATTTATTTTAGTTTCACACCGTCACGTCAGGGTAGGTCGACGACCTCCCCACGGGACATTTGAAGCTCTAACCCCTTCACGATGCGTGGGCGACACGTTTAGCCATCGTGAAGTGGTCCCCAAACAACACACGTGGGGCACACGGGTCATACAGACCACTTCTCCGAAAAAGTACACCATTGCGGGGGCCTATTCCGCCGGTGTACGTGCAGCATTCAAAATAGGGATGCCGAGATCGGCGTGAATTAGTCATTACATAAAGCGAAGGGTTAAAACATTAGCACATCTCATCTACTTTATTAACCGATTAGCATTAGATACTTTAGTGATATGTTGCACTCAATGCACTTACAGCACTTGATGCAAAAGAACCCACCTGGTCGCGGAAGAAACGGGGTACTACGAGTCTCAGACACCTTCCCGCCGCACACCTGGACCTAACAAAAATCCCCAAAATAATAAACAATAACTTACACGTTTACCGAAAAAGCAACCCTAACCACCTCTGCGCCGTAACCCCAAAACGGCCACGAGAATCGCACTTGCCGACCCCCGCGCGGAGACTGCCCGCGCAGTGCCCGCACCGTGCGGGTACACACTGCGCGATGCCCATGCGGGTGCGGGCTGTGCGGCGCCTGCGCGGGGTCGGTTGCGGCGCCCGCGCAGCGCTCGCGCAACGTCCGGCCGCGCGGCGGCCGCGCGGCGCCCGCGCGGGGCCGGGCCGCGCGGCGCCCGTGCGGTGCCCGCGCGGCGCCGGGCCGTGCGACGCCCGCGCGGTTGCCCGCGCGGCGCCGGGCCGCGCGGCGACCGCGCTGCGCCGGGCCGCGAGGCGCCCGCGCGGTTGCCCGCGCGGCGCCCGCGCGGCGCCGGGCCGCGCGGCGCCCACGCATCGCCGTGCCGCGTGGGATCCGCGCGGCGCCCGTCCGCGCGGCGCCTTAGCGGCACCGAGCGTTCCTTCATCCGCGCGGTGCCCTAGCGGCACCGCGCGTCGCCCGCCGGGCGCACCGTGCCCTATCCCGCACGGTGACGGCGGCGGGCGGAGGAATCGAGAGCGGGAAAAACACCCAACTAATCATAAGGAAAAACCGGAAAAATACTACGAGGTAAAAACTCACCGGATTAATCGACGGGGTATGACCGATCACGTTCTTGGTTCCGATACGCGCTTCGGGGTGATCGGATCCGCCGTCTCCTCCTTTTTTTCCTTTCTTCCGGTTAGGGTTTCGCCTTTCTTCTTTTCTTTCCGCTCTTACGGCTAGGGTTTAGAATTCTCTCTTTTAACTTTTCTTAACGAGGGGGAAATACTTGTTTCATCTATTTATCTTAATATTTATTTTCCCTAATTTTCTGTTATTTTCCCAAATCGTACGTAGAGAAAAATCTCTTTCCCGTCACCGGATAATTAATTAGTTAATTTAATTAATTAATTATCTATACGGGATAACCCCCATTATCCATAAACGGGTGCAAGATATTTTGCACGGATTTCGATGCACGACTAATCGCCGCATCACTAAATATCTCGTTCCGGGTGTTCCCGACATCGGATTTCCGATCCGATCGCACCGTCGGTCATTATTTTTCGCGCTCTTCCGCAGAAAAATACAAGCACCACACACACCGACCAACGAACCAAAAGTAATAATCCCGGAGTACTAAAAGGACACTAAAATAGAAGGAGGGTTAAATATTACAAAATACCGTGTCATTACAATTCATCATAAGGTGCAGGTAGAAGATTAGTTTCCTAATTACCCTCACATAGAATAGGTTTAAGGATGATCACTTAATATCAACTTCATATGAGATAATATAATTTCAACCAACTAGTCATTTACTCATGCATAAGCTAAGGATCAAATAACTTAATCTAAACATGGATATCCAAGCATATTATACCAAGGAGAAGAGAACAACAATCAACTATGCGGTGAGGGAAACCAATAGCCCGAGTGGGTAAATCGTTGTTTTCGACAAAGCACAACCACCCACCTGAAACTTGACGATCCGATGCCCGATCTAGCTGAATTTTGGTGTGAGTAATCTTTATCCTCCCAGGAGTCCGATGCCGTGAAAATCATCCAAATCCGCCTCACGGATTGGGCGCAATCACTGAAACAATGCACACTGCGCATTCAAATTCCAGAATTTCGGCAAGTGCAACAAGGTTAATTAAAAAGTATGTGCAACCTCAAATACCTCAAAATAAAGTTCCCAGCAGTAAAGCAAAGATATCCTCTTTCATACAAACATCTTCAAGTCCTCGAAAATCCACCCTTAATTTCCCTTAACATTCAAATGTAGCAAGAATCACAATGCTGTCCAAAATTGCTAATATAAACTTGCTAGCATTTCCAAGCTTAATTAGGGGTTGTTCCAAAGGGATTCATCCGCAAATCATAAAAGAGAATTTGATCACCTTGAAGTTAAGAAGAAGCACCAACTTGAATTTCAGAAAAAGACCTTATATCCACAAAGTTATCTGCATTCCAAGGTGCATTGCTCAAATCAAAACTAAAACAGGGACTGTAGTAAACCATATAATCGCACTTAAAAAGATCATTAAAGTTACCTAATCAAACGTGCTCCAACTCCTGCAAGAGAGGTACCATTGGATTCTTGTCGAGAGTAGATACAAATTGAGCTAAAGAACTCTAATTTTCATGCTCGGATGAAGGAGAAAACCCATAAACACTTTGAACTATCCACTAAGTTCCATCTGTACATGACTGCAGCAAGGTGCTCCAAAGATCATGCATAAACCCTATTAAAAAGTCGGATCTGGGGAAAATGATACATACCAATATTGTAGATCTTCGAGTCCTGGAAATTTTCCCGTAAAAATCATCCACAAATTCCACTCCTACAATTCAGAAAAGCCAAAATACTAAAGGCTGCCCAAAAATCTAGACTGAAACAAAGGGTTCCAAAGATGGCCTTAAAACTCTGTAAAAACATGAGATATGGGGGGAGAGTTGAATACAAAGATTGTAGCCTTACCTCTTGTGAAAATGTAGAACAAAAACTGAGCTCAAAACTCCAAGAAATGAAGCCTGGGGAATTTTTGCACCGAAACGCGACGGTGAGGGCTGTGAAGTAGCAATGGTGATGTCCTCAAATGTTGGTGGAGAAGATGATCCATATGGCCTCCAAAAATCCCCAAAAAATCCAATGTTGTAGAAGACTTGTTGATGGAGCTCTGGTAAAAATCCCCACTGAGAAAGACCCTCCAAAAGATCTAAAATGGAGAATGGAATTCTATTTAAAAAAACCAGAAAAGAAACTGCTGGAAATCCTCCCCCCGAAGCTACAGTAACGGGCCGGCCCGGCACTGTGCCGCCGGGCCGCCACGCGTCGCCCATCCGCGCAGCTGAGCCCGCGCCCGATCGTCGCCACATGTCGCTTCTCGACAGGCCAATCCATGCGGCCAATCGGGAGGCGACACGTGGCCTCCCTTATCCACCAGCAGCAGCGCCTGCCCGCGCTGCTGCCCGCGCCAGCCCGCTCCTGCTGCGTGGGCCGGGCCTGCTGCTCCGCGCCTCTGCGCCTGCCACGTTGCGTACGGACCCAATGGGGAGCCGCCACGTGGCACCCCGTCCGGTCCACCGGTCCACCATGCTCCCAAATCCGCAGGAAACTTCGGGTTGCCCGTTTTCGCGCGTCCGGACTCAGAAAAATACATGTAAATAGCCGATTTTCATCGTTTTTCCACGCTGAATCCAAATATGAAGTCCGTTTTGCAAGAATCCATTTCTAATTTTTGGCGAAACTCCACATTAGACCATCTTGATCCATTTTTCGCACTGAGTCTGTTTCTTAGGTCCGATTTGCGCGCAACCAACCCTATCCACAGAAATAAGCCTCCACGAGCTGTTGATCACACAGTAATGACTACCAAGATTTGGGTCTTCACACCTCTTGGACAAAGGATTTATCAGGCCGAGCATGTCACCCTGGGGCGCACCGATACTCTTCGTGCGGAAGAAGGACGGAAGCCTGCGTCTATGCATCGACTACAGGGGAATAAACAAGGTTACGGTGAAGAACAAGTATCCCCTACCCAGAATCGACGACCTCTTTGACCAGCTACGGGGAGCGACAGTATTTTCAAAGATTGATCTACAGTCGGGCTATCACCAGCTTCGAGTTCGGAATGAGGATATCCCAAAAACCGCCTTCCGGACCCGGTACGGCCACTACGAGTTCACAGTAATGTCGTTCGGGCTTACGAATGCCCCGGCGGTATTTATGGATATGATGAACATAATCTTCAGACCCTTCCTAGACCGGTTCGTGGTGGTCTTTATCGACGACATCCTGATCTATTCGCATACCGGCGAGGAACACGAGGACCACTTGCGGACCATCCTCCAGACTCTCAGGGATCAGAAGTTGTTCGCTAAACTCAAGAAATGTGAATTTTGGCTTCGCAAAGTGGGATTTTTGGGGCACGTGATTTCGGCGGAGGGGATTGCAGTGGATCCCAAGAAGGTGGAGTCGGTGATCAGCTGGCATCCGCCGACTACAGTGACGGAGATCTGCAGCTTCTTGGGCCTGGCGGGATATTACAGATGCTTCGTCGAGGGCTTCTCGAAGATTGCTGCCCCCCTGAACCGGTTAACCAGGAAAGGAGAAAAATTTGCGTGGACGACCCAATGCTAGGAGAGCTTTGAAGAACTCAAGAAAAGGCTAACTAGGGCACCTGTACTTGTACTACCGACACCCGAAGATCAGGATTTCGAAGTTTACTGCGACGCGTCACGGATCGGCCTTGGGGGTGTACTGATGCAACAAGGGAATGTAAATGTGACGCCCCACTTCCCAGGGGGTCACCCATCCTAGAACTACTCTAGCTCTAGCACGCTTAACTCTCATGTTCCTCTTGGATCTTGCTACCATCCAAAATGCTATAGCCGGGTTAGAGATTTTAGTCCTATTATATCATTTATATAGAGGACTAATCCAAATTCCGGGGGTGTCACATTCTTCCCCCCTTTAAGCCCTGACGTCCACGTCAGGCTCAAGCACACTCACAAGCACCAGGCGATGTGAGACTCGTCTCGCTAGCCTTAGCCGACCTTGTGAGGAGCTGCACTCCACTCACAACGGTCATTAGCCGGGGGAGCCACACTCTACCCGCTATATAACCCTGGCTCAGCCGAGACTCATCTCACATTTCCGGCTGGTGATTGTCTCTGATACCAACTGTGACGCCCCACTTCCCAGGGGGTCACCCATCCTAGAACTACTCTAGCTCTAGCACGCTTAACTCTCATGTTCCTCTTGGATCTTGCTACCATCCAAAATGCTATAGCCGGGTTAGAGATTTAGTCCTATTATATCATTTATATAGAGGACTAATCCAAATTCCGGGGGTGTCACAGTAAAAGCCTATGCTTCCAGGCAATTGAAGGAATATGAAA
>CM054931.1:15679669-15867540 GCA_029168755.2 Tillandsia fasciculata | reverse complement strand
TAAATCCAAATTGGTGAAGGCAGCATAATCGAAAATCTCAAACCAATCATAAAGGGGCACGACCTCTGTCCTTGCTAACACTGAGGCGACGAATGTGGTCTCTCGCGACAGCCAATCCACGCTAAGCGCTGCCCCACTCTGATAAAATGGGCTTGATGCTGTCATCGGGGTCCATCCCAACCTCTGAGTCTCAGAATCCACCTGGATATCATCGTCACACGATCAAGCACAATTATTCAGCAATTCCTTATACAATTATCCTTACTAAGCTCACCCCTCATCACATATGTGTACCCCAAACATGCATGTTATCAATCACACAGGGTAACATCTCCTTTTGGGTAAGCTTTTACAATAATCCATCCAAAAGAATTATCCACCAACCTGGAAGGGAAAACGAAAATGTCTTTGCCGGCCGACCTGTCCTCCATACCTAGCGCCAAGCACCTCTATCCAAGACTCGCCTCTGGCGGCAGGACCCCTATCCAACGGAACTGCAACGCTATGCGCCATACACAATGCCTCCACTATCAAAGCACCCCAAAATCAAAACCTGCAAAGAGGGTCCGAATACACGGAAGGGTAATCCTGGCGCAATACACTCTCAGTCACGGACATCCTATGCGCTTGTCCCCCAAATCATAGAGCGACGCAGTTCGATAATTGCGTAACCTTTGACACCAGGAGGCTCTCAAGCAGTCTCTCCATAACCACCAACCACGATCCACCCCAAAGGCTCAAACTTAATCCTATGAATCGGGATGGTTTATCTGCCGAAATTGGCTCAACTGATCGTTGGTGTCCCATAGATCATGCTGCAACAATCCACCCTGCCTCGGCGCCTCGGCACTAACCATGGCATCGGGGGCTACTCACTCCCTCAGTACTACAGAAATCCTCGCCCCTGAGGATACTGCAACCGGGTGGTCTCAGAAAGAAGCACTGTCAAGCTGCCCGCTGCTCCACAACTGTGTCACTAAAAACCAGATGCCGCTCCACTCTGCCGCTGATAAGCCTCTGACAATCCTGTATCTGGGTCCGGAGTCCCTGACTCTAATCCGGTATCGGCCTGAAACAACTAGCCTAGACCCAACTGCGCACCAAGGTGCGCCCGGGTCAAGCCCAACGTCGGGGAGACACCGCTCGCCACGACAAACCACAAATCAGCACATCCAAAAACACTCGACCCAATCTAGCGAAAGTCAAAGACATCTTCTATTTCTGTAACCTTATGTTGTCTGCAGCCAACATACTGTCCCACAGAAATAGAATATGTCGATCCCTCTTCACTAACTGGAGAGTAAAACCAATAAATCGCCGACTTTCGCAAAGTGGCGCGTCTCTCGCGCCCTATCATCCTAGGGTCTGCTAAAGCCTAGGGTTTCCTAAGTCCCACGACCTATCCCTAAGCTCTGATACCAACTTAATCTGTCACGCCCCGGGTGTAAACCAGAATCGGGCCCGTCACACGATCCGGCGTGCACACGGTATTTTCCGTGTACACGAAGCGCCAGTAACTGCTCAGATATAAGAGATATAATAAAAGAGCAATAAAAACATAGCTGGACTAAAACTAATACATCTCAGACTGAAGCTGAAAATAAAATACAATAAATCTGTACATAAATGACATCAGTCTCTCCAGCTCCAAAAATATAACAACCTGTGGCAATAAAGCCACAAACCCAAAAGTGAAGTACTACCGTCTGAGGAAAACATGGGTACACCAAACAGTTCCAGCTAACATGCTCATCCTGCCTCGAGATCTATCTAACTCAGCCGTCTCTCTTTCCTCGCCCGCCATGTAAGGCCCAGTAGCCACCCGCAGAAGACACTGGCAAAAACAGAGGGGAGAAGAAAAAGATTTGGGCAAAGAAGAATGGGGGTGAGGAACTACTATAAACCAGTAAGCCTACCCTAGTGGGTGAAAATGTAGTGACCCGACCCTTTGGGGCATTTTCGAACTCACATGTAATCGCTTAGGCCTTAAGCGGAATAAAATTATTTAATTTTTGAAAGTCGGCCGGGCGAGGTGTGTGTATTTTTCTGCGATAGGGCGCGAAAAACGATGACCGACGGTGCGATCGGATTCGAAATCCGATATCGGGATCTCCCGGAACGGGGTCCTTAGCGATGCGGTTATTAGTCGCGCATCGGAAACCGTGCAAAATAACTTGCACCCGAAATAGATAAGGTGGGTCATCTCGTAAGGATAATTAATTAATTAATTAATTAATTATCCGGTGACGAAATTTAAATCCTCCTACGTACGAATTAATTGTAGGATTTAAATCGGTGGGACTTTTATCTCATGGATAAGAGAGGGATAAAAATCAGGATATTTAATTGAAAAGTATGGGATTTTATCTCATGGATTGGGAAGGGATAAAATCAGGATATTTTTAGTTAAGGGATTTGAATTAAGGGATTTTATCTCACGGATTGAATAAGAGATAAAATCCGGATATTTAAGTTGGGAGTTGGTTTTTTCCCTTGATTATTTAATAAAGGTGGTTAAATAATCGGTGACCGGGAATCGGATATTTGAGATTTAAATATCCGGGTAATTGGAATCCAACTGGGAATTTGATTTCCCAAGATTAATTAATAAAGGTGATTAATTAATCGGTGGTCAGGATTTAAAGTTAGAAATATCTCGTCAGTTGGATATTCTCTTGAGAAACAGAATCGGGGGATTATAGGTTCCTACATACGTAAATAAAGAAATTAACGATCAATTTGGGGAATTGACGATAATAATTAAACGATTAATTAAATAGGGTTATCGGTGGGGATTAATTAATTGGTAAATTAATTAATCGGATCGGTAGGGATTAATTAATTGGTAAATTAATTAATCGGATCGGTAGGGATTAATTAATTGGTAAATTAATTAATCGGGTCAAAATACCCGAAAGGGATTTTGACGGTGCGTATGCGGAAAGGGAATGCAAGGATAAATAAATAGGGTATTTATTTCCCCGCTTACCGAGCAAACCCTATTTTTATTTCTCCGCCTCCCCAAACCCTCCTCTTTCGTACGTACCGAGACCCCAAAGAAAGAAAAGAACCTTAACCGGAGAAAGGAAAAGGAAAAGGGAAGGAGCCGATCGCCCCAAACGTCGACTCGAAGGCAAGAACGAGACCGGGCGACCCTCCCAACAATCCTCGGTGAGCAAATAATTTTTAGAAAATTATTTGGGGCTTTTCCAACTATCTTTGTTGTTAGTTTTGCGGAGTAGATAAATAAAATAAAATAAAATAAAATTAATCGTGCACGGGGAAGGCGCACGGATCGCGCGACGCACGGGCGAACCCGCGCGCGGCGCCGCACGGGCGACCCGTGCGGGCGTCGCGCGGGGGGCGGCCCCGCCGCGCGGGGCGCCGCGTGGGCGACCCGCGCGGGCGCCGCGCGGGCTGTGCCCGCGCGGGCGCCCGCGGGGCGCCGCGCGGGCCCGCGCCCGCGCGGGCACCGCGCGGTGCGCCGCGCGGGGCCCCGCCCGCGCGGGCTACCGCGCGGGCACCGCGCGGTGCGCCGCGCGGGGCCCCGCCCGCGCGGGCCCGCGTCCGCGCGGGGCTCCGCGCGGGGCCCCGCCCGCGCGGGCACCCGCGCGGGCCCGCATCCGCGCGGGCGCCGCGCGGGGCTCCACCCGCGCGGCGCCGCGCGGGCTTGCACCCGCGCGGGCGCCGCACGGGCGCCGCGCGGGCCCGCACCCGCGCGGGCGCCGCGCGGGGCTCCGCCCGCGCGGGGGCCGCGCGGGCGCCGCTCGGGCACCGCCCGCGGAGCCCGCCGCGCGGGTCCGAGCCGCGCGGGGCTCCGACGGGCGGCGACGGCGGTGCGGGCGAAAGTCCGGTTTTGCGACCGGACGGTGCCGGGTTCTTTTTCGTTAAAATGTAAGGTGTGGGGTTTTCCGTTTTCAAGGTGTTAGTATGTGTTTTGACCATAGTTTATCCGTGCGGACTTTTCTTAGGTCCGGGTACACAGCGGGAGAGCGCGAAGGATATTGGTGTTCCGATTTCTCTCCAATAAGGTGGGTACGGTTGCGATGAGTGCAACCGGTGCTGTAAGTGCATCTATCATCATTAAAAGTACTCCTTAAATTACCTAACAAAGTAGATGGATAGTTTAACCTTTCGATTGTTGTTAATTATCTAATAAATGTGCGGCTGCGGTCGCGGTGCCCAGTACACGCCAATCTTGGCAATCCGGTTTCGGATGCTGCACGTACACAGGCGGATTGGCCTCCGCATGGGTGTACTTTTCCGGAAAAGTGGTCTCTAATGACCCGTGTGCCCCGCAAAGGTAACGGTGCAAGCGGGGACCTCTTCGCGCCAGCTGAATCGTCACATCAGCACCGCGAGTGAGAGGTAAAAGCATCAAGTAGGTGTTTGTGCACGAGGGGGGACTTTAGTCTCCCCGACAGTCTGGGAAAGGTGCCCAGGGTAAACTAATTTGCAATTGTTTAACGAAAGGTTATGGTGTAGTCGGTGCATTTTGTATGATTCATTCCCCTTGATACTGTTACACATCTACTTTGTTTGTCACTGACTTTACCCACTCCGTGACAGGTATTTCTAGGTGCGTTAGCCGGGGTGGCGGTGGGACTGCGACGTGAGGATCGTAGTCGGAATCTTGGTTATCGTACTTATGACTCATTTCCTATTTATGATACTTTCAGTTTTGCTTGTGGATTACTTTATTTCAGGACATGTTTTAGTTAGCATTGTGGATGTGGTGACCCCTTATGTTTCATGTTACTAGTAGTGTTTTTCCTTATGCTTCATTCGCGGCATGTTTTTATGAGAAGATAAAGGTTTGCGAAAATGTTTTCTAAAAAGGGAAGTGCCGTGTGGGCACGGGTTTTACAACTCTGGGTTTTATCTTTTCCAAACACGGACGCCGCTTAAATAACATACTTTGGATTAAATGGTTAAACTCTGATTATGTTGAATGTCTACTGTATGGTTGTTGGTTGATGTGTGTTGTTTATGAATGATTTATAAGTTGTAAAGAGACGCCGTGCATACACGAAGGAGACTCTGTCCGTGGACGGAGTGAATTCGAGTATGTGGCGGTCTGGCACGCACCGGGGTGAAGTGTAAGCTACCTTATTAAAAGAAAAAAAAAAAAAAATAGACACGTTTTCCGCATCAAAAGACTCAAAAACCCCCGGGGGCGTGACAGATTAAATGGTATCAGAGAAAATACAACCACAACCATAGTAGACGAGGTTTACATCCACAGTGCTAGGTGCCACAAGCAAATGGGAAATGAGATAACCAAGGTGTAGGTGTAGTACGTGAGAGTACGGGAAAACGGGAACGTAATGTAGGTGTGTTCGTAAGTCTAGGTGCTAGGGTGATAACCTTAGGCCTAACGTGGTTTCTTTGTTACAAGCGGACGATGGCCCGAAATGGGTTATCAGCGGAGAACGCAGGGGCAAAGAGTATGGTGCGAACAGCGGCGGAGTATCAGCTTCTCCGACAACGACTACAAGAGATGGCCGGGCAGTCAGTAACCCTTATGGAACAGATGCCATAGTGGGTGCAATAGTCGACTGCACCAATGGAGGTCGCCCGGGCTTCTCTGCCCGGGCCAGCCGCGCCAGCAACTTTGGGACCTACGCCGGGAGCCGTCAATGGAGACCCCTTGAGGGAGATACGACCGACCCTTGGGTTGTAGGAAAATGGGTAGATAGCATGGAAAGGCTCTTCGAAGCTTTGCTAATGAGGAAAGGTGAACGGGTCCCTTTGGCAGTCCGTTTTCTTGAGGGAGACGCCCGCAAGTGGTGGAAGACGGTGCGCCCGGATCCTTCGGAGGGCACCGCCCTTCCATCTTGGACCACGTTCCAAGGAGAACTGTTGAGGGCATTTCTCTCCGACAGCATCAAACGGCGGATGGAAGGTGACGTGAAGTTCATCAAGCAAGGAAGTCGGACCGTTATGGGATATCAACGGGCATTTGTGAGGTTGATCAGATGTGTTCCCCTTTGATACAAGAGATGAATCTCACAAGGCCCGTCCTTTTGTGAATGGCTTATGGAGCGACATCTTAAAGGTGGCGCAAATGGCGGGTTTGCGCACCTTCCAGGAGGTGGACGATAGAGCCACCGCGGTGGAGCGCGGATTTACGATGTCTCAAGCCCGACGGGAGAGCTCAGGACACAGCAGGGATAAGAAACGAACCCGGCCAAACTTCGGAAGAGGGCATACCAAGAGGAGCACCTCGAGGGAAATGATTCATTCCGGAAGCACGACCTTTGCTTCTATCGTGACAAACTGGGACAGTTCCGTTTTTACTGCCCCGAACCCGGGAATGATTCTTTGGAGTCGCGACACGGATGAGGGGTCCTATGCGATGACACGACAAAGGACGCACTACCCGAGGGAAGTAGTAGCAGGAAAGACCCCTTACGAAGAGTAATGTGGGTCTTGACCCCAGGAGAACCCTTAGGAGCAAATAGTCTGTACTTTCCTGCCCAATAAGGATGCGAAGACTTAGTCGTCTTTGGTGTTGGCCCTTTATTATGGGTCAAATAGGTCGAACTTTCTGCCTTGAGACAATAGGCCCAAGGGACTAGTGAGTTGGGTTAGGTGAGCCTGAAAGGTTGAGTAGGCTGCGGTCCATAATAGACCTAACGGCAAGAGGCCCAACAATAGACCCAACATCCAGGTGGGTTGGGTCTGGTCGAGATCCGTGGTGCGGAGTATACCACTATAAGTGAATCGGATGCGCACCTCTGAAAGCTCAGGCTTTTGGGGTTAATGGTTAGTGCCGACGATTCGACATTTGAGGCTTAGTGGTAAGGAAATTGCCGGATGCGGCGGAGCTTTCCGGAATGCCGCCGGAACGAGAGGTTGACTTCCCAATTGAACTGCTCCCCGGCACCAAGCCCATCACCAAGGCACCGTACAGGATGGCCTTCGCGGAGCTGAAGGAACTCAAGGCACAGTTGGAGGACCTTCTGGACAAAGGTTTCATCAGACCAAGCGCGTCACCTTGGGGCGCGCCCGTCCTGTTTGTGAGGAAGAAGGACGGAAGTCTCCGGTTGTGCATCGACTACCGGGAGATAAACAAGGTGACGATCAAGAATAAGTACCCCCTTCCAAGGATCGATGACCTCTTCGACCAGTTACGGGGGGCGACGGTGTTCTCAAAGATCGACCTGCAGTCGGGTTATCATCAGGTCCGAGTCAAGGGGGAGGACATCCCCAAAACGGCTTTCCGTACTCGCTATGGCCATTACGAGTTTACGGTAATGCCATTCGGGCTCACTAATGCCCCGGCGGTGTTTATGGACATGATGAACAGGGTATTCAAACCCTTCTTGGACTTATTCGTGGTGGTCTTCATCGACGATATCCTCATCTACTCCCGTACGACGAGGAACACGAAGAACACCTGCGCACAGTCCTCCAGACCCTACGGGAACAGAAACTCTACGCCAAACTCAAAAAGTGTGAGTTTTGGCTCCGAGAGGTCGGTTTCTTGGGGCACGTGATCTCGGCGGCTGGAGTCGCGGTGGACCCAAAGAAGATAGATTCGGTGACAGACTGGCCCCAACCGACGACGGTGACGGAGATTCGAAGCTTCCTAGGATTAGCCGGGTACTACCGGCGCTTTGTGGAGGGTTTCTCCAAGATAGCCACCCCCTTGACCCTTTGACGAAAAAGGGGGAAAAGTTTGTCTGGACGGACAAGTGTCAAAGAAGCTTCGAGGAGCTCAAGGACAGGTTGACGCGAGCTCCGATCCTCGCCCTGCCAGAGCCTGGGGAGGACTATGAAGTATATTGCGACGCATCGCGGAATGGATTGGGTGGAGTACTCATGCAACGGGGGAAGGTGATCGCCTATGCGTCAAGGCAGCTCAAGGAGTACGAGCGGAATTACCCCGTGCATGATTTGGAACTCGCAGCGGTGGTGTTTGTGCTCAAGCTTTGGAGGCACTACCTGTATGGGGCACACTGTAATGTGTACTCAGATCATAAGAGCCTCAAGTACCTTTTCACCCAAAGGGAGCTAAATCTTCGACAAAGGCGGTGGCTTGAGCTATTAAAGGATTACGATCTAACGATCCACTACCACCCGGGAAAGGCCAACGTGGTGGCCGACGCCCTGAGTCGCAAAGGACAGGCCGCGGGAGCGGATGTAAGCGCCATTACGCAGCAGGATAGTCTAATTGCGGAGTTCTCGCGATTGAGACTAGAGGTGGTACCTGCAGGGACAGTCGCCCAACTTCTGACGCTAGTGGTCAGACCTACTCTGCTGGACAGGATTCTCGAAGGCCAATCGACTGATGATCAACTCCAGCTGGTGCGGAGTAGAATAACCGCCGACAAGGAAGGTGATTTTATGGTGAGCTCCGACGGTACAATACGATTTCGCGGACGAATCTGCGTGCCGGACCTACCGGAACTCAAGGAGGAGATCCTACGGGAGGCGCATACTGCCCCATATGCGGCGCATCCCGGAGGGACGAAGATGTACAAGGACGTCAAGCAAACCTTCTGGTGGCCCAAAATGAAGGAGGACGTGACCCGATTCGTGGCTCACTGCTTAGTGTGCCAACGGGTGAAGGCCGAACATCAACGGCCGGCGGGAAAATTGCAACCTTTACCGATGCCCGAGTGGAAATGGGACATGATTACCATGGATTTTGTGACCGGTTTCCCGAGATCGCCACAGGGACACGATGCGATATGGGTGATCGTGGACCGTTTGACGAAATCGGCCCACTTTTTGCCCATACACACGACGTGGACCCGGGAACGACTGGCGCAAACGTACCTCGATGAGATAGTAAGGTTGCACGGTGTACCGACATCCATCACGTCGGACAGAGACACACGTTTTGTGTCGAACTTTTGGCGAAGTTTGCAACAAGCGATGGGGACCAAGTTGCACTTCAGCACAGCTTTTCATCCGCAAACCGATGGGCAATCGGAGCGGGTGATACAGATCGTGGAAGACATGCTTCGAGCATGCGTTCTGGACTTGGGCGAAGGGTGGGCACGGTGTCTGCCCCTGGTGGAATTTGCCTACAATAACAGTTACCAGGCCAGTATTCAGATGGCGCCGTACGAGGCCCTGTACGGGCGCCGCTGTCGGTCTCCGATATGCTGGGATGACTTAGGTGAGCGAAAGTTTCTGGGCCCAGATCTGGTGGAGGAGACCGAAGCAAAGGTGCGTTTGATTAAACAAAGGCTGCTGACCGCCCAAAGCAGACAGAAAAGCTATGCAGATAACAGACGCCGAGACTTAGAGTTCATGGTGGGCGAGCACGTTCTGCTCCGGGTTTCACCCTCCAAGGGGAACCGACGCTTCGGCATAAAGGGGAAGTTGAGCCCCCGATACGTGGGACCGTTCGAAATCCTGGAGCGCGTAGGACCGGTGGCGTACCGGTTGGCCCTGCCCCCGAACCTCGAACGAGTCCACAACGTGTTCCACGTTTCGATGCTCCGAAAGTACCTGGCAGACCCCTCTCATGCCTTGGATGCCTCCACCATTGAGCTGCGGGAGGACTTGAGCGTCGAGGAGACGCCGGTGCGGATTTTGGCAAGAGAGGACAAGAAGCTACGCAACCGAACGATCCCCTATGTGAAAGTCCAGTGGAGCAACCACGAAGAGCGCGAGGCGACGTGGGAACTGGAATCAAAGATGAGGGAATGTTTTCCCGAGTTGTTTAAGTGAGGTTTGAGTTTAAGTTTCGGGACGAAACTTTTTATAAAGTGTGAGTGGTGTAGTGACCCGACCCTTTGGGGCATTTTCGAACTCACATGTAATCGCTTAGGCCTTAAGCGGAATAAAATTATTTAATTTTTGAAAGTCGGCCGGGCGAGGTGTGTGTATTTTTCTGCGATAGGGCGCGAAAAACGATGACCGACGGTGCGATCGGATTCGAAATCCGATATCGGGATCTCCCGGAACGGGGTCCTTAGCGATGCGGTTATTAGTCGCGCATCGGAAACCGTGCAAAATAACTTGCACCCGAAATAGATAAGGTGGGTCATCTCGTAAGGATAATTAATTAATTAATTAATTAATTATCCGGTGACGAAATTTAAATCCTCCTACGTACGAATTAATTGTAGGATTTAAATCGGTGGGACTTTTATCTCATGGATAAGAGAGGGATAAAAATCAGGATATTTAATTGAAAAGTATGGGATTTTATCTCATGGATTGGGAAGGGATAAAATCAGGATATTTTTAGTTAAGGGATTTGAATTAAGGGATTTTATCTCACGGATTGAATAAGAGATAAAATCCGGATATTTAAGTTGGGAGTTGGTTTTTTTCCCTTGATTATTTAATAAAGGTGGTTAAATAATCGGTGACCGGGAATCGGATATTTGAGATTTAAATATCCGGGTAATTGGAATCCAACTGGGAATTTGATTTCCCAAGATTAATTAATAAAGGTGATTAATTAATCGGTGGTCAGGATTTAAAGTTAGAAATATCTCGTCAGTTGGATATTCTCTTGAGAAACAGAATCGGGGGATTATAGGTTCCTACATACGTAAATAAAGAAATTAACGATCAATTTGGGGAATTGACGATAATAATTAAACGATTAATTAAATAGGGTTATCGGTGGGGATTAATTAATTGGTAAATTAATTAATCGGATCGGTAGGGATTAATTAATTGGTAAATTAATTAATCGGATCGGTAGGGATTAATTAATTGGTAAATTAATTAATCGGGTCAAAATACCCGAAAGGGATTTTGACGGTGCGTATGCGGAAAGGGAATGCAAGGATAAATAAATAGGGTATTTATTTCCCCGCTTACCGAGCAAACCCTATTTTTATTTCTCCGCCTCCCCAAACCCTCCTCTTTCGTACGTACCGAGACCCCAAAGAAAGAAAAGAACCTTAACCGGAGAAAGGAAAAGGAAAAGGGAAGGAGCCGATCGCCCCAAACGTCGACTCGAAGGCAAGAACGAGACCGGGCGACCCTCCCAACAATCCTCGGTGAGCAAATAATTTTTAGAAAATTATTTGGGGCTTTTCCAACTATCTTTGTTGTTAGTTTTGCGGAGTAGATAAATAAAATAAAATAAAATAAAATTAATCGTGCACGGGGAAGGCGCACGGATCGCGCGACGCACGGGCGAACCCGCGCGCGGCGCCGCACGGGCGACCCGTGCGGGCGTCGCGCGGGGGGCGGCCCCGCCGCGCGGGGCGCCGCGTGGGCGACCCGCGCGGGCGCCGCGCGGGCTGTGCCCGCGCGGGCGCCCGCGGGGCGCCGCGCGGGCCCGCGCCCGCGCGGGCACCGCGCGGGGCGCCGCGCGGGGCCCCGCCCGCGCGGGCTACCGCGCGGGCACCGCGCGGTGCGCCGCGCGGGGCCCCGCCCGCGCGGGCCGCGCGTCCCGCGGGGCCCCGCCCGCGCGGGCACCCGCGCGGGCCCGCATCCGCGCGGGCGCCGCGCGGGGCTCCACCCGCGCGGCGCCGCGCGGGCTTGCACCCGCGCGGGCGCCGCACGGGCGCCGCGCGGGCCCGCACCCGCGCGGGCGCCGCGCGGGGCTCCGCCCGCGCGGGGGCCGCGCGGGCGCCGCTCGGGCACCGCCCGCGGAGCCCGCCGCGCGGGTCCGAGCCGCGCGGGGCTCCGACGGGCGGCGACGGCGGTGCGGGCGAAAGTCCGGTTTTGCGACCGGACGGTGCCGGGTTCTTTTTCGTTAAAATGTAAGGTGTGGGGTTTTCCGTTTTCAAGGTGTTAGTATGTGTTTTGACCATAGTTTATCCGTGCGGACTTTTCTTAGGTCCGGGTACACAGCGGGAGAGCGCGAAGGATATTGGTGTTCCGATTTCTCTCCAATAAGGTGGGTACGGTTGCGATGAGTGCAACCGGTGCTGTAAGTGCATCTATCATCATTAAAAGTACTCCTTAAATTACCTAACAAAGTAGATGGATAGTTTAACCTTTCGATTGTTGTTAATTATCTAATAAATGTGCGGCTGCGGTCGCGGTGCCCAGTACACGCCAATCTTGGCAATCCGGTTTCGGATGCTGCACGTACACAGGCGGATTGGCCTCCGCATGGGTGTACTTTTCCGGAAAAGTGGTCTTAATGACCCGTGTGCCCCGCAAAGGTAACGGTGCAAGCGGGGACCTCTTCGCGCCAGCTGAATCGTCACATCAGCACCGCGAGTGAGAGGTAAAAGCATCAAGTAGGTGTTTGTGCACGAGGGGGGACTTTAGTCTCCCCGACAGTCTGGGAAAGGTGCCCAGGGTAAACTAATTTGCAATTGTTTAACGAAAGGTTATGGTGTAGTCGGTGCATTTTGTATGATTCATTCCCCTTGATACTGTTACACATCTACTTTGTTTGTCACTGACTTTACCCACTCCGTGACAGGTATTTCTAGGTGCGTTAGCCGGGGTGGCGGTGGGACTGCGACGTGAGGATCGTAGTCGGAATCTTGGTTATCGTACTTATGACTCATTTCCTATTTATGATACTTTCAGTTTTGCTTGTGGATTACTTTATTTCAGGACATGTTTTAGTTAGCATTGTGGATGTGGTGACCCCTTATGTTTCATGTTACTAGTAGTGTTTTTCCTTATGCTTCATTCGCGGCATGTTTTTATGAGAAGATAAAGGTTTGCGAAAATGTTTTCTAAAAAGGGAAGTGCCGTGTGGGCACGGGTTTTACAACTCTGGGTTTTATCTTTTCCAAACACGGACGCCGCTTAAATAACATACTTTGGATTAAATGGTTAAACTCTGATTATGTTGAATGTCTACTGTATGGTTGTTGGTTGATGTGTGTTGTTTATGAATGATTTATAAGTTGTAAAGAGACGCCGTGCATACACGAAGGAGACTCTGTCCGTGGACGGAGTGAATTCGAGTATGTGGCGGTCTGGCACGCACCGGGGTGAAGTGTAAGCTACCTTATTAAAAGGAAAAAAAAAAAAAAATAGACACGTTTTCCGCATCAAAAGACTCAAAAACCCCCGGGGGCGTGACATAAAACCTCAACTCTGACACGCCCACTAGGTCTACCAGAGGCAAAAGGAAATAAAGGTGGTATGATATGAAGATGCTCCTGATAAAAGCTACCATAGAATGTCTCTAAATACGGAGAGCTACAAGAACAGCTGAATGTATGCAATCAGAATACAAATGCATGCCTGAATAAACCAATCCGACCACCAGTAAACACTGGTACTGCCTGCTGTGCCTGCCAAATCGGGTATGCTGGCCGACGCATAACACCGATAGGGGATGGGAGTCTCAAGGACTCGAAGCTGTCTGCCGCGCACTCCGGAGAGTGGCACTCGAGGGGAGCGACCCACACGAGTAAAGTATCTCAGTATCCAGTAACATCAGTATCATAAATCAGCAGGACTAGATCATGACTCTGATCAAAGTGGGAAAACCAATCCACTAAAGAAAGACCCGATCTCAACCTGATGCAAGATAAACAAATATTGGGAAAACTCCATCCACTAGAGACCTGATACCCAATCTGATGCATAAGCAACTTCCGGTCAACCGCCCAAGGTCCGCGGTTGCCGCAATACCCTGCCACCAAGCCTGCCTGTCCCAAAACCAAAGATCCTGACTACACTATCCCCAAACCCCCTGCTCGCGCACGAGCTACAAATACCCTGAGCCTCAATGAAAGGAGAAAAGAATAATAAAAAGGTTTCTCCTATGTCAATTCCAGCATGATAGTGTAGCAGAAAAAGGGTGGCCTATCTAGGTGACCATACAAGCATGCAAATGTCCCAGATGATATAAAATAAACAGATGTTGATATCCTTTATAATGTCAGAGCATGTAGAGAACAGTATGAGAATAGTAAATATGAGATACCCTGTGCCTGCCTATGCCACATACCCAAAACCCACAAATCATTGATTAGCCTTATCCTTTAACATGACGCTACTGCTCTACAACCATAAGCTCCAATCAAGTAAGTTCTAACAATATCTTTAATCACAATAAGCCTGCCATTGCCACACATAAAGTGCATTTAACCTTTTAATCAAAGAAGCTACTCAAATGCCTAGCGGGTAACAGATGAAGAAGGGTTAACAACAACACCCACAAATAACAATCCTGACCCAGATCCGACATCCGGTCAACCGCCTACTATCCGCGGTAGCCGCAATACCCCAAAAGCTAGAATCCAAGCCCTAGCTACACTATGCCAATCCCTGCTCAAACCCGAGCAACAAATAGCCGTCTGCCTAAGGAATAGGGGAAGAAGAAGGACAATAGGGTTTCGCCTAAGTCCGGTCCCACATAGAGTGTAGCGATCCACAATGGTCTAACTAAATATCCATAAAGGTGAGCCTATCCCTCAAGAAAGAAAGTAGGGAGTGACAAATAGTGGTTCATCATGTGTATCAAATAATAACTCCACCTGGGTGTAATCATCATGCTAAATCACAATCCAACCACACATGTCCATAACCTGCTAATCACCCTCACATGAATCATCCACCTATGCCTGTCCAAAAATCCTCAAGTGGTACCCTCCCACAAGACGCCTCACAATATCACAATATGAAAGTACATCCCCCCCCTTATGCAAGGTTAAATGCTAAAACGATGTCCATGAAGCATGTATAAGTTCCAACATATCAAGTTTCCATATAATGTTTTCCATATGATAGGCTCCAATTATTTAGTTAAGCATGCATGTCCATTAGGTGACCATTCAACATGTCCAATAAAGGGGATCACTCTAATATTCCTAGTGGGTATATCAGAAAAGAGGAGTAAAGCAACCACCCACCTGGAATTGCGCAACCCAAGGCTGTCCAATATCTCCTTTTCACGCCACATGTCCAACAGATAAGCCGCCGCGATCACTGTTCACAATTACCCAAAACATGCAATTAAACATACAATTACTCCCAAGAACATGCTATTCAACAATCAGTCCAGAGTTGAGCCTTTTTCACCTGCGAGATGTGCCCGAGAAATTCCCAAGAAAAATACTATCGCGATCCTCGCGACGAGCCGGTCGAAACGAGTACCTGCACGTTCAAATCACGAGTTTTCTACACTGAGATCCAATTCGACAAGGGAACCATCCCGAAGAACTCGATCGCAAAAAACTGAATCTTAAGGTACTGTAAACAGAAGCTTCTCACCTTCGGGAAAACTCAGAAAAATCCAAGAAAATTTGGGGAGATTCCTCGTGATGTGTAGATGCAAAATGCCTCTTGAATCACCCCAATCCGATGCCGGTTGCGGAGATATCGCCGAAAGATCGAACCGCTGTCCAAAACTCAATCACAGCAAATGGTGTCACAGTAAACTCAGAAAAACACCTCGAAAAGACCGAAACGAGGGGAAACAAAGTACCAAGATTAAAGCTCTGTCAGTCGCGGTCCAATGGCGCAAGAATCACGCCAAAAAATGTTGTCGGGGTAGGCCGGGAGAGCTCTCGCATCGAAACGCGACGAAGGGGTACACCGATGAAGGAACGTCGCGCCGCGCCGGAGAAATGGAAACCTCGTAATCCGTGCCGCCGAAAAATCCGAAACTTCACAGGATGCTTCCTCTCTTCTTGTAGAAGATTTCATCTTCTCACCTCTAGGAAGATGAAGCCTCGAAAATGGTGAAAACTGCTCTTGAATGACTCTCGGATGGAAAGGAATGGAGAAAACCAGAAAATCATTTCCAATAATTCCTCTGTGTCCCGCCGAACAGGAAACACCAAAAACGGCCAATAAAATGTCGCCACGTGTCCACAGAACACAAACACCAACCTCAACCAATGGAACTGCGCCACGTGGCCCGACCACGACTGCCCGCGCGCCCAGACGCGCCAGCTGCCCTTCTGCCCGCACAGTTGACCAACCAATAGGAGAATGCCACGTGTCAATGCCACTGTCCGCTGCACCCGGTGCACGAGATCTGTGAACCTAAACCAATGATATACAGCCACGTGTCCACTTCCGGTGCACCATGAACCGTGAGCCAACCTCAATACTCTGTAGACCGTCGACCGTGAGCCAACCAGTAATAAGATGCACGTGTCCCCGCCTCGGTGCACGCCGGCCGCGTGGACCGCCCGCCTGCCCGCGCGCGCCGCGCGCTGCCCGCGCCCTGCCCGCGCCGCGTGCCGCCGCCGTTCGCCTGCCCGAGGCCCCGCCGCCGCCCGCCGACGCTGCCCGCCGCCGTTGCGGCCGCCGGCGATCGCCGGAATACTGTTCCGGCGGTGAACAGTAAAATTACTGTAGCAACTCCGAAACATAAGTGTAAATAGCCTATTTTGACCGTTTTCGCGCGCTGATTCCAAATCCGGCGTCCGTTTCGCCAAATTCCAATCCGATAAATTGCCGGAGGCTCCGGAAAGGCGTTTTCAATCCGAATTTCGCGCGAGTCCAAATTTGATATCCGATTTGCGCGAAAACACCTCTAAACATCCGACGGGGTCCCCGATTACCCACGTGATCCATTTTAAGCCTGAAGTCCATCACTTGTGTCCAAATTGGCGCACGAACACCGCCGACATGCCCCGTAGGCCTCCAGAAGCTGCCGATCACACTGTAAAAGCCCTGTAGAATTCCGGATCATCACATCCTCCCCCACTAAAGAAAGTTTCGTCCTCGAAACTAAAGCAACTCTCAACGAGTCTCAGAAACCAGGGGTAAGTACTCAACACCGCCGTCTCCCGCTCTCAAGTCGCCTATCACTCCCCGTGATTACTCCTCAGCAACAGCAACAGCAACAACCAATATGGCATAGCCCGATTGCGCAATTCCCTCACCTCACGAGCCGGAATTGGCAACGGGCGTCCCTCGTACTCCAAACTCACGCAGGGCTAAAAAGAAGTGAGTCAATCACAGGCGAGGGGTCCAAAACATAACACTCCTAAACTGAGACGCAGAAAAATATCAGGGACTCCATCAAAAGTCTGGGGGAAAAGAACGAACAGCCAGTGCAACACGCACTAAAATCACCCTCTAGAGCCAACTCAACCAGAGCAACCCGAAACACATCCTCACAAGCACCCGCACAGGAAAGGGGCCCTAACAAGCAGGGGTTCTCACTCGGTCACTGTCAAAACCAGACCACACGAGTAGATTGCTCGGCCGTAGTCTATCCTCAAAAGGAATCCCCTGGGACACAATCTCAAGCCCTGTACACCACCATGGTCCCACACAGCGCCAGCTATGGAACCGTCAACTCAACTCCCAAATAGCTCTTCTGCTCCAGGTACCCGCCACCACAGTGGCCCGGTCGGGGTGATCCTGGATGCTCATCAAATCCAATGGTAGCTCCACAGCCACTATGGGAGGTATCACTATAACTCGCAAGTCCATCTTCCTCCGCTGATCAAGCTAAAATCGGCGCTGGCACCAATCTTATCATCCTCTCGTCAAACTCTGCCGGCACCATCCGGTCCAAAAGCTACTCACCTCAACAATAACTGTCGATCTCGGCCAGTCTCAAATAGCATCCATTTTGAACGGATTTCCACCGCCGCCCCTACGGCTAGAATATGTAATCCAAGAAGATATGCTCCCAAAGCTAAAACTTGTACCAAACCACTTGGCATAAAGGTTCTTCCTTGCAGACCTTGTCACACCATCTACAAATGCTCCACAACCTCTAGATCACTCAGGGATGGGGTAAAACCAAAATATCCCTGGAGAATACCGCCATCAATCGGCTCAAGTTCAGCTGGAACACAGAATTCCTCAATCTTAAAGGCAACAAGGCATTAGTCATTCCATTGGCCTCACTATGCTCATATTGCCCCTAGCGTGTCCTGAACGCCATCTTGGTGAAATACTCAGCTGTAAATCCAAATTGGTGCAGGCATCATAATCGAACATCTGCCGGAGTATAACTCCATCAAAAGGTCCTAAATAATACCTGGACCTGCCTGGGCTCCAATCACAAAGAGCTCTCACGGTCGTGTATCGACGACGCGGTACTAGGTCAAACAAACCCTCTATCCATCAGATCCACGCACCTACACCCACAACTCCCACAGCTCTACAAATGACATTTAACAAGGTGCTATCGGGGTAGGCGTGGTTCCCAGAACCACGTCAATCAAAATCACAATCTCCCTAACTGGCGGCATCATCATCAGCTCAGGGGAATCACACCCGGACCTCACAGGCAACAGGAACATCCTTACGTCCCGTGCCGCCGTAGGCACCTCTCACACTGTCGCTGTAACCAGAGTACCCAAACAGTCTCAACAACAAGCCTTCCATTGTCTGCCTCGCAGAAAAAAAAGTCTTTTCTCTCAGCAGTCAAACATCCTGTGGCACTATACCAACCAGTCCCAAGCACTGGGTCAAGACACCAAACGGCCACAAATACCAATAAATTTGCCGGCATAACTCACGGCCTCTACTGCACTGGACATGATCCACAAGCCTTCCCACTGCACAATACCAACAGTAACCTGTACCTCTAGTGCACGGGGTAACAACTCTACCTCTAGTCCATGCAGGAATGCAAAGTGCACTAACTCCGACTGCTGTGACGAAGTCACACTTGCGACAACTCAATCCACTACGTGGCGCCCTCCAACCGGGCGGCACAGATTCATCCGCTCGATGCAAGTGGTCGTCGCTCAGCCTGCCAAAATTCTAAACCAACATAAAGGGGGCACGACCTCTGTCCTTGCTAACACTGAGGCGACGAATGTGGTCTCTCGCAGACAGCCAATCCACGCTACCGCTGCGCCACTCTGATAAAATGGGCTGATGCTGTCATCGGGGTCCATCCAACCTCTGACGTCTCAGAAATCCACCTGGATATCATCGTCACACCGATCAAGCACAATTAATTCATGCAATTCCTTATACAATTATCCTTACTAAGCTCACCCCTCAATCTCATATGTTGTACCCCAAACATGCATGTATCAATCACACAGGGTAACATCTCCCTTGGGTAAGCTTTACATAATCCATCCAAAAGAATATCCACCATCCTGGAAGGGAAAACGAAAATGTCTTTGCCGGCCGACCTGTCCTCCAATACCTAGCGCCAAGCGCCTCTATCCAAGACTCGCCTCTAGCGGCAGACCCCTATCCAACGGAACTGCAACGCTACGCGCCATACACAATGCCTCCACTATCAAAGCACCCCAAAATCTAAAACCTGCAAAAGAGGGTCCGAATACACGGAAGGGTATCCTGGCGCAATACACTCCAGTCACGGACATCCTATGCGCCTGTCCCCCAAATCATAGAGCGCGCAGTTCGATAATTGCGTAACCTTTTGACACCAGGAGGCTCTCAAGCAGTCTCTCCATCACCACCAACCACGATCCTACCCCAAGAGGCTCCAAACTTAATCCTATGAATCGGGATGGTTTATCTGCTGAAATTGGCTCAACTGATCGTTGGTGTCCCATAGCTCATCCGCTGTCAACAATCCACCCTGCCTCGGCGCGCCTCGGCACTAACCATTGGCACGGAGGGGGCTACTCACTCCCTCATACTACAGGAATCCTCGCCCCTGAGGATACTGCAACCGGGTGGTCTCAGAAAGAAGCACTGTCAAGCTGCCCGGCTCCAACAACTGTGTCACTAAAAAACAGATCCCGCTCACTCTGCCGTGATAAGCCTCTGACAATCCTGTCATCTGGGTCCGGAGTCCTCTTGTCACGCCCCGGGGGTTTCATTCAGCGGAAATATTTAGTAAAAAGGGTTTGATTAGCGTTTTTTTTTTTTTTTTTTTTGAAATTCCTTACTCCCCGGTGCGTGCCCAGACCCGCCGCATATACAGGATCTCACTGTAAACGGACAGAGTCTCCCCTGTATATGCACGGCGTAGCGTTTAGTACATGTTCCGAGTCACACACAACCATTCAATCACAACAACCAGTAACATACAACAGTATTCTAATCATTCAAACGCATGGCCGATCAATTTGGAAAGGATAAATCCACAGATTTGAAAGAGCGCCCACCCGGCACTTATGTTTTGAAGACGAGTTTCGAAATCAGCACAAATCCACAGGGTTTTGAAAACGGTGCCCACACGGCACCCAAGTTTTGAAAACTCATTTCGCAATCCATAAATCCACAAGGTTTTGAAATCAGTGCCCACACGACACTTAGATTTTTGGAGACGGTTTTCGCAATCTTTTCTTTGGTTTTGTTTTTCTTTTTCAAATGGCCAACAGAAATAGAAGGGAGAACATCGCAAAGGAAGATAACTGAAAACAACTCGCACCGACATCCACACCGACCCCACAAGGGTATCGAGAACCTCACACACAACTACAACGTAAATGAAATGCAAGAATAAAAGAAGAAGTATAGTCCAGGGTTCCCAGCAACCCAGAAGCTCCTGCCCCGTCCTCACCGTCGCCTACCTCTCCCCCGCCTGGACCCTGTCACGAAGTGGGTAGTCAGTGACGAATAATAGTAAAGCAGGAAAATACAGTAAAACAAACCGTGAAGATAACCGGAGCAACCCCCCCCTCTCAAGAGGGAGACAATAACCTGTACACCTGTACTCTGCTATACCCGGCCACGTTGGACAACTAAACCGACGGCCCATACCGTACCTGCAGAAACCCGACCACGTCGGACAACTAAACCGACGGGTCGCACCGCTCGCACCTCGGCGCCTCAAACCCCACAACTAATAAGGGGCCCCACTACGTCACCTCGTGGGTATACACGGGTCATAGACCACTTTTCCGGAAAAGCGCACCCTCACGGTGGCCAAACCGTGGATGCGCGTGTTGCAGCCTCGAGCACAGGAACCTTGAAGCAATATATATAAGTGTGCACGCGAACCATAAGAAACACATATATATGTAAAGGCGGAGGAACAATAAAACCATAGATAATCAGTTAATGCCTTCCCACGATATTCTAACCCAAGCATGGCATATATTATTAAAGCAAAGAGGATAGTAAAACTATAAATGAATTAGTTGATGCCTTCCCCCCAATACCCTAACCCAAGCATGAAGTCCATATGAAGTTTAGAACATCCCTTCTTTTTCCATATTTCCCTTTCCTCTTTATTTTAGACGTTAGCACAATCAAACAGGTAATGTCTATCACCCTTCGGTCTCTAACCCAAGTACGCGCTAGATTGACCCCTCCCAACTTAATAAAATTAAATGCAGGGACTTAGAACAACAACCCACCTCAAACACGAAGGAAGAGGCGTGTAGAAACTCCGACAAAAGAAACCCTCACCGCGTGCCCGAACAGCTGTAATAAAAATTCATTCGTTAAAAATATCGTTGCGGTTTAAAACACTCAAAAACGGGGCGAAACGGACTAAAAACGGAGCTCCTGGGCCCTTTTTCTGGAAGCGGGTGCACGGGTCCAACCGTGGACCGGGTCCACGGCGGCGGCGGCATGGGCGTGGGCCGGGAGCACGCGGCGCGGTGGACCAGCGCCGTCTTGGGCCGGGCCGCGCACGGGTGCGGGCGCGCGCCGGGTCCACGGCCCCGCGTTGCTGTGGCGTACGCCGGGTGCACGCCCGGGCGTGCACCGCGCGGCCTGGCGCACCGGGCCGTGCGCCGGGTCCGCGTCCCCGGGCCGCAAGGGCGTGCGCCGGGTGCACGCCGGCCCGGTGGACCGCGCGGCCTGGCGCACAGCTCCGTGCGCCGGGGTTCGCGGCCCCGGGCCGGTGCGGCGTGCACCGGGTGCACCCGGACGGGTGGACCGCGGCCAGAAAACCCCAATATCGCGTCCGTTTTCGGCTCCGGTCGCGACCCCGCGATCACGGCGGCTCCGGCGATGACCTCGTGAACACGGTGACGGCGGCGGCGGCCTCCCGTTTAACCACGGCGGCGGCGGCCTCCCGTTTGGTCCCTAAAATTGCCTCGCTCGCGGTACAAGACGAAGGGAAATCCCGCCCCGACGATTCCAAGGATTTCCCCTCCCTTGCCCGGATCAAGAACAAAACAAGAAGCGTGCGTTCCCTCCTCGCCGAAGGGACGATCAAGAACCCCAAGAAGACAATTAACTGAAGAACTTCGTCTCACCTCGGTTTCGACGACGATGGTTGAGAGGAGGAGGATCGTCCGTTCTTGCGTGCCCGGTTTCGGTAGATAGCGTGCGGTGTTCTTTCCCCCTCTCGGTGGCTTCGTCGCGATGCTCCACGCCGATCAAAGGGAAGGGTTTGGGGGAGAGCGTTCTTCGTCCACGCTCGGGCAACTCACGCCAAAACCAGAGAGAGGAGGGAAATAGGGTTCCCAAACCTAAACCCCCAACCCTTATTTAATCGACGATTTGGCGCAATTGGGTCTGAACCCAAACGAATGTAAATTAAGTTTAGATTAGATTAAATTACCAATTTAAATTAAATTAGATTAAATTAAATTCCCCAATTAAAAAGATTAAATTAAATTACCCGGGTCTGGTTTACCTCTAATAAGACGTGCTGAACACCCGAGCTGCTACAAACTTCCGAAATTTATTCCGGGAGATTCCGGGGTCGGAAATCAGATCCGATCGCGCCGCCGGTCTTCGTTTCGCGGGCTTTATTCTCTAAAAATACCCGCGAGCCCCGACGGCCTGCCCAAAACAAAGCGAAAAAAGTTGTACCCCGGACCCCTTAGCCGAAGAGCGGTTCGAAATAAATTCACAGGTCAGACCAAAAAGGGAAAATAAACCCGCGGTTATTACACCACTCACCTCTAAAAACGAGTTTCGTCCTCGAAACTCAAGCCCGGGTGGGAGTGAAAAGGTCGGGGTAGCACTCCCTCATCTTGGACTCCAGTTCCCAAGTTGCTTCCCGCTCCTCATGGTTGTTCCATAGTACCTTCACGTAGGGGATAGTTCGGTTTCGCAGTGATTTGTTTTCCCTTGCCAGGATTCTCACCGGGGTTTCTTCGAAGCTTAGGTCCTCCTTAAGTTCGAGTGCTGAGGCGTCCAGAACGTGTGACGGGTCGGGGAGATATTTCCGAAGCATCGAGACGTGGAACACGTCGTGAACTCGGTCGAGGTTTGGTGGTAGGGCGAGGCGGTAAGCTACTGGGCCAATACGCTCTAGGATCTCGAATGGCCCCACAAACCGTGGGCTCAGCTTGCCTTTTAGTCCGAAACGCTTAATTCCTCTGGATGGCGAGACCCGCAAAAACACGTGTTCCCCCACTTGAAATTCCAAGTCACGGCGCCTCTGGTCTGCGTAGCTCTTCTGTCGACTCTGGGCGGTCAGCAGGCGCTGTCTTATAAGGCGCACTTTCTCTTCAGTTTCCTCCACTAGATCGGGTCCCAAGAGTTTCCGTTCCCCCAAGTCGTCCCAACAAATCGGGGATCGGCAGCGTCTTCCGTATAAGGCTTCGTAGGGTGCCATCTGAATGCTGGCCTGGTAGCTGTTGTTGTAGGCGAATTCCACGAGGGGTAGGTAGCGCGACCATCCGATTCCCCAATCCAGCACACAGGCGCGAAGCAGGTCTTCGAGGGTTTGTATCGTGCGCTCCGACTGTCCGTCCGTCTGAGGGTGGAAGGCTGTGCTGAACTGTAGTCTGGTCCCCATAGCCCGCTGAAGGCTTTGCCAAAACTTCGAGACAAAGCGCGTGTCTCTGTCCGAAGTGATCGATGCCGGTACTCCATGTAGTCTTACGATCTCGCTGATGTAGACTTGAGCTAACCGTTCGCAGGTCCAAGTTGTATGAATTGGCAGGAAGTGTGCTGACTTGGTTAACCGGTCGACTATGACCCAGATCGCGTCGTGGCCCTGTTGTGAACGTGGGAACCCAGTGACAAAATCCATGGTGATCTGGTCCCATTTCCACTCTGGTACCGGTAAGGGCTGTAGCTTCCCTGCTGGTCGCTGATGCTCGGCCTTTATCTGTTGGCATACTAGGCAGTGAGCCACGTGTCGCGTTACGTCTTCTTTCAACCTAGGCCACCAGAAGGTCTGTTTGAGATCTCTGTACATCTTCGTGCCCCCCGGGTGTGCCGCATAAGGGGCTCGGTGTGCCTCCGCTAAGATCTCTTCTTTCAACTCTGATGAATCCGGCACGCAGATCCGTCCGCGGAACCGTAAGGTGCCGTCGTCTTCCACCGCAAAATCGCTCTCTTGGCCCAGGGGAATCTTGTCTCGAACGCGCTGTATGTGTGGGTCGGTCTGCTGTCCCTCCCGAATCTTCTCAAATAACGTCGGCTTGACCACCAAGGTTAGAAGTCGCGTAACTGTACCTGCTGGCACCACCTCCAGCTGCATTCGGGCGAACTCCGCGATCAGGTGGTCCTGTTTCGTCGGCGCGCTCTCCGATGCACCTTTTCTGCTCAGTGCGTCCGCTACCACGTTTGCCTTCCCGGGGTGATATTGAATCGTCAGGTCGTAATCCTTCAACAACTCGAGCCACCGCCTCTGCCTCAAGTTTAATTCCTTTTGGGTAAAGATGTACTTAAGACTTTGATGATCTGAGAAAACATTGCAGTGGACTCCGAAGAGATAATGCCTCCACAGTTTCAAAACGAAGACTACAGCGGCCAATTCCAAGTCGTGTATCGGGTAGTTCTTTTCGTAGTCCTTCAGCTGCCTGGACGCGTAGGCGATCACCTTCCCCTGTTGCATCAGAACACCCCCAAGACCGATCCTTGATGCGTCGCAGTACACTTCATAGTCCTCTCCGGGCGTCGGCAGCACAAGTATTGGTGCCCTAGTTAATCTCCTCTTGAGTTCCTCAAAACTCTCCTGGCACTTGGCCGTCCATATGAACTTTTCCCCCTTTCTGGTCAAGCGATTTAGAGGGGTAGCAATCTTCGCGAAACCCTCAACGAAGCGCCTGTAGTATCCTGCCAGTCCTAGGAAACTACGGACCTCCGTTACCGACGTCGGCGGCTGCCAGTCCACCACTGCCTCTACCTTCTTGGGATCCACGGCGATTCCCTGTGCCGAGATTACATGTCCCAGAAAACCGACTTCACGCAGCCAGAACTCACACTTCTTGAGTTTAGCGAACAGCTTCTGCTCTCTGAGAGTTTGCAGGATCATTCGCAGATGGTCCTCGTGCTCCTCGTCGGTAGTGGAGTAGATCAAAATGTCGTCGATGAAGACCACCACGAACCGATCCAAGAAGGGTCTAAAGATCCGGTTCATCATGTCCATGAAGACTGCGGGGGCGTTCGTAAGCCCGAAAGGCATCACCGTAAACTCATAGTGGCCGTACCGAGTCCGAAAGGCGGTCTTGGGGATATCTGCGTTTCGAACTCGGAGTTGGTGGTAGCCCGATTGCAGGTCAATTTTGGAGAAGACCGTCGCTCCCCGTAACTGGTCGAAGAGGTCGTCGATTCTGGGCAGGGGGTACTTATTCTTCACCGTGACTTTGTTTATCCCTCTGTAGTCAATGCAGAGCCGCAGGCTTCCATCTTTCTTCCGCACAAAGAGTACCGGTGCGCCCCAGGGTGACACACTCGGTCGGATGAACCCTTTGTCCAAGAGATCTTCCAGTTGTGCCTTAAGCTCCTTTAGCTCCGCGAAGGCCATTCGGTAAGGGGCCTTCGTAATAGGCTGCGTGCCTGGTAGTAGCTCAATAGGGAACTCCACCTCCCTCTCCGGAGGCATCCCCGGCAACTCCGCGGGGAAAACGTCAGGGTAGTCCCTCACCACTGGGATATCTGCAGGTGTCGTCGGGGGTCGAGTAGCCAAATCCACCGATGCTAGATAGGCCACGCACCCCCCCTCAACCAGTCTTCTGGCCCGCGCCGCTGAAATAATCGCCGGGAAGGAGATGCTCTTGCCCATTATGTACACATGTTCGGGGAAGCCCGGTTCTTGTAGCCGCAGTTGTCGCTTGTCGCAATCAATGAGTGCCTGGTACCTTGTGAGCCAGTTCATGCCCAACACCACGTCGTACTCCTTCAAGGGGATCACCGCCAAGTCCCAAGGGCAAGCCAACCGCCCTAACATAATCGGGCAGGCGGCCACAAAGCTGACCGCCTCCAAAGTCCCTCCCGCCGTTTGCACCGTCAAGAAGACTTGGAGGGGTGTTTCCTCGAGGTTATGCATGAAAACGAAATCACGAGAAATGAACGAGTGTGTTGCTCCGGTATCGAAAAGAGTTCTAGCACGGGAATTCGAAACGGAAGTAGTACCTGCAAGAGCGTCCTCCGGTGGGTTAGTCCCTTGGCTGGTCATTGAGAAAACCCTCCCGCCTGGTTGTGGCTGCCGGTCCTCCTCACGCCGTGGTGCGGGGGGTCTGGAAGTCGACGCCATAGGAGCTTTCCCCCGCCCTGAGAGCTGTGGCGCGGGCGTATAAGCTCCCGAGGGTGCAGATCCCCCGCCTAAGGGACAGTTGCGGCAGAAGTGCCCCCGTTTGCCGCACCTGAAACAGTGGTCGCCTCTTTGGGGGCACTCTCCCGCCATGTGCCCTCCTCCGCAGATAACACAAGGCCTATTTCCCGGCCTCGGCCCTCCTGCCGGCGCACCTCGGGACCCCGCCTGAGGTTTCCACCGTTTGGGGGCTCCGCTCCCACTCCAAGAGCCTCCTCCCGGGTTCTGCTGTTGCCGCTTCCTGTCCTCCAGTCGCGCCGAATTCTCCCTTCTGGCGCGGGTGACCGCAAAGCCCCGCTCCACCGTTGTGGCCCTGTCGACCACTTTCTGGAAGGTGTGCAGGTCGGCCGCTTGCACCACCTCGAAGATATTGCTCCGCAAACCATCCACAAAGAGCTGCGCCTTGTGAGCCTCGTCCCTTATAACGAACGGGACGCAGTTTGCTAGGCGAACGAACTCCGGTTGGTACTCCATGACCGTCCGGTTTCCTTGCTGGATATGGTTTAGGTCATCTTCCAACTTCTTCTTGACACTGTTGGTGAAGAAGGCCTCGAACAGCTCCTTCTTGAAAGTTGCCCAGGACGGGAAAGCGGTACCCTTAGCAGGATCGGGGCGTACCGTCTTCCACCACAAGCGGGCGTTCCCCTCCAGGCAATGCACTGCCAGGGGAACCCGCTCATCATCCTCCATGAGTAGGTCCTCAAAAAGTTTCTCCATCGACCCCACCCATTTCTCAACGACCCACGGATCAGTCGTGTCCCCTTCGAACGTGGGCGGGTCGTGTTTCTTAAAGTCTTTCAAGTTGGCCCGCACTCGATCCCGCTCGGTCATCACAACCCCCCCTTCACTCGTGGCGGCGGCAGCCACGATAGGGGTAGGCGTGACCACTGTCTCCTCCTGAGTAACCCGGCTAGTTGTCCCTGGCGCCGGTCCCGCAGTCGCCGCTGGCGGTGGCGCTGTCGGTGGTGCCGCGGCCGGTGCTGCCGGCCCCGGCGGAGGGACCGGGGCGGCCGTCCCTGGCGCGGCCTGCTGCTGATGCGTCAACTGACGCACGTGATCGGCGAGGGTGGCCAATTGCCCAGCCATTTCCCGCAATTGCTGCCGCAGGAGCTGGTTCTCCGCGGCCGTCGACGTTGTCGCGTCTGCCTCGGCGTCTCCCGCCGACGATCTGGTACGAACCATGTCTGCCACGCACAACAAGGGTCAACGTCAGACTTTACCTACAACAACGAACCACTTAGCTCGAGAAAAGACTCCAACTTCCCCCCCCCCCCCGATCACTCACGTTCTACAGTCCTATGCCCTGCCCATTTCATTCACTTGTAGATAAGTGAGGTGTTCCCACGGATGTCGGCACTAACTGTTGTGATTGAATGTACTCTCTCTGATACCATCTTAATCTGTCACGCCCCGGGGGTTTCATTCAGCGGAAATATTTAGTAAAAAGGGTTTGATTAGCGTGTCTAATTTTTTTTTTGAAATTCCTTACTCCCCGGTGCGTGCCCAGACCCGCCGCATATACAGGATCTCTCTGTAAACGGACAGAGTCTCCCCTGTATATGCACGGCGTAGCGTTTAGTACATGTTCCGAGTCACACACAACCATTCAATCACAACAACCAGTAACATACAACAGTATTCTAATCATTCAAACGCATGGCCGATCAATTTGGAAAGGATAAATCCACAGATTTGAAAGAGCGCCCACCCGGCACTTATGTTTTGAAAACGAGTTTCGAAATCAGCATAAATCCACAGGGTTTTGAAAACGGTGCCCACACGGCACCTAAGTTTTGAAAACTCATTTCGCAATCCATAAATCCACAAGGTTTTGAAATCAGTGCCCACACGACACTTAGATTTTGGAGACGGTTTTCGCAATCTTTTCTTTGGTTTTGTTTTTCTTTTTCAAATGGCCAACAGAAATAGAAGGGAGAACATCGCAAAGGAAGATAACTGAAAACAACTCGCACCGACATCCACACCGACCCCACAAGGGTATCGAGAACCTCACACACAACTACAACGTAAATGAAATGCAAGAATAAAAGAAGAAGTACAGTCCAGGGTTCCCAGCAACCAAGAAGCTCCTGCCCCGTCCTCACCGTCGCCTACCTCTCCCCCCGCCGGGACCCTGTCACGAAGTGGGTAGTCAGTGACGAATAATAGTAAAGCAGGAAAATGCAGTAAAACAAACCGTGAAGATAACCGGAGCAACCCCCCCCCTCTCAAGAGGGAAACAATAACCTGTACACCTGTACCCTGCTATACCCGGCCACGTCGGACAACTAAACCGACGGCCCATACCGTACCTGCAGAAACCCGACCACGTCGGACAACTAAACCGACGGGTCGCACCGCTCGCACCTCGGCGCCTCAAACCCCACAACTAATAAGGGGCCCCACTACGTCACCTCGTGGGTATACACGGGTCATAGACCACTTTTTCGGAAAAGCGCACCCTCACGGTGGCCAAACCGTGGGTGCGCGTGTTGCAGCCTCGAGCACAGGAACCATGAAGCAATATATATAAGTGTGCACGCGAACCATAAGAAACACATATATATGTAAAGGCGGAGGAACAATAAAACCATAGATAATCAGTTAGTGCCTTCCCACGATATTCTAACCCAAGCATGGCATATATATATTAAAGCAAAGAGGATAGTAAAACTATAAATGAATTAGTTGATGCCTTCCCCCCAATACCCTAACCCAAGCATGAAGTCCATATGAAGTTTAGAACATCCCTTCTTTTTTCATATTTCCCTTTCCTCTTTATTTTAGCCGTTAGCACAATCAAACAGGTAATGTCTATCACCCTTCGGTCTCTAACCCAAGTACGCGCTAGATTGACCCCTCCCAACTTAATAAAATTAAATGCAGGGACTTAGAACAACAACCCACCTCAAACACGAAGGAAGAGGCGTGTAGAAACTCCGACAAAAGAAACCCTCACCGCGTGCCCGAACAGCTGTAATAAAAATTCATTCGTTAAAAATATCGTTGCGGTTTAAAACACTCAAAAACGGGGCGAAACGGACTAAAAACGGAGCTCCTGGGCCCTTTTTCTGGAAGCGGGTGCACGGGTCCAACCGTGGACCGGGTCCACGGCGGCGGCGGCATGGGCGTGGGCCGGGAGCACGCGGCGCGGTGGACCAGCGCCGTCTTGGGCCGGGCCGCGCACGGGTGCGGGCGCGCGCCGGGTCCACGGCCCCGCGTTGCTGTGGCGTACGCCGGGTGCACGCCCGGGCGTGCACCGCGCGGCCTGGCGCACCGGGCCGTGCGCCGGGTCCGCGTCCCCGGGCCGCAAGGGCGTGCGCCGGGTGCACGCCGGCCCGGTGGACCGCGCGGCCTGGCGCACAGCTTCGTACGCCGAGTTCGCGGCCCCGGGCCGGTGCGGCGTGCACCGGGTGCACCCGGACGGGAGGACCGCGGCCAGAAAACCCCAATATCGCGTCCGTTTTCGGCTCCGGTCGCGACCCCGCGATCACGGCGGCTCCGGCGATGGCCTCGTGAACACGGTGACGGCGGCGGCGGCCTCCCGTTTGGTCCCCAAAATTGCCTCGCTCGCGGTACAAGACGAAGGGAAATCCCGCCCCGACGATTCCAAGGATTTCCCCTCCATTGCCCGGATCAAGAACAAAACAAGAAGCGTGCGTTCCCTCCTCGCCGAAGGGACGATCAAGAACCCCAAGAAGACAATTAACTGAAGAACTTCGTCTCACCTTGGTTTCGACGACGATGGTTGAGAGGAGGAGGATCGTCCGTTCTTGCGTGCCCGGTTCCGGTAGATAGCGTGCGGTGTTCTTTCCCCCTCTCGGTGGCTTCGTCGCGATGCTCCACGCCGATCAAAGGGAAGGGTTTGGGGGAGTGCGTTCTTCGTCCACGCTCGGGCAACTCACGCCAAAACCAGAGAGAGGAGGGAAATAGGGTTCCCAAACCTAAACCCCCAACCCTTATTTAATCGACGATTTGGCGCAATTGGGTCTGAACCCAAACGAATGTAAATTAAGTTTAGATTAGATTAAATTACCAATTTAAATTAAATTAGATTAAATTAAATTCCCCAATTACAAAGATTAAATTAAATTACCCGGGTCTGGTTTACCTCTAATAAGACGTGCTGAACACCCGAGCTGCTACAAACTTCCGAAATTTATTCCGGGAGATTCCGGGGTCGGAAATCAGAACCGATCGCGCCGCCGGTCTTCGTTTCGCGGGCTTTATTCTCTAAAAATACCCGCGAGCCCCGACGGCCTGCCCAAAACAACGCGAGAAAAGTTGTACCCCGGACCCCTTAGCCGAAAAGCGGTTCGAAATAAATTCACAGGTCAGACCAAAAAGGGAAAATAAACCCACGGTTATTACACCTCTGACTCTAATCCGGTATCTGGCCTGAAACAACTAGCCCAGACCCAACTGCTGCACCAAGGTGCGCCCGGGTCAAGGCCCAACGTCGGGGAGACACTGCTCGCCACGACAAACCACAAATCAGCACATCCAAAACACTCGACCCAATCTAGCGAAAGTCAAAGACATCCTTCTATTTCTGTAACCTTATGTTGTCTGCAGCCAACATACTGTCCCACAGAAATAGAATATGTCGATCCCTCTTCACTAACTGGAAGAGTCAAACCAATAAATCGCCGACTTTCGCAAAGTGTCGCGTCTCTCGCGCCCTATCATCCTAGGGTCTGCTAAAAGCCTAGGGTTTCCTAAGTCCCAACTGACCTATCCCTAAGCTCTGATACCAACTTAATCTGTCACGCCCCGGGTGTAAACCAGAATCCGGGCCCGTCCACAGATCCGCCGTGCACACGGTATTTTCCGTGTACACGAAGCGCCAGTAACCTGCTCAGATATAAGAGATATAATAAAAGAGCAATAAAAACAGAGCTGGACTAAAACTAATACATCTCAGACTGAAGCTGAAAATAAAATACAATACATCTGTACATAAATGATACATCAGTCTCTCCCAGCTCACAAAATATATACAACCTGCTGGCAAAAGCCAGTCCCAAAAGTGAAAGTACTACCGTCTGAGGAAACATGGGTACACCAACAGTCCAGCTAACATGCTCATCCTGCCTCGAGATCTATCTACTCAGCCGTCCTCTCTCCTCGACCCGCCACTGTAAGCCCAATAGCACCCGCAGAAGACACTGCAAAACAAGGGAGAAGAAAAAGAGGAAAGAAGAATGGGGGTGAGACTACTAGTAAACCAGTAGCCTCCCCTAGTGGGTAAAACCTCAACTCTGACACGCCCACTAGGTCTACCAGAGGCAAAAGGAATAAAGGTGGTATGATATGAAGATGCTCCTGATAAAAAGCTACCACTAGAATGTCTCTAAATACTGAGCTACAAGAACAGCTGAATGTATGCATCAGAATACAAATGCCTGCCTGAATAAACCCAATCCGACCACCAGTAAACACTGGTACTGCCTGCTGTGCCTGCCAAATCGGGTATGCTGGCCGACGCATAACACCGATAGGGGATGGGAGTCTCAAGGACTCGAAGCCTGTCTGCCGCGCACTCCGGAGTGGCACTCGAGGGGAGCGACCCACACGAGTAAAGTATCTCAGTATCCAGTAACATCAGTATCATAAATCAGCAGGACTAGATCATGACTCTGATCAAAGTGGGAAAACCCATCCACTAAAGAAAGACCCGATCTCAACCTGATGCAAGATAAACAAATAGTGGAAAACTCCATCCACTAGAGACCTGATACCCAATCTGATGCATAAGCAACTTCCGGTCAACCGCCCAAGGTCCGCGGCTGCCGCAATACCCTGCCACCAAGCCTGCCTGTCCCAAAACCAAAGATACTGACTACACTATCCCCAAACCCCCTGCTCGCGCACGAGCTACAAATACCCTGAGCCTCCAATGAAAGGAGAAAAGAATAATAAAAAGGTTTCTCCTATGTCAATTCCAGCATGATAGTGTAGCAGAAAAAGGTGGCCTATCTAGGTGACCATACAAGCATGCAAATGTCCCAAGATGATATAAAATAAACAGATGTTGATATCCTTTATAATGTCAGAGCATGTAGAGAACAGTATGAGAATAGTAAATATGAGATACCCTGTGCCTGCCTATGCCACATACCCAAAACCCACAAATCATTGATTAGCCTTATCCTTTAACATGACGCTACTGCTCTGCAACCATAAGCTCCAATCAAGTAAGTTCTAACAATATCTGTTTAATCACAATAAGCCTGCCATTGCCACACATAAAGTGCATTTAACCTTTTAATCAAAGAAGCTACTCAAATGCCTAGCGGGTAATCAGATGAAGAAGGGTTAACAACGACACCCACAATAACAATCCTGACCCAAATCCGACACCCGGTCAACCGCCTACTATCCGCAATAGCCGCAATACCCCAAAAGCTAGAATCCAAGCCCTAGCTACACTATGCCAATCCCTGCTCAAACCCGAGCAACAAATAGCCGTCTGCCTAAGGAATAGGGGAAGAAGGGACAATAGGGTTTCGCCTAAGTCCGGTCCCAACATAGAGTGTAGCGATCCACAATGGTCTAACTAAATATCCATAAAGGTGAGCCTATCCCCTCAAGAAAGAAAGTAGGGAAGTGACAAATAGTGGTTCATCATGTGTATCAAATAATAACTCCACCTGGGTGTAATCATCATGCTAAATCACAATCCAACCACACATGTCCATAACCTGCTAATCACCCTCACATGAATCATCCACCTATGCCTGTCCAAAAATCCTCAAGTGGTACCCTCCCACAAGACGCCTCACAATATCACAATATGAAAGTACATCCCCCCCTTATGCAAGGTTAAATGCTAAAACGATGTCCATGAAGCATGTATAAGTTCCAACATATCAAGTTTCCAATATAATGTTTTCCATATGATAGGCTCCCAATTATTTAGTTAAGCATGCATGTCCATTAGGTGACCATCCAACATGTCCAATAAAGGGGATCACTCTAATATTCCTAGTGGGTATATCAGAAAAGAGGAGTAAAGCAACCACCCACCTGGAATTGCGCAACCCAAGGCTGTCCAATATCTCCTTTTCACGCCACATGACCAACAGATAAGCCGCCACGATCACTGTTCACAATTACCCCAAAACATGCAATTAAACATACAATTACTCCCAAGAACATGCTATTCAACAATCAGTCCAGAGTTGAGCCTTTTTCACCTGCGAGATGTGCCCGAGAAATTCCCAGAAAAATACTATCGCGATCCTCGCGACGAACCGGTCGAAACGAGTACCTGCACGTTCACCCACGAGTTTTCTATGCTGAGATCCAAATTCGACAAGAGAACCATCCCGAAGTAAGTCGATCGCAAAAACTGAATCTTAAGGTACTGTAAACAGAAGCTTCTCACCTTCGGGGAAAACTCAGGAAATTCCAAGAAAATTTGGGGAGATTCCTCGTGATGTGTAGATGCAAAATGCCTCTTGAATCACCCCAATCCGATGCCCGGTTGCGGAGATATCGCCGAAAGATCGAACCGCTGTCCAAAACTCCATCACAGCAAATGGTGTCACAGTAAACTCAGAAAAACACCTCGAAAAGACCGAAACGAGGGGAAACAGAAGTACCAAGATTAAAGCTCTGTCAGTCGCGGTTCCAATGGCGCAAGAATCACCGAAAAATGTTGTCGGGGTAGGCCGGAAGAGCTCTCGCATCGAAACGCGACGAAGGGGTACACCGATGAAGGAACGTCGCGCCGCGCCGGAGAAAATAGAAACCTCGTAATCCGTGCCGCCGAAAAATCCGAAACTTCACATGATGCTTCCTCTCTTCTTGTAGAAGATTTCATCTTCTCACCTCTAAGGAAGATGAAGCCTCGAAAATGGTGAGAACTGCTCTTGAATGACTCTCGGATGGAAAGGAATGGAGAAAACCAGAAAATCATTTCCAATAATTCCCTCTGTGTCCCGCCGAACAGGAAACACCAAAAACGGCCAATAAAATGTCGCCACGTGTCCACAGAACACAAAACACTAACCTCAACCAATGGAACTGCGCCACGTGGCCCGACCACGACTGCCCGCGCGCCCAGACGCGCCAGCTGCCCTTCTGCCCGCACAGTTGACCAACCAATAGGAGAATGCCACGTGTCAATGCCACTGTCCGCTGCACCCGGTGCACGAGATCCAGTGAACCTAACCAATGATATACAGCCACGTGTCCACTTCCGGTGCACCATGAACCGTGAGCCAACCTCAATATTCTGTAGACCGTCGACCATGAGCCAACCAGTAATAAGATGCCACGTGTCCCCCGCCTCGGTGCATGCCGGCCGCGTGGACCGCTCGCCTGCCCGCTCGCCCGCGCGCTGCCCGCGCCCTGCCCGCGCCGCGTGCCGCCGCCGTTCCGCCTGCCCGAGGCCCCGCCGCCGCCCGCCGACGCTGCCCGCCGCCGTTGCCGGCCGCCGGCGATCGCCGGAATTACTGTTCCGGCGGTGAACAGTAAAATTACTGTAGCAACTTCGAAAAATAAGTGTAAATAGCCCATTTTGACCGTTTTCGCGCGCTGATTCCAAATCCGGCGTCCATTTCGCCAAATTCCAATCCGATAAATTGCCGGAGTCTCCCGGAAAGGCGTTTTCAATCCGAATTTCGCGCCGAGTCCAAATTTGATATCCGATTTGTGCGAAAACACCTCTAAACATCCGACGGGGTCCCCCGATTACCCACGTGATCCATTTTAAGCCTGAAGTCCATCACTTGTGTCCAAATTGGCGCACGAACACCGCTGACATGCCCCGTAGGCCTCCAGAAGCTGCCGATCACACTGTAAATGCCCTGTAGAATTCCGGATCATCACAATTAGTCGGTGCACTTCAAACTTATGAAATGACTTTTCCTACTAACTCTTCTGCTTGAAATCCCTCTTCTTCTTCAAAGTCTTCAGGTATGGCGTTGAAATCAACAAAACATGAAGACGCGGATTCTTCCTCCTCGGACTCTGACGATGATCTATCTATAGAAGACTTTGAGAAACAACTCGCTTTCTTGAAGAGGAAATTTCGTCGAAACTTCAGAAGGGGAAACTCAAGCAAATCTTCTTCCTTCTCGAAGTCCAAGAAAGGCAAAAGGTGCTTCTACATCAAAATCAAGAAAGCAAGAAGGTTTCTCAAAGGAGAAGAAGAACGCTAAAGGACAGATCCAGTGTTTCAAATGCAAAGGCTTAGGCCACATTGCAACGGAATGTCCCAGAAAGAATCCACCAAAGAAGAAGGCTATGCAAGCCATCACGTGGGATGACTCTTCCTTTTCTGACGAGTCATCTTCTAGTGATGAGGATACAAATGCCACCGCATTCTTCGCATCCACGACTTCACCCTTCGTGTGTTTTTCATCGATTGCATCTGGTTCATTGTCTATTTCTTCCAAGGATGATCGAACAGCAACGGATGATGAACCAAGCAATTCCGAAGGTGAAGACTTTGCCCATGCCTACCAAATACTTTTACGGAACTCAAAGAAATTGGCGAAACAAAATAAAAACTTGAAGAGAAGGTTGCTGGAACTCGAGAAACAACCTAATAGAGCAACTTCTCTCTCAAGGGCTCTTGAAGTGGAAAGGGACAACTTCATCAAGATAAATATTTTCCTTCGAGAGAAGAACGAGCATTTCGAGAAGGAACATATAAAATTAGTGGATAAAGCAAACTACTTCTTGAAGCTCTACTCCGTGGCTCGACAAGAAAAGTCTGAGATGACGAAGGCCATTTTCCAACTTAAAGGGGATTTGCATATATTTTCTTCAGGACAAAGTAAGTTGGATCGCCTTCTTGGTCTTGGTCAAACTAATTGTTTAGGCCTCGGATATGGCCGAACTGGTGAGGAATCAAGTTCGAGCAAGACAATTTTTGTGCCCGAGTCGGTTGCTCCTTCTCCGACAGAAATCATTGCAGCCAACGTTGACAAGCCTAACTCATCTTCTTCGGGTTCAACTTACACCAAAGTATGTCATTATTGTGGTTTTGCAGGGTACATAAGATCTAATTGCAGTCAAAATGTAGTTAAGAAAAATTCTTCATCTACTACCATTAAGAACACGACTTGGGAATCGAAGAAAAATCTTTCAAGTGTTAAGGCGAATGGTAGGACTCCCCCCAAGACGGAGTCATTTAGGAAATCAAAGAAAATTGATCAATCTGAGAAGAAGACTTCACCACAGATCTCACAATCAATTTCATTTTCGACGCATTCCAAAACTTGTAAGATTTGGGTGCGCAAATGTGAACTTTTCACTTGTCTTTAATTTTTCTGCTATTGGATCAAGGGACAATTGTTACGTAGTTCCTCGTAAATCTGTTAAAGTAGATGAAGCTTTCAATGTTTCTTCTGATAAATCTACTCTTGATATGTCTCTTGATGATGATTTGCCTGCTAATGATATTGCATCGGTGCCTGATAAATCTACTGAAAATTTTGAAGCATCTCATGGTATGAAAGATTAACGATATATCTTTTAGAAAATGGCAATACTCGAGGGGCTGCCGACAGGACACTCTTTGTGGAGCATTATCAAGATAACTTCATCATAGCTCAGATTTATGTTGATGACATAGTATTCGGGGCTGCTACAAGCAAAGATGTTTCCAAATTCGCCAAAACGATGACAGGTGAGTTTGAGATGTCCATGATGGTTGAACTAACTTATTTTCTTGGATTGCAGGTGAAACAATGCAAGGATGGAATTCATTTGTGCCTATCCAAGTATGCAAAGGAGTTGGTAAGAAAATTTGGTTTGGAGAATTCTAAGAAATTTCCAACTCCTATGGGAACAAGTTATAAGGGACTTTGTAGTAATTCTCATGGAGAAAGTGTAGATTAGAAGATGTATCGTAGTTTGATTGGAAGTCTACTCTACCTTACTGCTAGTCGCCCGGACATTTCCTTCAGTGCCGGTGTTTGCGCGCGTTATCAATCTGCACCAAAGGAAATTCACTGGAAAACTGTGAAGAAGATCATCCGGTACGTCAAAGGAACACTCAATTTCGGAATATGGTATCCTATGGGCACATCTCTCGACATAATAGGATATTCAGATGCCGATTGGGCTGGATCAGTGGATGATCGGAAGAGCACGAGTGGTGCATGTTTTTACCTTGGCCATTGTCTTATTACATGGCATAGTAAAAAACAAAACTGCATTGCTCTCTCTACTGCCGAGGCGGAATACATTTCAGCGGAAAGTTGTTCAACTCAATTGATTTGGTTGAAAAGTGTATTGAGTGACTTCCCCATTCCTGCGACCTCGGTAACTATTTTATGTGACAACACTTGAGCCATTAATATTTCTAAAAACCCTGTGTTGGACTCTAGAACAAAACACATAGAACTAAGATATCATTTCTTAAGAGAGCTAGTTGAATCAAATAGTTTACAAATTTCTTATGCAACTGAAGATCAATTAGCTGATATCTTGGCAAAACTTTTGAATCAAAAACGTTTTATTCAGTTGCGAAAAGAAATTGATATGCTTCCTTTGAAATAACCGATTTTTGAACCATTGCTTAGGTTAGGTTTTGTTTGTGTTCTTATTCTTTTTGTTTGTAATATAGATTATTAACTGAGCATTAGTAATATTGACTTTAATTGCATTTTTCATATTTTGAGAAATTTATTATGATTTTGATATCATTATAATTCATTTGATCCAATTGTAAGACCCGCTTAGTTTTCCGAATGGGACATCCAGCGGAACCAAAATATTGTAATTTGATTCATTTAATTTTTAATTATTTTTGGAGTGATCCGTCATGGACTGCGGGAATTTTAGTGGGTAGAGCTCGCGGAGCCGAGAACGGCGGTGCGAACGAGTCTGAATTCCGACCCCGGGAGCTCCCGGAATTTAATTCCGAAGTTTGGACCCTCGTCCGACGTTCCGGGATCCGTGCGATCAATCTGCACGCTTTTCCGAGCATCGATCAGCCGCCAGATTACCACTATTAGGATTCGTATAACTAAGTATTTATTAGTTTCATTTTGTACGTGGGTTATAAATACCCACTCGGAATTAGGGTTTCCCACATACGCTTTTCTTTCCTCTTCTCCTCGACCGATCGGCTAGGGTTTCCAGGGAACGAGCGAGCCTAAGGAGAGGAAGAACGGCAACCCAACCTTTTTCGCTTCCGCTCGGAATCCTCGATCCTGTACACCTCCCCTCGCGATCCAAGGTAATCATGTCGATTTATTTTTATTTTATACATTTTTGTTAGATAAACGGGTGGGCGTCGGGTCGCCGAGCCGCCACCGCGGGTTGGGGCTGGGCGACGACGACGACGGACGCCGCCACCGCCGCCGGCGCTCCCGCGCGGCGCATCGCCGCGTGGGGCCGCGCGCGGGGGCTGGCACCCGCGCGTGGGCTGGCGCCCGCGCGGCATGCAGCCGCGCGGGGCCGCCCGCGGGCGGGGGCAGCCGCGCGGCGCACCGCCGCGCGGGGCCGCGCGCGGGCTGGCGCCCGCGCGGCATGCAGCCGCCCGGGGCCGCTCGCTGGCGGGGGCACCCGCGCGGCGCACCGCCGCGCGGGGCCGCGCGCGGCGTGCAGCCGCCCGGGGCCGCGCGCGGGCTGGCGCCCGCGCGGCACGCAGCCGCGCGGGGCCGCCCGCGGGCGGGGGTACCCGCGCGGCGCCCCACCGCGCGGGGCCGCGCGCGGGTTGGCGTCGCGCGAGGGCTGGCGCCCGCGCAGCGTGTAGCCGCGCGGGGCCGCCCGCGGCAGAGACGCCCGCGCGGCGCGTCGTCACGCGGGGGCCGCGCGGCGTGCAGCCACGCGGGGCCGCGTTCGGGCGAGGCGCCCGCGCGGCCGTCGCCGCGCGAGGCCGAGTGCCCGCGCGGCGCATCGCCGTGCGGGGCCGCCATGACACGGGCGATGTGACGCCGCGGCATGTGGTCGAGGGACCGCCGCTGACGGACTAGGGACCGCGCGGAACGGTCCGCGAATGTGCGTGCGATACACGGGTCGGTGCCGTGCAAAGGTGGAAGCCGCACGAGGTCCGAGGGCTGCGTCAGGTCTCCCGCAGTTCATATACTTTAAAGTCGGCTTTTAGTTCGGTTACTTAGTCTGAGCTTTCTGTGTTCCATCAGGAGAGCGGGACGTCTTAAGCTCGACGGGCGTGAAGGACGGGACGAACCAACCACTAGACTTTCCTTCAGGTGGGTAAAAATTTCCAAGGGAGTATAGGTAAAGGTGTAAGTCATACAATATGCATGTTCGAGCAAGTACGGAGCTTAAATAACTGCGGTTTATGATACTAACCCCATTATATACTTTATACATACTCGTGATATATTAATCAATATGAGGCTCTTGTTGCTACACGCACACCGGCGGTTTGGCCGCCGCAAGGGTGTGCTTTTCCGAAAAAGTGGTACGTTGACCCGTGTTCCGGCCATGAACAGTACCCGATGCTCAAAAAATCAAGTAGATAGTCCATCTTGACCGTTTTCGCGCGCTGAATCCGAATTTGACGTCCGTTTTGCCAAATTCCCACTCTAAAAATTGCCGAATGCCCCCGGAAAGGTATTCTTTGTCCAAACTTTGCGCCGAGCCCAATCTTAATATCCGTTTCGCGCGAAAACACTTCCAGAGACCTGACGGAGTCAACCGATCACCCACGTGATCCCTCTGAGCCTGAAGTCCAATACTCGTGTCCAATCGTGCCCCAAACACCTCCAGCACACCGCGTAGGCCTCCAATGGCCACCCCAACGCACTGCAACAGCTCTGCGGAGATCCAGGTCATCACACGCTCGCGCGCCCTCGAAATCCCCCCGCGGAATCGCCAGTCTCCCCACCTGGTATGCTCGGCTTGGAGCAAAAAGGGAAAAAGAGGGAGAAATGGGGCCACTCGGGCACATATAGGCCGAAATCCGACTTTCGGGCGCACCTTTCGGGCGCCCGAAAGAGATTCAAGCTGCTACAGTAACCGGCCCTCCGCGGTCCACGCGTCCACGCCGTGCCAGCTAGGCGCCACGTCACCGTCGCTCGGCCAATCGTGAAGCGACACGTGTCCCTGGACCCGTGCACCGCGACCACGGAACAGCGGCGGCCAATCAGAGGCCGCCACGTGGACCGCACCCACGCCCGCGCTGACCCACGAATGGAAGGCCGACACGTGGCCTTCCCCGCTGACACGCGCCAAAGAGCCAGCGCGCCTTCCCCGCGCACGCCTGCGCCCTCGGTCGCCGCGACCAATGGGGAGACGCCACGTGGCGTCCCCCACCTACCCCGCGCGCCTCGAGCCGCGCGCCCCAGCACATGCGCGCGCGCGATGCCTCAAGATTCGCGCCCGTGCCTCGAAATTCGTGCCACTGCCTCGGGATCCGTGCCAACTACCTCGGGATCCGTGCCACTGCCTCGGGATCCGTGCCACTGCCTCGGGATTCGGGCGCGTTACAGTAACTTTCGGGCGCTCCTCTGTCTGGATCGGGCTGCTACAGTGAACCGAGTTCGCTACAGTGCAGCCCGGTTCGCTACAGTGCAGCCCAAAAATTCAGTTTGCTACAGTACTTTCCGGGCGCCCGGAACCAACTTTCGGGCGCCCGAAGGTTGGGCCCAAGCCCAGTTTCGCCCGCTTTTGTCCGTTTTCGCCCGTTTCTCGCCCGTTTTCGCTCAAATTTGACGGGCAGCCACAGTTTAACTTGATTTACCTCATGGCACTTTAAATTTTCAGTTTGGACCCATTCTGGGTCTCCAAAAGTCTCACTGTACTCGGTAATCGCTGACGGATCCCGTTCTCACTATCCGGGTATCCGATCGACGCGAAACTTTTACTGTGGCCTTAAAACATATTTACGGAGCTCCCGTAATTTTCTCGGAATTTTCCGACACTGAATTTTTTTTGCTTACAATCTGGGCCCACATCCTCATATAAAATTTTAGATCTCTTATTTTAATCCCGATTTGGGCCCAATTCATTCCCAGATCATCCTCTACTTTTCTAAACTCAATAAAAATAGTATTTCATACCATTTTTATTTACACTTATTTATATACCGAAATCTGGTACATTACACTTGGTGCTTCATTTTCTTTGCTCAATTGATGATTTGATAAACTCATTACTCATTAGATCGACGTTGATGTTTTGAACTTGCTGAAGTTTAGAGGGTATAACTTTTATAAATTTTCGTTTCATTATTTAGGTATTATTGATAGATTTATCATAATCTATTTCTTTCAATGTGAAATGATACTTTTTGTTTAAAGTTGATGTGCAAGAATGCTTACACATCTTTTCTGAATTTTTTGAAATTTTTACAAATTATTATGAAGAAAAAGTTACAGGCAGTCCGGACTGGTTTGACACAGTCCGGATCCCAAACTATGGGATTTTCTGCGTGAAGCTCATCCGAACTGACTTCTTAATCCGATCCGGACTGTGGCTAGGGCTTTTGTTAAAACGAAAGGTTTTGATTTCTTTTTCCCTACAAGCTTTTGGTATTTGGTTTCCTGTGTTTCTCTCTCTAGAGTCTAGAAACTTTTGGATCTATTTCAACTGAATTTCTCTCGATCCAAGTAAGTATTTTGATCAAAAACTAGGTTCATTGACTATTCTTGCTAGCTTTTATCTAAACGTGATGGATTTCATGCTATGATTTCATTTCTACATGATTTTTGATCAAATTCCTTTTGAAATCTGAACTCTGGATGCCTAAGAAGTGTTTCTATGCTTGTTGTTTATCTTTTAAATGGATTTTTGAGCTTCGATTTCAGAAATTTCGGTGTTAGGGCAATTTCTGAGATTTTTCGAAATATGAGGAATTGATCTATTTCTTTAATTCTTTTTTCAAAATTGTATTAATTCCTAGCTTCTACATGCGATAAGGATTGAATTGAATTGATCTATTTCTTTTTTCAAAATTGTATTGATTCCTAGCTTCGAAATATGAGGAATTGATCTATTTCCTTCAATTCTTTTTTCAAAATTGAATTGATCTATATCTTCAATTCTTTTTTAAAATTTTTGAAATTAAACAATTTTTTCCATGTTCTTGAGTTTTGCTCACAGGTATTATTTTTCAAATACTCTATAACAATGGCTCTTGATTGGATAATTGTGTTCATCACCGCGTTGGTCAGCACGAGGGTGACCAATAAATTAAAGAGAGCTAGAAAAGAAAAAAGGGACACTGCATTCGTTCCTCTTGATAACTCGGAGATGGAGTCGGAGGATTGGGAGCGTACAGTTGAAGGTGCTCGAGAGAAAGCAGCTGAGAAACTCACCTCAACTCCCAAGGGCAAAACTACTGCTGGAAAAGCCAAGTCTACTCCCACTGCTAAAGAAAAGGGAAAGGCTCCGATGAAGCCAATTTCCATAAAGAAGAAGACTGTCGCTAGAAAATGAACATGGACAGGAGGGATACAGATTGATGAGCCACTTGCTAGTGAACCACCTTCGCAAGATTTTGTCCATATTGACAGAGAAAGGATGAAAGACTTTGAGAAGCGGGAATGTATCGGTGAGAGACATGTAAATGTCGAGGCACTTCGGAAACGCTCTGAAGCGTTCGGAGTTTTGTTTGATAAAGCCCGACTTGCTCAAATTTGCATGTTTTCTGAAACTTCTCGATATTGTCTCCATTTGATCAGAACCTTTTACATGTGCGCAAATCGTTTTCAAGACGTTGAGGGTGGACCAAGGGAATTTCATATACGGTCCGAAACACCAAACTTGTCATCACCCCTCAACTAATTGGTGAAGTGCTGGGAATGAGTGCCCAAAAAGGAACTCATTATTTGAAAGGTCAAGTTATGACCAATCAGATTTGGAGGACCGTGGTGGATGCCATTTGTTTGCCGGATACTCGATCGGCAAGAAATTCGGTAATTTCTAAGGAACTTAAAGATGAGTACCGATTTCTGAATTTCAAAGTTTGTTATAACATCTTGCCAAATATGCAAACAAAGGTCTTGCGGTGTGATAGGATGTTGTTCTTGTATCTTCTTGGAAATCCCACGGCGGCTAGGGGTTTGAATATCAATATTCCTTTTCTCATCTGGTCAAGGATGGCGAGATATGTTGAAAACACACATCCAATTGAGCGGCTTCCTTTCCCATTGATTATTATGCGGATTTTTAAGAAGTTCGACGTGGACACTCGTTCGTCGACTTACATGCATAGTCTGGGAACTATCTGTTGGGTTATGTATTAATTGGATCTAAATAGGGAAAAAAATACCTAGAGGGGGGTGAATAGGTGTAAACAGTAAACACTCAAAAAATCATTGCGCAATAAAACCCAATGTGGAAATAAAAATAACACGCAAGATTTTTACGTAGAAAAACTCCAAACCGGAGTAAAAAACCACGGGACCGATAACACGGCGAAATCCACTAGAATTGAAACACGTACAAGGTGATTTACCGTACACACTTACGACTCAACCTTTTCCATACGCTCCTAGTAGATCTTCTCCGCTCGCTCCGCAACGCTTCTCGAATCCACGATCAGCGCCCAACGCCGAATCCACGGCGTCCAACGTCGAGTCCACGACGTCCGACCGAATCCACGGTCTTCACCCAGTAGCACGTCTCGAATCCACGAACGTACCTCGCTCCGAATCCACGAAAGCGGTTGCACCTTGAATCCACAAGGCCACGCGAGTCCACGCGCCGATTTTGGAAAAATCGTTGTTTTTGGGTGGTGATGATCCGCCGAATACTTAGATTAGAAATAGATCGGAAATACCATCTAAGTATTCATTAATTTGATTCTACTCAAAATCTGAGTTTGGAAAACCTAGAATCAAATTAATCAATATAGATGAAGAAACATAGAATTAAATCTATTGATTTCCTTTCTTCTCTATATGTGGATTTTTTCTTTTTCGGTCGTATATGGATCTATACGGCTTACCCTAAAAAATGAATCGTAGGGTCTATTTATAGGTTAGAAACCCTTGGAAGAAGATAAGGATCAAAAACTAACCATTTCTGGAATTTTACAGGACGACGATCCGGACTGTAAATCCTGCGGTCCGGACTGTCATGACGAAACAGACTTTTTCCAGAAAAGAGGACATTCGGGGTCCGGACTGAAATTTCCACGGTCCGGACTGTTCATGCAATTCCATCAATTTCCACGTTCGGGGTCCGGACTGAAATTCCCAAGGTCCGGACTGGAATTGCGCATGAACTACCCTATGTTCGGGGTCCGGACTGTAATGTCCGGTCCGGACTTTGAACATGTAGTATGTCCAGTTTTTGATTTTTATGCAATCAAAAATTCATCCAAGTGTTTCTACACTATAAGAAGTATTCGGATCACCAAAAATATTTAGTTAAACGTACCTGATCCTTTTGAATTCTTCTATCTTGAGATTGAGGTATATGATCCAAACTTCTTCATCTTCAATCTTCAAGACTTAACCACTTTCACGAAATACGCCAACACAAATTCCTTAACAATCTCCCCCTTTGGCGGTTTCGTGACAAAACACAAATCCACTCAAGAAATTCAAAAAGATATTTTTGTTGATATCACCATACAACAAAAATTTACATTGGAGATCCAAATAAAGATAAATACATGAGTTAAACTCCTAAAACAGACTCTAGACTTAGACATCTGTACTCTCTGCAAAAAGAAAGCATTCTTGACAAACAAAATTGTTAGATACCTCAAGAATTTTAGCGTACAAAACCAGATACAGAGATAGAGTTTATACTCACCATGACATTTTCAAATTCAGATATGTATAAGAAAATCACAATCAAAAATCGACATATCTTCTAAGCAATAAACATTCAAATGTCACAGAAATTGTTAGTCAACATCAACTTGTTAGTTATATTACATGCCCAAATAGTTAGTCGAATAGTTAGCTGAGGCATGCATCAAATCACAATATAAAACCAAAAGTTGAAGTTATACTTACCTTCATAGTTTCAAGTTCTCACAAGCATTGTCAAGTTCTCACAAGCATTGTTCAAGCATTGTCAAGTTCTCACAAACATTGTTCAAATAGTTCTCTTCTCTCTCCCCCTTTTTGTCACTAAACTAAGCCAAAATTACAAAATGTAAGGAGAGTTAAAAGTTCCAAAAATAAGAAAAAAACTTGAGGACTAAACGAAAACAAAAAACTAAAAACCTGCAAAAGAAAAGGAAAAAAGTTAGATCACACAGACAAAAGATCAAGCCAAATCAGAACTGTCTGAACTTCCGCAATTTAATTTGTTCAAGATTCCTTTCACCATTCCTGATATTTCGCAACATTTTCTTTTCATCTTGCGAATGTCAGTTGACATTCTTTCCTGTTCTTCAGACATTTTCCTCTGTTCTTGGCGAATAGAGGACAAAACATTGGCTTCTGAAGTGTCTTTCTTGGAAGTTGATGGATGAGGTGTAGATGCAGATGGTGCATTCCGGCCTTCAGTCCATGGAGATTCACTTGGAAGTGAGCGTGCTCTGGTAAGAGGTTCATTAAGTTGAATTCCACTTCCCTTGACATTTTTCCGTCTCGTATATTGTTTGGTCGTTGAGGCAGACTTCATCAACTTTTTGTTCCTCAAATACTTCCTGTCTTCTTCATCAACCTTTTGTTGTGCTTGTCTAAGGAATTCTTCCCAGTCTTCTTCATCAGATTCTGAGCTGTTTTGACCAGCATTTCTTTTCTCTTCAAGAGTAGAATCACCTTGCTCTCTTTTGATAGTTGCACGTGTGTGTACCATGCCAACAAGAAGGAAGATTATCCATGAAAACTCCATTGCTGCTGGTGGTTGTGAGAGAAGAGTCCTGTGAGCAACAACTCAAGAACACAAAAAAAATTGTTAATTTTCAAAAATTTGAAAAATTGTACCCAAACAATCATTATCGTGTAGATAGACTAGGAATCAAATTAGTTTTGCAAAAAAAATTTTAAAAATAGATCAATTCCATGATTTTCAAAAATTCTCAAAATATGCCCTAAAACCGAAATCTTTGAAATCAAAGCCCAAAAATTCGTTTATCAAGAGAAAACCTAGCATATAATCAAAACTAATCTACCCAGAGTTCTTATTTCAAAAGAAGTTTGATCAAAAACCAATCACAAACGAAAAAGATGGAAAATTTCTCTCACGTTTTGAGCAAAAACATGAAAAACTGTGAAAAACCGAGATTTTGATCAAAAGAACTCACTTTGATTCGAAGAAGATGAGTTGAGAAGGCTCCAAAATCTTTGATTTCTAGAGAGAGAATGTCTGGAGGCTTAGAAACAAAAGATTAAAGTAAAGAAATTCAAAACCCTTTTGTTCTATATAAAACCCTAGCCGCGGTCCGGACTGCCTGAAGAATCCAGTCCGGATCGGCTACCCGCAGGATTTACCTGCGTTCGGGGTCCGGATCGGCTTGTCCAGTCCGGACCGGCTCCAAACTTTTTCTTCAGAAAAATTCAGAAAAATTCTAGAAAATCCAGAAAAAGATTGTAAGCACTTTTGTGTATCAACTTTAAATGAAAATCATCGTTTCATATAACAAGAAATAGATTATGCAAAAATCTATCAAAAATATCCAAATAACGAAACGAAAATTTATAAAAATTAAATCCCTTAAAGTTGAACAACTTCAATCACATCTAACATGATCTTATGCGTAATGCCTTTATCAAATCATCAATTTGGTAAAGAAAATGAAATACCAAGATCAATAGATGTTTGAAATCCCAAATATGTTAGATAATATATCTAGTCAATCTGTTGAAGAGAGTGGCTCTTTGAGCATCTTTCATTAAAATTCCCACCTTATACCAACCTTAAAATTTGACAGAGTCAAGTATTTCAACATGCATTTTATTTATTCAAACTTGAAAAACTTTGCTTGGTATACATGTGGTAGCTGCACACAGTACTCGGACGACCGAGGTGGTAGCTCTTTCCTCCATGTGGTGGTAGTTTTCACACTCCTCATTGGGATGTAACTCTTTCCACATCTTTTGAGCATAACACTTTTCTTTGACTCCCCCTCAATTGGCTATCAATTATTTAAGATATAAAGTATTCAACCAAAAATTGATCTCGATTTCATACTCGACTAAATAGTCAAATAAGATAAAAACTATACCAAGAGATCATTGAGAGAGAAATTGACTTTGATCACTTAAAAGATGACTTAATTGACATAAATGATCATTGCATCAACTGAAATATTATGATATCAAAAGCATAATAAATTTCTAAATATATAAAAGGATGCAGTTAAAGTCAATATAACTAATGCTCAATTAATGTTCTATGTACAAGCATAGATAAAGAACAAAAACACAAAAACAAAACCTAACCTAAGGATTGGTTTCAAAAAGAGATTATTTCAAGGAAAGCATTCCAATTGCCTTACGCAAATGAATAAATCGTTTTTGATCCAAAGGTTTTGTTAAAATGTCAGCTAATTGATCCTCAGTTGAAATGTAGCTAATTGATCCTCAGTTGAAATGTAGGAAAGTTGAAGAATATTTGATTCAACTAGCTCTCTAAGAAAATGATATCTAAGTTCAATGTGTTTTGTTCTTGAGTGCAACACAGGATTTTTGGAAATGTTTATAGCACTGGTGTTGTCACAGAGAATCGTTACCGAAGTTGCTGAAATTCGGAAGTCGCTCAACACACTTTTCATCCAAATGAGTTGGGTTGAACAACTACCCGCTGAGATATATTCCGCTTCGGCAGTCGAGAGTGCAATGCAGTTTTGCTTTTTACTATGCCATGCAACAAGGCAATGGCCAAGATAAAAACATGCACCACTCGTACTTTTCCGATCATCCACAGATCCTGCCCAATCGGCATCTGAATATCCAACAATGTCAAGACTTGTTCCCATAGGATACCAAATTCCGAAATTTATTGTTCCTTTGATGTACCGGATGATCCGTTTCACCGCTTTCAGGTGAACCTCCTTTGGTGCTGACTGATATCTCGCGCAAATCCCAACACTAAAGGATATGTCCGGGCGACTAGCCGTGAGGTAAAGTAGACTTCCAATCATGCTGCGATAAAGTTTCTCGTCTACATTCTCACTAAGAGATTCACTTCCTAATCCCTTATTGCTAGTTCCCATTGGAGTCGGAAAATCTTTAGAATTTTCTAAATCAAACTTTTTGACCAACTCCATTGCATACTTGGATTGACACAAATGGATGCCTTCATCACTTTGTTTCACTTGCAATCCAAGAAAATATGTCAATTCGCCCATCATGGACATCTCAAATTCGCTTTCCATGGTTTCAGCGAATTTAGAAGCATCATTATCTCTTGTTGCACCAAATACAATGTCATCGACATAGATTTGTGCTACAATGAAGTTATTTTGATAATGCTTCACAAAGAGAGTCCTGTCTGCTCCCCCTCGAGTATAGCCCTTTTCCAAAAGGTGCTTTGTCAACCTTTCGTACCATGCTCGCGGTGCTTGTTTTAGACCGTAAAGAGCCTTTTTCAAACGAAAAACATGGTTAGGTTGTTTATAGTCTACAAAACCTTTCGGTTGAGCCACATAAACTTCCTCATTTAAAAACCCATTTAAAAACGCGCTCTTAACGTCCATTTGAAAAAATTTTATTTTAAAATGACAAGCTATCGCAAATAAGATACGAATGGACTCGAGTCTAGCTACAGGGGCGAAAGTTTCATCAAAGTCTATACCTTCTATTTGAGAGTAGCCTTGAGCAACTAGTCGTGCTTTGTTCCTGATGATGGTACCATCCTCATTTTTCTTGTTCTTGAAAATCCATTTAGTACCTATCACATTGTGTTGCTTCGGAGGCTTCGTTAATTCCCAGACTTTGTTTCGCTCAAATTGATGGAGCTCTTCCTGCATTGCTTCAATCCAGTAGTCATCCTGAAGAGCTTCATCGACATTTTTGGTTCGATCATGGATACGTAACAAGCGAATCCACAAACCAACTGTCTCCGAGTTCTGACTCCTTCTTGTGGGTCTCCAATAATGTTAGATTCAGGATGATCCTTGGAGATGCGTAACGTTTGAGGTAAAGGAGTACTTGGAGGTACAAGCGATGATTCCTGCACATCAGATAAACTTGAAGAACCATTAGATGCATCATCATTATCGGAAGAATTATTATGCGAAGATGCATTTGCAGGAGTATCATCATCAAGAGAGATATCAGGGATAGATTTATTAGATGAAAAGTGAAAAGCTTCATCTACTTTAACATTTATAGATTCTACTATCGTCTTAGATTCCAAGTTAAATACCCGATATGCTCTACTGTTTGTAGAATAACCCATGAAAATCCCTTCGTCACTTCGAGAGTCAAATTTTTCAAGATTTTCGCGGTCACGTAAAATGTAACAGCGACTCCCAAAGATACGAAAATATTTGATATTTGGTTTTCTACAGAACCATAGTTCATATGGTGCATTTAAAGTTTCCGGGCGCTGTCACGCCCCGGGGGTTTATTTTAGCGGAAACGGTTTTCAAAAGTCGTACGTTCGACGTAGATTTTTTTTTTTTTTTTTTTTTTTTTTTTTTCTTGAAAACAGAAGAAACTCCTCTTCCCCGGCGCGTGCCCAGACCCGCCACACATACAGGATTCCTCTGTAAACGGACAGAGCCTCCCCTGTATATGCACGGCGTAGCGTTCAGTTCACATCCCAAACACACACAACCATTCAATCACAACAATCGTTAACATACAACCAGCATTCAAATTTTAATAAAGCGCATGGCCGATTAATTGGGAAAGGATAAATCCACGGTTTTAAAAGAGTGCCTACCCGGCACTTATGTTTTGAAAGCGAGTTTCGAAATCAGCATAAATCCACAATGTTTTGAAAACAGTGCCCACACGACACTCAAGTTTTGAAATCCATTTCGCAATTCATAAATTCACAGGGTTTCGAAAACAGTGCCCACACGACACTTAGATTCTAAAAACGGTTTTCGCAATCTTTTTCGAGTTTTGCTTTTCCAATCGGCCAACAGAAGTGAAAGGAAAAGTAACGCATACGAAGATAGCTAAATGCAATCCATACCGACATCCATGCCGACCCCACGAGGGTATCGAGAACCTCACACACAACTACCAAGTAAATGAAATGCAAGGATAAAAGAGAAAATACAATCCAGGGTCCCCAGCGACCCAGCTGCTCCTGCCCCGTCCTCACCGCCGCCTACCTCTCCCCCCGCCTGAACCCTGTCACGAAGTGGGAAGTCAGTGACTAATAATAACAGAACGGGAAAATACAGTAAACAAACCGTGAAGACAACCGGAGCAACCACCCTCTCAAGAGGGAAAACGGCAACCTGTACGCCTGTAACCTGTAATACCTGGCCACGTCGGACAACTAAACCGACGGCCGTACCGTACCTGCACTACCCGACCACGTCGGACAACTAAACCGACGGGTCGCACCGTACCTGCAATACCCGACCACGTCGGACAACTAAACCGACGGGTCGCACCGCTCGCACCTCGGCGCCTCAAACCCCACAACTAATAAGGGGCCCCACTACGTCACCTCGTGGGTATACACGGGTCATAGACCACTTTTCCGGAAAAGCGCACCCTTTGCGGTGGCCAAACCGCGGGTGCGCGTGCTGCAGCCTCGAGCCAAGTAACCATAACCACCATCATGTTAGCATCATAACATATAACAAGAGTAAAACGGCAACATGTATAATTAAAAGTAAAACAGTAACATGTGTGATCGAAGGTAACCCGCTAACATGTATAATCGAAAACAAGGCGATGATATGTGTACTAGAAGTAATCCGCTAACATGCATACTCAACAATAATTACCACAAAGAACACCGTGTTAGCACAATTAGATATTTATTTTAAACAAGATACAATTGCCGGAAACCCGACGCCGAATCCCAAAATAGAACCCACAATAATGAACCAAGTACCCAAACGTAACCAACAACAATGAGCCGAGTACACACCACACGATAATCATGACAGTAACGAAAATGGGCATAAAGGGGTTCTAAGGGTGTACCCACCTGAAATACGTAAAAGAAGATGCGTAGAAAACTCCAGCTAAAACACTCCCGCCTTGTGCCCGGAACGGCTACAGTGAAAAATATTGTTAAGAATGTCGTCGCGGTCAAAAGCACTCAAAAACGGGACGAAACGGGTCAAAAACGGAGCTTCTGGGCTTCCGGGCTGCAGTCTGGTGCACGGGTACCTGCGTGGACCGGGTCCACGACAAAAAGCGGCGGCGGCACAGACCGGGCGCACCGCACGGTGGGCCGCTGGAGCACGGCCCGTATCGCGGACCGGGCTCACCGCTACAGTGCCTGCGGCCGCAGACCGGGTGCACGCGACTGCGGTGCGCCATTGCGGCTTGGGCCGGGCCGCGCACGGGCTGAAGCGCGCGCCGGGTCCACGCGGTGGGGCTGTGAACGCGTACACCGGGTGCACGCCCGATCGGTGGACCGCGCGACCTGGCGCACGCATTCGTGCGCCGGGTCCGCGGTCCCGGGTCCGGGAACTGTGCGCCGGGTGCACGCCGGGCCCTGTGGACCGCGCGGCCTGGCGCACGCATTCGTGCGCCGGGTCCGCGCCCCATGGGCCCGGGAGCCGTACGCCGGGTGCACGCCTCCTCCCGTGGACCGCGCAGCAATGCGGCCGTACGGGGGGAACAGTAAACCCTAATTTCGCCCCCCCGCGGCTCCGGTTTCGCGATTTTACTCCGTTTTCGCTCCCGTGCGACTCCGGTGACGACCCCGTGGGCATGCTAACGGCGGCGGCGGCCTCCCGTCCAACGACGGCGGCGGCGGCCTCCCGTTCAACACCATGTATTGCCCACGACGACGACAAAAGGAAAACCCCAAAACGAAAAACCAGAAAAAGGAACCACTCACCTTCATTCGTTGGAGAAGGAGTAAGAAAAATAATCGTCCCCTCCTCGTCTCCTTGCTCGATCACTCCCGCAGAGGATGGGCGATTTTCCCTTTCTCGGTTTGGTTCCCTCCGTCGATTTCTTGAGAAGAGGGAATAGGAATTGGGTTTTCCAACCCGCACGCACCCAAAATAACTTAACGCCCAAAAAACAAAAGAACGGGAAAGACCTAAATCCCCAAAACACAACTAAAATCAATCGGGATGCAACGAGGGGTCCAGATTACCCCGAAAAACGTGCCGATCGCCTGCACGCCTTTCGATGCGCCCACACTGATGGTAAAACTTCAAAAATTATTTCTGGGAGATCCCGGGGTCGGAATTCAAATCCGATCGCGCCACCGTTCACCGTTTTGCGAGCTCTACCACCTAAAAATACCCGCGAACCCTGACGATCAGCCCAAAGATTCTCGAATTTCAACTCCCCTTCTAACAACAGAAGAAAAACAGTTAGGGCCCAAAACAGAAACCGGAAAGTCGAGGTACTACGAAATAAATAAAATAACCCAGTGACATAAAAAGGTGAAAAGCCCGATCTCAGAAGGTTCCCGTCCGATCACCTCGAAAAGCGTGCCGGCCACCTAGCACGGATTCAGATGCACCACTTAAAGCAAACGCTTTGACCCCCATTCCGGGAGATCCGTAAATCGGAATCCGAATCCGTTCGCTTTGCCGCCCTCCGTTTTTCGAGCCCAATCGAAGAAAAATACTCGCGGCCCAGGCCAGCCCATTGCAGAAAACACAGTGAAAAGTTTTCCTAGCAGTCCCGTCAGGAATAAAAGGAAGGCATACCAGGGCAAGGGGACGCCAGGACTCTACATCACTCACCACTTAAAAGAAGTTTCGTCCTCGAAACTTAATCCTGGTCCGCAACGAGTAAACCTGGGTGGTACTCTCTCATCTCTGACGCCAGTTCCCAAGTCGCTTTACGTTTTTCCTGGTTGCTCTACAGCACCTTCACATAGGGGATCGTCCGGTTGCGCAATCTCTTCTGTCCTCTCGTGCTAAGATCCGCGCCGGTGTTCCGTTAAAGCTCAAGTCCTCTCTAAGTTCGAGAGCAGGGGCCATCCATCACCCAAAACACGTACGCAGGCTCGGAGCACACCTTCGAGAATCTGGTTCACTCGCTCGGACTATCCGTCGGTCTGGGGGTGAAACGCCGTGCTGAAGTGTGGTTTAGTCTCTAGAGCTCGTTATAGACTTTGCCAAAAGCTAGACACCAGCCGAGTGTCTCTAGTCCACGTCGTACGGGTGGGTGGAAAAAGAGTCGATTTCGTCCGTCGATCCACTGTGACTTAAACTGCATCGTGCTCTTGATGCGAGGCAGAAAACCCGTGACGAAAACCATGCTGATTCGCTCCCATTTCCACTCTGGTACCGGTAGAGGTTGTAGTTTTCCCCGCTGAGCGCTGATGTTCGAACTTTACTTGTTAACCACTTAACCTCCGGGCAGTGAACTGTATTACATCTCCCCTTTGGTTTAGTCCACCAAGAATTCTGCTTTGAGGTCCCTGTACACCTTCGTGTCACCTGGATGCGCCGCATAGGGAGCGTAGTGCGCCTCTGACATTATTTGCTTCTTCAACTCTGGCAGCTCGGGCACGCAATTCCACCCTCGAAACGTATTGCGTCGCTCGCACTCACCGAAAAGTCGCTCGCGTGGTCCGGGGGGTCTTGTCTCGAAAAGCTGAATCTGTGCACCTGTTTTCTGACCTTCTAGGGTTTCTTTAATAGAGTTGGCTTGACCAATGGGGACAAAAGTCGCGCGACAGTACCGGTCCTGCTGAGTACTCGCGCTCATCAGTTTCCCCCTCAATTTGACCCTTCCTGCTCAAAGCATCCGCTACTACCCTTGCTTTTCCCGGGGTGATACTGAATGGACGAGCCGAGTCCTTCAGCAACTCCATCTAATGCCTCTGCCGCAAAAACAAATCCTTCTGTGTGAACTAAACTTAGGACTCTGGCGACCCGAATACACATTATGATGAACTCCAAGAAAAGGTGATGTCTCCCAAAGCTTCAAAACGAGGGCGACTGCTGCCCGTTCCTGATCGTGTGTCGGGTAGTTCCGCTCATATTCTCTGCGATTCCCGTTGTTGAAACTGTGTGCCCCAAAAAGCCCACCTCGCGGGGTCAGAACTCACATTTCTTTAACTTAGCAAACAGCCTCTGGTGCCTGAGAGTCCGGAGAATAATCTGGAAGTGCCCCTCGTAGTTGATCGAAGTGGTCATCAATCCCGGACTTGTTCTTCACTGTAACCCTGTTTATCTCCCGGTAGTCGCTGCGTAGGCGTAGGCTTCCGTTCTTCTTTTGCACGAAGCGCATGGGTGCGCCCCAAGGCGATACACTCGGTCTGATGAACCCACTATTCAGAGAAACTCCTTGTGCCTTAAATTCCCTCAGTTCCGCGAAAGCCATTCCGCAAGGCGCCTAAATGATAGGTTGCGTGTCTGGTAGAAGCTCGAAAGATAGGATGACCTCTCGCCCGGGGGTATTCCCGACAATTTAGTCAGGAGGATGGCAGAAGAAACCCCTACCACGGGGGGGTGTCAGTGAACGACGTAACGGGTCGAGTCGCTAGGCTCACTGAAACCAAGTAGCTATACATCCGCCGGATACCTCGTGAACCAGTCCCTGCCCAGCGCCTCGTCGTATTCCTGCCTCCCGACTCAAAATTCCCAATCACGACGACACCGGCCCGCACGCCACCCCAGCCAATGCTGAGCAGTCAGCAACAAGGTCTCGCGATGCGTCGAGGTGCCCCAGTCGTACTGCCCAACCTATACCACTGATCCTTTAAAAGTCCGAGACATCTAACCCGACGACGGGGAAAACGACCCACACAACGTCCTCACAAGGCTCCGAGAGGTTCCAACAAAACAGGCTGGGTTGCTAACCACCATAACTTTTCCCTTGAAAACAAAGGACTCACCTGTCACCAACGCGGACCGCTCCCCTCCGTCACCAACACGGGACACGTCCACCCGTCACCAGCACGGGCCACAAGCTCGGAGCATATCCACCAACCCGGACCACCCGCTCCGACTATCCTTCCTACCGAGGCGACGGTCGAAACTAACGTTAGGTTTCGGCTCTAAGACCTACCACCAAATCTACCCCACAAAAAGGGGCCGCGTACAGGGCCTCCTAGCCGAAGATGACCCGAGCCAAAACTCCGAGTAGTCGCCAGGTTCCCCCCCTTGACTCACACCTGCCCCAAAAGATCACCATCCACAGCGCTCCCAAACCAAACCTCAAGGCTATAACTTAGTCATGGGAAGCTGGCGACAAACCCACCGGGTGAGGTCCTACCTCCGACCTGGCACCGACGGGGTGCGACGTTCTAAGTTGCCGCTATCTCTTGGTCCCAAACCGTTGCCCCACCAAGTACCGGGCACCGAAACGAGCGGTAAGCTTCCGGACTAACAGTGACACTCCCAACTAGAAGAAAAAAAAAACTAAGCTCTATGCCCGTTCAACGAAGACCCCAGGTACTGAAGACTATCCATCTGAAATCTAAAGGGGTCGAAGGAAGACAAGCAACGAAAACAGCAAGAAGAACCCTGCCACAAGTTGCCTAGGGTCACTAAACGCACTCGAGGGATCACACGCCAACCACCAAAGGACGACCTAACCGGCCCTCTAGCGCAGGAAACAGGAACTCGACTCAGAGCTACCTGGCACCCCCAGCGTCAAAGTTAAGCCCCCCAATAAAAGTCGCCACCTACGCACACTTGTGCTAGGCAAGGCACGACCTCTCTAACCCCAAACGAGCCCGAACGGAGAAGATTTACTAGCCCCGGTGGTCTCCCTTCCTAAACCCAGGGAGCCCCCGGGACCCCAACACGACGATCTCTACCACCAAAAGCGGTGGTTACGGTGAAAAGCCGAACTATGGGCAACAATCATAGGGGAGAATCCGCATTCCCACCTGTACCTTGCCCATGGTGCAAAAGGAATCGACCGACTACCCGCTGTAACTCAACACCAGATGACCCAGGAGGTACAAGTTTAGCCAAACAGCTATCCGGTTACCCACGGCCGACAGACGGCCAACAAAACAACAACTACCGGTGGGTTGTGCCACCATCCGAGCCCCATCGAGAAAAGAAACTCAATAGTCCCCGGCCGATGATCTGGTACGGGCCATATCTGTACACACATAACAGGAGTCAGCTCTAGACTTCACCTACAAAACAACGAACCACCTAGCGAGAGAAAAGGACTCGAACTTTTCCCGCCCCTCGATCACTCGCGTTCTACCTTCCTATGCCCTACCCATTTCATTCACCTGTAGGCAAGTGAGGTATCCCAACGGATGTCGGCACTAACTGTTGTGATTGAAAGAACTTCTCTGATACCATCTTAATCTGTCACGCCCCGGGGGTTTATTTTAGCGGAAACGGTTTGCAAAAGTCGTACGTTCGACGTAGATTTTTTTTTTTTTTTTTTTTTTTTTGAAAACAGAAGAAACTCCTCTTCCCCGGCGCGTGCCCAGACCCGCCACACATACAGGATTCCTCTGTAAACGGACAGAGCCTCCCCTGTATATGCACGGCGTAGCGTTCAGTACACATCCCAAACACACACAACCATTCAATCACAACAATCGTTAACATACAACCAGCATTCAAATTTTAATAAAGCGCATGGCCGATTAATTGGGAAAGGATAAATCCACGGTTTTAAAAGAGTGCCTACCCGGCACTTATGTTTTGAAAGCGAGTTTCGAAATCAGCATAAATCCACAATGTTTTGAAAACAGTGCCCACACGACACTCAAGTTTTGAAATCCATTTCGCAATTCATAAATTCACAGGGTTTCGAAAACAGTGCCCACACGACACTTAGATTCTAAAAACGGTTTTCGCAATCTTTTTCGAGTTTTGCTTTTTCAATCGGCCAACAGAAGTGAAAGGAAAAGTAACGCATACGAAGATAGCTAAATGCAATCCATACCGACATCCATGCCGACCCCACGAGGGTATCGAGAACCTCACACACAACTACCAAGTAAATGAAATGCAAGGATAAAAGAGAAAATACAATCCAGGGTCCCCAGCGACCCAGCTGCTCCTGCCCCGTCCTCACCGCCGCCTACCTCTCCCCCCGCCTGAACCCTGTCACGAAGTGGGAAGTCAGTGACTAATAATAACAGAACGGGAAAATACAATAAACAAACCGTGAAGACAACCGGAGCAACCACCCTCTCAAGAGGGGAAACGGCAACCTGTACGCCTGTAACCTGTAATACCTGGCCACGTCGGACAACTAAACCGACGGCCGTACCGTACCTGCAATACCCGACCACGTCGGACAACTAAACCGACGGGTCGCACCGTACCTGCAATACCCGACCACGTCGGACAACTAAACCGACGGGTCGCACCGCTCGCACCTCGGCGCCTCAAACCCCACAACTAATAAGGGGCCCCACTACGTCACCTCGTGGGTATACACGGGTCATAGACCACTTTTCCGGAAAAGCGCACCCTTTGCGGTGGCCAAACCGCGGGTGCGCGTGCTGCAGCCTCGAGCCAAGTAACCATAACCACCATCATGTTAGCATCATAACATATAACAAGAGTAAAACGGCAACATGTATAATTAAAAGTAAAACAGTAACATGTGTGATCGAAGGTAACCCGCTAACATGTATAATCGAAAACAAGGCGATGATATGTGTACTAGAAGTAACCCGCTAACATGCATACTCAACAATAATTACCACAAAGAACACCGTGTTAGCACAATTAGATATTTATTTTAAACAAGATACAATTGCCGGAAACCCGACGCCGAATCCCAAAACAGAACCCACAATAATGAACCAAGTACCCAAACGTAACCAACAACCATGAGCCGAGTACACACCACACGATAATCATGACAGTAACGAAAATGGGCATAAAGGGGTTCTAAGGGTGTACCCACCTGAAATACGTAAAAGAAGATGCGTAGAAAACTCCAGCTAAAACACTCCCGCCTTGTGCCCGGAACGGCTACAGTGAAAAATATTGTTAAGAATGTCGTCGCGGTCAAAAACACTCAAAAACGGGACGAAACGGGTCAAAAACGGAGCTTCTGGGCTTCCGGGCTGCAGTCTGGTGCACGGGTACCTGCGTGGACCGGGTCCACGACAAAAAGCGGCGGCGGCACAGACCGGGCGCACCGCACGGTGGGCCGCTGGAGCACGGCCCGTATCGCGGACCGGGCTCACCGCTACAGTGCCTGCGGCCGCAGACCGGGTGCACGCGACTGCGGTGCGCCATTGCGGCTTGGGCCGGGCCGCGCACGGGCTGAAGCGCGCGCCGGGTCCACGCGGTGGGGCTGTGAACGCGTACACCGGGTGCACGCCCGATCGGTGGACCGCGCGACCTGGCGCACGCATTCGTGCGCCGGGTCCGCGGTCCCGGGTCCGGGAACTGTGCGCCGGGTGCACGCCGGGCCCTGTGGACCGCGCGGCCTGGCGCACGCATTCGTGCGCCGGGTCCGCGCCCCATGGGCCCGGGAGCCGTACGCCGGGTGCACGCCTCCTCCCGTGGACCGCGCAGCAATGCGGCCGTACGGGGGGAACAGTAAACCCTAATTTCGCCCCCCCGCGGCTCCGGTTTCGCGATTTTACTCCGTTTTCGCTCCCGTGCGACTCCGGTGACGACCCCGTGGGCATGCTAACGGCGGCGGCGGCCTCCCGTCCAACGACGGCGGCGGCGGCCTCCCGTTCAACACCATGTATTGCCCACGACGACGACAAAAGGAAAACCCCAAAACGAAAAACCAGAAAAAGGAACCACTCACCTTCATTCGTTGGAGAAGGAGTAAGAAAAATAATCGTCCCCTCCTCGTCTCCTTGCTCGATCACTCCCGCAGAGGATGGGCGATTTTCCCTTTCTCGGTTTGGTTCCCTCCGTCGATTTCTTGAGAAGAGGGAATAGGAATTGGGTTTTCCAACCCGCACGCACCCAAAATAACTTAACGCCCAAAAAACAAAAGAACGGGAAAGACCTAAATCCCCAAAACACAACTAAAATCAATCGGGATGCAACGAGGGGTCCAGATTACCCCGAAAAACGTGCCGATCGCCTGCACGCCTTTCGATGCGCCCACACTGATGGTAAAACTTCAAAAATTATTTCTGGGAGATCCCGGGGTCGGAATTCAAATCCGATCGCGCCACCGTTCACCGTTTTGCGAGCTCTACCACCTAAAAATACCCGCGAACCCTGACGATCAGCCCAAAGATTCTCGAATTTCAACTCCCCTTCTAACAACAGAAGAAAAACAGTTAGGGCCCAAAACAGAAACCGGAAAGTCGAGGTACTACGAAATAAATAAAATAACCTAGTGACATAAAAAGGTGAAAAGCCCGATCTCAGAAGGTTCCCGTCCGATCACCTCGAAAAGCGTGCCGGCCACCTAGCACGGATTCAGATGCACCACTTAAAGCAAACGCTTTGACCCCCATCCCGGGAGATCCGTAAATCGGAATCCGAATCCGTTCGCTTTGCCGCCCTCCGTTTTTCGAGCCCAATCGAAGAAAAATACTCGCGGCCCAGGCCAGCCCATTGCAAAAAAATACAGTGAAAAGTTTTCCTAGCAGTCCCGTCAGGAATAAAAGGAAGGCATACCAGGGCAAGGGGACGCCAGGACTCTACAGGCGCAAATACACTCGATTAATTACATAGACTGCAGTGTTTACAGCTTCAACCCAAAAGTATAGCGGTAAATTTCGGCTATGAAGCATAACACGTGCCATCTCCTGTACAACCCTGTTTTTGCGCTCGACTACACCATTCTGTTGAGGTGTATAGGGTGCTGAGAATTCATGTTTAATGCCGTTGGAAGTGCAAAAATCAATGAATTTAGAATTTACGAATTCTCCACCTCTATCACTTCTAACACGAATGATCTTTTCATTCTTTTCAATCATAATACGATGGCAAATCTCGTGAAAAGAATCAAAAGTATCTGCTTTCTCTTTCAAAAAATACTACCCATGAATATCTAGAGAAATCATCAACAAATAGAAAAATGTACCATTTACCTCCCAAAGATGGTTGACGAGTTGGCCCCATTAAATCCATGTGCAATAATTCTAAAGGTCGTTTGGTACCAACGTGGTTCAAGTTCTTATGTGCAGTCCTTGATTGTTTTCCCTTTTGACAACCTCCACACACAATGTTATCTTTAAATGAAAGTTTAGGAACCCCCTTAACCACGTCTTTATTTGAAATTCTTGCAAGTTCCTTAAAATTTATGTGACCTAGCCTTTCATGCCAAAGTGTTTCATTATTCAAAGAGGCTAAGTTACAATTTTCAGAAATTTTATTAGGAACAACATAACAGTTATTTTCAGATCTAACCCCTTTTAAAAAGAAAACATGGTCTTTATCAGTTACAGTACATTCGACAGATGAAAAATTAACAGAAAAATCATTGTCGCAGAGTTGACTAATACTGATGAGGTTAGTCTTAAGGCCTTCTACAAATAACACATTGTTCAAAACCGGGCCATCTGGAATAGCGATAGTTCCTTTTCCAGCAATTTTGGAAGAACGACCGTCTCCGAAAACTACACGTCCTCCGGAGATTTTCTCAAAAGTTTGAAAGCGATTTTTGTCACCGGTCATGTGACGGGAACACCCGCTATCCAGATACCAAGACGTATTATCATAAGCATGCAAGAAAATATTAGCGACAAGACAAGGGAAGATTTCACCTTTGCGCACCCAAACCTTTTTGGACTGCGTTGGCAATGAATGTGAAGTTATTCTCCTTGGTGAAAGCGTCTTGTTCGATTGATTGCTTCTCCTTGATGACGTCGTCTTGTAGGTGAACTACCAAGGCTCTTTTCCTTTGAAAAATTTACATTTGATTTTCGAGGAATCACCTTTTTGGTAGTTGTTGCAAGAGGTGCTTGAGTTGAACGTTTGGCTCCCATCTTGCAATTTCTACTTATGTGCCCTGAAAAACCACAACGAAAACATACCTTAGTACTTGACGATCCTGAAGAGGGTGAAGTAGGCTTGTTGTCGTTGTTTGTCGTGAATTCCGGTGTCGGAGGATGAGGCACCGACTGAGGCACAAAAACTGTCTTGCTCGAACTAGGACTGTCTCCCGTTCGATTGTATCCGAGGCCGAACCGGTTTGTTTGACCAAGACCAAGAAGCTTATCCAACTTACTCCTTCCAGAAGAAAATCGCTTTAAGTCATCCTTGAGTTGGAAGATGGTCTTTGTCATTTCCATATTTTCCTGTCGAGCCTCGCTATAGAGCTTCAAGAAGTAATTCGCCTTATCCACAAATTTTACATGTTCCTTCTCGAAATGCTCATTTTTCTCTTGAAGGGAAACATTTGCATTTGTCACGCCCCGGGGGTCGAAACTGCGACCCGGGCTCGCCAACAGATCCGCCACCTATGCCAACCTGCATAGGCGAAGCGTCCTACCTGCAAAAAAGTACTACAGCTAAACAAAATATCAGAGCTATAAATAAAAGATCTGCTGTATAACTAAAATCAATCACTGTACAACTGGAAATAATACAATAAGTCTGCCTCCCAAAAATGATAATCATACAATATCCTCATGTACAAGCTCTGGACTCAACCGGGAGGTATCTCCAATAAATACAACAGTGTACAGTCTCTCGGTACATAATATGTCCTCACTACATCAGTCTCTCAAAAGAGGAAAAGGTAAAACAACTAATCTGCTGCAGATCTCCTCTGAAGGGGTACCGCTACTCTCCAACGACGGGTCGGGATCTATCTCGCGACTCTCTCGCCTCGATCAACAATCGCAGAATCAGCACCATCCGCTCGGACTCTGCAAAACAGAGGAGAGGAAAGAAAATGAGGGGGGAAAACTCCCAGAGGGTGTGAGAACTACACCAAAAAGGGAGTTCTCAGTGGGTACCACCGCCAGACCCGACGGTCTGCCCACTAATTCCTCAAAATACAAAAAGCTAACCAAAGCCGTAAAGACTGAAAAAGAAGGAAGCTGGAGACTCCCAACAGCTATCAAGCCTCTATTCCTGCTATGCCCGCCATGCCTGTTATACCTGCCTATGCCTGCCATGCCTGCCTATGCCTGCCTATGCCTGCTATGCCTGCCATGCCTGCCATGCCTGCTAAGCCTGCCTATGCCTGCTAAGCCTGTCTATGCCTGCCATGCCTGCCTATGCCTGCTAAGCCTGCCTATGCCTGCCATGCCTGCCTATGCCTGCCTATGCCTGCTATGCCTGCCATACCTGCCATGCCTGCTAAGCCTGCCTATGCCTGCCATGCCTGCCATGCCTGTTAAGCCTGCCTATGCCTGCCATGCCTGCCATGCCTGCCTATGTCTGCTAAGCCTGCCTATGCCTGCCATGCCTGCCTATGCCTGCTATGCCTGCCATACCTGCCATGCCTGCTAAGCCACGGTCAACAACTCACAATGACCCTGGGACCACCGTATCCCCAAACGGTTCCCAACAACACTAGCACTGGTCTAAACACAGCTACTAGACTCCACTCGGTCCCCCTGACACGAGTGCAACTAAAGAGCAAATGTCTATAATAAACCCAATCTAATGCCACCAGTAAAACTGGTACTGCCTGCTGTGCCTGCCAAATCAGGTATGCCAGCCTACGCATAACACCGATAGGGGATGGGAGTCTCAAGGACTCGAAGTCTGTAAATCGCACACTCCGGAGTGGCACTCGAGGGGAGCGACCCACACGAGTAAAGTGCCTCAGTAACAAGTATCATAAATCAGCAGGACTGGATCATGACTCTGATCAAAGTGGGAAAGCCCAACCACTAGAGAAAGCCTTGGTCCTCAATCAGATGCAAAAATACTCAAATAGTGGGAAACTGTGTCCACTAGAGAAATTAGATACCCAATCTGGTGCATAAATAAATGTCCGGTCAATCGCCCAGTATCCGCGGTTGCTGCAAATCCCCACAACTAATCCAACCTGTCCCAGACACCAAGTCCCGACTACACTTGTGAGGTCCCGGAATCCCCGGCGTAGGAGTTGCTGGTTGTTGGGCAGCTTTTAGTGGCCGTTGGGAGTGTTTGTGCGCGTGTCGGGCCCAAGTTTTGGATTGGTGATGCAATTTGGGATTTAGTTGCATCGCTGGAGGCCTGCGGGATGTGTCGTTGGTGTTTGCGCGCAATTGGGACTTACGTGGTGGACTTCGGACTTAATTTGAGACCCCGTGGGAAATTGGAAGACCCGTCGGGTGTTTAGAAGTGATTTCGCGCGATTCAGATGTCAGAATTGGACTCCGGGTGAAGTCCGGATAAAGGTTAACCTCTCCGGTCGCCTTCGGGAATTTTTAGAGTTGGAATTTGGCAAATCGGACTTTAAAAATGGACCCGGCGCGGAAAACCGGATCGAGTGGGCTATCGACAAATTTTCGGGAGAGAATTTGGAGAAACGGACATCGTTTTTGGATTCAGCGCGCGAAATCGCTAAGAATGGACTATTTACTTGTTTGATTTGGAGCCCAGATGACGTGCGCGTTTTTCGAGGCATCGCGGCACGTTTTTCGAGGCGGCGTGCGGATCCCGAGGCTTTGGCGGCGCGCGGATCGAGGCGGGCGTACGGACGCGACAGGGCAGGCGCGCGCCTCGGCGCAGGTCACGCGGGGGCCGCCACGTGGCGGGCCCCCGTTGGCGGCCGTGCAGGCGCGGGTGCGCGCGCCCGTGTGGCGCGCGCGTGTCCCGCGCCTGCCGCGGGCGCGGTGTAACGCGCCCGTGTGGCGGGCGCGTTACCGCGCGCCACGTGGCGCCCGGGCGCGTGCGTGAGCCCGGCGCACGCGCCCGGCTGTGGACCCGGCCGGTTGAGGAGCTCCCATTGGTCCACGCGGTGCACCGGCTCCGTGGACCGGCGCCGTGGACCATCCTCCTTCTCCCCCTTTTCTTCTTCTTCTTCTTTCTCTCCCGAGCGCCATTTTCTCCCTTCTTTCCTTTCTTCTTCACCGAGAGCGAGAGGGAGTGAGGAGGGAGGTGGCGTGAGGTGCGGCGGCGCGTCGTGAACTCCGTTTTGCGTGCGAGGACGCCCGGCGGAGCGTTTCGGCGACGGCGGCGCAAACGTGTAAGTCCCGTGTGTTGGTTTTACTGTATTTTTGTACAGTTTTTGGAGCGTTATTTTAGACTGTAATTGCCCGCACCGTGCACCGTTTTGCGTGCGGACCCCGTTTTGCGGGCGGATCCTGGCACCGTGCACCGTTTTGCGTGCGGACTCCGGCACTGCACCGTTTTGCGTGCGGACCCCGTTTTGCGGGCGGATCCTGGCACCGTGCACCGTTTTGCGTGCGGACTCCGGCACTGTGCACCGTTTTGCGTGCGGATCCTGGCACCGTGCACCGTTTTGCGTGCGGACTCCGGCACTGTGCACCGTTTTGCGTGCGGACCCCGTTTTGCGGGCGGATCCTGGCACCGTGCACCGTTTTGCGTGCGGACTCCGGCACTGTGCACCGTTTTGCGTGCGGATCCCGTTTTGCGGGCGGATCCTGGCACCGTGCACCGTTTTGCGTGCGGACTCCGGCACTGTGCACCGTTTTGCGTGCGGACCCCGTTTTGCGTGCGGATCCTGACACCGTGCACCGTTTTATGTGCAGACTCCGTTTCTGGTGCGGACTCCGGCGGCGTGCTCCGTTTTGCGTGCGGACTCCGGCGGCGTGCTCCGTTTTGCGTGCGGACTCCGACGGCGTGCCCCGTTTGCGTGAGGATCGCGTGGAGGCCAATTGCAAGTGTCTACGAGCAATTGGTGGCAAATCGAGGTGGGTGGCCTTATCTCCAAGTTTTATGGAATGTACAGTATTTCTACTGTTGTAGGACTATGCATGATAGCTTATTTCATTCTGTCGCATGCTAGATTGTAGGAATTGTTATTCCTTTTCTTATCAGTTAATATATTTATCTTGGAACTTGACCTAGCACCCCCGTCATATGTTGCATGTGTAACCAGACCAGTAGAAAACCCTCACTTGGGCTAGGGTTGTTTATGCTAGACATCCACACTGTTCTTTCATCCCTTGACATAGTGTTTCTCGCCCGGGTAGTGGGCCGAGAGGTCGGGACTTACTTTTAGTGTGGGATGCTTTTGCACTCTTGCTTGGGAGCAGAGTGGAGTCTGGTTGTCGTAGCGGGTTGCTTATCTGTGCGGGGAGCCGTTTGGGTAAACGGTAGTCCCGAGAGGTCTTGTTTCCTTTTACGTTGTCGTAGGAGGGAGCCGTTGAGTAGACGGCAGTCCCGGGCCGTCGAGTGTCTTCCGGTCCGTCTTGTTGGGAACCGTTGGGGTTGACGGTGGTCCCAGGTCGTTGAGTGTTGTCCGACCTGTTTTGTTACCCTGAGTTGTGGGTCGTTCCTGGCTGTGGAGTATCTCCAGCCAGTAAGCTTTGTGCTGTGAGCTGTAGGAGAGGCTAGTGTCTCGTGTTTCGAGTTAGCCGATCAGCTGAGTCGTCGAGAGTGCTCCGACTGTTACGCGAGATTTTTGGGGATCTTGAGTCCTACCGTTCTGTGAGTGAGCGTGGATTTGGACTAGCCTGCATATGCCACTGCGTGATTACTCTATGCCGCGCCGTTTTCCTCAGTTGGGGCCGCGCCCCTTGAGATGCCGCTGTGGATGCGATGGTTGGCCTGTTGAGGCAGTTTTGCGCGAGGGATGAGTTAGTCGGACAGGACGCCCCACGTAAATCCCGTCCTCTTGTGGACGTGTGGTAGTGGGCAGGAGCGTTCCTAGTCGACAGGCGCGGGCTTGGCTGGACCTTTGAGGTAGTCGGTTCGATTGGGACGATTGAGCACCTTGGGTGCGAGTGGTCTCATTTACTTTCTTCTGTTCCACTTTTGAGTGTCTAGATAGAGGCATGATAGCTGTAGAGTAGATCCAGCTTTTCTTATTCTGTTTCTTTGCCTGTTATCTTTTACCTCTGGTAGACTTGGTGGGCAGACCGTTGGACTTGTTGACGGCACCCACTGAGAACTACTGTGGGAAGTAGTTCTCACACCCGTCGTGGTGTCTTTTTCCCAGGGACTTCTTCTTCTGTTCCTGTGTTCCTGTTGCTGATCTTTCTGACCGAGGCGAGGGAGTCGCGAGCTAGTTCCCTACCCGTCATTGGAGTGTAGCGGTACCCCCTTCAGAGGAGAGCTTCGGTTGATGGTCACTTCTTCTTACTCTGTTGAGAGACCTTTGTAGGGAGGTATAGAGTTGTATTTTACCTTTACAGTTTGAGAGACTGTTGTAGTGAGGATATTCTTGTATCGAGAGGTTGTACACTGATATATTCATTGGAGATACCTCCCTTTTGAGTTTTGTATCAGAGGACTTTGTATACGATCGTATTTGGGAGATGGATATTGTATTATTTTCAGTTGTACAGTGTTTGATCTTCAGCTTTTAGTAGTTTTCTTTCAGCTCTCTGATATCTGTGTACTGTAGATGTTCTTTCTGCAGGTTAGGCGCTTCGTCTGTACGGCAGCTTCCGTACAGATGGCGGATCTGTTAGCAAGCCCGGGTCGCAGTTTCGACCCCGGGGCGTGACAGATTAGAGTGGTATCAGAGCCTAGGTTGTAGGTCGTGGTGGACTTAGAAACCCTAGGCTTGTGGTTGGATATTAGGACGACTACGTGAGAGTCGTGACTTTTAGCGAGAGTCCTGATTGAGTTTTTACCTCTCCCAAGAGACGGGATGAGAGATTGGCATGTTTATTTTCCTAAGCGATTATGTTCGCTGCCGAACAACATGATGCTATGGAATGGATGACATGCCTTAGACTTTCGCTGGATTGGGTCGTATGGTTGTTGTGTCCTGACGTTTGCTATTGTGCAGCGGTTTGCGATACCCCTGTGACGTCATGTTGTGATAGGACACACCCCGCACCTGATGAGTACCCGCAGCGGGAGACGGAGCTATCAGAGCAGTGCGAGACCCAGGAGTTTGTGTGATGTGTTAGTTCCCCACTTTAACCGAGAAGGGCCGAATCCCTGAACGGTAAAGGATCGAGAACTTCGATAGGCTGAGCCTAGAGTTTGTTCTTGTTTGATTGGGATTCTAGGCACCGGTCTATCGGAATTTTCGGATCTTTGCCGTGTCAGTCGGTTCTTCTCGCCTATTGAGTGGGGCGTTGTTGTGGGAGCCGTTTGAAGTGACGGCGATCCCAGCTGTGAGGACATTTTCCCTGGCTGAGTTACCAGGAGGATATTTTCCCTGGCTGAGTTACCAGGAGGATATTTTCCCTGGCTGAGTTACCAGGAGGACATTTTCCCTGGCTGAGTTACCAGGAGGATATTTTCCCTGGCTGAGTTACCAGGAGGGCATTTTCCCTGGCTGAGTTACCAGGAGGATATTTTCCCTGGCTGAGTTACCAGGAGGGCATTTTCCCTGGCTGAGTTACCAGATGGATAATTTCACTGGCCGAGTTACCAGATGGATAATTATCACTGGCCGAGTTACCAGATGGATAATTATCACTGGCCGAGTTACCAGATGGATAATTATCACTGGCCGAGTTACCAGATGGATAATTATCACTGGCCGAGTTACCAGATGGATAATTTTTCTGGCCGAGTTACCAGGAGGATACTTTCCACTGGCCGAGCTACCAGAGACGATGCCGCCCAGTGAGAGGCGATGCCGCCCAATGAGTGGCGATGCCACCCAGTGAGGGGCGATGCCGCCCAATGAGTGGCGATGCCACCCAGTGAGGGGCGATGCCGCCCAGTGAGAGGCGATGCCGCCCAGTGAGAGGCGATGCCGCTTAGTGATTGGCGATGCCGCCCAATGAGTGGCGATGCCACCCAGTGAGGGGCGATGCCGCCCAGTGAGAGGCGATGCCGCCCAGTGAGAGGCGATGCCGCCCAGTGAGAGGCGATGCCGCTTAGTGATAGGCGATGCCGCCCAATGAGGGGCGATGCCGCCCAGGAGAGGCGATGCCGCCCAGTGAGAGGCGATGCCGCTTAGTGATTGGCGATGCCGCCCAATGAGTGGCGATGCCGCCCAGTGAGGGGCGATGCCGCCCAGTGAGAGGCGATGCCGCCCAGTGAGAGGCGATGCCGCTTAGTGATAGGCGATGCCGCCCAATGAGGGGCGATGCCGCCCAGTGAGTGGCGATGCTACCCAGTGAGGGGCGATGCCGCCCAATGAGTGGCGATGCCACCCAGTGAGGGGCGATGCCGCCCAGTGAGAGGCGATGCCGCCCAGTGAGAGGCGATGCCGCCCAATGAGTGGCGATGCCGCTTAGTGATAGGCGATGCCGCCCAATGAGAGGCGATGCCGCCCAATGAGGGGCGATGCCGCCCAGTGAGAGGCGATGCCGCCCAGTGAGGGGCGATGCCGCCCAATGAGTGGCGATGCCGCCTAGTGAGTGGCGAAGGTTTGGCCTGTTGAGGCGATTTTCACCTCAGGCCGAGTTACCAGGTGGTTATTTTAGTGAGATTGAGATGATCTGACTGGACGCCGAGATTTGATGGCGTCGAGTTCGTCCTGATGGACTACCGGGAGCGTCTCCAGCCGTGAGTGGCGTGTTGACATAGTTTCCCGCTTTAAACAAGAGGGACCGAATCCCTGAACGGTAAAGGAGAGAAAACTTCGATAGACTGAGCCTAGAGTCTGTTCTTGTTTGATTGGGGTTATAGGCACCGGTCTTTCGGGATTTTTGGATCTTTGCCGCGTCAGTCGGTTCTTCTCGCCTATGAGTGGGGTGTTGTTGTGAGTTGAGTCGTTGAGGGTTCTCCGACATGGCTGTGAGAGTGCTAGGGCATTTGCTTTGTTGTATGGGCTGGAGATAGGACCCTTAGCTTGTGCTCGTGAGGTTAGATACCTGATCACGTGTTGCACATAGATGAGTGTTGTTGGTCCTGCCCTGTGCAGTTGGGGCCCTGGTTTTTGCCTAATGATCTTTTGGCCTTTCCACAGCTCCGGAGCTTTCGAGGGTATAGGACTGTGAGGATCTAAGGCCTTGATGCTTGAGGGATGCCACACCGTTGATACACGGTGGTGATGCCACACCGTTGATACACGGTGATGATGCCACGCCGTTGGTCCACGGCGGTGATGCCACGCCGTTGGTGTACGGTAGTGATGCCACGCCGTTGGTGCACGCCAGTGAGGCCACACCGTTGATACACGGTGGTGATGCCACACCGTTGATACACGGTGATGATGCCACGCCGTTGGTGTACGGCAGTGATGCCACACCGTTGAGACACGGTGGTGATGCCACACCGTTGATACACGGTGGTGATACCACACCGTTGATACACGGTGATGATGCCACGCCGTTGGCGCACGGCGGTGATGCCACGTCGTTGGTGTACGGTAGTGATGCCATGCCGTTGGTGCACGCCAGTGAGGCCACACCATTGATACACGGTGGTGATGCCACACCGTTGATACACGGTGATGATGCCACGCCGTTGGTGCACGGCAGTGATGCCACACCGTTGAGACACGTGGTGATGCCACACCGTTGATACACGGTGGTGATACCACACCGTTGATACACGGTGATGATGCCACGCCGTTGGCGCACGGCAGTGATGCCACGCCGTTGGTGTACGGCAGTGATGCCACGCCGTTGGTGCACGGCAGTGAGGCCACGCCGTTGGTGCACGGCGGTGATGCCACGCCGTTGGTGTACGGCAGTGATGCCACGCCGTGGGTGCACGGCAGTGATGCCACGTTGTTGGTACACAACGGTGATAGTCTTTTGGGGATGTTTCGGACTTTTGATCGCGAGTTTGGGCATCAGCTTTATGATCGCCTTGCGAGCCAGTTTTCAGTCCCTTTCACCGACGGTTCGAATCCCGTCAGGGTGTTCTCTTGTAGTTGAGGGCTCGACTTCGACCCGCGGGTTTGTTGGGGTTATGGTAGCTTGTTGAGCGACCAACTGTGGCACGAGATTGTGCCTTTTGAGGATCCCTTTTGAGGGTAGCCTGCAGTTGTGTAGTCCACTCGGGTGATTTCGGATCGGAAGTAACCGAGTGAAGACCCCAACTTTTTTTGGTTTCCCTTCCTTATTGGATGGATGTGCGGGTATGCTTCGGGTCGCCTTGTTGAGGTTGGCACCATGATGTAGTTTGGTGCGTGTTGATTTAGTGGGTTTTTCCCGTTTCCCCCAGCCTTTTTGGGGAGCCCTTTGGTTTTCCACGTCTCAGCTCAGTAGTGATGTGTTTTTCCTCGCCCGTGATTTACTTGCCCCTTTGAGATCCGTGATTAGTAGAGTACGAGGGACGCCCGTTGCAAATTCTGGCTCGAGAGATGAGAGAATTGCACAACGGGTCATACCGTACTTGTTGTTGTTGCGGAGTAATCACGTGGAGCGAGTGGAGTTTGGGGAGCTGGAGGCGTATTGTTTGATACCTAACCGTGGTATTCTTGACTCCTGATGGGTTGATCTAGTTTCGAGGACGAAACTTTCTTTTAGTGGGGGAGGATGTGAGGTCCCGGAATCCCCGGCGTAGGAGTTGCTGGTTGTTGGGCAGCTTTTAGTGGCCGTTGGGAGTGTTTGTGCGCGTGTCGGGCCCAAGTTTTGGATTGGTGATGCAATTTGGGATTTAGTTGCATCGCTGGAGGCCTGCGGGATGTGTCGTTGGTGTTTGCGCGCAATTGGGACTTACGTGGTGGACTTCGGACTTAATTTGAGACCCCGTGGGAAATTGGAAGACCCGTCGGGTGTTTAGAAGTGATTTCGCGCGATTCAGATGTCAGAATTGGACTCCGGGTGAAGTCCGGATAAAGGTTAACCTCTCCGGTCGCCTTCGGGAATTTTTAGAGTTGGAATTTGGCAAATCGGACTTTAAAAATGGACCCGGCGCGGAAAACCGGATCGAGTGGGCTATCGACAAATTTTCGGGAGAGAATTTGGAGAAACGGACATCGTTTTTGGATTCAGCGCGCGAAATCGCTAAGAATGGACTATTTACTTGTTTGATTTGGAGCCCAGATGACGTGCGCGTTTTTCGAGGCATCGCGGCACGTTTTTCGAGGCGGCGTGCGGATCCCGAGGCTTTGGCGGCGCGCGGATCGAGGCGGGCGTACGGACGCGACAGGGCAGGCGCGCCCTCGGCGCAGGTCACGCGGGGGCCGCCACGTGGCGGGCCCCCGTTGGCGGCCGTGCAGGCGCGGGTGCGCGCGCCCGTGTGGCGCGCGCGTGTCCCGCGCCTGCCGCGGGCGCGGTGTAACGCGCCCGTGTGGCGGGCGCGTTACCGCGCGCCACGTGGCGCCCGGGCGCGTGCGTGAGCCCGGCGCACGCGCCCGGCTGTGGACCCGGCCGGTTGAGGAGCTCCCATTGGTCCACGCGGTGCACCGGCTCCGTGGACCGGCGCCGTGGACCATCCTCCTTCTCCCCCTTTTCTTCTTCTTCTTCTTTCTCTCCCGAGCGCCATTTTCTCCCTTCTTTCCTTTTCTTCTTCACCGAGAGCGAGAGGGAGTGAGGAGGGAGGTGGCGTGAGGTGCGGCGGCGCGTCGTGAACTCCGTTTTGCGTGCGAGGACGCCCGGCGGAGCGTTTCGGCGACGGCGGCGCAAACGTGTAAGTCCCGTGTGTTGGTTTTACTGTATTTTTGTACAGTTTTTGGAGCGTTATTTTAGACTGTAATTGCCCCCACTGTGCACCGTTTTGCGTGCGGACCCCGTTTTGCGGGCGGATCCTGGCACTGTGCACCGTTTTGCGTGCGGACTCCGGCACTGTGCACCGTTTTGCGTGCGGATCCCGTTTTGCGGGCGGATCCTGGCACCGTGCACCGTTTTGCGTGCGGACTCCGGCACTGTGCACCGTTTTGCGTGCGGATCCCGTTTTGCGGGCGGATCCTGGCACCGTGCACCGTTTTGCGTGCGGACTCCGGCACTGTGCACCGTTTTGCGTGCGGACCCCGTTTTGCGGGCGGATCCTGGCACTGTGCACCGTTTTGCGTGCGGACTCCGGCACTGTGCACCGTTTTGCGTGCGGATCACGTTTTGCGGGCGGATCCTGGCACCGTGCACCGTTTTGCGTGCGGACTCCGGCACTGTGCACCGTTTTGCGTGCGGACGCCGTTTTGCGTGCGGATCCTGACACCGTGCACCGTTTTATGTGCAGACTCCGTTTCTGGTGCGGACTCCGGCGGCGTGCTCCGTTTTGCGTGCGGACTCCGGCGGCGTGCTCCGTTTTGCGTGCGGACTCCGACGGCGTGCCCCGTTTGCGTGCGGATCGCGTGGAGGCCAATTGCAAGTGTCTACGAGCAATTGGTGGCAAATCGAGGTGGGTGGCCTTATCTCTAAGTTTTATGGAATGTACAGTATTTCTACTGTTGTAGGACTATGCATGATAGCTTATTTCATTCTGTCGCATGCTAGATTGTAGGAATTGTTATTCCTTTTATTATCTGTTAATATAGTTATCTTGGAACTTGACCTAGCACCCCCGTCATATGTTGCATGTGTAACCAGACCAGTAGAAAACCCTCACTTGGGCTAGGGTTATTTATGCTTAGACATCCACACTGTTCTTTCATCCCTGGACATAGTGTTTCTCGCCCGGGTAGTGGGCCGAGAGGTCGGGACTTGCTTTTAGTGTGGGATGCTTTTGCACTCTTGCTTGGGAGCAGAGTGGAGTCTGGTAGTTGTAGCGGGTTGCTTATCTGTGCGGGGAGCCGTTTGGGTAAACGGTAGTCCCGAGAGGTCTTGTTTCCTTTTACGTTGTCGTAGGAGGGAGCCGTTGAGTAGACGGCAGTCCCGGGCCGTCGAGTGTCTTCCGGTCCGTCTTGTTGGGAACCGTTGGGGTTGACGGTGGTCCCAGGTCGTTGAGTGTTGTCCGACCTGTTTTGTTACCCTGAGTTGTGGGTCGTTCCTGGCTGTGGAGTATCTCCAGCCAGTAAGCTTTGTGCTGTGAGCTGTAGGAGAGGCTAGTGTCTCGTGTTTCGAGTTAGCCGATCAGCTGAGTCGTCGAGAGTGCTCCGACTGTTACGCGAGATTTTTGGGGATCTTGAGTCCTACCGTTCTGTGAGTGAGCGTGGATTTGGACTAGCCTGCATATGCCACTGCGTGATTACTCTATGCCGCGCCGTTTTCCTCAGTTGGGGCCGCGCCCCTTGAGATGCCGCTGTGGATGCGATGGTTGGCCTGTTGAGGCAGTTTTGCGCGAGGGATGAGTTAGTCGGACAGGACGCCCCACGTAAATCCCGTCCTCATGTGGACGTGTGGTAGTGGGCAGGAGCGTTCCTAGTCGACAGGCGCGGGCTTGGCTGGACCTTTGAGGTAGTCGGTTCGATTGGGACGATTGAGCACCTTGGGTGCGAGTGGTCTCATTTACTTTCTTCTGTTCCACTTTTGAGTGTCTAGATAGAGGCATGATAGCTGTAGAGTAGATCCAGCTTTTCTTATTCTGTTTCTTTGCCTGTTATCTTTTACCTCTGGTAGACTTGGTGGGCAGACCGTTGGACTTGTTGACGGCACCCACTGAGAACTACTGTGGGAAGTAGTTCTCACACCCGTCGTGGTGTCTTTTTCCCAGGGACTTCTTCTTCTGTTCCTGTGTTCCTGTTGCTGATCTTTCTGACCGAGGCGAGGGAGTCGCGAGCTAGTTCCCTACCCGTCATTGGAGTGTAGCGGTACCCCCTTCAGAGGAGAGCTTCGGTTGATGGTCACTTCTTCTTACTCTGTTGAGAGACCTTTGTAGGGAGGTATAGAGTTGTATTTTACCTTTACAGTTTGAGAGACTGTTGTAGTGAGGATATTCTTGTATCGAGAGGTTGTACACTGATATATTCATTGGAGATACCTCCCTTTTGAGTTTTGTATCAGAGGACTTTGTATACGATCGTATTTGGGAGATGGATATTGTATTATTTTTCAGTTGTACAGTGTTTGATCTTCAGCTTTTAGTAGTTTTCTTTCAGCTCTCTGATATCTGTGTACTGTAGATGTTCTTTCTGCAGGTTAGGCGCTTCGTCTGTACGGCAGCTTCCGTACAGATGGCGGATCTGTTAGCAAGCCCGGGTCGCAGTTTCGACCCCGGGGCGTGACAACACTACCCAGAACCCCTGCTCGAACCTGAGCAACACAGACCACCTGACTAACAAGGAAGGAGAAAAAGATAACATGGTTTCTCCTAAGTCAAGTTCCAAAAGTAGTGCAGCAGTAAAAGATGGCCTAACTACATGTCCATGCAAGCATGCTTTGTCCTCAGAAACAATAAAAGTGGGTGAAACATATATTAGTAAAGCATGCTAAAATATTCCTACTATGGTACACCGATCTCACCCAAGTAGGTCATTCCTTGCTTACCGCTCGCTCGTGTCGGTTGTACAACAATGTGCCTGTTATCATTCATAGAGGGGTGATATCCCCACATGTGCGCTTACATTTACCATGATATATGAACCTTATACAGTTACCAAAATAAGCTTACCCACCTGAAGTGCTCAATCCAAGGCAAACCTGGGGTCGGCGAAGAGTGTAGACGCTCTCAGTCCAAAATTTGCTAAAACTGCTCCCTCGGTATATGTTGCGCAAGCCTCGGCTCCAAACAGCAGAAAGTACCTCGAAATCAGAGTCTTCAGATCCAACGAGTCCAGCAACACTTGCAAACACCCCTGGGTACAATAATAAGGTCCAACCTTACACTTAATCCAAAATATTCCAAGTATACACAATCTGCGAAAAACAGCCTCAAAGATGTGCAATTTTCACCTACAGAACAGACTCGGAAAAATCCAACAAAAATACTGTCACATTCCTCGCGTCGATACCTTCGGAACGAGTACCTGCACGCCAAATTCCGAGCCCCATAGGCCGAGTTACAAATTCCACAACACAGGGCACTCACAAACATACAATCATACATCTGTATTTCTATACACAGATAAAGGGAGAAATATCTACCTCCGGGCAAGCCTCAGAAAAATCCAATAAAAATACAGTGATAATCCTCGCGTCGAGTAGATGAAAAAAGTGTACAAGCACGTCTCCAACCGATGCCCGGTTGCGAAGATAAAAATCCGACAAGGTGCCGCTGTCCAGAAATTCCATCAGAAAAATGGGGGTCAAAGGTGCCTCCGGAAACGTGCCAAAAGTGCGAAACAAAGCGAAGCAATCAACACGAAAATCGAAGCCTTACCTCTTAGGAACATGCTGTCGAAGAAATCGTCCAAAAACTCCTCCTGGTTTGCTCACAGCGAATTTTCGACTGAACTGTGACGGTAATGGGCCGAAATGGGGAGAAAACCGAGGCGAACTGTAAAATTGATATCGCCGTTGCCGAGCTTCCAAAAATTCCGGGGATCCACCAGGAGCTCAAGGACATCAAGGGGAACAAACTTGGTATTGAGCTCTCCCTCCCATTCCCTCTCCAAAGCTCGGAAAAAGGTGAGAAAGAGGGAGAGGAGGGGGTATATAAAGGCCCAACCAACCATTTCAAATAATACCATCTGTGTCCCGGTTTCGGGCGCCCGAATCTTTCGGGCCCCGAAACCGGGCCCAAACAGTAGCCGGCCCGCCAACGGCCCAACCGCGCACACCCGATCCGGCCGGACCGCGCACCGTCCGACCCGCTCCGCGCCCCGACACGTGTCCCAGAGCACCGAACAACCAATCCAACCAATCTCCTCGCGCCGCGTGGCCAGCCCTAGTCAACGGGGCAGTTGGCGCCCGCCAATGGCCGGCCGCCACGTGGCGCACGCGTGCGCCACGTCGGCGCCGTGGTCGCCACGCCAGCCGCCCCCGCTGCCACGCCGACTGACACGCCACCTGCCCCCGCTGCACGCGCACAGTGACGCGCCCAATCCCCGCGCGCCACATGTCCATGCCACGTGCCCCCCGCTGCACGCGCACAGTGACGCGCCCAATCCCCGCACGCCACATGTCCATGCCACGTGCTCGCTACATGTGACGCCCCACTTCCCAGGGGGTCACCCATCCTAGAACTACTCTAGCTCTAGCACGCTTAACTCTCATGTTCCTCTTGGATCTTGCTACCATCCAAAATGCTATAGCCGGGTTAGAGATTTAGTCCTATTATATCATTTATATAGAGGACTAATCCAAATTCCGGGGGTGTCACATTCTTCCCCCCTTTAAGCCCTGACGTCCACGTCAGGCTCAAGCACACTCACAAGCACCAGGCGATGTGAGACTCGTCTCGCTAGCCTTAGCCGACCTTGTGAGGAGCTGCACTCCACTCACAACGGTCATTAGCCGGGGAGCCTCGCTCTACCCGCTATATAACCCTGGCTCAGCCGAGACTCATCTCACATTTCCGGCTGGTGAATGGCTCTGATACCAACTGTGACGCCCCACTTCCCAGGGGGTCACCCATCCTAGAACTACTCTAGCTCTAGCACGCTTAACTCTCATGTTCCTCTTGGATCTTGCTACCATCCAAAATGCTATAGCCGGGTTAGAGATTTAGTCCTATTATATCATTTATATAGAGGACTAATCCAAATTCCGGGGGTGTCACACTACACCCGGTGCACGATACTCCAAACACCGAACCAATGACGTGCTGCCACGTGTCTTCCCGCCCAGTCCACCAAACACCGCGCTGCTCCGTAGACCGCGACCTGCGAACCACCCAATGGGAAGACGCCACGTGGCACCCCGCTCCGGTGCACGTCGGCCGCGTGGACCGCGCGCCTCCCCGCGCGCCCTGCCCGCGCCCACGCGCCCTGCCCGCCGCCGCTCACCGCCTGCCCGAGGCCGCGCCGCCGCTCTCCGCCGCTACCCGCCGCCGCCGCGCCGCCGGCGATCGCCGGAAACACTGTTCCGGCAGTGAACAGTGACTGGTGCTCAAAAATGACAAGTGGGTAGTCCATTTTGACCGTTTTCGCACGCTGAATCCGAATTTGACGTCCATTTTGCCAAATTCCAACTCTAAAAATTGCCGAAGGCATCTGGAAAGATGTTCTTTTGCCCAAACTTCGTGCTGAGCCCAATTTTAATATCCATTGCGCGCAAAACCACTTCTAATCATCCGACGGGGTCATCAGACTACTCTCGTGATCCAGTAGACACTCTGGGTCCATCACTAGTGTCCAATTGGTGCACAAACACCACCGACACGCCAAAAAGGCTTCCAGAAGTTGCTGGTCAACCAGTAATCACATCGCGGGGATCCAGGTCCTCACAGCGTTAATCAGGTTATCCCTTTCCACTTCAAGAGCGTTTGAGAGAGAAGATGCCATTTTTGCTTCTTTTTCGAGTTCCTGCAATCTCCCTCTCAAACCCCTGCTTTGCTTTGCCAATTTCTTTGAATCCCTCAAAAGTTTATGGTAGGCAAGAGTAAAATCTTCACCTTCGGAGTTACTCAATTCATCGTCCAATGCATTTTTTTCAGCGTGGGAGGAGTTGGACAATGAATCGGATGTACTTGCCATTAAGCACATGAAGGGTGAAGATGTGGACGCGTGGAATGCCGTTGCGTTGTCTTCTTCATCACTTGAGGATGACTCATTTGACGTTGAGTTGTCATCCCAAGTGACGACTTGCATCGCCTTCTTCTTTGCCGGATTCTTGTTGGGACACTCCGTTGCAATGTGGCCGTAGCCTCGACATTTGAAGCACTGTACTTGTCCCTCTGAACTTTTCTTATCCTTTGAGAAGTTCTCTTGCTTTCTTGACTTGTAACTTGAAGAACCCTTACCTTTCTTCGATTTTCTGAAGGATGGAGTTTTGCTTGAATTACCCCTTCGAAAGTTTCGGCGAAACTTCCTTGTCAAGAGAGCGAGCTGCTTCTCAAAGTCCTCCATAGATAGGTTCTCGTCATCGTCTGAGGAGGATGAATCCGCGTCTTCTTCTTTAGTTGATTTCAATGCAAACCTGAAGACTTAGAAGAGGATGCTTTTCCAGAAGAATAGTTAGTAGGAAATGTCATTTCATAAGTTTGTAATGCACCAACTAATTCTTCTACACGCATTTCGTCCGGGTGTTTAATTGTTTCAATGGCTGCGACCTTGGGCGAAATCGTTCAGGAAGAGTTCTTAAAATCTTTCTTACAACTTTAAATTCTGGAATCTTCTCTCCCAAGTTAGCACATGAGTTTACGATGTCTTGCAATCGTGTGTAATAGTCTGTGAAAGATTCATTTTCTGCCATAGAAATAGAGTCAAACTTGCTCGTAAGCATTTGCAGTTTCTGAATCTTCACAAGGTTAGTTCCCTCATGCGTAACTTGAAGAACATCCCAGATTTCTTTCGCAGTCTCACATGCCGAGACGCGAGAGAACTCAGTTTGTGACAAAGCATTAAATAAAGCATTAATTCCTTTGCCATTGTAAGAAGATAAATCAATCTCTTCCTTGGTCCATTTCGACCTAGGTTTTAAGGTGCGAACATCAGCAATAATTTCAGTTGGATTAGACCATCCTAATTCAATTGATTGCCACACCCTTTCGTCGATGGAAATTAAAAAGGCTTTCATCCGTACTTTCCAGTACGCATAATTTGTTCCATCGAAGAAAGGGGGTCGATTGATGTTTCCACCTTCAACCATTGTTTACAACCCTATTCCCGCTCTGATACCACTTGTTGGGTTATGTATTAATTGGATCTAAATAGGGGAAAAAACACCTAGAGGGGGGTGAATAGGTGTAAACAATAAACACTCAAAAAATCATTGCGCAATAAAACCCAATGCGGAAATAAAAATAACACGCAAGATTTTTACGTGGAAAAACTCCAAACCGGAGTAAAAAACCACGGGACCGATAACACGGCGAAATCCACTAGAATTAAACACGTACAAGGTGATATAACGTACTCACAGACGACTCAACCTTTTACCATACGCTCCTAGTAGATCTTCTCCGCTCGCTCCACAACGCTTCTCGAATCCACGATCTGCGCCCAACGCTGAATCCACAGCGTCCAACGTCGAGTCCACGACGTCCGACCGAATCCACGGTCTTCACCCAGTAGCACGCTTCGAATCCACGAACGTACCTCGCTCCGAATCCACGAGAGCGGTTGCACCTTGAATCCACAAGGCCACGCGAGTCCACGCGCCGATTTTGGGTAAATCGTTGTTTTTGGGTGGTGATGATCCGCCGAATACTTAGATTAGAAATAGATCGGAAATACCATCTAAGTATTCATTGATTTGATTCTACTCAAAATCTGAGTTTGGAAAACCTAGAATCAAATCAATCAATATAGATGAAGAAACATAGAATTAAATCTATTGATTTCCTTTCTTCTCTATATGTGGATTTTTTTTTTTCGGTCGTATTTGGATCTATACGGATTACCCTAAAAATGAATCATAGGGTCTATTTATAGGTTAGAAACCATTGGAAGAAGATAAGGATCAAAAACTAACCTTTTCTGGAATTTTACAGGACGGCGATCCGGACTGGAATTGCGATCCGGATGTCAGACGAAACAGACTTTTTCCAGAAAAAGGACATTCGGGATCCGGACTGAAATTCCACGATCCGGATCGTTCATACAATTCCATCAATTTCCACGTTCGGGATCCGGACTGAAATTCCCAAGGTCCGGACTGGAATTGCGCATGAACTGTCCTATGTTCGGGATCCGGATTGTAATGTCCGATCCGGATCCTGAACATGTCCCATGTCCAGTTTTTGATTTTTATGCAATTAAAAATTCTTCCAAGTGTTTCTACACTATAAGAAGTATTCGGATCACCAAAAATCTTTAGTTAAACGTACCTGATCCTTTTGAATTCTTCTTTCTTGAGATTGAGGTATATGATCCAAACTTCTTCATCTTCAATCTTCAAGACTTAACACTTTCACGAAATACGCCAACTCAAATTCCGTAACACTATCAACGACTCAACAGTTGTGAAGTCACTCCCCAAGAAACCAGATGATACCCCCACACCTCCTCGTAGCAAGAGCATTTCAGCAACAGCTAAAACCGCAGCAACAGCACAAGCAGCAACGGCACAAGAAGCAGCACAAGCAGCAACTGAACCATTTGATGCTTCCGATGAAGCGTCAATGACATCAATTTATCAGGAACAGCAAAGACTCATCTGAACAAGAGCACAAGTGGTCTTGACGAAGAAGTACAGCACAAGTGGTCTTGACGAAGAAGTACAATGCACCAACGAAGTTGGTCAAGAAGATTTTTGCAAAGCCCGGATGCAGCAACTCCGATGACAACGATACCGGTTCAGATTGATTCTTGGTGACATTGACTTTAGTTTTTTTTTTTTTGACAAAAGGTTCTTCATTTCTTTACTTGAACTCTTTGCACGTTTTTTTTCTCTCTTATATAATTTTGGCTGGTTTTTGTGACAAAAAGAGGGAGAAAGAAAAGAAAAGAACGAAGATGACCTGACCTTGAAACTTGTCAATAGACCGTTTGGAAAAAGGGGGGGAAAGAAAAGAACGAAGATAACCTGATAACTTGAAACTTGAAGTTTAACACTAACTATTCTACTGACTATTTTGGGTTGTAACTTCTAACAAGTTGGTAGATAGGTCATGCAAAAGGTATGAACATTTGAACTTCTTGACTTTGAACTCTAAACATTGACATTATGATTGGAACTAACCTTGACGATATATAAAGATATGTGATACTTTCATTGTCTACATTTGTACATATCTAATACCTAATGTCATATTAAATGTATTACTCTCTGGTAGCTTAACGATTAAATTCTTGAGGTATTAATGATTTCTTGTTGTCAAGAATTGCTTCTTTTGCAGAGAGTACAAGATTTGAACACTCCTAGTTGCGTCTATGTGATGACCTGGATCTCCGCAGAGCTGTTGCGGTGCATTAGGGTGGGCATTGGAGGCCTACGCGTTGTGCTGGAGGTGTTCGGGGCACGATTGGACACAAGTGTTAGACTTCGGGCTTAAAATGGATCACGTGGGTGATCAGGGGACCCCGTCGGATGTTTAGAAGTGCTTTCGCGCAAATCGGATATCAAGTTTGGGCTCGGCGCGAAATTCGGATTGAAAATACCCTTCCGGGAGCCTCCGGCGAATTATCGGGTTGGAATTTGGCGAAACGGACGTCAAATTTGGATTCAGCGCGCGAAAACGGTCAAAACGGACTACCCACTTGCATTTTTGGGTCTCGAGTACTGTTCACTGCCGGAACAGTAATTCCGGCGATCATCGGCGGCCGGCGGCGGCGGCGGGCAGCGTCGGCGGGCGGCGGCGCAGCCTCGGGCAGGCGGAGCAGCGACGGCGCGGGCAGGGCGCGGGCAGCGCGCGGGCGCGCGGGCAGGCGGCCGGTCCACGCGGCGGGCGTGCACCGAGGCGGGGACACGTGGCATCTTCCCATAGGCTGGCTCACAGGCGTTGGTCCACGGAGTATTCTGGTTGGCTTTGGTTCACGGTGCACCGGGGGTGGACACGTGGCAGGATTTGGTTGGTTCGGTGTTCAGAGGTTCGTGCACCGGGTGCATTGGTCAGAGGCAGGACACGTGGCGCGTTCCTATTGGGCGGTCAACTGTGCGGGCAGGAGGGCAGCTGGCGCGGACTGTGCGGGCAGGCGCGGCGGTACGGTGGTCGGGGACGCGTGTCGACTCGCGGAGGAGGCCACGTGGCGCAGCAGGAGTGGTCGCGGCGGCTGTCGGCTGTTTGGGCGACACGTGGCAGGCGGGGAGGCGGGTCGGACGGGTTCCAGATCCCGTCCGACGGGGCGATTTGGGCCGGGCCGCACTGTGCGCGCCCGGCGCCCGAAAGTGGGGACCCGGATGTCATTTTGGCAATTGTTTTCTGGAGTGGCCTATTTAAGCAGCCCGAACCCCATTCAGCTCACTTTTTCCACCATTTCCGAGCCTCATCTCACCAAGGTGTCTTCAGGGAAGTTGCTCCCCTTCGAGTTCTCCATCTCCCGGTGAAGTTTGAGGGTTTGTGGTGGCACGCACTTCGAGATTTGGATTTTTCGGCGCGGCGCGACGTTGCATTCCTAGATTCTTCTTCGGCGCAGCGACAGTGTTTTGGCTCTCCCGAGCTACCCAGGCAGTATTTTTCAGCGATTCTTGCGCCATCGTCTTCGTAACAGGTAGGGCTACATTTCTTGTTTCTACTGGTTTTTCCCCATTCCGAGGTTTTCATGGGTTTTTCGGGTCATCTTGTGACCCATTTTCTGGGGTGGAATTTTGGACAGCACAGTATTGTTTTTGGGATATCTCCGCAACCGGACATCGGATTGAGGCGATTCAAAAGGGGATTTGCATCTACGCATCGCAAGGAATCTCTCTGAATTTTCTTGGATTTTTGTGGAATTTCCCTGAAGGTGAGAACCCCTTTTTACAGTATTTTCAAATTCAGTTTTTGTGATCCACTTGCTTGGGGATGTCTCTCTTGTCGATTTTCGTTCTCAGCACAGAAAAATCGTGGGAAAACGTGCAGGTACTCGTTTCGACCGGTTCGTCGCGTAGATCGTGATAGTATTTTTCTGGGAATTTCTTGGGCACGTTTCACAGGTGAAAATGGCTGAACTGTTAATCTGATTTTTGAGGACAGATTTCGGATTAAATTTGGATAGTAATTGTATATGTATTCTTTGGGATTTATGGCGCAGTATTGCGGGGACTGTTGAGGATCGAGCGCGGACTTCGCTGTCAGGACTTGGATTTAGCGCTCGAGGTGGGTACCGTTGTTTAACCTCCTACTTGTGATGTCCCCACTAGGCCTATTTGAGTTGCTAATATGTTACATGGCTAAATGAACCGGTGAAATGAATATGGCATACTAATTTGAGAATTGGACTTATAGCGAGATTTTGTGACTTCAAGAGGACTAAGTGATAATTAATGGTTCATTCTTGTATATAATATGTCGCCTAAAGCCACGGGGTTAGCCTTGTTAAAAATGGATATGTTGCATATACATGATGGGACCTCTTTTACATATACATAAACTATTTTGGGGCAACTTAGTAAAATGGAAGCTTATTTAAACGGCATATCTCTACTTTGTGAGAACTAGAATACTTGAATCATGTTTAATAATGATAAAGGACTTTGCATGCTTGTATGGACATTTAGTTAGGCCACCTTTTTCTGCTACACTATCATGATGGCATTGACTTAGGAGAAACCATGCTTTTCTCTTCTTTTATCTACCTTTGGGGGATAGTGCGCTCGGGTTCGAGCAGGGGCTGGGATAGTGTAGTCAGACAGTTGTGGGTTTTGGGACAGGCAGGCTTGATGGCAGGGTATTGCGGCAACCGCGGACCTTGGGCGGTTGACCGGAGGTTGCTTATGCATCAGATTGGGGTAGAGGATTTGGGCTTCTTTAGTGGATGGGTTTTCCCACTTTGATCAGAGTCATGATCCAGTCCTGCTGATCTATGGTACTTGTTACCCAGGCATTTTACTCGTGTGGGTCGCTCCCCTCGAGTGCCACTCCGGAGTGTGCGTTTTACAGGCTTCGAGTCCTCGGGACTCTCATCCCTATCGGTGTTATGCGTAGGCTGGCATACCCGATTTGGCAGGCAGGCAGAGCAGGCAGTACCAGTGCTTACTGGTGTATCGATTGGGTCTAGGCAGGCAGGCATTTATATTCTGATGCATACATTTAGCTATATTCCTAGCTGGCACTTTAGAGGCATTTAGTGGTAGCTTCATCCATCATCAGCAGTCATACTTACAGCTTACCACCTTGTTTTATTCTTCCGCCTCTTATAGTCCTAGTGGGCACATTTGAGTTGAGGTTTACCCACTAGGAGGAGGCTACTGTTCTATAGTAGTTCTCACTCCCCACTGCTTTTCTTTTTCTCTTCCCCTTTGTTTTGCAGAGTCGTCTGCGGGAGTTGCGGGACCCTCCTCAGCGGACCGAGGTAAGAGGATCGCGGATTAGATAGCGGTCTACCCAGGCACCAGTTCAGTTAGTAGATGTACCCCGATACTCTCAGATACTCTACTTTTCATTTCTTTTGGGTCTGGCTTCGGCCAGCTGGTTGTATTTGATTAGTGAGCTGGGAGAGACATATGTATTATTGAGAGTTTACTTCTGCACTTTACTTTTCTGCTTTATCTGAGATGTATTAGTTCTAGTTTAGCTCTGTTTATGCTCTTTTATTATATCATCTATATTTGAGCAGGTTACCAGCGCTTCGTGTACACGGGAAATTCCGTGTATACGGCGGATCTGTAGACGAGCCCGGGTTCTGGTTTACACCCGGGGCGTGACAGATTAAGTTGGTATCAGAGCTTAGGGATAGGTCAGTTGGGACTTAGGAAACCCTAGGCTTTTGGCAGACCCTAGGAAGGCAGGACGTGAGTGACGTGACATTATGCGAAAGTCGGCAATTTGGTCATGTGTTTATTTGACTCTTCCAGTGAGAGAAGAGGGATTGGCATGTCCTATTTCTGGTGAACTGTTATGTTGGCTGCAGACAACATAAGGTTACAGAAATAGGAGGATGCCTTTGACTTTCGCTAGATTGGGTCGAGTGTGGTTTCGTTACTGATCTGTGGTTCTTGTGGCAGATGCCTCCCCGACGTCGGATTTCTACCCGGGGTGCCCCTACACCCCCTGTTGGGCGAGGACAGGCTGGATCTTCTGAGATTGCTGAGCTGAGGGCCTTGGTAGCCCAATTGGCGGAGAGCAGCCGCCGGCAGGAGCAGCGGATTGAGCAGCTACTGGCGCGGAGAGGGGCGCCGCCTCCGACAGTGTTGGAGACCCTGGCACCACCTGTGGAACCACTTGTGCCGACGGCGCCATCATTGAGTAGCGGGGCTCAGGGCGTGGCCCAGCCTTTGACCCCGGCTGAGGAGCAGGACTTCGCTGACAAACTGGTTAAGTTTTGTAAGCACGGACCGCCCAGGTTCTCGGGGCGAGATATGCAGCCGTGGGAGGTTGGGACATGGTTAGCAGCAATGGAGAAGATTTTCAGGGATTTCTTCATCGACCCGAGGTACAGAGTTCATATGGCGGTACATTGCCTAGATGGAGATGCAGACCTCTGGTCTGAGTTTCGGCGTATGATAGTGGACACCTATTTTTCGACCAGCGTGAAGAGGAAGCTGGAGGATGATTTGAAAAACATTCAGCAGGGCGACCGGTCAGTCCAGGATTACCATCAGGAGTTCATGCGGCTGTTTAATTGTGTGCCTTATGTCGCCCGGGATGGACCGCATCAGGTTGAGTTGTTTGAGACAGGCCTCCGCAGCGAGCTTTATATCCTTGTGCATGCACAGCGACACCAGACTCTTCAGGAGGCCGTCGAGCATGCCTCTTGGGTGGAGAGCGGCGACACAGTGGTGGCAAGGCAAAGCGGGATGGTCGCGCTGAGTTCTGTGAGGAAACGACCAGTACCCGAGGATGAGGGACAGACTAGTTCATGGAGACCGCCACGGCCTCAGTCACCAAGCCGTGGGCGTGTGGAGCAGCGAGAGTCTAGTGGATCCCAGTGGCCATCGCAGCAGCAGCAGGAGTCTCAGCATCAGACTCAGAGACAGCAGCAGTCGGGGCGGCCATGGTTTCGTGATAGAGACAGATGCATATTCTGTGGAGGACCTCATTTGTCGCACACCTGTGATCAGAGATGGGGTTGTTGTTACAAGTGCGGACAGCCAGGCCACATTCGAGCTTCGTGCCCCCTTTCGACTTCAGCGGCACCCTCATCTGCATCGGCTCCTCTTTCGCCTCAGCAGCAGTTGTCGACTCAGCAGCCTTATGCTCCAGTGAGCGGATCACCATCCTTTTACCCTGCGGATCATCAGCCGCCGGCTCAGGGCGGTTGGGACTACGTCACTCAGGTGGAGGATTTTGCAGCAGCCGACCTTGTAGGGGCAGGTATGATTTTACTGTATTTACCGGCATTGATTGTGCATTGTATTGCATTTGGGCATCCTAGTCATTTGTTAGGAGTACATGTACTTCCTTGCATTGGGTTAAGGGTAGGACGGTTACCGGGTGTTCGGGAGGTCGTATTCCCGATCTTTAGCACGTAGGGACGTGTTGTGGGTCCTGCCCGGTGCAGTTGAGTCCTTGATTTTACCTGTAGGCCTGATGGTCTTGACCAAGTTGTGGGGCTTGGTTTGGTACTTAGGACGGTTAGGCTGGCTCGGTTATTTTCTTTTCGCGGCAGCTGATTATGCTGCGAGGACGGTTCTTGTGAGAGCCAGGCCTGGAGGTGTTGGTGTACCTGGGCTGCTTGAGAGTGTCTTCGCTTCTTTGACTTTGACCTTGTGAGCGAGGCGGATGTCTCGTAGTGGGTGAGTAGCTTGTTTGCTGGTGTGTTTGGGGACCTGCGGCGGCATCAGGACTTGGTGATACCCCCCTTTTGGTTGTGAGTTTCTAGCTGTTCTCCTATCGGAGTTGTTTGGCGTGACACCAGTTTGGGAGTTGAGGACCCAACTTCAGGAATTGATGTGTTGGATTTGTGTCAGGCCTAGGGTGGCGCCTTTGGGGGCGCCGGTGCTATCCGAGTGATGGAAGGTTGGTTCGCTTCGGCTTTGTGAGGACCCTTAAGAGTTTGATGAAGTGATCATCGGGAGCTAGCACCCTTCTGCCTAGCTTGGAGGATTTGATTTACCAGTTGCAAGGATATTGGATCTTCGCGAAGGTTGTTTTGCAATCTGGTCCTCTCGACTGCTCATGGCAGAGTATTGATGCCGGAGGGTTAGGGATGTGCTTCTACATCCTGACGGTTTGGATTTGAGACCAGAGGCTACGGGTTCAGTTGGGGGACTTATATCGGGTGCCTCGGGAGTACCGAGGTACTTGGATCGAGCTGGGTGTTGTTGGACTTGTGGTTGGATTTTCTGAGGTCTTAGCGGGGGGCAGATGCTTGTATCGATGCAGACTACTTGGTAGCCGAGCAGTTAGCCCAGCTGTACCAAGTTGAGGTGGCGTGGTCCTCTGGAGTGTTTTCCTTCGTTTCGTTCTGGTTAGAGACCCAAGGATTGCATCGCGTCTCTGGATGAGGTATTTGGTAGTTTTGGGAGCTTGAGTGGTGGATGATTGGATATTTACCCCCTGTTGGTTGAGATTCCGTGTTGAGGAATGACTTTAGTTTCGAGGACGAAACTTTCTTTTAGTGGGGGAGGATGTGATGACCTGGATCTCCGCAGAGCTGTTGCGGTGCATTAGGGTGGGCATTGGAGGCCTACGCGTTGTGCTGGAGGTGTTCGGGGCACGATTGGACACAAGTGTTAGACTTCGGGCTTAAAATGGATCACGTGGGTGATCAGGGGACCCCGTCGGATGTTTAGAAGTGCTTTCGCGCAAATCGGATATCAAATTGGGCTCGGCGCGAAATTCGGATTGAAAATACCCTTCCGGGAGCCTCCGGCGAATTATCGGGTTGGAATTTGGCGAAACGGACGTCAAATTTGGATTCAGCGCGCGAAAACGGTCAAAACGGACTACCCACTTGCATTTTTGGGTCTCGGGTACTGTTCACTGCCGGAACAGTAATTCCGGCGATCACCGGCGGCCGGCGGCGGCGGCGGGCAGCGTCGGCGGGCGGCGGCGCAGCCTCGGGCAGGCGGAGCAGCGGCGGCGCGCGGCGCGGGCAGGGCGCGGGCAGCGCGCGGGCGCGCGGGCAGGCGGCCGGTCCACGCGGCGGGCGTGCACCGAGGCGGGGACACGTGGCATCTTCCCATAGGCTGGCTCACAGGCGTTGGTCCACGGAGTATTCTGGTTGGCTTTGGTTCACGGTGCACCGGGGTGGACACGTGGCAGGATTTGGTTGGTTCGGTGTTCAGAGGTTCGTGCACCGGGTGCATTGGTCAGAGGCAGGACACGTGGCGCGTTCCTATTGGGCGGTCAACTGTGCGGGCAGGAGGGCAGCTGGCGCGGACTGTGCGGGCAGGCGCGGCGGTACGGTGGTCGGGGACGCGTGTCGACTCGCGGAGGTGGCCACGTGGCGCAGCAGGAGTGGTCGCGGCGGCTGTCGGCTGTTTGGGCGACACGTGGCAGGCGGGGAGGCGGGTCGGACGGGTTCCAGATCCCGTCCGACGGGGCGATTGGGCCGGGCCGCACTGTGCGCGCCCGGAAATCCTGGGCCGGGCCGCACTGTGCGCGCCCGGAAATTTCCGGGCGCCCGAAAGTGGGGACCCGGATGTCATTTTGGCAATTGTTTTCTGGAGTGGCCTATTTAAGCAGCCCGAACCCCATTCAGCTCACTTTTTCCACCATTTCCGAGCCTCATCTCACCAAGGTGTCTTCAGCAAAGTTGCTCCCCTTCGAGTTCTCCATCTCCTGGTGAAGTTTGAGGGTTTGTGGTGGCACGCACTTCGAGATTTGGATTTTTCGGCGCGGCGCGACGTTGCATTCCTGGATTCTTCTTCGGCGCAGCGACAGTGTTTTGGCTCTCCCGAGCTACCCAGGCAGTATTTTTCAGCGATTCTTGCGCCATCGTCTTCGTAACAGGTAGGGCTACATTTCTTGTTTCTACTGGTTTTTCCCCATTCCGAGGTTTTCATGGGTTTTTCGGGTCATCTTGTGACCCATTTTCTGGGGTGGAATTTTGGACAGCACAGTATTGTTTTGGGATATCTCCGCAACCGGACATCGGATTGAGGCGATTCAAAAGGGGATTTGCATCTACGCATCGCAAGGAATCTCTCTGAATTTTCTTGGATTTTTGTGGAATTTCCCTGAAGGTGAGAACCCCTTTTTACAGTATTTTCAGATTCAGTTTTTGTGATCCACTTGCTTGGGGATGTCTCTCTTGTCGATTTTCGTTCTCAGCACAGAAAAATCGTGGGAAAACGTGCAGGTACTCGTTTCGACCGGTTCGTCGCGTAGATCGTGATAGTATTTTTCTGGGAATTTCTTGGGCACGTTTCACAGGTGAAAATGGCTGAACTGTTAATCTGATTTTTGAGGACAGATTTCGGATTAAATTTGGATAGTAATTGTATATGTATTCTTTGGGATTTATGGCGCAGTATTGCGGGGACTGTTGAGGATCGAGCGCGGACTTCGCTGTCAGGACTTGGATTTAGCGCTCGAGGTGGGTACCGTTGTTTAACCTCCTACTTGTGATGTCCCCACTAGGCCTATTTGAGTTGCTAATATGTTACATGGCTAAATGAACCGGTGAAATGAATATGGCATACTAATTTGAGAATTGGACTTATAGCGAGATTTTGTGACTTCAAGAGGACTAAGTGATAATTAATGGTTCATTCTTGTATATAATATGTCGCCTAAAGCCACGGGGTTAGCCTTGTTAAAAATGGATATGTTGCATATACATGATGGGACCTCTTTTACATATACATAAACTATTTTGGGGCAACTTAGTAAAATGGAAGCTTATTTAAACGGCATATCTCTACTTTGTGAGAACTAGAATACTTGAATCATGTTTAATAATGATAAAGGACTTTGCATGCTTGTATGGACATTTAGTTAGGCCACCTTTTTCTGCTACACTATCATGATGGCATTGACTTAGGAGAAACCATGCTTTTCTCTTCTTTTATCTACCTTTGGGGGATAGTGCGCTCGGGTTCGAGCAGGGGCTGGGATAGTGTAGTCAGACAGTTGTGGGTTTTGGGACAGGCAGGCTTGATGGCAGGGTATTGCGGCAACCGCGGACCTTGGGCGGTTGACCGGAGGTTGCTTATGCATCAGATTGGGGTAGAGGATTTGGGCTTCTTTAGTGGATGGGTTTTCCCACTTTGGTCAGAGTCATGATCCAGTCCTGCTGATCTATGGTACTTGTTACCCAGGCATTTTACTCGTGTGGGTCGCTCCCCTCGAGTGCCACTCCGGAGTGTGCGTTTTACAGGCTTCGAGTCCTCGGGACTCTCATTCCTATCGGTGTTATGCGTATGCTGGCATACCCGATTTGGCAGGCAGGCAGAGCAGGCAGTACCAGTGCTTACTGGTGTATCGATTGGGTCTAGGCAGGCAGGCATTTATATTCTGATGCATACATTTAGCTATATTCCTAGCTGGCACTTTAGAGGCATTTAGTGGTAGCTTCATCCATCATCAGCAGTCATATTTACAGCTTACCACCTTGTTTTATTCTTCCGCCTCTTATAGTCCTAGTGGGCACATTTGAGTTGAGGTTTACCCACTAGGAGGAGGCTACTGTTCTATAGTAGTTCTCACTCCCCACTGCTTTTCTTTTTCTCTTCCCCTCTGTTTTGCAGAGTCGTCTGCGGGAGTTGCGGGACCCTCCTCAGCGGACCGAGGTAAGAGGATCGCGGATTAGATAGCGGTCTACCCAGGCACTAGTTCAGTTAGTAGATGTACCCCGATACTCTCAGATACTCTACTTTTCATTTCTTTTGGGTCTGGCTTCGGCCAGCTGGTTGTATTTGATTAGTGAGCTGGGAGAGACATATGTATTATTGAGAGTTTACTTCTGCACTTTACTTTTCTGCTTTATCTGAGATGTATTAGTTCTAGTTTAGCTCTGTTTATGCTCTTTTATTATATCATCTATATTTGAGCAGGTTACCAGCGCTTCGTGTACACGGGAAATTCCGTGTATACGGCGGATCTGTAGACGAGCCCGGGTTCTGGTTTACACCCGGGGCGTGACAGTCTAAGTCGAGAGTTTATTTTAGAAGGTTATCTCTTGTATTACATTTATTTGGATCATTCATGCGTATTTTTGTTGTATGGTGATAGCAACAAAAATCGTCTTTCTTTATTCTTTTGTGGATTGTGTGTTTTGTCACGAAACAGCCAAAGGGGGAGATTGTTAAGGATTTTGTCTTGGCGTATTTCGTGAATTTGAAAAATGAAGATGAAGACTTGACAAATCATATACATCAATCTCAAAAGAATGGATTCAAATGTTCAGGTACGTTAAATTAAATAATCTTTGATATTTTGGATGCATTCTTTTAGCTTAGAAACACTTTGGAATATTTTCTATGGCTAAAGAATCAAAAACTAGACATTTTAAGTGTTCAGTATCCGAATCAGTTGCATCCAGTCCGGACCCCGAACATGGTTTGTTCATGCGACATTTCAGTCCGGACCATCGTCTTTCTAGTCAAGACCCCGAACATTGAAATTCCTGTTTTGCATGAACAGTCCGGATCAGACTTATTTCGGTCCGGACCGCCGTCCTGAAAAATCTATTTTAGGCAGTTTTTGATTCTTATCTCTTTCCAAGTTTGTTTCTAGCCTATAAATAAACCCTAATATCATCTTTTAGGGTATCCCAAAGGGGATCATAGGTAAGAATCCACATAGAGAAGAAAAGGTAAACACCTCTTTATTTTAGGTTTTCTTTCTCTATTGATCGGTTTGATTCTAGGGTTTTCAAAATCTATATCTTTTGAAAGAATCAAACCGATGAATACTTAGAGGGTGCTTCCTTGTCTATCTATGATGATCTAAGTATTCAAATATCATCACCAACAAATCAACGATTTCTGAGAGACAATCGGCACGTGGATTCGCGTGGCCTTGTGGATTCAACGTGCTACCGCTTTCGTGGATTCGGAGCGAGGCGCGTTCGTGTGATCAATACGTGCTATATTGGTAAAGACTGTGGATTCGGTTGGACGTCATGGATTCGGCGTTGGACGCAAATCGTGTGATCGAGGTGCGTTGCGGAGCGAGCGGAGAAGATCTACTTGGAGCGTACGGTAAAGGTTGAGTTGTGTGTGTGCATTATATCACCTTGTACGTGTTTTAATCTTAGTGGATTTCACCATGTGGTCGGTCCCGTGGTTTTTTACTCATGTGATGGAGTTTTTTACGTAAAATCTCTGCGTGTTATTTACTTTTCCGCATTGGGTTATTTTTGCGCAAAGATTTTGGTGTGTTTATTGTTTACACCTATTCACCCCCCCTCTAGGTGGTTTTTTTCCTATTCAGATCCATTATCCCATAACCCACAAAAGGACCAATATTCACCACGAAATTTGCACCCAAAGGTTCATACATCAAAACAATGTCCAATACAAAACTGTGCAGTAATCGTTGTCACAAGGTCAAGAAGAACGATAAAGTTACCTGAGCAAATGAACTCCAAATTCAGCAAGAAGGGTACCAATGCGTTCCTCTACAAGTGTAGATACAAATCAAGCCTTGAAACTCCAAAATCCATGTCACGCCCCGGCGTCGAAACTGCGGCCCGGGCTCACTAACAGATCCGCCACTTATAAGGAAAACCCCGCATAGGCGAAGCGTCCAACCTGAAAAAAACAACTACAACCAACTAAACAGATATCAGAGCTCAAAATAACTGTCAGTAATAAAATATGTGCTTATTGGAAAGTACGGATGAGAGCGTTTTTAATTTCCATCGATGAACGGGTGTGGCAATCAATCGAAACCGGATGGAAACATCCTATTGAAATTATCATTAATACACAAATCCCTAAACCTAGGACGAAGTGGTCAAGAGAAAAAATAGATTTATCTTCTTACAACGACAAGGGAGTTTGTCACGCCCCGGAGGTTCTAAATAAGCGAAAAAGCGTATACATTTTTTTTTTTAAAACAACCCCGCCTACTGGTGCGCGCCAGACCAGCCACTTATACAAATTCACCCCGCGAACGGACGGAGTCTCCTTTGTATATGCACGGCGTCACAATCACAATACATACTTTAACCACACAGTCACGTTGAGAGCCAAAGAGGGGAATTACAATTTATCACAACTACATACATTAACACAAGTTTGAACGAGGATAAAGCCACAAGTTTGCCAAATCGGTGTCAACACGACACTAGGTTTTTAAAACGTTTTCACAATTTCTCTTTCGGCGGTAATATAACTTTGAAAGGATAAATCCACGGGTTTGTAAAGCAGTGCCCACGCGACACTCAGTTTTGAAAATATTTTCGCAATTATTTTCCCACTTGAAAACATGCCGCATGCAAGACTAATACAAACATATTAAAGATGGTCCAACACTAAGTCAAAAGCTCAATCCAACATCCACACAGTTCCACAATAAGGGCAACAACAAAACTTACAAACCAAATAACTAAGATAATCGAAAGTAAGAAAAGGAAGTGCCACTAGCCCCAAACGGGCTAAAATCTGCTATTCGCAGCCTCACCGTCGTCCCGGGTCCTACCCTCGACCTAACCGATAAACCAGAGCATCCAAACTTTCCCTCATGAATCCCCCGCACCCCTATAAATCGAAACAAAGCACCTGCCAAAAGGTCTAAAGACCTTGGAAAAAAGTGAACACTTTGCTCTCACCTTTGTGCTTTAACCCCTCCACGGTACTTGTGCAGCACCGTAAGTAACCGCGAGGCGTCCCCACCACGACACTATCACCTTTGTGGGGTACACGGGTCATCGGACCGCTTCTTCGAAAAAGTACACCCATGCGGTGGCCAAACCGCCTGTGTACGTGTAAGCAATCTTGAGCAGAATGACCGCAGTCAATGTGTAACGTAGAGCACCGCGACATTCAGTCACAACAGATAGTAATAAGGAGGGATACTTATGCGAAAAGGGGTTAGACAATAACAATTAGCACCTCTACTCTACTCTTACATATTACGAGATGAAGCCATACTTCAAAACACAACAAAGGTACCCACCTCAAGTCGCGTCGACGGAACGCCTGAAACCGTCCTGCGCCCTTGCACGATTCTCGGACCCCTAAAAGTCCCAACAAAACGTTAGAAAAGCCTAATTTAGAACCTAGCCCACCCGAGTATTGAATCGGACTAGGAAACGCACGGGTGGACAACGCAGACCGAGCGGCGGGGCTAGACAACCCCCCGCCCCCCCCCGACGCGGCGAACGTTGCAAAACAGTCTCCCCCCTGTGTGGCCGAACTCCCTCGCGCATCACCGCTCGCGGACGGCGCCCCGCGCGACGGCAGGCCACGCAGCGCGCGCGCCGCTTGCGGGCCGCGCCATGCGCGGCACCTGCCCGCGCGGGCGCCGTTGCCTGCGGGCGGCGCCCCGCGCCACAGCAGGTCGCGTGGGCGCGCGTCGCCTGCTGGCGGCGCCCGCGCGGCCTGGGCACACGCCGCCTGCGGGCGGCGCCCCGCGCAGCACAAGGCCGCGCGGCGCCCGCCGCCTGTGGGCGGCACCCCGCGCGGCAGCAGGCCGCGCGGGGCGCCGCGGGCGCGTCGCCTGCGGGCGGCGCCCGCGCGGCAGCGGCAGCGGTTCGCCCGGGCGCTGCGGCGTTGACGCGGCGACGAAACCACAACGCCTACGACAACGACGGAAACACGAAAATTAAAGCCGCATACCTTGATCTATCGGAGAAGACGACCTGATCCCGTTCTTTGCAGTGGTGGGAATCCGGATCCGCCCTTCGATGACGGTGACGTCTCGTTCCCGGCTTCCGTCACATTGATCGAAGAAGGTGGATAATCCGCTCTCCGATGACGGTGACGTCTCGTTCCCGGCTTCCGTCACGTTGATCGAAGAAGGTGGAAGGTCCGCTCTCTTTTCTCTCTTTTCTATCTCCGAATTAGGGTTTCGTTTGGTCTTCGGCATGCACAAGAGGGAAGGGTTAGAGGAGGCGGTCTTTTAAAACTAGGGTTTCTTTCTTTTCGGTAAACGGAGTATAATTATATCTTATTATTAATTTATTTTTTTTATTTTTTCTTTTCATATGTACGTATAAAGAAAAAATTTCCATTTCCGGTATTCTAAGGATATTTTTAATTTTAGTTACAAGAGATAAAATCACCACCTCCTCGAAAAGCGTGCCAACTCTTAGCACGGATTCCGATGCACACTATGGATACCGCGACTTTCAAAATCCCATTCCGGAAGATTCGTAAGTCGGATTTCAGATCCGATCGCAGTGCCGTTCACCGTTTTTCGGGCTCTATCATAGAAAAATACCCGCATGCGCCAAAGTTCTACCCAAGAAAACTTGATAAAATAAGCCCCTAACAACCAATTTATCCCGGAAGGGATTAAAGAAATGCAGAATAGGTCGTGACATTACAGAGTTAATGCTTTATTTAATGCCTTGTCTCAAACTGAGTTCTCTCGCTTCTCGACTTGTGAGACTACGAAAGAAATCTGGGAACTCTACAAGTTACACATGAGGGTACAAGTTTAGTGAAGGTTCAAAAACTGCAGATGCTTATAAGCAAATTTGATTCAATTCATATGGCAGAGAATGAATTCTTCACATATTTGCTATACATGATTGTGAGATATCGTAAATATATGTGCTAACTTGGGAGAGAAGATCTCAGAATCTAAAGTTGTAATAAAAATTTTGAAAACTCTTCCCGAGAAATTTCGCCCTAAGGTTGCAGCCATTGAAACAGTAAAAAACCCGGATGAGATCAAAGTAGAAGAACTAGTTGGTGCACTTCAAACTTATGAAATAACTTTTCCTACTAACTCTTCTACTTGAAAGTCTTTCTCTTCTTCTAAGTTTTCAGGTATGGCATTGAAATCAACAAAAGAAGAAGACGCAGATTCATCCACCTCAGACGCAGATGATAACCTATCAATGGAGGATTTCAAGAAACAACTTGAATTCTTGACAAGAAAATTTCGCCGGAACTTTATAAGGGGTAATTCAAGTAAATTATCATCCTTCTTTAAGTCCAAGAAAGGCAAAGAATTTTCAAGTTCAAAATCAAGAAAGCATGAGGAATCTTTAAAGGACAAGAAGAACACCGAGGGACAAATCCAGTGCTTCAAGTGCAGAGGCTTTGATCATATATCAATGGAATGTCCCAACAAAAATTCGTCAAAGAATAAGGCAATATAAGCCGTCACATGGGATGACTCTTCCTCCTCCGACGAGTCGTCTTCCAGTGATGAGGATATAAACGCCATGGTATTTCTTGCATCCACAACTTCACATTTCGTGTGTTTTTCATCAACTTCCTCAGGTTCATTATCCATCTCCTCCTTGAATGAAAAACTGCATCGGATGATGAACTAAGTGATTCCGAAGGTAAAGATTTTGCTCTCGCCTACCATAAATTGCTACGGAATTCAAAGAAATTGGCGAAGCATAATAAGAATTTGAGAAGAAAGTTGTGGGATCATGAAGAACAATCCAACGAGACAACTTCTGTCTCAAAAGCTCTTGAAGAGAAAAGGGACAACTTGATCAAGATCAATATTTCTCTTCAAGAGTGTAGTGATCCGACCCTTAGGGGTATTTTTGACTCGCATGTGATTGCTTAAGCCTTAAGCGAAATAAAATTATTTAATTTTCAAAGGTCGGCCGGGGCGGGGTGCGTGTATTTTTCTGCGATAGAGCGCGGAAAATGATGACCGACGGTGCGATCGGATTTGAAATCCGATGTCGGGATCTTCCGGAACGGGATCCTTAGTGACGCAGGGATTAGTCACGCATCGGAATCCGTGCAAAATATCTTGCACCCGTAGGAGATAAGGTGGGTTATCTCGTAGGGGATAATTAATTAATTAAGTAATTAATTATCCGTTGACGGAAATTTGAATTCTCTTACGTACGAATAAAAGGGAAAAATTAATTGTATGTGTATTTAAAATTGGGAATTTATTCCCGAGATTATTTAATGAAGGGGATTAAATAATCGGTGGCCAGGATTTAAAAGGTGGGGATTTTATCTCGTAGATCGGATGTTTAATAAATCCGGATGTTTACGGGTTTTTCCTTTCTACGTATCGTATAATAAAATAAATAATTAAATAAAAGGGGGTATTTAAACAATCCCCGTCATCCGAAAGATAAGAAAAGAAATTAAAAACCCTAACCGGAGAGAAGAGAAAGAAAAGGGAAAAAAGGAAAAAAAGATGGAACCCTAGCCGAAGGAAGGAGAAGGTAAAAGAGAAGGAGCCCGATCGTCCCAAACACCGATCCGAAGGCAAAAACACGACCGGGCGACCTTCCCGACGATTTTCAGTGAGTAAAATAATTTTAGAAGTTTTTTTGGGATTTTTCCGTCGCACTTTTTGTCAAGTTCTCGGGTTCTCCGTCGTCCCCGTTACCGTCGCCGTCATCGTCATCATGCTAGGGCACGGAACGGACGGCGGAGACGCGCGGTGCCGCTAGGGCATCGCGCGGAGGAGAGCCGCGGACGGCCGGACGCCGCCGCAAGCGGCGACGGCACCGCGCGGGCACCGCGCGGGCTCCGCGCGGGTCGCACCCGCGCGGGCGCCGCGCGGGCACCGCGCGGCCGCCGCGCGGGCGACACCCGCGCGGGCCCGCAACCGCGCGGGCGCCGCGCGGGCAACCCCGCGCGGGCGCCGCGCGGGCCCGCACCCGCGCGGGCGCCGCGCGGGGCACCGCGCGAAGCGCCGCGCGGGGCATCCGCGCGGGCGCCGCGCGGGCAACCCCGCGCGGGCGCCGCGCGGGCCCGCACCCGCGCAGACACCGCCCGGGGCGCCGCGCGGGGCGCCTCGCGGGCGACCCCGCACGGGCGCCGCGCGGGGCCCCACCCGCGCGGGCGCCGCGCAGGCACCGCGCGGCGGCCGCGCGGGCAGCACCCGCACGGACGCCGCGCGAAGCGCCGCGCCGCGCGGGCGCCGCCCGCGGAGCCACGCCGCGCGGGTTCGAGCCGCGCGGGGCTCCGACGGGCGGCGACGGCGGTGCGGGGGTTCCGGTTTCGGCAAACCGGACGGTGCCGGGTCTTTTTCCGTCAAAAGTTTAAAGTGGGGTCTTTCCGAGTTAAGATGTTAGTGTGTGTTTCTGATCATGGTTATCCTTGCGGACTTTCTTTAGGTCCAGGTGCGCAGCAGGGATGCGCAAAGGATTCAGGAGTTCCGATTTCTCTTCAACAAGGTGGGTACAGTTGCTATAAGTGCAACAAGTGCAGTAAGTGCATCTATCGTCATTAAAAATGCTCTCAATTTACCTAACAAAGTAGATGGACAGTTTAACCTTTCGCATAATTATATTTTTATCTAACAATTGAAGCGGCTGCGGTCGCGGGGCTCACTACACGCCGATCTCGGCAAATCCGGTTTCGGATGCTGCACGTACACAGGCGGATTGGCCTCCGCATGGGTGTACTTTTCCGGAAGAGTGGTCTTTTTGACCCGTGTGCCTCACAAAGGAGTGGGAGCCGTGAGGACCTCTTCGCGCCAGCTGAAAATAGCACGTCAGCACCGCGAAAGGGGTAAAAGCATCAAAGAGGTGATTGTGCACGAGGGGGGACTTCAGTCTCTCCGACAGGTACTCTGGGGTTGGTGCCCAACTTAATTGATAAATCTGGGGTTGGTGCCCAGTTAAAATATGCACAGGGTTTCAACGAAAGGTTTCGGTGTACTCGGGTTATTCGGTTCGTTTTTCCTTCTTTGCTATTATTAGACATCTACTTTGTTTGTCACTGACTTTACCCACTCCGTGACAGGTGCTACTAGGTGCGTTAGCCGGGATGGCGGTGAGATTGCGTCGTGAGGACCGTAGTCAGGACACTTGGTTTCCATCTCATTTTCCTTTTATGCTTTAAATAGTCTTTTGCTTGTGGATTACTTTAGTTGTGGACATGTATTAGTTAGCTCTGTGGATGAGGTGTACTTTTATGCTTTTGATATTTTTAGTGGTGTTTTCTTACGCGGCACGTTTTCACGATAAACTGATTGATTGCGAAAATGTTTTCTCAAAACGAAGTGCCGTGTGGGCACGGTTTTACAAACGCTGGGTTTTATCCTTTCCAAACGTTGACGCCGCTTAATAAACTTGTTTGGTTTAGTGATGTATGTCTACTGTATGGTTGATGGTTGATGTTTGATGCTGTAAATGAATCGCATGTTGTAAATGAGACGCCGTGCATATACAAAGGAGACTCTGTCCGTGGGCGGGGAGAATTTGTGTATGTGGCGGTCTGGCACGCACCGGGGATGAGGTTTATGTCACTATATTGAGAAAAAAAAAATAGACACGCAATTTTCCGCTTCGATTGACTCAAAAACCCCCGAGGGCGTGACAGATTAAATGGTATCAGAGAAAAACAACCATAACCATAGTAGACGTGATCCACATCCACAGTGTAAGGTGCCACAAGCAAATTGGACATGAGATAACCAAGGTGTAGGTGCGGTAGTACGTGAGAGTACGGGGAAAAAGGGGATTTAATGTAGGTGTGTTCGTAAGTCTAGGTGCTAGGGTGATAACCTTAGGGCTAACTTGGTTTCTTTGTTTACACGGTTAATGGCCCGAAGCCGCTCTTCAATCGATGGTGCAGAAGAGGATACGACGGTTCCGGCAACAGTGGAGAATCGGCTGCTCCAACAACGGATTACGCGACATGGCATAGCGCTCTCCCCTTTTTGTTAGGAAAGACGAACCCCACCAGGCTCGCCTTCCAAAGGTGGTCCACATAGCGACGCTAATCGGGTAATACCGACGGTGGGTCTACCCGCTTACCGAGAAGTGATCGATAGGACCACTAGGGTGGGGCGGGAATTGGCCGTTCCACGCCCGGCAGAAGGATCATGAGTCTGCCGGGGGCCGAAACGACCCCAGCCCTTCTCAGGAGGGGGATTTTCTAGCGGAGACCGGCCATGCATCATCTACAGAGGAGCACCTCGGGGAAAATTTTTCATTCCGGAAGCACGACCTTTGCTTCTAACGTGACAAACTGGGACAGTTCCGTTTTTACTGCCCCGAACCCGGGAATGAAACTTCGGAGTCGCGACACGGATGAGGGGTTTATGCGACGACACGACAAAGGACGCACTACCCGAGGGAAGTAGTAGCAGGAAAGACCCCTTACGAAGAGTAATGTTGGTCTTGACCCCAGGAGAACCCTTAGGAGCAAATACTCTGTACCTTTCTGCATAATAAGGATGCGAAGACTTAGTTGTCTTTGGTGTTGGCCCTTTATTATGGGTCAAATAGGTCCAACTTCCTGCCTTGAGACAATAGGCCCAGGGGACTAGTGAGTTGGGTTGGGTGAGCCCAATAGGTTGGGTGGGCTGCGGTCCGCAATAGACCTAACGGCAAGAGGCCCAACGATAGACCCAACATCCAGGTGGGCTGGCTCTGGTCGAGATCTGTGGTGCGGTGTATGCCGCTTTAAGTGAATCGGACATGCACCTCTAAAAGCTCAGGCGTTTGGGGTTAATGGTTAGCGCCAACGATCCGATATTTGAGACTTAGTGGTAAGGGAATTTCCGGATGTAGGAATGCCGCCGGAACGAGAGGTCGACTTCCCTATTGAGTTGCTTCCCGGCACCAAACCCATCACCAAGGCACCGTACAGGATGGCCTTCGCGGAGTTAAAGGAACTCAAGGCACAGTTGGAGGACCTTTTGGATAAGGGTTTTATCAGACCAAGCGCGTCACCCTGGGGCGCGCCCGTCCTGTTTGTGAGAAAGAAGGACGGAAGTCTCCGGTTGTGCATCGACTACCGGGAGGAGGGAGAGTCTATACGATGACCCACCATGGGACGGACCCATAGAGCACGATGTAACAAGTAATGCTCAAGTTTCAGACCATCGTGCTAGAACTTTTGTGTCGACACCTAAGCATCCCACTCTTTCAGCTCGCTTCATGTTTTCGCCCTACCTTAGTTATTAGAAGAAATCCCCATCGTAGAAATAAGTTCGGTCGGATCCTCTGGATACCCCTCGAGGCAGGCGGCTGTACCCCTTCCTGCCCAGCGAGGGTGAGGTGGGTTCTTAGTCACTAAGAACTAATGAGGTTTCCATTAAAGGTTATTGGTGTAGCGCTTGGGGCCGACAGTCGCGGCAATCCTTAAGCGGTGGATGACTGCTTGAAGTTCCAAGCGTGTCTTCGGGAACCGGACTTACCGGAACTTGTAAACTTAGCTGTAGGAACGCCTTCTGCTCGCTTTTCCGTCGTTGCGGGCAAGGAGCTTGGTAGAAGGCAGCCCGGTTGTGCATCGACTACCGGGAGATAAATAAGGTCACCGAAGAACAAGTACCCCCTGCCAAGGATCGACGACCTCTTCGACCAATTACAGGGGGCGACGGTGTTTTCAAAGATTGACCTGCAGTCGGGCTATCATCAGGTCCGGGTCAAGGGGGAGGACATCCCCAAAACGGCTTTCCGAACTCGCTATGGCCATTACGAATTTACGGTAATGCCGTTCGGGCTCACAAATGCCCCGGCGGTGTTCATGGATATGATGAACAGGGTATTCAAACCCTTCCTGGACTTATTCGTGGTGGTCTTCATCGACGATATCCTCATCTACTCTCGTACAGACGAGGAACATGAAGAACATCTGCGCACAGTCCTCCAGACCCTACGGGAACAGAAACTCTACGCCAAACTCAAAAAGTGTGAGTTTTGGCTCCGTGAGGTCGGTTTCTTGGGGCACGTAATCTCGGCGGCTGGAGTCGCGGTGGATCCGAAGAAGATAGATTCGGTGACGGACTGGCCCCAACCGACGACGGTGACGGAGATTCGAAGCTTCCTGGGATTAGCCGGGTATTACCGGCGCTTCGTGGAGGGTTTCTCCAAGATAGCCACCCCCTTAACCCGTTTGACTAGAAAGGAGGAAAAGTTTATCTAGACGGACAAATGTCAAAGAAGCTTCGAGGAGCTCAAGGATAGATTGACGCGAGCCCCGATTCTCGCCCTGCCAGAACCAGGGGAGGATTATGAAGTATATTGCGATGCGTCGCGAAATGGATTGGGTGGAGTACTCATGCAACGGGGAAAGGTTATAGCCTATGCGTCAAGGCAGCTCAAGGAGTACGAGCGGAATTACCCCGTGCACGATTTGGAACTCGCAGCGGTGGTGTTTGTCCTTAAGCTTTGGAGACACTACCTGTATGGGGCGCACTGCAATGTGTACTCAGATCATAAGAGCCTCAAGTACCTTTTCACCCAAAAGGAGTTAAATTTGCGACAAAGACGGTGGCTCGAGCTACTGAAGGATTACGATTTAACGATCCACTACCACCCGGGAAAGGCAAACGTGGTGGCCGACGCCCTGAGTCGCAAGGGGCAGGCCGAGGAGGCAGGTGTAAGTGCCATCACCCAGCAAGATAGTCTGATTGCGGAATTTTCGCGATTGAGACTAGAAGTAGTACCGGCAGGTACAGTCGCACAACTTCTGACACTGGTGGTCAGACCTACCTTGATGGACAGAATTCTCGAAGGGCAGTCGACTGATGACCAACTCCAGCTGGTGCGAAGTAGAATAACCGCCGACCAGGAAGGTGATTTCACAGTAAACTCCGACGGCACGATACGATTTCGGGGACGAATCTGCGTGCCGGATCTACCGGAACTCAAAGAGGAAATCCTGCGGGAGGCGCATACTGCCCCGTATGCGGCGCATCCCGGGGGAACGAAGATGTACAAGGACGTCAAACAGACCTTCTGGTGGCCCAAAATGAAGGGAGACGTGACTCGATTTGTGGCACACTGCCTGGTGTGCCAACAGGTGAAGGCCGAGCATCAGCGCCCGGCAGGAAAATTGCAACCTTTACCGGTGCCCGAGTGGAAGTGGGACATGATTACCATGGATTTTGTGACCGGATTCCCGAGATCGCCACAGGGACACGATGCAATATGGGTGATTGTGGACCGTTTGACGAAATCGGCCCACTTTCTGCCCATACACACGACGTGGACTCGGGAACGACTGGCACAAACGTACATCGACGAGATAGTAAGGTTGCACGGGGTACCGACATCCATCACGTCGGACAGAGACACGCGTTTTGTGTCGAACTTTTGGCGAAGCCTGCAACGAGCAATGGGGACCAAGTTGCACTTCAGTACGGCTTTTCACCCGCAAACCGATGGACAATCAGAGCGGGTGATACAGATCGTGGAGGACATGCTTCGAGCATGCGTTTTGGACTTGGGCGAAGGGTGGGCACGGTGTTTGCCCCTGGTGGAATTTGCCTACAATAACAGTTACCAGGCCAGCATTCAGATGGCGCCATACGAGGCCCTGTACGGGCGCCGCTGTCGGTCTCCAATATGCTGGGACGACTTGGGTGAGCGTAAGTTTCTGGGCCCAGATTTGGTGGAGGAGACCGAAGCAAAGGTGCGATTGATTAAACAAAGGCTACTGACCGCCCAAAGCAGACAGAAAAGCTACGCGGACAACAGACGCCGAGACTTAGAGTTCATGGTGGGCGAGCATGTGTTGCTCCGGGTTTCACCCTCCAAGGGGAACCGACGTTTCGGCATAAAGGGAAAGCTAAGCCCGAGGTACGTGGGACCGTTCGAAATCCTAGAACGCGTAGGACCGGTGGCGTACCGATTAGCCTTGCCGCCGAACCTCGAACGAGTCCACAACGTGTTCCATGTCTCAATGCTCCGGAAGTACCTCGCTGACCCCTCTCATGCCTTGGATGCCTCCACCATCGAGTTGCGAGAGGATTTGAGCGTCGAGGAGACGCCGGTGCGGATTTTGGCAAGAGAGGACAAGAAGTTGCGCAATCGAACTATCTCCTATGTGAAGGTCCAGTGGAGCAACCACGAAGAGCGCGAGGCGACGTGGGAACTGGAATCGAAAATGAGGGAATGTTTTCCCGAATTGTTTAGTGAGGTTTGTACTTAAGTTTCGGGACGAAACTTTTTATAAAGTGTGAGTGGTGTAGTGATCCGACCCTTAGGGGTATTTTTGACTCACATGTAATTGCTTAAGCCTTAAGCGAAATAAAATTATTTAATTTTCAAAAGTCGGCCGGGGCGGGGTGCGTGTATTTTTCTGCGATAGAGCGCGGAAAATGATGACCGACGGTGCGATCGGATTCGAAATCCGATGTCGGGATCTCCCGGAACGGGATCCTTAGTGACGCGGGGATTAGTCACGCATCGGAATCCGTGCAAAATATCTTGCACCCGTAGGAGATAAGGTGGGTTATCTCGTAGGGGATAATTAATTAATTAAGTAATTAATTATCCGTTGACGGAAATTTGAATTCTCTTACGTACGAATAAAAAGGAAAAATTAATTATATGTGTATTTAAAATTGGGAATTTATTCCCGAGATTATTTAATGAAGGGGAATAAATAATCGGTGGCCAGGATTTAAAAGGTGGGGATTTTATCTCGTAGATCGGATGTTTAAGAAATCCGGATGTTTACGGATTTTTCCTTTCTACGTATCATATAATAAAATAAATAATTAAATAAAAGGGGGTATTTAAACAATCCCCGTCATCCGAAAGATAAGAAAAGAAATTAAAAACCCTAACCGGAGAGAAGAGAAAGAAAAGGGGAAAAAGGAAAAAAAAGACGGAACCCTAGCCGAAGGAAGGAGAAGGAAAAAGAGAAGGAACCCGATCGTCCCAAACACCGATCCGAAGGCAAAAACACGACCGGGCGACCTTCCCGACGATTTTCGGTGAGTAAAATAATTTTAGAAGTTTTTTTGGGATTTTTCCGTCGCCCTTTTTGTCAAGTTCTTGGGTTCTCCGTCGTCTCCGTTACCGTCGCCGTCACCGTCATCATGCTAGGGCACGGAACGGACGGCGGAGACGCGCGGTACCGCTAGGGCATCGCGCGGAGGAGAGCCGCGGACGGCCGGACGCCGCCGCAAGCGGCGACGGCACCGCGCGGGCACCGCGCTGGCTCCGCGCGGGTCGCACCCGCGCGGGCGCCGCGCGGGCGACACCCGCGCGGGCCCGCAACCGCGCGGGCGCCGCGCGGGCAACCCGCGCGGGCGCCGCGCGGGCCCGCACCCGCGCGGGCGCGGTGCGGGGCACCACGCGGAGTGCCGCGGCGCACCGCGCGGGCGCCGCGTGGGCAACCTCGCGCGGGCGCCGCGCGGGCCCGCACCCGCACGGGCGCCGCGCGGGGCACCGCACGGGGCGCCGCGCGGGCATCAACGCGTGCGCCGCGCGGGCAACCCCGCGCGGGCGCCGCGCGGGCCGGCACCCGCGCGGGGCACCGCGCGGGGCACCGCGCGGGGCATCAACGCGGGCGCCGCGCGGGCAACCCCGCGCGGGCGCCGCGCGGGCCGGCACCCGCGCGGGGCACCGCGCGGGGCGCCGCGCGGGGCCCCACCCGCGCGGGCGCCGCGCGGGCAGCACCCGCACGGACGCCGCGCGAAGCGCCGCGCCGCGCGGGCGCCGCCCGCGGAGCCACGCCGCGCGGGTTCGAGCCGCGCGCGGCTCCGACGGGCGGCGACGGCGGTGCGGGGGTTCCGGTTTTCGGCAAACCGGACGGTGCCGGACTTTTCCGTCAAAAGTTTAAAGTGGGGTCTTTCCGTTTTAAGATGTTAGTGTGTGTTTCTGATCATAGTTATCCTTGCGGACTTTCTTTAGGTCCAGGTGCGCAGCAGGGGTGCGCAAAGGATTCAGGTGTTCCGATTTCTCTTCAACAAGATGGGTACGGTTGCTATAAGTGCAACAAGTGCAGTAAGTGCATCTATCGTCATTAAAAATGCTCTCAATTTACCTAACAAAGTAGATGGACAGTTTAACCTTTCGCATAATTATATTTTTATCTAACAATTGAAGCGGCTGCGGTCGCGGTGCTCACTACACGCCGATCTCGGCAAATCCGGTTTCGGATGCTGCACGTACACAGGCGGATTGGCCTCCGCATGGGTGTACTTTTCCGAAAGAGTGGTCTTTTTGACCCGTGTGCCTCACAAAGGAGTGGGAGCCGTGAGGACCTCTTCGCGCCAGCTGAAAATAGCACGTCAGCACCGCGAAGGGGTAAAAGCATCAAAGAGGTGATTGTGCACGAGGGGGGACTTTAGTCTCTCCGACAGGTACTCTGGGGTTGGTGCCCAACTTAATTGATAAATCTGGGGTTGGTGCCCAGTTTAAAATATGCACAGGGTTTCAACGAAAGGTTTCGGTGTACTCGGGTTATTCGGTTCGTTTTTTCTTCTTTGCTATTATTAGACATCTACTTTGTTTGTCACTGACTTTACCCACTCCGTGACAGGTGCTACTAGGTGCGTTAGCCGGGATGGCGGTGAGATTGCGTCGTGAGGACCGTAGTCAGGACACTTGGTTTCCATCTCATTTTCCTTTTATGCTTTAAATAGTCTTTTGCTTGTGGATTACTTTAGTTGTGGACATGTATTAGTTAGCTCTGTGGATGAGGTGTACTTTTATGCTTTTGATATTTTTAGTGGTGTTTTCTTACGCGGCACGTTTTCACGATAAACTGATTGATTGCGAAAAGGTTTTCTCAAAACGAAGTGCCGTGTGGGCACGGATTTACAAACGCTGGGTTTTATCCTTTCCAAACGTTGACGCCGCTTAATAAACTTGTTTGGTTTAGTGATGTATGTCTACTGTATGGTTGATGGTTGATGTTTGATGCTGTAAATGAATCGCATGTTGTAAATGAGATGCCGTGCATATACAAAGGAGACTCTGTCCGTGGGCGGGGAGAATTTGTGTATGTGGCGGTCTGGCACGCACCGGGGATGAGGTTTATGTCACTATATTGAGAAAAAAAAAATAGACACGTAATTTTCCGCTTCGATTGACTCAAAAACCCCCGGGGGCGTGACAAAGAGAGGAATGAGCATTTCGCGAATGAACATATAAAATTGGTGGATAAAGTAAATTACTTCTTGAAGCTCTACTCCGAGGCTCGGCGAGCAAATTTGAAGATGACAAAGACCATATTCCAACTTAAAGAAGATATGAAGAGATTTTTATCAGGAAGGAGCAAGTTGGACAAGATGCTTGGTCTTGGTCAAACAGTCGTTTGGGCCTTGGATATAGTCGAACTGGTGAGGATCCAAGTTCGAGTGAAACAAAGTTTGTGCCTCAGTCGATCTCACCTCCTCCTCCGACTGAAATTGATTTATCAATTGTTGGCAAACCTTTTAGATCACAAGGGAACTCAATGTCAAACAAGGTATGTCACAATTGTGGAGAAAAAGGGCACATAAGACCAAATTGCAAGTATGGAGCAAAATGAACAAATTAAGCACTACTTACAACGACTACCATCAAGAATAGAGACAGGAATTCAAAAAAAAATCAACCAAAGGTCAAGAACAATGGTAGTACATCTCCCAAGACAAGATCGTCATGGAAATCAAAGAAAAGTGATCAACCGAACAAGACGCATTCACCAAGGAGCTCAACTTCACGATCATTGCCGACATATTCCAATACTCGTAAGGTTAGGTGCGCAAAGGTAAAATCTTCCCTTGTCTTGTCATTCACGCATCACTACATGCATATGACAATTCGTCTTGGTATTTGGATAGTGGTTGCTCACGGCACATGACCGGAGATAAAAACTATTTTAAGTCTTTTGAGAAAGCCTCCGGAGGACTTGTTGTTTTCGGAGATGGTAGATCCTCAAAAATAGTCGAAAAATGAACAATCACTATTCCAGATGGCCCGGTTTTGAACAATGTGTTATTTGTTGAAGGCCTTAAGACTAACCTCATAAGCATTAGTCAACTGTGTGATGATGGATTTTCAGTTAATTGTTTCTACGATTGAATGTATTGTAACTGATTTAAACCAATCATTCTTTTTTAAAGGGGTTAGATCACAGAACAATTGCTACGTAGTTCCTAATAAGCCTACTGAATCACAAAACAATTGCTACGTAGTTCCTAATAAGCCTACTGAACAATGTAACCTAGTTTCACTTGACACTGAGACTCTTTGGCATGAAAGACTAGATCACATAAATTTTAAGGAACTATCTAGAATCTCACATTAGGACATTGTTAGAGGTGTTCCTAAATTGAACTTCAAAGAAAATATTGTATGTGAAGGTTGTCAAAAGAAAAAATAATCCAGATCCACTCACAGGAACTTGAATCATGTGGGAACAAAACGGCCGCTGGAATTACTTCATATGAACTTAATGGGGCCGACTCGTCAACCAAGCTTGGGAGGTAAATGGTATATTTTTCTTTTGGTTGATGATTTCTCTAAATTTTCTTGGATATTATTTTTGAAAGAAAAAGTAGATACTTTCAACTCTTTTCATGATATTTGTCATCAGATTATGATTGAGAAAAATGAAAAGATTATTCGTGTTCGCAGTAATAGAGGTGGAAAATTTATAAATTCTAAATTCATTGATTTTTGCTCTTCAAACGGCATAAAACATGAATTCTCCGCACCTTATATTCCGCAACAGAACGGTGTAATCAAGCGCAAAAATAGAGTTGTACAGGAAATGACGCGTGTTATGCTTCACAGCCGGAAACTTTCATTATACTTTTAGGCTGAAGCAGTTAACACCGCGGTCTATGTGATCAATCGCATATATTTGTGTTCGGGTAGTTTAAATACACCATATGAACTATGGTTCTGTAGAAACTAAATATCAAATATTTTCTTATGGAAGTCGTTGCTACATTTTACGTGATCGAATTTTTTTTGAAAAATTCGACTCTTGTAGTGACGAAGAAATTTTTATGGATTATTCTACAAACAGTAGAGCATATCGAGTATACAATCTTGAATCTAAAATGATGATAGAATCTATAAATGTTAAAGTAGATGAAACTTCTCATTTTTCTTCTAATAAATCTATGCTTGATATGTCTCTCGATGATGAATTCCTTGCTGATGAAGTTGCATCTTTGCATGATAAATCTTCTTAAAATTTTGATGCATCTCATGATTTTTCTAGTTCATCTAATGTGCAGGATTCATCACAAATTCTCCTAAGTACTCCGTTACCTCAAACGCTTCGAATCTCCAAGGACCATCCCGAATCAAACATCATTGAAAATCCTCGAGTAAGAACTCGTAGACAGATAGAATGTGGAGTTGCATGCTATGTCTCCATGGTTGAACCAAAGAATATTGATGAAACTCTTCAAGATGACTATTGGATTGAAGCGATGCAAGAAGAGCTTAATCAATTTGAAAAAAATAAAGTCTGGAAATTAACGAAGCCCCCTAAGCAACAAAATATTATTGGTACTCAATGGATATTCAAGAATAAGAAAAATGAAGATGGTACCGTTGTGAGGAACAAAGTGTGTTTGGTTGCTCAAGACTATTCACAGGTTGAAGGTATAGACTTTGATGAGACATTCTGTCACGCCCCGGGGTCGAAACTGCGACCCGGGCGCCCAACAGATCCGCCGTCTGTGCGGAAACTGCCGCACAGACGAAGCGTCTACCCTGCAAGTCAGATTTATAGCTAAAAATATGTATCAGAGCTGAAACTAAAACCAAAAGCTATAGAAATCAACTGAACATCCAGATAAAAGAAAGTTCTCAATACAAAGTCTGAAAGCTATGAAAAAAAAAAAAAAAAACAAAAACAAAAACAAAAAAAAAACAATCCTCACAAGTCTCTCAGAATGTCCAGTACAAAAGTGGAGTCATAAAATAAAAACGGGTACATCTACCTCTGACTCTCAATGCTGGTAAGGAGCTAATCTGCCACGTCCTCACCTCGATCTGCTGACTCCGTGCGAACCAAGCCGGAACAGCTACCTCAACCTGTCACCGCAGCGGGTGTGAGATCTACTGCAGAAGGCAGATCTCAGTGGGTACCGTCCCAATATCCACGGTATGCCCACTAAGTCTACTGGAGGCACAAAAGATAGATATGCAGATAGATAGATAGATAGATAGATAACGGGTAAGCTGAAAGAAAGCTACAGCTAAAACATGTCCCAATCCTAATGCTCAAAAGGAAACTCTATCATAACATACTATGCATACACTCTCACCACTAGATGCCTCAAGTATCATGCTCAAGGAATACTCATCTAAGAGCAGCTATACACCACTCGCACACAAGGTGCTCTCAAAACCCAAATCTCAATGACTGTCCAAAACTGGCCAAGTCAAGCCCGCGCCTGTCGTCTAGGAACGCACCTGCCCACTCTACGTGGGGCGTCCTACTGACAACTATGGACGCACCTGCCCACTCCACGTGGGGCGTCCCGCCGACTACTACGAACGCACCTGCCCACTGCGTGTGGGGCGTCCTACTGACTACTATGGACGCACCTGCCCACTCCACGTGGGGCGTCCCGCCGACTACTATGAACGCACCTGCCCACCGCATGTGGGGCGTCCTAGTCGGTCCATCTCAATCATCATCACGCATCCGGAGCGTACTCGAGGGGAGCGACCCCACCGAGCTCTAATATCTAGTAAGTCTCCACTATCTCATAAATGGCACATGCAGGCTGTGATCCACGATCAAACAGATCGGATACTCAATACCAGATATCACATCACAGTCGGAAACCCTCCTCGACTGGATCAGGAAATGCCAAACCCTCTCATAGCTATGTCGAAAAACCCTCAACGACCCAATCTGATAATGCACATCCATGGCTAAGTCGGGAACCCTCTACGACCCAATCTGCCAGAGCCCAATCTCTCGAAATCAAGTCGGAGAACCATCTCCACTACTAAAATCATATATACCAATCCATGATCTAGAATAATCCCTCCAGGGATCTCAACTCACCTGACACTAGAAGCTCGTCACACAGAGCTCTAAAAATCCACTCGGCCTCCTGGCACGAGGATACATGCATCATGAACCTACTCAAACCCTCTGGAAGCTCACAAAAAATCCCAAACTATTTTTAGAGTCTCAATTTCATTAAAATCGGTCTGCCGATTTTTAATACGGTTCAGATGCCAATCTAATGTCAACTAAACATGCAGTCTAGTGTCATGTCATCCCTAGATCATGCTAAAAATATCTGGGGCCTATAATTATTATTCTACAGTTTTCTAGTCAACTATCAGATTTACCAGCTATAAAAATAGTAAGCTAAACATGATCAATATGCATACAATAGCTTTAGAAGGCATTCCACACATTTCGGAGAAATTCCAACCCACCTGGAACGCATTCCGCAGGCAACGCTGAAGTCGGTGAAGCGCCGGATTCTCAAACTGACGGAACCTTGAAAATTGTGCCCCGCGCGCGCACGCTGCCGCGAACCTGGAAAAATCCCCGGTAGCGCAATTAAATTCCCTCGAGTCCACTACAACATCCGCGCGTAATTTGGCTCACTTCACGGTCAATCACAATGCAAACAAGGGTCTGAGTACTCCACAATCCACTAACAGCAGCTGAACACTCAAATGTATATGCTCACATAAAACAATCTACCAAAAATCCAAAATCCACTTCTTTACAATCTCCCAAGCACACATAATTAACCTTCAGCAAACTCAAAAGCCCAAATACATTTAATCCCTCACACTAGGCTCACAACATACATAAACACTTCTCACAGCACCCAACAAATCCACCAGCTCACCAACATTACTTAACACTAAACAAATAAATATTTACACACAATTACAACAACTCTGCACACCCCACAGCACTCTCCAAACATTACGCTCTCATAAGAAAATCACTAATTCCAAGTCTAGTATCATAAGGAACTCACAGCATCCTTTCATAGCCCTCGTTGTTGGGTTATATATAATTGGATCTAAATAGGAAAAAAAACACCTAGAGGGGGGTGAATAGGTGTAAACGTTAAACACTCAAAAATCGTTGCGCAATAAAACCCAATGCGGAAATAAAAGTAAACACGCAAGATTTTTACGTGGAAAAACTCCAAACCGGAGTAAAAAAACCACGGGACCGATAACACGGCGAAATCCACTAGAATTAACACACGTACAAGGTGATATAACGTACTCACAGACGACTCAACCTTTTACCATACGCTCCTAGTAGATCTTCTCCGCTCGCTCCACAACGCTTCTCGAATCCACGATCCGCGCCCAACGCTGAATCCACAGCGTCCAACGTCGAGTCCACGACGTCCGACCGAATCCACTTTCTTCACCCAGTAGCACGCTTCGAATCCACGAACGTACCTCGCTCCGAATCCACGAGAGCGGTTGCACCTTGAATCCACAAGGCCACGCGAGTCCACGCGCCGATTTTGGGTAAATCGTTGTTTTTGGGTGGTGATGATCCGCCGAATACTTAGATTAAAGATAGATCGGAAATACCATCTAAGTATTCATTGATTTGATTCTACTCAAAATCTGAGTTTGGAAAACCTAGAATCAAATTAATCAATATAGATGAAAAAACATAGAATTAAATCTATTGATTTCCTTTCTTCTCTATATGTGGATTTTTCTTTTTCGGTCGTATCGGATCTATTAGGCTTACCCTAAAAATGAATCATAGGGTCTTTATATAGGTTAGAAACCATTGGAAGAAGATAAGGATCAAAAACTAACCTTTTCTGGAAATTTTACAGGACGGCGATCCGGATCGGAATTGGCGATCCGGATTGTCGTAACGAGACAGACAATTTCCAGAAAAACAAAGGTTCGGGATCCGGATCGAAATGCCCGATCCGGATCGTTCATACATTTCACCAAAAATCAATGTTCGGGATCCGGATCAGAATTTGGCTTGGATCCGGATCGGATTTGCATATGAACCAACACCCTTCGGGATCCGGATTGGAAGTCTGATCCGGATCCTGAACATGTCCCATGTCCAGTTTTTGATTTTTATGCAATTAAAAATTCTTCCAAGTGTTTCTACACTATAAGAAGTATTCGGATCATCAAAAATCTTTAGTTAAACGTACCTGATCCTTTTGAATTCTTCTTTCTTGAGATTGAGGTATATGATCCAAACTTCTTTCATCTTCAATCTTCAAGACTTAATACTTTCACGAAATACGCCAACTCAAATTCCGTAACAATCTCCCCCTTTGGCGGTTTCGTGACAAAACACAAATCCACAAAAGAAAATTCAAAAAGGATATTTTTGTTGCTATCACCATACAATAAAAATTTACAATGGAGATCCAAAATTTAAATACATGAGATAAACTCCTAAAACAGACTCTGGACTTAGACATCTGCACTCTCTGCAAAAAGAAATCATTATTGACAAAAGAAATCGTTAGATACCTCAAGAATTTTCAACAATCAAAACCAATACAGAGAGAGTAGAGTTTATACTCATCATGACATTTAAGAATTCAGATATGTAAGAGGATCATAATCAAAAACCAACATATCTTCTATGCATTCAAAAACCAAATGTCACAAATTGTTAGTTAACATCAACTTGTTAGTCATATTACATGCCCAAATAGTTAGTCGAATAATTAGTAGAGGCATGCATCAAATCACAAGATAAAAACCCAAAAGTTGAAGTTATACTTACCTTCATAGTTCAAGTTCCCTCAAGTCAATCACAGAGCACAGTTCACTGTTCAATCACTGTTCAAAGTTCTCTAAACTCTCTCCCCCTTTTTGTCACAAAACTCAGCCAAAATCACAAAATGTAAGGAGAGTTAAAAAAAAGTTCAAATAACGAGAAAAACCTTAGAACTAAAAGAAAAGACAAACTGAAAACTGAACTAAAACCTGCACAAAGAAAAGATTAGAATAAAACATTATTCGGAATCCTCAGAACTGATGCATCCTAGCTTCTGAAATATTTTCTTGATGCGCTTATTCATTGAAGCTTGCTCTTTCTTAACCTCTCTAAGATCCTCTTTCATCTCAACGAACTCGTTAGACATGCGTTCTTGCTCGTTGGAGAGACGCTGTTGTTCTTTATAGATTGAGTTAACCGAAGCATCATCATCATCAGAAGTTGATGGAGGTGCTTGTTGTGCTAGTGGGACTGGAGGTGTTGCTCGTGGTGCAGAAGTTGTTGCTTGTGGTTGTGCTCTTTGTCGGCTAGGAGGTGATGGGGGGTCATCTTGTTTAGTGGAGAGAGACTTCACTATTGTCGTTTCATTGATTGTTCCTAGACTGTACATGTAGGAGCTCGCACTTGTGTCGACTTTAAATTTTCGAAAGATGCGCATAATTATCATAGGATAGGGGAGTCTCTCTGTACGGTGAGCATGTTCCACATAGCGCGCCATCCTTGACCAGATGAGGTAAGGAATGTTTAAGTTTGCTCCCATTACCGCTGCGGGGTTTCCAAGAAGATAAAGAAATAACATCCTGTCCCATCGAAGAACCTTTGTATTCATGTTTGAAAGGATGTTATAGCAAACAATGAAGTTCACGTAGCGATACTCCGGTCGAAGCTCTTTTGAAAAGACGGAATTTCCAGTCGACAGAGTATCTGGAAGACAAATTCCATTAACTACCACTCGCCAGGAGTTGTTGTTGAAGACTTGACTTTTCAGATAATGAGGTCCATCAACTCTGGCCTTCATCCCTAACACCTCTCCTATCAGTTGAGGTGTGACTTTGATCTTGACATTTTTAACCAATGTTTGAAATTCTCGACGTCCGTCGTCCTGATCAACTAGACTTGAAGCATTTTGATAGAACATTCGTACTGAGTGAGGACAATACCCAGTAGACTCAGGAAAATGGCAAATGGGAGCAAGACCCGCCTAGTCAAACAAAGTCCCAAAAAGTGTAGATCGTTCCTTCAATGCTTTGACATTGACATGTCTTTCGCCAATGCATTCCCTTTTCTCAAAATCTTTGATCCTTGCAGAGCTGATGAAGTCTTGTGGAGGAGGTTGGCTAGCAAGTGGTTCTTCAATTGAAATGCCCCGAGCACTGCCTCTTTTTCTTGCAACGCTTTTTCGCTTGAGTTTGGTTGGACTAGGTTCCAATGGGGCTTTTCCTTTGTCAGCTGCAGTAGGCTGAGGCTTTGCCTTTGAAGCTTCAGCAGTTGCTTTCCCTTTGGAGACAATGGGGACAGTTTGCTCGACCTCGAGGTTATCCCAGTCAATCGAATCCGTCTCTGTTTCCGTCTCGGAATCACTCTGAGTCTTCTTCGTTCGCTTAGCCCTTTTAGGCTTGACAGTATCTTTAGCATGAACCATGGCAGCGAGAAGAAATATAATCCAGGTGATCACCATTGCTGCAAGATCTTAAGAGATTTGAAATCCTGTGAGCAACAACTCAAGAACATGAAAAATTGTTAATTTTCAAAAATTTGAAAAATTGTACCCAAACAATCATTATCATGTAGAGAGACTAAGAATCAAATTAGTTTTGCAAAAAGAATTTTAAAAATAGATCAATTCCATGATTTTCAAAAATTCCTATTATATGCTCTAAAACCGAATTTTTAGAAATCGAAGATCAAAAATCCGTTTATCCAGAGAATACCTAGCATATAATCAAAACTAATCTACCCAGAGTTCTTATTTCAAAAGAAATTTGATCAAAAACCAATCCAAAACAAAAAAGATACAAGATTTTCAACACGTTTTGAAGAGAAACATGAAAAACCGAGATTTTGATAAAGAAAACTTACTTAGAATCGAATAACTTGAGTTTGGATGCCTCCAAAATGGATGAATTCTAGAGAGAGAAGCTCTGGAGTCTTCAGAACAAAAGATTGCAGTAAAAGAAATCAAAACCCTTTTGTTCTTATAAAACCCTAGCCGCGATCCGGATCGGATCGAGAATTGATCCGGATCGGCTACCCGCAGGAAATACCTGCGTTCGGGATCCGGATCGGCTTGCACGATCCGGATCGGCTCCTAACTTTTTCTTCAGAAAAATTTAGAAAAATTCCAGAAATTCCAGAAAAAGATTGTAAGCACTTTTGTGTATCAACTTTAAATAAAAATCATCGTTTCATACAACAAGAAATAGATTATACCAAATCTATCAAAAATACTCAAAAATGAAACGAAAATTTATAAAATTAAATCCCTTAAAGTTGAACAACTTCAATCACATCTAACATGATCTTATGCGTAATGCCTTTATCAAATCATCAATTTGGTAAAGAAAATGAAATACCAAGATCAATAGATGTTTGAAATCCCAGATAAGTTAGATAATATATCTAGACAATCTGTTGAAGAGAGTGGCTCTTTGAGCATCTTTCATTAAAATTCCCACCTTATACCAACCTTGAAATTTGACAGAGTCAAGTATTTCAATATGCATTTTCATTAATCAAACTTGAAAAACCATGCTTGGTATACATGTGGTAGCTGCACACAGTACTCGGACGACCGAGGTGGTAGCTCTTTCCTCCATGTGGTGGTAGTTTTCACACTCCTCATTGGGATGTAACTCTTTCCACATCTTTTGAGCATAACAATTTCCATTAACTCCCCCTCAATTGGCTATCAATTATTTAAGATATAAAGTATTCAACCAAAAATTGATCTCGGATTCATACTCGACTAAATAGTCAAATAAGATAATAACTATACCAAGAGATCATTGAGAGAGAAATTGACTTTGATCACTTAAAAGATGACTTAATTAACATAAATGATCATTGCAACATTGAAATATTATGATATCAAAAGCATAATAAATTTCTAAATGCGTGAAAGGATGCAATTAAAGTCAATATAACTAATGCTCAATTAATGTACTATGTACAAACATAGATAAAGAACAAAAACACAAAAACAAAACCTAAGCTAAGCATTGGTTTCAAAAAGAGATTATTTCAAGGAAAGCATTCCAATTGCCTTACGCAAATGAATAAATCGTTTTTGATCCAAAGGTTTTGTTAAAATATCAGCTAATTGATCCTCAGTTGAAATATATGAAAGTTGAAGAATATTTGATTCAACTAGCTCTCTAAGAAAATGATATCTAAGTTCAATGTGTTTTGTTCTTGAGTGCAACACAGGATTTTTAGAAATGTTTATAGCACTTGTGTTGTCACAGAGAATCGTTACCGAAGTTGCTGAAATACGGAAGTCGCTCAACACACTTTTCATCCAAACGAGTTGGGTTGAACAACTACCCGCTGAGATATATTCCGCTTCGGCAGTCGAGAGTGCAATGCAGTTTTGCTTTTTACTGTGCCATGCAACAAGGCAATGGCCAAGATAAAAACACGCACCACTCGTACTTTTTCGATCATCCACAGATCCTGCCCAGTCGGCATCTGAATATCCAACAATATCAAGACTTGTTCCCATAGGATACCAGATTCCGAACTTTATGGTTCCTTTGATGTACCGGATGATCCGTTTCACCGCTTTCAGGTGAACCTGTAGTGACCCGGATCTTTGCAGGGATTCTGCAGTGTGACCAGCAACTTCTGGAAGCCTACGCGGCTTGTCGGCGGTGTTCGCGCGCCAATTTGGACACAAGAGATGGACTCGGGGCTTAAAATGGATCACGTGGGTAATCGGGGGACCCCGTCGGATGTTTAGAGATGTTTTCGCGCAAATCGGATATCAAATTTAGACTCGGCGCAAAATTCGGATTAAAAATACCTTTCCGGGAGCCTCCGGCGATTTATCGGATTGGAATTTGGCGAAACGGACGCCGTATTTGGAATCAGCGCGCGAAAACGGTCAAGATGGGCTATTTACTTGCTGTTTTTGGAGGTTGCTACAGTACTTTTACTGTTCCGGCGATCGCCGGCGACGGCCAGCGGCGGCGGCCAGCGCCGGCGGGCGGCGGCGCAGCCTCGGGCAGGCGGCAGGCGGCGGCACGCGGCGCGGGCAGGCCGCGGGCAGGCGCGCAGGTGCGCGGGCAGGAGCGCGGTCCACCGCGGAGGTCGTGCGCCGGGGGCGGGCCACGTGGCGCTTTCCGGTTGGCCGGCGCAGCGGACGCGGTCCACGGAATATGGGCCCGGGTGCACGGTAGACCCGGTGGACACGTGGCGTGAGGTGACTGGCTCGGTGTTGTGCTCCCGGTCCACGCGAGCGGTGGAGTGGTTGACCGGGGCAGGTGCCGTACGCACGGGGCAGGTGGCCGTACGGGCGGGGGCAGGCGGCGACGTGCGCGGTCCACGGCGCGACGTGCGCGGTGCACGGATTGCCGGGCCACGTATCGCGCAGCCACTGGCGGGCGCAGGTGCGCCGGGCACAGCAGGGCTCTGGAGTTTACTGTAGTGGGCTACGTGGCCGGCCCGCAGCGTTTCGGGCTTGAACAGTAATGGGCCGGGCCCATTACTGTAGCCGCCCGAAAAATTTCGGGCGCCCGAAACCTGGACTTAATGGGTATTTTTGCAATTGTTTCTCCAGCACTATAAATACCTGCCCGAGCCTTCTTCTTTGGCTCTTTTCTCTAAAACCGAGCATCATCTGCCCGAGCCACCTTAAGGAGATTTGTTCACCTCTTAACCCTTGATCTTCCTGCCAAGTTCTAGGATTTTAGGAGGCTCGAATCCCGAGGTTCCCCATTTTACGGCGCGGCGCGATGTTGCTTTCCTGGGTTCTTCTTCGGCGCAGCGACAGTGTTTTAGCTTCCCTGGGCTACCCCGAGATCACTTTGCTGTGATTCTTGCGCCGACAGACTCCTAAGAGCGGGGTATTTTGGCTATATCTTTGTGCACGAGCGTCAGACGGAAACGAGATTATACAACTTTTTCATCTACGGATCGCAAGGAACGCGCTCGTATTTTTCTTGAATTTTCCAGAGGATTATTTCGAGGTACCGTTGCGAAGCTATCGACGCAAGGATCGCCGTGATATTTTTCTTGAAATTTTCTGGGCACTTTCTGCAGGTGATAATTTAACAGTTTCGGGACTGTTGTTGTATGGGACTATAAGAGCATTATTTGGGAGCCTTTGTGTATTTAGTGAACTTTGTATTGTGCCAGGAGTGTTACAGGTGTGCTGAACTTGTTGGATCAAGGGATTGGAATTTTTGGTATTTTCAGCTGTACGATTTGGGACAGTCAGCACTTCAGGTGGGTGCCTTATTCTCGGAACCGGTGGACGGTTCTCTAAATTGTTATATATTAACATTGCATGCAAGTGTATGGTATAATAGCGGGGATTGATCGGTAAGTTTAACAATGAGGATTTTATGAAAATTGCAAGTGAATCGTTCATAGTATGACAATAGTATTAATCAAATATTCATGTTGAGGATTAGTGGAAGCTTACCTAAGGCAAGGATACCATAGATGATTAATTATCATGCCATATTAGCACATAACCTTTTATGAGGCTGGTTTATGCATTGGGATAGGATTATGTAGTTATGTGCCGGTTCTACTCTGAGGAGCCATTATGGATTGAGGATTATGTACAGGTATGGTCATTGATAATTTTGGCATGAGGTTTATTTTTCTTTATTTTGCTTTGAGGATAAAAGCATACTTGTATGGACATCTAGATAGGCCAACTTTTACTGCTACACTTTCATATTGGTACTTGACTTAGGAGAAACCATCTTTGCTTCTTTTCTCCTTTTTTTTGTCAGTCGCGCGGTTCATATTGCTCGGGTTCGAGCAGGGGTTAGGGATAGTGTAGCTGGGGTCCTGGTGTCGGGGACAGGTTGTGCCGGATTGTGATAGGTTGTGGTTCGTGGGGTATTGCGGCGGCCGCGGACATTGGGCGGTTGACCGGAGATTTGTTTATGCATCAGATTGGGTATCAGGCTTCTCTAGTGGTTGGAGTTTTCCACTTATTGTTTACCGTTGTTTCAGTTGGGGATCGGGTTTCCCTTTAGTGGATGAGTTTTCCCACTTTGATCAGAGTCGTGATCCAGTCCTGCTATATCGTGAGACAGTGGTTACAGAGATGCTTGTTACAGTGATACTTTACTCGTGTGGGTCGCTCCCCTCGAGTGCCACTCCGGAGTAGGCTTTCCACGGTGCAGAGCGCCGGACACCATGCTGGGTTCTTGAGTTCGACAGCAGAGCAGGCAGTACCAGTGTTTACTGGTGACATCAGATTGGGTTTATTACAGATATTTACTTTATTGTTGCACTCGTGTCAGGGGGACTGAGTGGAGTCTAGCGGCTATGTGTAGACCAGTGCTAGTGTTGTCGGGAACCGTTTGGGGATTGACGGTGGTCCCGTGGTCGTTGTGAGTTCGTTGACCATTGTGCGAGAGGTTGTTCATCTGGAGTCTATCCGTTCTGAGAGAGAGGGCATGGATTTTGACTATGGCCTGCATGAGCCACTACTCGATAGCGAGTTAGTCCGTTTGGACGCCCTACGTAATTCCTACCCGTCAGCGGAAGGTGGTTGTAGGTGGGCGCAGGTTTGACTGGACCCCATGTGGCAGTCAGCTCGATTGGGTCGATTGAGTACCTCGTGTGCGAGTGTTGCATATCTTTATCAGAGTTTTCCCCATTTGAGCATTTTGATAGAGGCATGGTAGCTGTAGAGTGTTTCCAGCTTCTCCTTTCAGTTTTACTGCATTAGTTATCTTTTGCCTCTAGTAGTCTTGGTGGGCAGATCGTCGGGCCTAGTGGCGATACCCACTGAGAACTCCCTTTTTGCGTAGTTCTCACGCCCGTTGGGGGTTTTCCCCCTTTTTGTCCTTTCTCTCCTTTGTTTTGCAGAGTCTTGGCGGGTGTTGCCGTTCTGTGGTTGCTGTTCGTGGTGAGGGAGTAGCGAGCTAGATCCAGACCCATCTTTGGAGAGTAGCGGTACCCCCCTTTTGAGGAGATCTTCAGTATAGTCGGTAGATTGGTTTTTATTTCCTCTTTTGAGAGACTGATGTAGTGAGGATATGATGTATTGAGAGCTTGTACACTGATATTGTATTGAGATATCTCCCTGTTGAGCTATGAGTTTTGTACTCGAGGTTATTGTATGATTATCTTTTTGGGAGATGGACCTTGTTGTTTTATCTTCAGTGGTTCAGTGGTTGATTTTATTTCTATAGCAGTTTTATCTTTTAGCTCTGATATCTGTTTAGCTGTAGCTCTTTTTGCAGGTAGGACGCTTCGCCTATGCGGGTTTGGCATAGGTGGCGGATCTGTTGGCGAACCCGGGTCGCAATTTCGACCCCGGGGCGTGACAGAACCTCCTTTGGTGCTGACTGATATCTCGCGCAAATCCCAACACTAAAGGATATGTCCGGGCGACTAGCCGTGAGGTAAAGTAGACTTCCAATCATGCTGCGATAAAGTTTCTCGTCTACATTTTCACTAAGAGATTCACTTCCTAATCCCTTAATTGCTAGTTCCCATAGGAGTCGGAAAATCTTTAGAATTTTCTAAACCAAACTTTTTGACCAACTCCACTGCATACTTGGATTGACTCAAATGGATGCCTTCTTCATTCTGTTTCACTTGCAATCCAAGAAAATAGGTCAATTCGCCCATCATTGACATCTCAAATTCGCTTTCCATGATTTCTGCGAATTTAGAAGCATCATTATCTCTTGTTGCACCAAATACAATGTCATCGACATAGATTTGTGCTACAATGAAATTGTTTTGATAATGCTTCACAAAGAGAGTCCTGTCAGCTCCCCCTCGAGTGTAGCCCTTTTCCAAAAGGTGCTTTGTCAACCTTTCGTACCATGCTCGCGGTGCTTGTTTCAGACCGTAAAGAGCCTTTTTCAACGAAAAACATGGTTAGGTAGTTTATGATCCACAAAACCTTTCGGTTGAGCCACATAAACTTCCTCATTTAAAAACCCATTTAAAAACGCGCTCTTAACGTCCATTTGAAATAATTTGATTTTAAAATGACAAGCTATCGCAAATAAGATACGAATGGACTCGAGTCTAGCTACAGGGGCGAAAGTTTCATCAAAGTCTATACCTTCTACTTGAGAGTAGCCTTGAGCAACTAACCTTGCTTTGTTCCTGATGATAGTACCATCTTCATTTTTCTTGTTCTTGAAAATCCATTTGGTACCTATCACATTGTGTTGCTTCGGAGGCTTCGTTAATTCCCAGACTTTGTTTCGCTCAAATTGATGGAACTCTTCCTGCATTGCTTCAATCCAGTAGTCATCCTGAAGAGCTTCATCAACATTCTTTGGTTCGATTTGGATACGTAGCAAGCGAATCCGCAAACCAATTGTCTCCGAGTTCTAACTCCTTCTTGTGGATCTCCAATGATGTTCGATTCAGGATGATCCTTGGAGATGCGTAACGTTTGAGGTAACGGAGTAGGCGGAGGTACACGAGATGATTCCTGCACATCAGATAAACTTGAAGAACCGTTAGATGCATCATTATTATCGAAAGAATTGTTAGAAGAAGATGCATTAGCAGGTGTATCATCATCAAGAGAGATATCGAGGGTAGATTTTTCAGATTCAAAATGAAAAGCTTCATCTACCTTAACATTTATCGATTCTACGATCGTCTTAGATTCCAAGTTAAAAACTCGATATGCTCTACTGTTTGTAGAATAACCCAGAAAATCCCTTCGTCACTTCGAGAGTCAAATTTTCCAAGATTTCGCGGTCACGTAAAATAAAACACCGACTCCCAAAGATACGAAAATATTTGATGTTCGGTTTTCTACAAAACCATAGTTCATATGGTGTATTTAAAGTCCCCGGGCGCAAATACACTCGATTAATTACATAGACAGCAGTGTTCACCGCTTCAGCCCAAAAATATAACGGTAAGTTCCGGCTATGAAGCATAACACGTGCCATCTCCTGTACGACCCTGTTTTTGCGCTCGACTACACCATTCTGTTGAGGTGTATAGGGTGCAGAGAATTCATGTTTAATGCCGTTGGAAGTGCAAAAATCAATGAATTTAGAATTTATGAATTCTCCACCTCTATCACTTCTAACACGAGTAATCTTTTCATTCTTTTCAATCATAATACGATGGCAAATCTCGTGAAAAGAATCAAAAGTATCAGCTTTCTCTTTTAAAAATGCTACCCAAGAATATCTAGAAAAATCATCAACCAACAGAAAATATACCATTTACCTCCCAAAGATGGTTGACGAGTTGGCCCCATTAAATCCATGTGCAAAAGTTCCAAAGGCCGTTTTGTACCTATGTGGTTCAAGTTCTTGTGTGCAGTCCTAGACTGTTTTCCCTTTTGGCAACCGCCACACACAATGTTTTGTTCAAGTGAAAGTTTTGGAACCCCCTTGACCACATCTTTGTTCGAAATTCTAGCAAGTTCCTTAAAGTTTATGTGACCTAGCCTTTCATGCCAAAGTGTTTCATTTTTCAAAGATGCTAGGTTACATTTTTCAGAAATTTTATTAGGAACTACATAACAATTGTTTTCTGATCTAACCCCCTTTAAAAAGAAAACATGGTCCTTATCAGTTACAACACATTCAACAGATGAAAAATTAACTGAAAAACCATTGTCACAAAGTTGACTTATGCTTATGAGGTTAGTCTTAAGGCCATCAACAAATAACACATTTTTCAGAACCGGGCCATCTGGAATAGCTACCGTTCCCTTTCCAACAATTTTGGAAGACCGACCGTCTCCGAAAACAACAAGTCCTCCGGAGATTTTCTCAAAATTTTGAAAACAGTTTTTGTCACCGGTCATGTGACGGGAACACCCGCTATCCAGATACCAAGACGAACTATCATATGCATGCAAGGAAATATTAGTAACAAGACAAGGAAAAATTTCACCTTTGCGCACCCAAACCTTTTTGGAATGCGTCGGTAATGGTCGTGAAGTTGTTCTCCTAGGTGAAAGCGTCTTGCTAGAAGATTGCTGCTCCTTGATGATGTCGTCTTGAGCGGTGAACTACCAAGGCTCTTTTCCTTTGAATGATTTGCATTTGATTTCTGAGGAATCACCTTTTTGGTAGTCGTTGCAAGAAGTGCTTGAGTTGTGCGTTTGGCTCCCATCTTGCAATTTCTCCTTATGTGCCCTGAAATGCCACAACGAAAACATACCTTAATCTTGACGATCCCGAAGAGGATGAAGTAGGCTTGTTGTCGTTGCTTGTCGTGAATTCCGGTGTCGGAGGAGGAGATACCGACTGAGGCACAAAAACTGTCCCACTCGAACTTGGACTGTCTCCAGTTTGAGTGTATCCGAGGCCGAACTTATTTGTTTGACCAAGACCAAGAAGCTTGTCCAACTTACTCCTTCCAGAAGAAAATCGCTTTAAGTCATCCTTTAGTTGGAGATGGTCTTTGTCATTTCCATTTTTCCTGTCGAGCCTCGCCGTAGAGCTTCAAGAAGTAATTCGCTTTATCCACCATTTTACATGTTCTTTCTCGAAAAGCTCATTTTTCTCTTGAAGGGAAACATTTGCTTTGACTAAGTTATCCCTTTCCACTTCAAGAGCGTTTGAGAGAGAAGATGCCCTTTTTGCTTCTTCTTCGAGATCCTGCAATCTCCCTCTCAAACTCCGTTTTGCTTTGCCAGTTTCTTTGAATCCCTCAAAAGCTTATGGTAGGCAAGAGCAAAATCTTCACCTTCAGAATTACTCGATTCGTCGTCCGTTGCATTCTTTTCAACATGGGAGGAGTTGGACAACGAGTCGGATGTACTTGCCATTAAGCACATGAAGGGTGAAGATGTGGACGCGTGGAATGCCGTTGCGTTACTTTCTTCATCACTTGAGGATGACTCATTTGACGTTGAGTTGTCATCCCAAGTGACGACTTGCATCGCCTTCTTCTTTGCCGGATTCTTGTTGGGACACTCCGTTGCAATGTGGCCGTAGCCTCGACATTTGAAGCATTGTACTTGTCCCTCTGAACTTTTCTTATCCTTTGAGAAGTTTTCTTGCTTTCTTGACTTGTAGTTTGAAGACCCTTTGCCTTTCTTCGACATTACGAAGGATGGAGTTTTGCTTGAATTATCCCTTCGAAAGTTGCGGCGAAACTTCCTTGTCAAGAGAGCGAGCTTGTGAGGTCCCGAAATCCCCCGCGTAAGGTTTGTTGGTTGTTGGGCAGCTTTTAGTGGCCGTTGGAAGTGTTTGTGCGCTTGTCGGGCCCGAGAAATGGATTTGTGGTGCAATTCGGGATTTAGTTTGCATCACTGGTGGCCTGCGTGGTGCGTCGGTGGTGTTTATGCGCAATTTGGACGCAAGTGTTGGACTTTGGGCTTAAAAAGGAGATCCCGTGGGAATTGGAGGACCCGTCGAGTGTTTAGAGGTGGTTTCGCGCGACGTAGATGTCAAATTTGGACTCCGGGCGAAGTCTGGATAAAAGTTTACCTCTCCGGTTGCCTTCGGAAATTTTTTAGAGTTAGAATTTGGCAAATCGGACTTCAAATTTGGACCCGGCGCGGAAATCGAATCAAGTTGGCTATCTGGGGGCATTCGGCAAATTTTCGGATGAGAATTTGGAGAAACGGACATCGTTTTTGGATTCAGCGCACGAAATCGTTGAGAATGGACTATTTATTTGTTGGTTTTGGAGTCCGGTAGGCGTGCGCGTTTTTCGAGACGACGCGGCACGCAAACCGAGGCGTTGGCGCGGCTCGGATCCCGAGGTGGCGCGCGTACGGCGCAGCAGGGCGCTGGGGAAGCGCGCCCCCTGCGCGGAGCGCGCGGGGGCCGCCACGTGGCGGGCCCCCGTTGGCGCCCGCGCGGGCGCGGGGGCACGCGCGCCCGTGTGGCGCGCGCGTGTCCCGCGCCTGGGGTGGCGCGTTACACCGTGTGGCGGGCGTGTTACCGCGCGCCGCGTGGCGCTTGGGCGCGCGCGTGGACCGGGCGCGCGCGCCCATGCGCCGTGGACCGAGGCTGGGGGCTCGCCATTGGTTGGCACCGTGGACCGGACCCGTGGACTGGGTCCGTGGACCACCCCCCCCTTTTTCTCTTTTTCTTCTTCTTCTTCCTTCTCCCCCGAGCGCCATTTCTCCTCCTTTTTTCTTTCTTTCTTCTCCGCCCGAGAGCGAGAGGGAGTGAGGGAGGAGTTTGTGTGAGGTGCGGCGGCGCGTCGGGGACCTCGTGGAGCGTGCGCGGTGTTCCGATGGGAGCGTTTCGGCGGCGGCGGCGCAGTCGGGTAGGTCCCGTGTGTTAATTTTACTGTATTTTTGCGCTGTTTTTGGGGCGTTCTTTTGGACCTTTGGTTTAACCCCTTACTTTTATCTGATTTAGGGACCGTGTTTTACTGCACCGTTTTGCGTGCGGACCCCGACGGCGCGCACCGTTTTGCGTGCGGACGCCGTTTTGCGTGTGGATTCTGGCACCGTGCTCCGTTTTGCGTGCGGATTCCGGCACCGTGCACCGTTTTGCGTGCGGACTCTGTTTTGCATGCGGACTCAGCGGCGTGCTCCGTTTTGCGTGCGGACTCCGGCGGCGTGCACCGTTTTGCGTGCGGACTCTGTTTTGCGCGCGGGTTTCGGCACCGTGCTCCGTTTTGCGTGCGGACTTCGCGGCGTGCACCGTTTTGCGTGCGGACTCTGTTTTGCGCGTGGGTTTCGGCACCGTGCACCGTTTTGCGTGCGGACTTCGTTTTGCGCAGGGGTTTTGACACCGTGCTCCGTTTTGCGTGCGGACTTCGGCGGCGTGCACCGTTTTGCGTGCGGACTCCGGCAGCAGGCATCGTTTTGCCTGCGGATCGCGTGGAGGCCAATTGCAAGTGTCTACGAGCAATTGGTGGCTTACCGAGGTGGGTTGGTTTTTATCTCCAAGTCTGCGGACTTCTCTCTAATTCTAATTATGATAGGATTTTGCATGCTAGTTTAAGTGTTTCATTGGAACTTTGACTAGCACCCCCGTCATATGTTGCATGTGTAACCAGACCAATAGAGAACCTTAATCTGGGCTAGGTTCTTTTATGCTTTAGACATCCCACACAGTGCATTTCTTTCTGGACTTAGAGTTCCTCGCCCGGGTAGTGGGCCGAGTGGTCAGGATGTTGTGGGACGGGTGTTGCACTCGGGCCTGGGAGCCGAGTGGGGTCTGGTGGCTGGGTTAGGCCAGTGTTGGTGATTTGGGAACCGTTTCAGATAAACGGTGGTCCCGGATTTTTAGTTTTCGCTGTTCTTCTCGTCACCACCATGTTGTGATCGTGGTGCACGTATGTTAGCAGGACCTTGAACCCAGAACCTTTTTGGACGAACACATGATTTTAGTCAGCCAATGTTTTCTTCCAAGCCTCGCAGGGTCGCCTGAGTCTGTTCTTGTTTGATAGGACGAGGGCATTTGCTCTTCGAGATTTGGACATAAAACTTGCTTTCGAATTATTTTCCAAAAAGACTAAAAATCATTAAAAAGATGGATTTCTCTCAGATCAAATGGTTTTATGTAATAAACGTCACTGTTTCTTATAAACTTATCCACTCGAGATGATTCGAGTGATCTGGGTTCTAAGGGCTGATTTCTTTCTTGGGGCCGTAGGTACGAGTCCCCCGGGGTTTTCGGACCCTTCGCGGATCTGGCTGTGGAGCATCTCCAGCCGTGAGTTTGTGTGATGAGATAGTTTCCCACTTTAACAGAGAGGGGCCGAATCCCTGAACGGTAAAGGATCGAGAACTTCGATAGGCTGAGCCTAGAGTCTGTTCTTGTTTGATTGGGGTTCTAGGCACCGGTCTATCGAGATTTTCGGATCTTTGCCGCGTCAGTCGGTTCTTCTCGCCGATGAGTGGGGTGTTGTTGTGGGAGCCGTTTGGAGTGACGGAGGTCCCAGCTGTGTAGTACTTTCCTTTAGTGAGTTGGCGTTGGGAGCTTGAGTCGTAGAGGGTTCTCCGACATAGCTGTGAGAGTGGTTGAGCTATTTATTTTTGAGTCGAGGTTTGTTTCCGACTGTGTTGTGCTGTTGAGCATTGAGTACCGATCTGTTTGATCGAGGATTATAGCCTGCTGAGCCTGGCATTTTATGCCAGTTATGAGATACTTGAGATACTTGAGTTCGGTGGGGTCGCTCCCCTCGAGCTACGCCCCGGGTGCGATGATGATACCGAGCCTGACGAGGCTGCGATGATGCGACTAGTTGATACACTAGAGTTCGCTTGAAATTGAGTTAGTCCATGTGGGACACCCTACGTAAGACCAAGTCCTGTTTGGGCGTAGTGGCAGTAGGTTTGGCGCAGGCTTGACTGGACCCTATGTGGCAGTCACTGAGATTTGGGTTACTGTGAGAGAGTATGCATATCATGTGTCTTAGTGAGTTTTCCTTTGAGCATTGTACTTGACATATTGTCAGCAGTGAGTGGATGCATACCATCATCTGTGTTCTTTTCCTATTGAGCATAGTAGATAGAGGCATGATAGCTGTAGATACTTTTCCAGCTTATTTTTCATTATCACAGTCTTTTTCTGTTATCTTATGCCTCTAGTAGACTTAGTGGGCAGACCGTGGGTCTTGGAGACGGTACCCACTGAGAACTACTGTAGGATGTAGTTCTCACACCCTCTGTCGGTGACAGGTGGCTGAGGCTTTTCTTCCGTTCCTGCCCGAGTTGGCTGGACGGATCGTGGACAGGGAGTCGCGTGATAGTTCCCTACCAGCATAGTTCCTTTAGAGTGTGGTAGATGTACCCCTTTTTATATTTTGAGAGTTTCTTGTTGAGAGACCTTTGTTGTGAGGTATAGAGTTGTACTTTATTTTTTAGTTTGAGAGACAGTTGTAGTGAGGATATTTTTTTGTATTGAGAGCATGTACACTGATTTATTTATTGGAGATATCTCCCTTTTGAGTTTTTGTATCAAAGGACTTTTTATACGATCGTATTTGGGGAGATGGATATTGTAGGTTCTCGTCATCGTCTGAGGAGGATGAATCCGAGTCTTCTTCCTTTGTTGTTTTCAACGCATAACCTGAAGACTTAGAAGAGGATGCATTTCCCGAAGAATAGTTAGTAGGAAATGTCATTTCATATGTTTGTAAAGAACCAACTAATTCTTCTACACGCATTTCGTCCGGATGTTTAATTGTTACAATGGCTGCGACCTTTGGGCGAAATCGTTCAGGAAGAGTTCTTAATATCTTTCTTACAACTTTAAATTCTGAAATTTTCTCTCCCAAGTTAGCACATGAGTTTACGATGGCTTGCAATCGTGTGTAATAGTCTGTGAAAGATTCATTTTCTGCCATAGAAATAGAGTCAAATTTGCTCGTGAGCATTTGCAGTTTTTGAATCTTCACAAGGTTAGTTCCCTCATGCGTAACTTGAAAAACATCCCAGATTTCTTTCGCAGTCTCACATGCCGAGACGCGAGAGAACTCAGTTTGTGACAAGGCATTAAATAGAGCATTAATTCCTTTGCCATTGTAAGAAGATAAATCAATCTCTTCCTTGGTCCATTTCGACCTAGGTTTGATGGTGCGAACATCAGAAATAATTTCAGTTGGATTAGACCATCCTAATTCAATTGATTGCCACACCCGTTCGTCGATGGAAATTAAAAAGGCTTTCATCCGTACTTTCCAGTAGGCATAATTTGTTCCATCGAAGAATGGGGGTCTGTTGATGTTTCCACCTTCAACCATTGTTTACAACCCTATTCCCTCTCTGATACCACTTGTTGGGTTATATATAATTGGATCTAAATAGGGAAAAAACCACCTAGAGGGGGGTGAATAGGTGTAAACGTTAAACACTCAAAAATCGTTGCGCAATAAAACCCAATGCGGAAATAAAAGTAAACACGCAAGATTTTTACGTGGAAAAACTCCAAACCGGAGTAAAAAACCACGGGACCGATAACACGGCGAAATCCACTAGAATTAAAACACGTACAAGGTGATTTACCGTACACACTTACGACTCAACCTTTTCCATACGCTCCTAGTAGATCTTCTCCGCTCGCTCTACAACGCGTCTCGAATCCATGATCAGCGTCCAATGCCGAATCCACGGCATCCAACGTCGAGTCCACGACGTCCGACCGAATCCACGATCTTCACCCAGTAGCACGCTTCGAATTCACGAACGTACCTCGCTCCGAATCCACGAGAGCGGTTGCACCTTGAATCCACAAGGCCACGCGAGTCCACGCGCCGATTTTGGGAAAATCGTTGTTTTTGGGTGGTGATGATCCGCCGAATACTTAGATCAAAAATAGATCGGAAATACCATCTAAGTATTCATTAATTTGATTCCACTCAAAATCTGAGTTTGGAAAACCTAGAATCAAATTAATCAATATAGATGAAGAAACATAGAATTAAATCTATTGATTTCCTTTCTTCTCTATATTGGATCGGGGCCGTTGGGGCGTACCGCAGACGAACGGCGCACCGCATAGGTTGGTGCTGTGTGGGGGACCCCGCCGCGCGAAGTCCGGGGTTGGTGTGGGTTTTCGAGTCCCTTGGTCTTGACATATCCTTGTTCCTCCAGGAGTGCGGTACGTCGTTGACGACGGGTGCGCGGACACGGACGAGCCGAGCGCAGGACGACACGCACGAGGTGGGTACATTCCCGGGAACGGTGGGGGTAGGATTTCATCAATAGAAATAGTATGTTCGGGGCAAGGTGGATAGTAGATCTTCTCTCTCGTATTTTTGTACTAACCCTGTCTTATTATCATCCTGCTTATTATCAATCTGAGGCTCGATTTTTGCTACACGCACACCGGCGGATTGGCCTCCGCCAGGGTGTGCTTTTCCGGAAAAGTGGTACGTTGACCCGTGTACCCCCGCAATGGTGGCGTTAGGAATGGGGGCCCTCTTAGGTGGGGGGGTGTGAGCGGTGATGTCGAGGTAGGTGCTCGGCGGCCGAGGCAGGTGCTCGGCAGGTGGCACCGGGGTAGGGGTCCGGTGCGGTGGTCGGGAAGGGTGCCCGGCTTTTGCTATGATACAGGGTATGACTAGTGTAGGCGGTGGTTGAGAGAGACTGTTGCTCCGGTTGCAGTGGTTTGCTATGTTTTAGCCTTTTGCTTATATTACTATTTCCAGACACTGACTTCCCACTTCGTGACAGGTTCGTCCAGGGGCGAGTGCTAGGGCACCGGTGAGGTCGTGAGGGCGCTGTACTGACAGTAGAGGCTTCAGACACAGTGACTCCTTTTTCCTTTTCCCTTTATTATTTCAGTTAGTTATTTGTGGATTGCGACACCCCTGTGGGGTCGAAGTGGATGTTGCCCTTTTCTTTCTTTGAGATGTGCAAGTGAATGTTACTCTTCTCTTACTTGGCCGTTTTAAAACAACGAAAAGCAAAGAAAACCGTTTGCGAAAACCGCTTTTAAACCGTGGGTGTCGTGTGGGCACCGGATTTTAAAACCTTGTGGAATTTATGTGGTTTCAAATTAGTTTTGCAAAAAATTCGGCGTCGGGTGGGCGCCACTTTCAAAACCTTGTGATTATTTATCCTTTCAAAACGACGGCCTGTGTTGAATGTTGAAACTAGTAGATCATGTGGAATGAATGATTGTTTGTGTTTGAGACTCCAACTAGTGTGGTTAAAGACTTTATGTTACATTCTGTAGTGAAGACGCCGTGCATATGCAAAGGAGACTCTGCCCGTTTGCAGAGTGAATTTGCATATGCGGCGGGTCTGGGCACGCGCCGGGGAGATTGATTTCAAAAAAAAAAATATATACTTAGCCGATTTAGGGGCATTGGTGGCCCCTCTTCCGCGCGTTCGAACCCCCGGGGCGTGACATTGGGACATGGCTATCAGCAACAGAGAAAATTTTCAGAGATTTTTTCATCGACCCGAGGTACAGAGTTCATATGGCGGTACACTGCCTAGATGGAGATGCAGATACTTGGTGGCGTCGGGTGGAGCCACGGGAGTTTCAGATTTCTCGTCAGTTACCCTGGTCTGAATTTCGGCGTATGGTATTGGATACCTATTTTCCGACCAGCGTGAGAAGGAAACTGGAGGATGATTTAAAGAACCTTCAGCAGGGTGACCGGTCAGTTCAGGATTACCATCAGGAGTTTATACGGTTGCTTAACTGCGTGCCCTATGTCGCCCGTGAAGGGCCACATCAGGTCGAGTTATTCGAGGCAGGCCTCCGCAGCGAGATTTATACCCTAGTGCATGCACAGCGACTCCAGACTCTTAAGGAGGCCGTCGAGCATGCCGAATGGGTGGAGAGAGGCGACACAGTGGTGGCGAGGCGAGGCGAGGCGGGATGGTTGCACCGAGTTCCGTTAGGAAACGACCAGTATCCGAGGACGAGGGACAGGCTAGCTCGTGGAGACCACCGCGGCCTCAGTTACTTAGCCGTGGGCGTGCGGAACAGCGAGAGCCTAGTGGATCGCAGAGGCCATCGCAGCAGCAGCCGGAGTCTCAGCATCAGATACAGAGCCAGAAGTCGGCGGGACAGCCACGGCTTAGCGACAGAGACAGATATATATTCTGTGGAGGATCTCACTTGTCGCACACTTGCGATCAGAGGTGGGGTCGTTGTTATAAATGTGGACAGTCGGGTCACATTCGAGCTTCGTGCCCCCTTTCGACTTCAGCGGCACCCTCATCAGCATCGGCTCCTTTTCCGCCTCAGCAGCAGCTGTCAGCTCAGCGGTCTTATGCTCCAGCGAGCGGATCACCTTATTTTTATCCTGCGGATCACCGGCCGCCGGCTCAGAGCGGTCGGGTCTACGCTGCTCAGGTGGAGGATTTTACAGCAGCCGACCTTGTGGTGACAGGTATTATTTTATTTATTGATTGACCGGCATTAGGTTCTGCATTGTATTGCACTTGAGCATCCTAGTTATTTGTTAGGAGTGTATTCACTACCTTGCATAGGTTAGGGGGTAGGACGGTTACCTAGTGTACGGAAGGTTCATATTCCCGATCTTTGACGCGTGGGGGTGTGTTGTTGGTCCTGCCCGGTGCAGTTAAGTCCTCGATGGTACTAGTAGACCTGATGGTCTTAACCTAGTTATGGGACTTGGTTTTAGTACTTAGGACGGTTTGGCCGGCTCGGTTTTCTTCTTTTCGCAGCGGTTGATTGTGCCGCGAGGACGGTCCTCCTGGGGAGGGGTTAGGCCAGGTGTAGATGGTGTGCCGTGGTTACTTGGGGGCTATCTTTGCCTCTTTTGTTTCGACTTCGCGTGCGGGACAAGTGTTCCGCCGTGGGTGCGCAGCCTTTTTGGCTAGCGTGGTTGTGGAATACCCCGGGAGCGCTGTGATACTCGGACTGAGCTTTTATGCCTTTGGACTTGGTGGTTAGATTACCGAGGGCCTAGGCGGAGCGGATGTTTTGCCGGTACAGACTACTTGGTAGCTCTAGCAATTAGCCCGCTGTACTCATGTGAGGTGGTGCGGTTTTCTGGAGTGCCCGCCTCTATTTTGTTCTAGTTAGAGGCCCGAGGATTGCATCGCGTCTCTAGAGGAGGTATTAGTCAGCCTAGTCAGCCTTGGGAGCTTTAGGGGCGGATGATCGGATATTTACCCCACTTTATTTGGTCGAGGTGCCGGATTGAGGATTGATTTAGTTTCGAGGACGAAACTGTCTTTTAGTGGGGGAGGATATGATGACCTGAATTTCTGCAGAGCTGTGGTGGAGTTATTGGTGGCTTCTGGGAGCATGTTTTGTGTGTTGGAGGTGTTTGTGCACAAATTAGACATAGGTGGCGGACATCGGGCTTAAATAGATCACGTGGGCGATTGGTGGACTCCGTCGGATCTTTAGAAGTGGTCTCGCGCGAAATGGATATTAAAATTGGGCTCAGCGCGAAGTTTGGACAAAAGAACGTCTTTCCGGGTGCCTTCGGCAATTTTTAGAGTTGGAATTTGGCAAAACGGACGTCAAATTCGGATTCAGCGCGCGAAAACGGTTAAAATAGACTACCTACTTGACATTTTGCGCAACCGGTTACTGTTCATGCCGGAACAGTGATTCCGGCAGCCGGCGGCGAGCGGCGGCGGCGGCGGGCGGCGGCGGCGGGCGGCGGCGGCGGAGCGCGGCGGATGGGCTCGGGCAGGCGGCGGAGCAGCCGCGGGCAGCGCGCGGGCAGCGCGCGGGCAGGCGCCCGGGTGCGCGGGCAGGTGCGCGGTCCACGGGCCGGCGTGCACCGGAGACGGGACACGTGGCATTGCGTGGTTGGGTCGGTTCAGTGGACGCGGTTCACGGAGTGGAGCGGCCGGTGCATGGACCGGGGTGGCCACGTGGCGGCCCCGGATTGGAGGGTCTTTGTGCACGCGCTGCACGCAGAGCGGCGGGTCTTCGGCCGTACGCACGTGGGCGCGGGCGCGGCGGCGGCGGGGGCGGCGCGACCGACCGCCGTGTCGGGCGGGGCGGCGCACGTGCGCCACGTGGCGCCGCACCATTGGCTGGCACCACCCACGCCACCGGTGATTGCGGGGACGCGTGGGCGCGCGCGGTTGGCCGGCCTCGCTGTCCCCTGTTTGGTGGACACGCGTCGCACCGCGGGCCGGGTCGGACGGGCGGTGGCGTGCGGCCGGATCGGGTGCGCGAGCAAGCTTGGGCCGGGCCGCACTGTGCGCGCCCGGAAACGGCTGGGCCGGGCCGCACTGTGCGCGCCCGAATTGGGCCGGGCCGCACTGTTTGCGCCCGAACCGGGACAAATTGGGAATTATCCCAATTGTTCTAATTGGCCTATATAAAGGCCTCCCCTCCCTTCTTTTTCTCTGTTTTCCGAGAGATAGAGAGAGAACCAGAGAGAGGCCATTAAGAGAAGTTGTTCCTCACTAATTTTTCTACCTCGTGGTGCGTTCCCAGATTTTCTGGAAGTTCGACAGCGGCGATCCAGATTTTACAGTGTCCCTCATTTTTTCCCATCTTAGCCCATTATCGTCGCATCTTAGTCCGAGAAGTCCCCTGCGCAGTACAGGAGTCCTTTTTCGACGATTTCTTCGCCGGTGTGTTCCTAAGAGGTAGGGCTTCGTTTTCCGTGTTGGTGGTTTCTCTGGATTCCGATTCCTTGGCACGATTCCCGAGGTGTTTTGACCCCTCTTTTGCTGTTTGGGTTTTTGGACAGCGGCAACTTCGACGATTTGTTTCTTGGCGTAGGAATATCAGATCGAGGCGATTCAAGAGTCGATTTTGGGTTACTTTTCGCGAGGAACGCAACCGTGATTTTTCTGGGATTTTTGGAGCTCGGGACAGAGGTGAAATGCCTCGTTTTGCGTGCTGGTTGTAAAAACAGCAAAAGTTGTATTTGGGACTTGTAATTTTTACACCGTTTACAATGTTTGTTGCTGTAGGACTCTGTTTTCGGCAGACAGCAGTTTTAGAGGACAGCGGACAGCGGGGAGTTTCTTCGGCGTAGTGCACGCTTTTCGAGGTGGTGGTTGTTGCATACCTCTACTTTTGACTTGCTCACTAAGTTTATTAGAGAAGCCCTTTATTGGACATATTGGTTGATTACCATGCATGATTAAATGAGATAAACATGAGCCTATCATTGTGACTAATATTGTAGACTTAGCATGTTGGGGATATTTTAAGAGTGATAATTAACATGCCATGTTAGCACATAGATTTTATGAAAGTGGGTTAAACGGATTAATTATTGGGATATGATGACATATCTATGTGCGGGTACCACTTTGGTGATTTATGACGGATCAGGAATTATATACATGTGTAGTTAGCTGATGTTTTTAGGATGATGGTTATATCTATGCGGATTGATTATTCGATACACATGTGGAATTGTTATTTGATTCACTTTCTTTATCTTGTTGAGGACATTTGCATGCTTGTATGGACATCTAGATAGGCCACTATTTATTGCTACACTATCATATTGGGATTTGACTTAGGAGAAACCATGATTGTTTCCTTCTCCTTCTCTTTAGACTTTTGAGTCTTGTTGCTCGGGTTCGAGCAGGGGTTTGGGATAGTGTAGTTGTGGCCATTGAGTCTGGGATTGGTTAGACTCGATTATGGATAGGTGGGGGGATTGCGGCAACCACGGACAGTAGGCGGTTGACCGGATATTGACTATTTATCAGATTTGGACTTATGGGGTATTGCGGTAACCGCGGACATTGGACGGTCGACCGGATGTTTATCTTTGCATCAGATTGGGGGATCGGGGTTTCATTAGTGGAGGGATTTGTTCCACTTGAGCATAGTTGTGATTCAGTCCTGCTTTTAATACTTTTCACATCGGCGCGGTTATTGCCCGGTGATGCTTTCCTCGTGTGGGTCGCTCCCCTCGAGTTCCCCTCCGGAGGCTGGGGTCAGACAGTTATGGACAGTTTTGCTATCACATCGGCGCGACTATACTTGCCCGATGATGAGAGCGGCAGTAGGCGGTACCAGTTTTTCTAATGGTTAGGTTGGGTTTATTTGGACAGATACTATTTCTGATGCATACATATAGTCATACCCTTTGACATTACATTTAGAGGCATAGTAGTGGTAGTTTTCCTTCTTAGCAGCTTCATTACTTACCACTCTTCTTTCCCTTTTTGCTTCTGGTAGACCTAGTGGGCACGTCAGAGTTTGAGGCTTTACCCACTAGGGGGAGGCTACTGGTTTACTAGTAGTTCTCACCCCCATTCTTCTTTTTCTTTTTCTTCTCCTTTGTTTTGCAGAGCCTTCTGCGGGTGCTGCTGGACGTATAGCGGCGGGTCGAGGAGAGAGGACGGTTGAGTAGCTAGACAGTGGGCCTGACAGTGAGTTAGCTAGACTTGTACCTTTTATGTATCTTATCTCAGACAGTTGTACTTTTACTTTTGGGGTCTGGCTTTAGCCAGCTGGTTGTATATTTGTGGTGAGCTGGGAGAGGGATTTGTACCTTATTTTACAGTCTTGTATTTTTATTTCCAGTTCGGTCTGAGATGTAGTATTTTCAGTTCAGCTCTGTTTTTATTGCTCTATTATTGTATTTCTTATATCTGAGCAGGTTACCAGCGCTTCGTGTTCGCGGAAAATTCCGTGTGCACGGCGGATCTGTAGACGGGCCCGGGTTCTGGTTTACACCCGGGGCGTGGCAGATTAAGTTGGTATCAGAGCTCAGGGATAGGTCAGTTGGGACTTAGGAAACCCTAGGCTTTTGGTTAGCCCTAGGATGATAGGGCGTGAGGGACGTGACATTTTGCGAAAGTCGCTGATTTAGTTTTTGGACTCTTCCAGTGAGTGAAGAGGGATCGACATATCCTATTTCTGTGGGACAGTTATGTTGGCTGCAGACAACATAAAGTTACAGAAATAGAGGGATGTCCTTGACTTTCGCTGGATTGGGTCGTGTGTAGTTGCGTGGCTGACTTGTGGTTTCTTGTGGCAGATGCCTCCTCGACGTCGGATTCCTACCCGGGGTGCCCCTACGCCCCCTGTTGAGCCAGGACAGGCTGGACCTTCTGAGATCACTGAGTTGAGGGCCTTGGTGGCCCAATTGGCTGAGAGCAACCGCCGGCAGGAGCAGCGGATTGAGCAGCTACTTGCGCAGAGAGAAGCGCCACCTCCGACAGTTTTAGACGCCCCGGCATCACCTGTGGTACCACTTGTGCCGACGGCGCCATCATCGAGTAGCGGGGCTCGGGGAGTGGCCCAGCCTTTGACCCTGGCCGAGGAGCAGGATATTGCTGACAAACTTGATAAGTTTTGTCGGCACGGACCGCCTAGATTCTCGGGGCGGGATATGCAGCCGTGGGAGGTTGGGACATGGCTATCAGCAACAGAAAAGATTTTCAGAGATTTCTTCATCGACCCGAGGTACAGAGTTCATATGGCGGTACACTACCTAGATGGAGATGCAGATACTTGGTGGCGTCGGGTGGAGCCACGGGAGTTTCAGATTTCTCGTCAGTTACCCTGGTCTGAATTTTGGCGTATGGTATTGGATACCTATTTTCCGACCAGCGTGAAGAGAAACTGGAGGATGATTTAAAGAACCTTCAGCAGGGTGACCGGTCAGTTCAGGATTACCATCAGGAGTTTATACGGTTGCTTAACTGCGTGCCCTATGTCGCCCGTGATGGGCCACATCAGGTCGAGTTATTCGAGGCAGGCCTCCGCAGCGAGATTTATACCCTAGTGCATGCACAGCGACTCCAGACTCTTAAGGAGGCCGTCGAGCATGCCGAATGGGTGGAGAGAGGCGACACAGTGGTGGCGAGGCGAGGCGGGATGGTTGCACCGAGTTCCGTTAGGAAACGACCAGTATCCGAGGACGAGGGACAGGCTAGCTCGTGGAGACCACCGCGGCCTCAGTTACTTAGCCGTGGGCGTGCGGAACAGCGAGAGCCTAGTGGATCGCAGAGGCCATCGCAGCAGCAGCCGGAGTCTCAGCATCAGATACAGAGCCAGAAGTCGGCGGGACAGCCACGGCTTCGCGACAGAGACAGATGTATATTCTGTGGAGGATCTCACTTGTCGCACACTTGCGATCAGAGGTGGGGTCGTTGTTATAAATGTGGACAGTCGGGTCACATTCGAGCTTCGTGCCCCCTTTCGACTTCAGCGGCACCCTCATCAGCATCGGCTCCTTTTCCGCCTCAGCAGCAGCTGTCAGCTCAGCGGTCTTATGCTCCAGCGAGCGGATCACCTTCTTTTTATCCTGCGGATCACTGGCCGCCGGCTCAGAGCGGTCGGGTCTACGCTGCTCAGGTGGAGGATTTTACACCAGCCGACCTTGTGGTGACAGGTATTATTTTATTTATTATTGACCGGCATTAGGTTCTGCATTGTATTGCACTTGAGCATCCTAGTTATTTGTTAGGAGTGTATTCACTACCTTGCATAGGTTAGGGGGTAGGACGGTTACCTAGTGTACGGGAGGTTCATATTCCCGATCTTTGACGCGTGGGGGTGTGTTGTTGGTCCTGCCCGGTGCAGTTAAGTCCTCGATGGTACTAGTAGACCTGATGGTCTTAACCTAGTTATGGGACTTGGTTTTAGTACTTAGGACGGTTTGGCCGGCTCGGTTTTCTTCTTTTCGCAGCGGTTGATTGTGCCGCGAGGACGGTCCTCCTGGGGAGGGGTTAGGCCAGGTGTAGATGGTGTGCCGTGGTTACTTGGGGGCTATCTTTGCCTCTTTTGTTTCGACTTCGCGTGCGGGACAAGTGTTCCGCCGTGGGTGCGCAGCCTTTTTGGCTAGCGTGGTTGTGGAATACCCCGGGAGCGCTGTGATACTCGGACTGAGCTTTTATGCCTTTGGACTTGGTGGTTAGATTACCGGGGGCCTAGGCGGAGCGGATGTTTTGCCGGTACAGACTACTTGGTAGCTCTAGCAATTAGCCCGCTGTACTCATGTGAGGTGGTGCGGTTTTCTGGAGTGCCCGCCTCTATTTTGTTCTAGTTAGAGGCCCGAGGATTGCATCGCGTCTCTAGAGGAGGTATTAGTCAGCCTTGGGAGCTTGAGGGGCGGATGATCGGATATTTACCCCACTTTATTTGGTCGAGGTGCCGGATTGAGGAATGATTTAGTTTCGAGGACGAAACTTTCTTTTAGTGGGGGAGGATGTGATGACCTGGATTTCTGCAGAGCTGTGGTGGAGTTATTGGTGGCTTCTGGGAGCCTGTTTTGTGTGTTGGAGGTGTTTGTGCACAAATTGGACATAAGTGGCGGACTTCGGGCTTAAATAGATCACGTGGGCGATCGGTGGACTCCGTCGGATCTTTAGAAGTGGTCTCGCGCGAAATGGATATTAAAATTGGGCTCAGCGCGAAGTTTGGACAAAAGAACGTCTTTCCGGGTGCCTTCGGCAATTTTTAGAGTTGGAATTTGGCAAAACGGACGTCAAATTCGGATTCAGCGCGCGAAAACGGTTAAAATGGACTACCTACTTGACATTTTGCGCAACCGGTTACTGTTCATGCCGGAACAGTGATTCCGGCAGCCGGCGGCGAGCGGCGGCGGCGGCGGGCGGCGGCGGCGGCGGAGCGCGGCGGATGGGCTCGGGCAGGCGGCGGAGCGGCCGCGGGCAGCGCGCGGGCGCGGGCAGCGCGCGGGCAGGCGCACGGGTGCGCGGGCAGGTGCGCGGTCCACGGGCCGGCGTGCACCGGACACGGGACACGTGGCATTGCGTGGTTGGGTCGGTTCAGTGGACGCGGTTCACGGAGTGGAGCGGCCGGTGCATGGACCGGGGTGGCCACGTGGCGGCCCCGGATTGGAGGGTCTTTGTGCACGCGGTGCACGCAGAGCCGCGGGTCTTCGGCCGTACGCACGTGGGCGCGGGCGCGGCGGCGGCGGGGGCGGCGCGACCGACCGCCGTGTCGGGCGGGGCGGCGCACGTGCGCCACGTGGCGCCGCACCATTGGCGGGCGCCACCCACGCCACCGGTGATTGCGGGGACGCGTGGGCGCGCGCGGTTGGCCGGCCTCGCTGTCCCCTGTTTGGTGGACACGCGTCGCACCGCGGGCCGGGTCGGACGGGCGGTGGCGTGCGGCCGGATCGGGTGCGCGAGCAGGCTTGGGCCGGGCCGCACTGTGCGCGCCCGGAAACGGCTGGGCCGGGCCGCACTGTGCGCGCCCGAATTGGGCCGGGCCGCACTGTTTGCGCCCGGAACCGGGGACATATTGGGAATTATCCCAATTGTTCTAATGGGCCTATATAAAGGCCTCCCCTCCCTTCTTTTTCTCTGTTTTCCGAGAGATAGAGAGAGAACCAGAGAGAGGCCATTGAAGAGAAGTTGTTCCTCACTAATTTTTCTACCTCGTGGTGCGTTCCCAGATTTTCTGGAAGTTCGACAGCGGCGATCCGGATTTTACAGTGTGCCTCGTTTTTTCCCAATCTTAGCCCGTTATCATCGCATTTCAGTCCGAGGAGTCCCCTGCGCAGTACAGGAGTCCTTTTTCGACGATTTCTTCGCCGGTGTGTTCCTAAGAGGTAGGGCTTCGTTTTCCGTGTTGGTGGTTTCTCTGGATTCCGATTCCTTGGCACGATTCCCGAGGTGTTTTGACCCCTCTTTTGCTGTTTGGGTTTTTGGACAGCGGCAACTTCGACGATTTGTTTCTTGGCGTAGGAATATCAGATCGAGGCGATTCAAGAGTCGATTTTGGGCTACTTTTCGCGAGGAACGCAACCGTGATTTTTCTGGGATTTTTAGAGCTCGGGACAGAGGTGAAATGCCTCGTTTTGCGTGCTGGTTGTAAAAACAGCAAAAGTTGTATTTGGGACTTGTAATTTTTACACCGTTTACAATGTTTGTTGCTGTAGGACTCTGTTTTCGGCAGACAGCAGTTTTAGAGGACAGCGGACAGCGGGGAGTTTCTTCCGGTGTAGTGCACGCTTTTCGAGGTGGGTGGTTGTTGCATACCTCTACTTTTGACTTGCTCACTAAGTTTATTAGAGAAGCCCTTTATTGGACATATTGGTTGATTACCATGCATGATTAAATGAGATAAACATGAGCCTATCATTGTGACTAATATTGTAGACTTAGCATGTTGGGGATATTTTAAGAGTGATAATTAACATGCCATGTTAGCACATAGATTTTATGAAAGTGGGTTAAACGGATTAATTATTGGGATATGATGACATATCTATGTGCGGGTACCACTTTGGTGATTTATGACGGATCAGGGATTATATACATGTGTAGTTAGCTGATGTTTTTAGGATGATGGTTATATCTATGCGGATTGATTATTCGATACACATGTGGAATTGTTATTTGATTCACTTTCTTTTATCTTGTCTGAGGACATTTGCATGCTTGTATGGACATCTAGATAGGCCACTATTTATTGCTACACTATCATATTGGGATTTGACTTAGGAGAAACCATGATTGTTTCCTTTCTCCTTCTCTTTTAGACTTTTGAGTCTTGTTGCTCGGGTTCGAGCAGGGGTTTGGGATAGTGTAGTTGTGGCCATTGAGTCTGGGATGGGTTAGACTCGATTATGGATAGGTGGGGGGATTGCGGCAACCGCGGACAGTAGGCGGTTGACCGGATATTGACTATTTATCAGATTTGGACTTATGGGGTATTGCGGCGACCGCGGACATTGGACGGTCGACCGGATGTTTATCTTTGCATCAGATTGGGGGATCGGGGTTTCATTAGTGGAGGGATTTGCTCCACTTGAGCATAGTCGTGATTCAGTCCTACTTTTGATACTTTTCACATCGGCGCGGTTATTGCCCGGTGATGCTTTCCTCGTGTGGGTCGCTCCCCTCGAGTTCCCCTCCGGAGGCTGGGGTCAGACAGTTATGGACAGTTTTGCTATCACATCGGCGCGGCTATACTTGCCCGATGATGAGAGCGGCAGTAGGCGGTACCAGTTTTTACTAATGGTTAGGTTGGGTTTATTTGGACAGATACTATTTCTGATGCATACATACAGTCATACCCTTTGACATTACATTTAGAGGCATAGTAGTGGTAGTTTCCCTTCTTAGCAGCTTCATTACTTACCACTCTTCTTTCCCTTTTTGCCTCTGGTAGACCTAGTGGGCACGTCAGAGTTTGAGGCTTTACCCACTAGGGGGAGGCTACTGGTTTACTAGTAGTTCTCACCCCCATTCTTCTTTTTCTTTTTCTTCTCCTTTGTTTTGCAGAGCCTTCTGCGGGTGCTGCTGGACGTATAGCGGCGGGTCGAGGAGAGAGGACGGTTGAGTAGCTAGACAGTGGGCCTGACAGTGAGTTAGCTAGACTTGTACCTTTTATGTATCTTATCTCAGACAGTTGTACTTTTACTTTTGGGGTCTGGCTTTAGCCAGCTGGTTGTATATTTGTGGTGAGCTGGGAGAGGGATTTGTACCTTATTTTACAGTCATTTTGTATTTTTACTTCCAGTTCGGTCTGAGATGTAGTATTTTCAGTTCAGCTCTGTTTTTATTGCTCTATTATTGTATTTCTTATATCTGAGCAGGTTACCAGCGCTTCGTGTTCGCGGAAAATTTCGTGTGCACGGCGGATCTGTAGACGGGCCCGGGTTCTGGTTTACACCCGGGGCGTGACAGATTAAGTTGGTATCAGAGCTTAGGGATAGGTCAGTTGGGACTTAGGAAACCCTAGGCTTTTGGTTAGCCCTAGGATGATAGGGCGTGAGGGACGTGACATTTTGCGAAAGTCGGTGATTTAGTTTTTGGACTCTTCCAGTGAGTGAAGAGGGATCGACATATCCTATTTCTGTGGGACAGTTATGTTGGCTGCAGACAACATAAAGTTACAGAAATAGAGGGATGTCCTTGACTTTCGCTGGATTGGGTCGTGTGTAGTTGCGTGGCTGACTTGTGGTTTCTTGTGGCAGATGCCTCCTCGACGTCGGATTCCTACCCGGGGTGCCCCTACGCCCCCTGTTGAGCCAGGACAGGCTGGACCTTCTGAGATCACTGAGTTGAGGGCCTTGGTGGCCCAATTGGTTGAGAGCAACCGCCGGCAGGAGCAGCGGATTGAGCAGCTACTGGCGCAGAGAGAGGCGCCACCTCCGACAGTTTTAGACGCCCCGGCATCACCTGTGGTACCACTTGTGCCGACGGCGCCATCATCGAGTAGCGGGGCTCGGGGAGTGGCCCAGCCTTTGACCCTGGCCGAGGAGCAGGATATTGCTGACAAACTTGATAAGTTTTGTCGGCACGGACCGCCTAGATTCTCGGGGCGGGATATGCAGCCGTGGGAGGTTGGGACATGGCTATCAGCAACAGAAAAGATTTTCAGAGATTTCTTCATCGACCCGAGGTACAGAGTTCATATGGCGGTACACTACCTAGATGGAGATGCAGATACTTGGTGGCGTCGGGTGGAGCCACGGGAGTTTCAGATTTCTCGTCAGTTACCCTGGTCTGAATTTTGGCGTATGGTATTGGATACCTATTTTCCGACCAGCGTGAAAAGAAAACTGGAGGATGATTTAAAGAACCTTCAGCAGGGTGACCGGTCAGTTCAGGATTACCATCAGGAGTTTATACGGTTGCTTAACTGCGTGCCCTATGTCGCCCGTGATGGGCCACATCAAGTCGAGTTATTCGAGGCAGGCCTCCGCAGCGAGATTTATACCCTAGTGCATGCACAGCGACTCCAGACTCTTAAGGAGGCTGTCGAGCATGCCGAATGGGTGGAGAGAGGCGACACAGTGGTGGCGAGGCGAGGCGGGATGGTTGCACTGAGTTCCGTTAGGAAACGACCAGTATCCGAGGACGAGGGACAGACTAGCTCGTGGAGACCACCGCGGCCTCAGTTACTTAGCCGTGGGCGTGCGGAACAGCGAGAGCCTAGTGGATCGCAGAGGCCATCGCAGCAGCAGCCGGAGTCTCAGCATCAGATACAGAGCCAGAATTCGGCGGGACAGCCACGACTTCGCGACAGAGACAGATGTATATTCTGTGGAGGATCTCACTTGTCGCACACTTGCGATCAGAGGTGGGGTCGTTGTTATAAATGTGGACAGTCGGGTCACATTCGAGCTTCGTGCCCCCTTTCGACTTCAGCGGCACCCTCATCAGCATCGGCTCCTTTTCCGCCTCAGCAGCAGCTGTCAGCTCAGCTGTCAGCTCAGCGTTCTTATGCTCCAGCGAGCGGATCACCTTAATTTTATCCTGCGGATCACCGACCGCCGGCTCAGAGCGGTCGGGTCTACGCTGCTCAGGTGGAGGATTTTACAGCAGCCGACCTTGTGGTGACAGGTATTATTTTATTTATTTATTGACCGGCATTAGGTTCTGCATTGTATTGCACTTGAGCATCCTAGTTATTTGTTAGGAGTGTATTCACTACCTTGCATAGGTTAGGGGGTAGGACGGTTACCTAGTGTACGGGAGGTTCATATTCCCGATCTTTGACGCGTGGGGGTGTGTTGTTGGTCCTGCCCGGTGCAGTTAAGTCCTCGATGGTACTAGTAGACCTGATGGTCTTAACCTAGTTATGGGACTTGGTTTTAGTACTTAGGACGGTTTGGCCGGCTCGGTTTTCTTCTTTTCGCAGCGGTTGATTGTGCCGCGAGGACGGTCCTCCTGGGGAGGGGTTAGGCCAGGTGTAGATGGTGTGCCGTGGTTACTTGGGGGCTATCTTTGCCTCTTTTGTTTCGACTTCGCGTGCGGGACAAGTGTTCCGCCGTGGGTGCGCAGCCTTTTTGGCTAGCGTGGTTGTGGAATACCCCGGGAGCGCGGTGATACTCGGACTGAGCTTTTATGCCTTTGGACTTGGTGGTTAGATTACCGGGGGCCTAGGCGGAGCGGATGTTTTGCCGGTACAGACTACTTGGTAGCTCTAGCAATTAGCCCGCTGTACTCATGTGAGGTGGTGCGGTTTTCTGGAGTGCCCGCCTCTATTTTGTTCTAGTTAGAGGCCCGAGGATTGCATCGCGTCTCTAGAGGAGGTATTAGTCAGCCTTGGGAGCTTGAGGGGCGGATGATCGGATATTTACCCCACTTTATTTGGTCGAGGTGCCGGATTGAGGAATGATTTAGTTTCGAGGACGAAACTTTCTTTTAGTGGGGGAGGATGTGATGACCTGGATTTCTGCAGAGCTGTGGTGGAGTTATTGGTGGCTTCTGGGAGCCTGTTTTGTGTGTTGGAGGTGTTTGTGCACAAATTGGACATAAGTGGCGGACTTCGGGCTTAAATAGATCACGTGGACGATCGGTGGACTCCGTCGGATCTTTAGAAGTGGTCTCGCGCGAAATGGATATTAAAATTGGGCTCAGCGCGAAGTTTGGACAAAAGAACGTCTTTCCGGGTGCCTTCGGCAATTTTTAGAGTTGGAATTTGGCAAAACGGACGTCAAATTTGGATTCAGCGCGCGAAAACGGTTAAAATAGACTACCTACTTGACATTTTGCGCAACCGGTTACTGTTCAGGCCGGAACAGTGATTCCGGCAGCCGGCGGCGGGCGGCGGCGGCGGCGGGCGGCGGCGGCGGCGGAGCGCGGCGGATGGGCTCGGGCAGGCGGCGGAGCTGCCGCGGGCAGCGCGCGGGCGCGGGCAGCGCGCGGGCAGGCGCCCGGGTGCGCGGGCAGGTGCGCGGTCCACGGGCCGGCGTGCACCGGAGACGGGACACGTGGCATTGCGTGGTTGGGTCGGTTCAGTGGACGCGGTTCACGGAGTGGAGCGGCCGGTGCATGGACCGGGGTGGCCACGTGGCGGCCCCGGATTGGAGGGTCTTTGTGCACGCGGTGCACGCAGAGCCGCGGGTCTTCGGCCGTACGCACGTGGGCGCGGGCGCGGCGGCGGCGGGGGCGGCGCGACCGACCGCCGTGTCGGGCGGGGCGGCGCACGTGCGCCACGTGGCGCCGCACCATTGGCTGGCACCACCCACGCCACCGGTGATTGCGGGGACGCGTGGGCGCGCGCGGTTGGCCGGCCTCGCTGTCCCCTGTTTGGTGGACACGCGTCGCACCGCGGGCCGGGTCGGACGGGCGGTGGCGTGCGGCCGGATCGGGTGCGCGAGCAGGCTTGGGCCGGGCCGCACTGTGCGCGCCCGGAAACGGCTGGGCCGGGCCGCACTGTGCGCGCCCGAATTGGGCCGGGCCGCACTGTTTGCGCCCGGAACCGGGGACATATTGGGAATTATCCCAATTGTTCTAATGGGCCTATATAAAGGCCTCCCCTCCCTTCTTTTTCTCTGTTTTCCGAGAGATAGAGAGAGAACCAGAGAGAGGCCATTGAAGAGAAGTTGTTCCTCACTAATTTTTCTACCTCGTGGTGCGTTCCCAGATTTTCTGGAAGTTCGACAGCGGCGATCCGGATTTTACAGTGTGCCTCGTTTTTTCCCAATCTTAGCCCGTTATCATCGCATTTCAGTCCGAGGAGTCCCCTGCGCAGTACAGGAGTCCTTTTTCGACGATTTCTTCGCCGGTGTGTTCCTAAGATGTAGGGCTTCGTTTCCGTGTTGGTGGTTTCTCTGGATTCCGACTCCTTGGCACGATTCCCGAGGTGTTTTGACCCCCTCTTTTGCTGTTTGGGTTTTTGGACAGCGGCAACTTCGACGATTTGTTTCTTAGCGTAGGAATATCAGATCGAGGCGATTCAAGAGTCGATTTTGGGCTACTTTTCGCGAGGAACGCAACCGTGATTTTTCTGGGATTTTTAGAGCTCGGGACAGAGGTGAAATGCCTCGTTTTGCGTGCTGGTTGTAAAAACAGCAAAAGCTGTATTTGGGACTTGTAATTTTTACACCGTTTATAATGTTTGTTGCTGTAGGACTCTGTTTTCGACAGACAGCAGTTTTAGAGGACAGCGGACAGCGGGGAGTTTCTTCCGGTGTAGTGCACGCTTTTCGAGGTAGGTGGTTGTTGCATACCTCTACTTTTGACTTGCTCACTAAGTTTATTAGAGAAGCCCTTTATTGGACATATTGGTTGATTACCACGCATGATTAAATGAGATAAACATGAGCCTATCATTGTGACTAATATTGTAGACTTAGCATGTTGGGGATATTTTAAGAGTGATAATTAACATGCAATGTTAGCACATAGATTTTATGAAAGTGGGTTAAACGGATTAATTATTGGGATATGATGACATATCTATGTGCGGGTACCACTTTGGTGATTTATGACGGATCAGGGATTATATACATGTGTAGTTAGCTGATGTTTTTAGGATGATGGTTATATCTATGAGGATTGATTATTCGATACACATGTGGAATTGTTATTTGATTCACTTTCTTTTATCTTGTCTGAGGACATTTGCATGCTTGTATGGACATCTAGATAGGCCACTATTTATTACTACACTATCATATTGGGATTTGACTTAGGAGAAACCATGATTGTTTACTTTCTCCTTCTCTTTTAGACTTTTGAGTCTTGTTGCTCGGGTTCGAGCAGGGGTTTGGGATAGTGTAGTTGTGGCCATTGAGTCTGGGATGGGTTAGACTCGATTATGGATAGGTGGGGGGATTGCGGCAACTACGGACAGTAGGCGGTTGACCGGATATTGACTATTTATCAGATTTGGACTTATGGGGTATTGCGGCGACCACGGACATTGGACGGTCGACCGGATGTTTATCTTTGCATCAGATTGGGGGATCGGGGTTTCATTAGTGGAGGGATTTGCTCCACTTGAGCATAGTCGTGATTCAGTCCTACTTTTGATACTTTTCACATCGGCGCGGTTATTGCCCGGTGATGCTTTCCTCGTGTGGGTCGCTCCCCTCGAGTTCCCCTCCGGAGGCTGGGGTCAGACAGTTATGGACAGTTTTGCTATCACATCGGCGCGGCTATACTTGCCCGATGATGAGAGCGGCAGTAGGCGGTACCAGTTTTTACTAATGGTTAGGTTGGGTTTATTTGGACAGATACTATTTCTGATGCATACATACAGTCATACCCTTTGACATTACATTTAGAGGCATAGTAGTGGTAGTTTCCCTTCTTAGCAACTTCATTACTTACCACTCTTCTTTCCCTTTTTGCCTCTGGTAGACCTAGTGGGCACGTCAGAGTTTGAGGCTTTACCCACTAGGGGGAGGCTACTGGTTTACTAGTAGTTCTCACCCCCATTCTTCTTTTTCTTTTTCTTCTCCTTGCAGAGCCTTCTGCGGGTGCTGCTGGACGTATAGCGGCGGGTCGAGGAGAAAGAACGGTTGAGTAGCTAGACAGTGGGCCTGACAGTGAGTTAGCTAGACTTGTACCTTTTATGTATCTTATCTCAGACAGTTGTACTTTTACTTTTGGGGTCTGGCTTTAGCCAGCTGGTTGTATATTTGTGGTGAGCTGGGAGAGGGATTTGTACCTTATTTTATAGTCATTTTGTATTTTTACTTCCAGTTCGGTCTGAGATGTAGTATTTTCAGTTCAGCTCTATTTTTATTGCTCTATTATTGTATTTCTTATATCTAAGCAGGTTACCAGCGCTTCGTGTTCGCGGAAAATTCCGTGTGCACGGCGGATTTGTAGACGGGCCCGGGTTCTCGTTTACACCCGGGGCGTGACATGTACACTGATGTATTTATTGGAGATACCTCCCTGTTGAGCTATGAGTTTTGTATCTGAGGATGTTGTACGATTATCATTGTGGGAGGTGGACATTGTTGTATTATTTTTCCAGTTGTACAGTGGTTGATTTTATTTTTACAGCAGTTTTATCTTATAGCTCTGATATTTGTTTAGCTGTAGCACCTTTTTTGCAGGTAGGACGCTTCGCCTATGCGGGGTTTGGCATAGGTGGCGGATCTGTTGGCGAGCCCGGGTCGCAATTTTGACCCCAGGGCGTGACACCGAGGGTGCAGTTTCGACGAATTTTGGTAGTGAGTGACTTCGCACTTCACCAACTTCGGCGTTGCCTGCGGAAAGCGATTCAGGTGGATTGCTTCGTCTCCAGAACCGGTGGACGGTTATCTAATTCTATTTGTTTGAATGCATGCATGTTTAGTGTACCAATATATGGTTGAGATGTAAGCTTGGTAAATGGATATTGTTTGAGGAATTGCAAGATATGATATTCACGTTATGCCTAATGAAACTTACAAGATTTAGATATCCATGATTATGATCAATGGAAGCTTACCTAAGGGAAGCATTACACTATGTGATTGATAACATGCATAATTTAATGTACAACCTATAGGATTGAGATGTAAGCATAAGAAATGATATAGTTCATATGGATTGTGGCTTAAATAATTTATTGTACATGTTGGGTACCTTCGAGATATTTTATATATTAAATGGTTGTATTCACCTATGCTAGTTGAGAGCATGTTGAGGGAGATGAGGCTTATCATTGATTGATTTTGGTGATCATATCTGTTAATGCTCCCTACTTAAGATTCAGTTTATTTAAATGCTATTATTGGAACTCGACCTAGCACCCCGTTATATGTTGCATGTTTAACCAGACTAGTAGAGAACCTTCACTTGGGCTAGGTTCTTTTATGCTTTAGACATCCCACACTTTGTATCTTTTCCTGGACATAGATTTTCCTCGCCCGGATAGTGGGCCGAGTGGTCTGGTTATTGAGGGACGTATGTTGCACTCGTACCTAGGGGGCTGAGTGGAGTCTGGTAGCTGAGATTAGACCTGTGCTAGTGTTGTTGGAAGCCGTCTGGGTAGACGGTGGTCCCGGGCCGCCGAGTATCTTCCGGTCAGCGTTGTTGGGAGCCGTTTGGATAGACGGTGGTCCCGGGCCGTCGAGTATCTTCCGGTCAGTGTTGTTGGGAACCGTTTGGTTGACGGTGGTCCCGGGTCGTTGAGTGTTGTCCGACCAGTCTTGTTAGCCCTGAGTTGTGGGTCGATTCCGACCGTGGAGTACCTCCAGCCTGTGTGGTTAGCGTGGCGAGTTGGGTGTTTTATTTTGGGAGCCGTTTGGGGTCGACGGTGGTCCCGGCTGTGGAGTATCTCCAGCCAGTGAGTTTAGTGCCACGAGTTGATTAAGTTCGCTAGTGTCTTGAGATTCGTGAGAGCTGGTTAGCTGAGTCGTTGAGAGTACTCCGACCGTCGTGCGAGATGTTTGAGGACCTTGAATCCTTCCGTTCTGAGAGTGAGCGTGGATTTTGACTATAGCCTGTATGAGCCACTTTGAGCTCGACAGAGATGCGTGGATACTTTCCTCGGTGGGGTCGCGCCCCTCGAGTGCCACTCCGGAGCAGAGCCTGATACTTTACTATTGCCACTCCGGAGCAGAGCCTGTTACTTTCGTATCATGACTTGTCGACGTAGTCCCTCTGGCTGGGCCTTTTTTTAGGCAGTCACGGATGCAGTCCCTCTGGCTGGGCCAGTTTTGGCAGTCACGGACGCCCTACGTAAGTCCAGTCCTCCGTGGATGTAATGGCAGTAGGTAGGCACAGGCTTGACTGGACCCTATAAAGCAGTCAGTTTGATTGGGTCGATTGAGCACCTTGAGTGCGTGTGGTTGCATATCTTTTCATCTGTATCACCCATTGAGCATTTAGATAGAGGCATGGTAGCTGTAGAGTATCTCTAGCTTTTCTTGTTTAGTTTTTACTGCATTTGTTATCTTATGCCTCTAGTAGACTTAGTGGGCAGACCGTCGGGTTTGGTGGCGGTACCCACTGAGAACTACCTGTTGGTGTAGTTCTCACACTCTACTTGACTTTGGAGCTGTATCCCCACATTGAAGATTTATAGTACAATCAGTAGATTAGTTTATTTCCACTTTTGAGAGACTGTTGTATTGTGAGGATCTGACTTGTACTGAGAGCCTATACACTGATGTATTATTTCAGTTACCTCCCTGTAGAGTTCTGGGTTATTGTATCAAAGGATTTTGTATATGATCATATTTGGGAGATGGATATTGTACCTTTATTTCTAGTTGTACAGATGGTTGAATTTTAGTTTTACAGCAGTTTATTTTATAGCTCTGATATCTGTTTACCTGTAGTCCCTTTTCTTGCAGGTTGGACGCTTCGCCTATGCGAGGTTTTGTATAGGCGGCGGATCTGTTGGCGAGCCCGGATCGCAGTTTCGACCCCGGGGCGTGACAACCTTAGTGCTAGTCGCTCGGATATTTTCTTCAGTGTAGGAATTTACGCGAGATATCAATCTGCACCGAAGGAAAATCACCTGAAAGTGGTGAAAAGAATCATCTGGTATGTCAATGGTACAATCAATTTCGAAATTTGGTATACTATGTGTAGAGTACCAGGACTTCGTATAGTGCACCGACTCCGCAAGATAGCGTGGTGTGGGGAAATCGCCTGGGCGTGTTCCATTTGTGTTTACAGATGAGTTCGGAATGATTCGGATCGACGCGAAAGCCTTTGGAATGAAAAATGAGTTGACGGCGTCGGTTTTGGAAGCCCCAGATTGATGCAGCCTGGAGGGGCATTGCGTACCGGTACGCGGAGAGGAGTACCGGAACGCGGGGCTCGATACCGGAACGTCGAGATGGGTACCGGTACCCAGTGTTGGATTAAGCAGATTTGGCTTCGGTTTCGGAAATTCCTGCTTGGGGTACCGGTACTGGAACCCAAGTACCGGTACTCAATGCCTTCAGAGCTTGGGGGCAGGGTGGTAACTTCACTGTTTGGTGGGGTTTTGGTCTATATAATCCCTCTGAGACACGCCCCCATTCTCCATCTCTTCTTCCTCCTCCTTAGTAGCAGCAGCAGGAGAGTGAGCGAGAGGGAGAGCTGAGCCGGTTGGAGCTCGCGCGCGCGCGGACACAGTACGGAGGTGAGTATGGTGATTTTTTCGAGTTTCGGATTTTCTCGGCTTTTTGGATTTGGATAGAGGAATGGATTTTTGAGCTTGGAAATGGTTTTTCCCATCTTCCTCTTCTTCCCTGTGTTTAGTGGTGCAGCCGAGTGTTGCGCGTGCCGCGGAGGAGAGCGCGTGAGGGCCCTACGCATTGTGCGGAGCCGCGAAGGCGCGCGGGCTGGGTGCGCAGGCGGGTTGACGGAGCGCGGCGGTTTTGACCCGAGTACAGATGGAGACCTTGGTTGAGGCCTTGTGACTGAGCAGAGTGCTCCAGTGTGATTTTTGGGACACGCGATGGAGTTGCGCGCGACCGAGAGCCGAGGTGCCGTTTTCGGCGGATTTTGACAGTGAGCGAGTCCGTTCTCCACTGATTTCAGCATTGCCTGTGGAAAGCGATCCAGGTTGGTTGGAAATTCTTCTAAGCTTTGTGGAATGCCCTCTAATGCTTCTATATGCATGTTGAGCATGTATAGCTTATCTATTATTATAGTTGGTAAATTTGATAGTTGCCTAGAAAATTACAGAAAGACAATCCTGAGCCCCAGATATTTTTTAGCATGATCTAGAGATGATTTGACACTAAACTGTATATTTTCTTGACATTCGGGATGCATCTGAACCTTCATAAAATTTCTATAACCGGTTTTAAGTTAAAGTTTGATTTTAAAATGTTTTAAAAAATCGAGAGCATTATGAATGGTCCAGGTAGTTCAGGATGCATGTATTGTCATGAGAGATTTTTAGAACTCTGTGGATTTTTAGAACTCTGTGGGATGAGTTCCTATTGTCATGAGAGATTGGGCATTTGTTTCACTTTAGGGGCGGAAGCTACGGGCGGCTGTGCTTGTAGCATGTTCTTATTTGATTTGGGTTGAAGGCGTCAGTCTTTCAAAATTTCTGGGACTCTTATATGAGAGATTGAGGACTGATTCCATTGTTGGGTCGGAAGATACGGGTGGCTGTGCCTGCAGCCTGTTCTTGTTTGATTTTGGTTGTAGGTGTCAGTCTTTCGGAATATTCGGCCCTTCATGGAAGTCGATTGGTTTACTCTAGATCATGGGTTGGGCATTAGCTGATTGAGTTGTGGAGGGTTTTCGGACTTAGCTATGTTTCTTTGGGCATTGTGAGATTGAGTCGTGGAGGGTTCTCCGACTGAGTGATGGTTATTTGGGTATTCGAGTTTTCGATCTGTTTGATCATGGATTGTAACCTGCAGATGCCGCTTTTTATGCCAGATGAGACACGCTTGAGCTCGGTGGGGTCGCTCCCCTCGAGTTACGCTCCGGATGCGATGATGGTGATGCGCCTAGTTGATACACTAGAGGTCACTTTGCGTGATACTGAGATAGTCCGATGGGACGCTCTGGTTGATACACTAGGGGGCGCAGGCTTGACTGGACCTGATGTGGCAATCACCGAGATTGGGTTGTGTGAGCACCTCGTGAGCGAGTGGATGCATAGCATGTTCTTAGTTGAGTTTTTCCTTTGAGCATGATACTTGAAGCATATTAGCTGTAGTTTCATTCCAGCTTCCATATTATCTATCTGCATACCTATTGTTTTGCCTCAAGTAGACTTAGTGGGCATACCGTGGATATTGGTGACGGTACCCACTGGGAACTACCTTCTGCAGTAGTTCTCACACCCGCTGCGGTGGCAGGTTTCCAGAGGTTGCTGTTCCGGCTTGTGTTCGTGCGGAGACAGCTGATCGAGGTAAGGGCGTGACCGAGTAGTTCCTAACCAGCATTTTGAGAGTCAGATGTAGATGTACCCTGTATTTTTCTGATTCCACTTTTGTACTGGACATGTCTGAGAGGTTTGTATTTATTTACTTAGAGAGAGAGAGGCTATGTATTTGAAGATTTATTTTATTCAGATGTTCAGTTTATTATTTTTGTAGCTACTAGTTTTATTTCAGCTCTGATACATGTTTAGCTATAGATCTGACTTGCAGGGTAGATGTTTCGTCTGTGCGGGGGTTTCCGTACAGATGGCGGATCTGTTGGGGAGCCCGAGTCGCAGTTTCGACCCAGGGGCGTGACAGATTAGGGTGGTATCAGAGCCTAGGTATATAGATCATTGAGGACTTAGTGACCCTAGGCTATTGGTTGGACAGTAGGATGACTGTCGTGAGAGACGTGACTTTAGCGAGAATCCTGATTGAGTCTGTACCTCTCCCAGGGGATTGGGGCAAGTAACCTTACATGTTTATTCTCTAAAGTGGTTATGTTGGCTGCAAACAACATAATGCTTTAGAATGGGTAACATGTTTTAGACTTTCGCTTGATCGGGTCGAGAGATTTCGTCGTCCTGATGTTTGGTTTGTTGCAGTTGTCTTCGATGCCTCCGAGACGTCCTGCAGCGACGAGGTCGCGTTCGACCTTGGATGAGGAGCCCGAGCAGCAGGAGGCTGAATGGACAGAGCAGAATGAGGTCCGTGAGTTGCGGGCCTAAGTAGCCCAGATGTCAGAGGCGTTAGGGCGCCAGGAGGAGACAGCTAGACGCCAGGAAAAAAACATGGAGCGCATGATGCGCATTCTTGAGCAGAGAAAAAAAGCATAATTACCAAAGAATGTCTTTATAATAGATTCATAAATTTATATTCATCATCCTAAAAAAGAAAAAATTATCCCTTAGTTATACCACAAGCTTACCTATACATAAAAAACTGTGAATTTAATCTTATCTTAAATAACCAACTAAAAAAACCTTATCTAGAGATTAACTAACGAGGAATACTACATGTACATCCATTTATGGGTGTACATCTTACACCCCCACCCATCCAAGGGTGGGGGCTTTTCTACCCATCACATCAAGTGATGGGTGAAATTCACCCTACCCTTGGATGGGTAGGGTGTAAAATATACACCCCTTTTGGGGTGTATAGAAAGCATTTTCCTTAACTAAATAACAAAAATCTGAAAATAAATAATAACTACTAGATAAGATCAACTACTTATGTTTGATTTTAAAACAAAAACTATGAACTCAGGGAAATTGGGTCGGGCTAGTTTTGCACCATCAAACCTTCCCAAATCAAATCCAGAGTCTTTACTGTCAACTTGTTGCCACCAACGTCACCAATAAGAGCGCCGCCATCAATTCCTGGTGTATTCGCCACCCGATACAATACATTGCTCTTGGGGGGGCCAATGTCAAGCTAGCAAGCTAAGCTGCTATTTTGGGGGGCTAAGGGATGAAGCCAGGGCCTTGAAGTAGTTTGTTACGTCTAAAGCCGGCTCCATAAGAACCCTACAAGCCGATAATATTTGATGATCTCAAGACCAAGAATCAACCTGGTGAAGTATACGGACAATGCCAGGCCAATCAAACTACTTGCACGAGCAATCCATGGCCCATCTCAAATCAGGCCAATCTACACACCATAAGTAGCCTTCTTTTTCCATCAAGTTGATTACAAGTTCAAACAAAATTGAGTCATTTTTGGCATAACACAGCATGGGGTTAGAATGAACTCAGAAGGTCACAGAAGCAATTGTCTTGCTTCAGCATAATAGCACACCATGCAGCTGTAGCCAATTATGAAATCTGAAATTTTGATTGATCTTAATTGGTACAGCAAAAACTTTAATGATACTTGGTAACTAATCGAATATCGGCAAAAGAGGTTGAAAGACTAGATATGAAGTTTTTCTGGGCATAGTGACCAAGCCATGATGAGGCAAAAAGATTATTTTGCAAGTTTCAACAAATCAAGTACAAAGGATAAATTCGATTGTCACCTCTATTAGCACAGAATAAACTTGGATACAAATATAACTCGAAGAATATGAAATAGCTAGTGTCACCAACTAAAGAACTAGGTGATCTAAAATTAGATAATCAACCATTCTTTCCCTAAAACCTTAAGCTTCTAAATGAACAGTGTATAATGTTTCATAACAAATGCCAGTACATGAACCCTGGCATAATCCAAGTTCAGTTACAATCAAAACTGAAGCTAAAAGTAAAATGTTCAATACATCCCAGAAGTAGAACCTACCGTGCAGAGAGAGCATAATTCAATCCATTTCCTCACGACAAACAAAGTCAGTCAAAAACCTATACTCTGCCTACATATATATAAACATTAAACTTGTACTTTATAATTACAGTCGACAAGGTAAATATCACAGTAACTACACAAGATTATTAATTGGTAGAGGAATAGATAAGCAAAGCAATTCAGATAGACAAAACCTAGGCATTTCACTGCTCCTCTCTCTCTTTACTATAGCATATTTCACAATAAGACCCCTGAAATTTCTATAATTACTATCAAGAGCGTTTCTTTTACAACGCAAACAAACACCATACCTCCGATTGAGATATCCAGCAAACCGGAGCTCACCGCCCTGGCTCCTCTGCTGCCCCCACCCGGCTGCAATCCAACGGCTGAGCTCCTTCGCTACCGCCGCCGTCTTGATCACCAAGCCCACCGCGTCGACGCCCTTCCTCACGGCCGAATCGATCTGCAGCCCCACTAACCCTTCCAGAACTTTCGCGAAGTTCTTGGAGACCTCGTATCCACACTTCACGATCCCGAATCCGAGAAATTCATTGGCGTGGAGTGGCGATGAGGCGGCGTATCTAAGGAGATTGGCGGCACCCAAGCAAGCCCTGAGCCTCTTCGCGGCGGAGACGCGGGGGGCGGCAGGGTTGAGGCGGCGGGACGCGGACTTATAGCCCTTAAGGAGGATCCTGGAAGCGAGGAGGATGGAGGAGGGGGAAGGAGAGTGGAGGCCTCTGGTGCTCTTGATGGCGCCATCGGCGACCTTAACGGCGGTGGCGATGGGCTTAAGGGATTGGGAACGGGTGAAGAAGAGAAACCCTAACCCTAACCCTAACCCTAACCCTAACCCTAATCCCAATCCCAATCCCAAGCGTAGAGTGGGTGCAGGGAATTCTTCGTCTAGTTCCAATTGATGTGCCATTAATCGTGAGCATCGCAAGACGATGAACCCTAGAGTATTGGTTTTGAAAATGTGAGCCTCTGTGATTAGTTTTATTGAAGATTTTTTCTCTCAAATGTTAGGGATCCGGCCCAATGGACCATGGTGGGACCAATGGGTTTAATTCCAAAGGTGCCATTAATTGTGAGCATTGCGAAACGACGAACACTATCGTTTTGATGTTTTGGGTAGGGCCGGCAATCGAGATCTTCGTCCGGAGCCAGTTTACTATCAGTTCAAAATAAACTCAAAATCGATGGTTTATTAAATACGAGCTAAGGTTTTTATCTCAAAATTTTAAAAGATTGAACATAAGCTAGGATGAGCTCGCTCATATTTAAGCCGAACACGAGTTGGGTCATCAGCTCACTCATATTCGGCTTAATATAGCTCATATATATCAATTTATACTATATATAAAGCCATGTCTAGGGATGTCAATGGGTATACCCGAAATTTTATCCGAATCCAAATCCGAACGAAATGAATTTATCCGATGTTAAACGGATATGGATTCGGATATGGATATAAAAAATGAAAACCCGACGGATTTAAATTTGGATATGAATTTTGATTGTACCCGATCCGAACCCGAATTAATTTTATGTTATATAATATATTTTATATTATATTTAAATTTATATTTTAAAATTTTATTTTAAATTTAATATAATATATTTTGAAATATTGTAAGAGAAAAAAAAAAATAATTATTTCGGATTTGAATTTTCGGGTTCGGATTCGGATTTGGATTTTGGATTTTTAGTCGGGTTCGGATTTGGATATGAATTTTAAAATCCGTCGGATTCGAATTCGGGCTCGGATTTGGTAGTCGGATTCGAGTTCGGGTTCGGATTTTTAAAAATCCATTCCGAATCGGACCCGTTGACATCCGTAGCCATGTCTTTTGAATTTGAATTTATCAATAGATATATTTTTTGGCCGAAAAAAAAAATTAAGTCCCTTTTTTTATTACGAAAAAATAAATAACATAATAAAACAAGTTTTAATTCCTTTTGTTCTCTAAGAAATAATTTTTTTTTTATTAAATGTTTATATATCATTGCATATTTTTTCCTTTCCATTTGAATATTTTTAGATTATCTCAATATTATTTACTAATATTTAGTTGTTATATTAACTTTTTATTTATTGCAATTAATAATCAAATTTGAATTTAATGTTGAATATATATTTAGATTATAATTTTATTTGATTTTAAAATTTTCTTTCATCTCAAATTCAAAGTTAAAAATTACTATACAATTTTAATTTAAATCTTTCTAGTATTTCTAGGCCTTTTGTTGATATAATATGAAGTGCACGCAGAAAATGTAAATGAACAAGAAAAATTATACAATTATTTGTTGGTGTAAATACAAAAAAATAAAAGTTGGATAATAAAATAATATGAAAAGTGTCGACGAGTTGATCAAACTGATATACGAAAATCTCACTTTTTTAAGGAGATTCAAACACTCTGCGGTTGGTAAAGCTCTTGTCACGTCCCGGAGGTTCTAAAAGAGCGAAAAACGCATACATATATTTTTTTTTCTTTAAATGAACCTTGCCTCCTGTGCGCGCCAGACCCGCCACATATACAAATTCACTCCCCACATGGGCGGACCTCCTTTGTATATGTACGGCGTTCCGAGCACGACTAGTACTTTAACCATGCAATTATTGAGCAATAATAAGAAGAGATCACACCTAACCATTCAATCATAATCACCACACTTTTTAAAAGGATAAATCCATAGGCTTGAAAGACGGTGTCCACACGACACCCGATTTTACAAAACGTTTTCGCAATCTCTTTTACGCGGCAACTTTGCTTGAAAGGATAAATCCACGGGTTTAGAAATCAGTGCCCACACGACACTTGGTTTGAAAACGGTTTTGAAACCATGTTTATCTTTGAAAACAAGCCGCATTCATAAATCTCAACCATCACAGATATAAGAAGTCAATCCTACGCTAAGATCTCCATCCAACATCCACAATAACCATTCACAAGCAATTACAGACATACAAACCAAAAACAAATGAGAGATAACCATAAAACTGAGAAGTATAATGCTATAAACGCTGCCTCACCGTCGTCCCGGTTCCCACCCCTACTCGGACCTGTCACAGTGTAGGTAGTCAGTGACGGATAAAGTAGATGATAAACAAGTAAATGCTATAAAACTGTAATGAACAAACCGATACACCAGAGCATTCACTTCCCCCTCATGAGTCGCTAAATCCCTGTCACAATCACGCTGGGCTCCTACCCCAGAAATAAAACATGTTGGGCCCCAACCCCAGATACCGTACTCATTTCTTGGTGCCACCAACCCCTCCACTGCCCAAGTAGCAGTTTGCCTCACCGTGAGGGGTCCTCATCATCCCTAGTCGTGGGGTACACGGGTAATCTTACCAACTTTTCGGAAAAATACACCCTGTGCAGTGGCCAAACCGCCGGTATGCGTGTAAGCAAATATGAGCATATAAAACAGTGTCGCGACCTCAGCCGCCTCAGTTAGAATATAAACGGGATTCACATGCAATGGGGTTAGACAGTTTACCAAAACATCTACTTTAATCTCACAAAAACACGAGAACGACTATACACCGAAAATACCGAAAATGTACCCACCTGAAACGAAGATAAACGACCGCACCCGCAACCCTCCTAAGCAATCAGAACTTTACGCGGCCTAATAAAATAATCAAAAACACAATTTAACACTTCACCCTAAACAGGCAAAATCAGTGGTCCCGACCACTGTAACATGAATCACTTCTATTCCAAAGCAATAAATCGACGAAAAACCAAAATCACTGTGCCAAACGGACCGTGTCGTCAAACAAAAACCGTCGAATCAAACTCTGTCCCGAAAGAACTACATTAAGAATCGTTGTTAAAAATATCGTCGTGGTCAAAAACACTAAAAAACGAGGCGAAACGGGCCGAAAACGGAGCTACCGGACTCTTCGGTTGGGGGGCTGGTGCACGGCTGAGGCGTGGACCGGGTTCACGCTCCCGGGCGGCGGCGTACGCAGACCGGGCGCATCCTCCGCGTGCGCCAAGCGGCGCTGGGCCAGGCCGCGCATGGTGAGGCGCGCACCGGGTTCACCCGTTCCCGGTCGCGGTGGCACCACCGGGTGCACGCCAAGGCGTGGACCGCGCCTGCGGGGCCGGGCTGGCGCACACGCCCGTGTGCCGGGTCTGCGCCTTCAGGCTGCGGAGGCGTGCGCCGGGTGCATGCCCAGAGTGTGGACCGCGTGGCTGCGGGGCCGGTCTGGCGCACGCGCCTATGCGCCGGGTCTGCGCCTTCGGGCTGCGGAGGCGTGCGCCGGGTGCACGCCCAGACCGTGGACCGCGTGGCTGGGGGCCGTACGGGATGAACAGTAAACTTCCGATTTGCGTTTTCTTCTCCGTTTTCGCCCCTGCGCGGCTCCGATGATGACCCCACGAACATGGTAACGGCGGCAACGACCTCCCGTTTAACAACGGCGGCGGCGGCCTCCCATTAACTCCCCCATGCCCCGACGAAACACCCAATTTACCCAACTAAAAAACCACGGGTAATTCCAATGATAAAACCATTGATCGGAGACCGAACGAAACATCGATCGGATACCCGATCAAACCTCCGATCAAGACCGATTAAAAACCATCGATCAAAACCAAACAAAAACCATGATCAATTTACCGAATAAATCGACCTCACAAGAACGCGAAAAACCCACGATTAATCCGACCAAAGAGAAATAACGATCGCTAACCTTGCTCCGATGGAGGAGGCAACGCGATCCCGATCTCCGTTCTTTGCGGTGGTGGGAATCCGGATCTGCCCTCCGTGGATGGTGGCGTCTCTGTCACGCCCCGAGTCTGCCAATTTGTACGGTTCGGGCACGCCAACAGACCCGCCAATCGGGTAAGACCTTTTCTACCCGAAAGGAACGGTAACATCCAATATAATACAACAAGTGTATGCGGAAGCTCAATATCAGAGTACTAAAAATCACTACAAATTAAAACTTTCATTTAATAAACAAACAGTTTAAGCGGTAATGAAAGCATACAAGAGTGAACCATAAATTAAACTTATTACACTTTATATTTCTGAACTTGCAAATAAAATTATTACATTTCCTTTACATGAATTCCTCACCATACAAGGTTCACTCAAGAAATATATAAATGGGATACCTCTGCTAGACCCTCTAGGTCTCTATGCTGCTGGGCCCTTGCCCCTGTCGTATGCCTCGCTGTCTACATCTGATCCGTCTCGACTGCTGCATCCACACCTGAACCTGGGGGGGGGTCACCTGTCACGCCCCCGGGGGTTTTTGAGTCAATTGAAGCGGAAAGACGTGTCTATTTTTTTTTTTTTTCTTTAATAAGGTAACATAAACCTTCAACCCCGGTGCGTGCCAGACCGCCACATACACAAATTCACTCTGTCCACGGACAGAGTCTCCTTTGTATATGCACGGCGTCTCATTTACACATGTCATTCAATCACAAATATCATACATCAATCACCAACCAACAACCATACAGTAGACATACACCAAGTTCAGAGTTTAAATCATTTAACTAAAGCATACCATTTAAGCGGCATCAATATTTGGAAAGGATAAAACCCAGAGTTGTAAAACCCGTGCCCACACGGCACTTCCTTTTGAGAAAACATTTTCGCAACCCTTTATCTTATCATGAAAACATGCCGCGGATGAAAACATAAGAAAACGCACTACTAGTAATATGAAACATAAAGGGTCACCTCATCCACAGTGCTAGCTAATACATGTCCACAAATAAAGTAATCCACAAGCAACTAAAAATAGCATAAAGAGGAAATGAGTCATAAATACGATAACCAAGAGTCCGACTACGACCCTCACGACGCAGTCCCACCGCCATCCCGGCTAACGCACCTAGGAATACCTGTCACGGAGTGGGTAAAGTCAGTGACAAACAAAGTAGATGTGTAACAATATCAAGAGGGGAAAAATCATACGAACACACCGAATACACCGTAACCTTTCGTTAGACACCTGCACATTAATTTAATTTAACCTGGGCACCAATCCCCAGATCACCTGTCGGGGAGACTAAATCCCCCCTCGTGCACAAACACCTACTTTGATGCTTTTACCCCTTTCGCGGTGCTGGTGCAACACCTCAGCTGGCGCGAAGAGGTCCCCGCTTGCACCGTTACCTTTGCGGGGCACACGGGTCATAAAGACCACTTTTCCGGAAAAGTACACCCATGCGGAGGCCAATCCGCCTGTGTACGTGCAGCATCCGAAACCGGATTGCCAAGATTGGCGTGTAGTGGGCACCGCGACCGCAGCCGCACAATTATTAGATAAACAACATTAATCGAAAGGTTAAACTATCCATCTACTTTGTTAGGTAATTAAGGAGTACTTTTAATGATGATAGATGCACTTACAGCACCGGTTGCACTCATCGCAACCGTACCCACCTTATTGGAGAGAAATCGGAACACCAATATCCTTCGCGCTCTCCCGCTGTGTACCCGGACCTAAGAAAAGTCCGCACGGATAAACTATGGTCAAAACACATACTAACACCTTGAAAACGGAAAACCCACACCTTACATTTTAACGAAAAAGAACCCGGCACCGTCCGGTCGCAAAACCGGACTTTCGCCCGCACCGCCGTCGCCGCCCGTCGGAGCCCCGCGCGGCTCGGACCCGCGCGGCGGGCTCCGCGGGCGGTGCCCGAGCGGCGCCCGCGCGGCCCCGCGCGGGCGGAGCCCCGCGCGGCGCCCGCGCGGGTGCGGGCCCGCGCGGCGCCCGTGCGGCGCCCGCGCGGGTGCAAGCCCGCGCGGCGCCGCGCGGGTGGAGCCCCGCGCGGCGCCCGCGCGGATGCGGGCCCGCGCGGGTGCCCGCGCGGGCGGGGCCCCGCGCGGAGCCCCGCGCGGACGCGGGCCCGCGCGGGCGGGGCCCCGCGCGGCGCACCGCGCGGTAGCCCGCGCGGGCGGGGCCCCGCGCGGCGCACCGCGCGGTGCCCGCGCGGGCGCGGGCCCGCGCGGCGCCCCGCGGGCGCCCGCGCGGGCACAGCCCGCGCGGCGCCCGCGCGGGTCGCCCACGCGGCGCCCCGCGCGGCGGGGCCGCCCCCCGCGCGACGCCCGCACGGGTCGCCCGTGCGGCGCCGCGCGCGGGTTCGCCCGTGCGTCGCGCGATCCGTGCGCCTTCCCCGTGCACGATTAATTTTATTTTATTTTATTTTATTTATCTACTCCGCAAAACTAACAACAAAGATAGTTGGAAAAGCCCCAAATAATTTTCTAAAAATTATTTGCTCACCGAGGATTGTTGGGAGGGTCGCCCGGTCTCGTTCTTGCCTTCGAGTCGACGTTTGGGGCGATCGGCTCCTTCCCTTTTCCTTTTCCTTTCTCCGGTTAAGGTTCTTTTCTTTCTTTGGGGTCTCGGTACGTACGAAAGAGGAGGGTTTGGGGAGGCGGAGAAATAAAAATAGGGTTTGCTCGGTAAGCGGGGAAATAAATACCCTATTTATTTATCCTTGCATTCCCTTTCCGCATACGCACCGTCAAAATCCCTTTCGGGTATTTTGACCCGATTAATTAATTTACCAATTAATTAATCCCTACCGATCCGATTAATTAATTTACCAATTAATTAATCCCTACCGATCCGATTAATTAATTTACCAATTAATTAATCCCCACCGATAACCCTATTTAATTAATCGTTTAATTATTATCCTCACCGTCAATTCCCCAAATTGATCGTTAATTTCTTTATTTACGTATGTAGGAACCTATAATCCCCCGATTCTGTTTCTCAAGAGAATATCCAACTGACGAGATATTTCTAACTTTAAATCCTGACCACCGATTAATTAATCACCTTTATTAATTAATCTTGGGAAATCAAATTCCCAGTTGGATTCCAATTACCCGGATATTTAAATCTCAAATATCCGATTCCCGGTCACCGATTATTTAACCACCTTTATTAAATAATCAAGGGAAAAAACCAACTCCCAACTTAAATATCCGGATTTTATCTCTTATTCAATCCGTGAGATAAAATCCCTTAATTCAAATCCCTTAACTAAAAATATCCTGATTTTATCCCTTCCCAATCCATGAGATAAAATCCCATACTTTTCAATTAAATATCCTGATTTTTATCCCTCTCTTATCCATGAGATAAAAGTCCCACCGATTTAAATCCTACAATTAATTCGTACGTAGGAGGATTTAAATTTCGTCACCGGATAATTAATTAATTAATTAATTAATTATCCTTACGAGATGACCCACCTTATCTATTTCGGGTGCAAGTTATTTTGCACGGTTTCCGATGCGCGACTAATAACCGCATCGCTAAGGACCCCGTTCCGGGAGATCCCGATATCGGATTTCGAATCCGATCGCACCGTCGGTCATCGTTTTTCGCGCCCTATCGCAGAAAAATACACACACCTCGCCCGGCCGACTTTCAAAAATTAAATAATTTTATTCCGCTTAAGGCCTAAGCGATTACATGTGAGTTCGAAAATGCCCCAAAGGGTCGGGTCACTACACCACTCACACTTTATAAAAAGTTTCGTCCCGAAACTTAAACTCAAACCTCACTTAAACAACTCGGGAAAACATTCCCTCATCTTTGATTCCAGTTCCCACGTCGCCTCGCGCTCTTCGTGGTTGCTCCACTGGACTTTCACATAGGGGATCGTTCGGTTGCGTAGCTTCTTGTCCTCTCTTGCCAAAATCCGCACCGGCGTCTCCTCGACGCTCAAGTCCTCCCGCAGCTCAATGGTGGAGGCATCCAAGGCATGAGAGGGGTCTGCCAGGTACTTTCGGAGCATCGAAACGTGGAACACGTTGTGGACTCGTTCGAGGTTCGGGGGCAGGGCCAACCGGTACGCCACCGGTCCTACGCGCTCCAGGATTTCGAACGGTCCCACGTATCGGGGGCTCAACTTCCCCTTTATGCCGAAGCGTCGGTTCCCCTTGGAGGGTGAAACCCTGAGCAGCACGTGCTCGCCCACCATGAATTCTAAGTCTCGGCGTCTGTTATCTGCATAGCTTTTCTGTCTGCTTTGGGCGGTCAGCAGCCTTTGTTTAATCAAACGCACCTTTGCTTCGGTCTCTTCCACCAGATCTGGGCCCAGAAACTTTCGCTCACCTAAGTCATCCCAGCATATCGGAGACCGACAGCGGCGCCCGTACAGGGCCTCGTACGGCGCCATCTGAATACTGGCCTGGTAACTGTTGTTGTAGGCAAATTCTACCAGGGGCAGACACCGTGCCCACCCTTCGCCCAAGTCCAGAACGCATGCTCGAAGCATGTCTTCCACGATCTGTATCACCCGCTCCGATTGCCCATCGGTTTGCGGATGAAAAGCTGTGCTGAAGTGCAACTTGGTCCCCATCGCTTGTTGCAAACTTCGCCAAAAGTTCGACACAAAACGTGTGTCTCTGTCCGACGTGATGGATGTCGGTACACCGTGCAACCTTACTATCTCATCGAGGTACGTTTGCGCCAGTCGTTCCCGGGTCCATGTCGTGTGTATGGGCAAAAAGTGGGCCGATTTCGTCAAACGGTCCACGATCACCCATATCGCATCGTGTCCCTGTGGCGATCTCGGGAAACCGGTCACAAAATCCATGGTAATCATGTCCCATTTCCACTCGGGAATCGGTAAAGGTTGCAATTTCCCCGCCGGCCGTTGATGTTCGGCCTTTACCCGTTGGCACACTAAGCAGTGAGCCACGAATCGGGTCACGTCTTCCTTCATTTTGGGCCACCAGAAGGTTTGCTTGACGTCCTTGTACATCTTGGTTCCTCCGGGATGCGCCGCATACGGGGCAGTATGCGCCTCCCGTAGGATTTCTTCCTTGAGTTCCGACAGATCCGGTACGCAGATTCGTCCGCGAAATCGTATCGCACCGTCGGAGCTCACCACGAAGTCGCCCTCCTTGTCGGCAGTTATTCTACTTCGCACCAGCTGGAGTTGATTATCTGTCGTTTGGCCTTCGAGAATCCTGTCCAGCAGAGTAGGTCTGACCACTAGCGTCAGAAGTTGGGCGACCGTCCCTGCAGGTACCACCTCTAGTCTCAATCGCGAGAACTCCGCGATTAGACTATCCTGCTGCGTAATGGCGCTTACATCCGCTTCCGCGGCCTGTCCTTTGCGACTCAGGGCGTCGGCCACCACGTTGGCCTTTCCCGGGTGGTAGTGGATCGTCAGATCGTAATCCTTTAACAGCTCAAGCCACCGCCTTTGTCGCAAATTTAGTTCCCTTTGGGTGAATAGGTACTTGAGGCTCTTATGATCTGAGTACACATTACAGTGTGCCCCGTACAGGTAGTGCCTCCAGAGCTTGAGCACAAACACCACCGCTGCGAGTTCCAAATCATGCACGGGGTAGTTCCGCTCGTAGTCCTTGAGCTGCCTTGATGCATAGGCGATTACCTTCCCCCGTTGCATGAGTACTCCACCCAATCCATTTCTCGACGCGTCGCAGTACACTTCGTAATCCTCCCCAGGTTCTGGCAGGGCGAGGATCGGAGCCCGCGTCAACCTGTCCTTGAGCTCCTCGAAGCTTCTTTGACACTTGTCCGTCCAGACAAACTTTTCCCCCTTTTTCGTCAAACGGGTTAAGGGGGTGGCTATTTTGGAGAAACCCTCCACAAAGCGCCGGTAGTACCCGGCCAAACCCAGGAAACTTCGAATTTCCGTCACCGTGGTCGGTCGGGGCCAGTCAGTCACCGAATCCACCTTCTTTGGGTCTACCGCGACTCCAGCCGCCGAAATTACATGCCCCAAGAAACCGACCTCACGGAGCCAAAACTCACACTTTTTGAGTTTGGCATACAGTTTCTGTTCCCGAAGGGTCTGGAGGACTGTGCGCAGGTGGTCCTCGTGTTCCTCATCGGTGCGCGAGTAGATGAGGATGTCGTCAATGAAGACCACTACGAACAAATCCAGGAAGGGCTTGAATACCCTGTTCATCATGTCCATGAACACCGCCGGGGCATTTGTGAGCCCGAACGGCATCACCGTAAACTCGTAATGGCCATAACGAGTACGGAAAGCTGTCTTGGGGATGTCCTCCCCCTTGACCCGGACTTGATGATAGCCCGACTGCAGGTCGATTTTTGAGAACACCGTCGCCCCCCGCAACTGGTCAAATAGATCATCGATCCTTGGAAGGGGGTACTTGTTCTTGATCGTCACCTTATTTATCTCCCGGTAATCAATACACAACCGGAGACTTCCGTCCTTCTTCCTCACAAACAGGACGGGCGCGCCCCAAGGTGACGCGCTTGGTCTGATGAATCCCTTGTCCAGAAGGTCCTCCAACTGTGCCTTGAGTTCCTTCAGTTCCGCGAAGGCCATCCTGTACGGTGCCTTCGTGATGGGCTTGGTGCCGGGGGGTAGTTCAATTGGAAAATCTACCTCTCGTTCCGGCGGCATTCCCGGAAGTTCCGCCGGAAACACGTCCGGGAATTCCCTTACTACGGGAATTTCTGTGGGTGAGGGGACGGGTCGGGTGGTTAGTTCCACCGAGGCTAGGTAAGCCACGCACCCGCCCTCCATCATTTTCCTAGCCCGTGTCGCGGAGATGACGGCTAGAAAGGACGTGCTCTTGCATGCCAAGTACACATTTTCTGGGAACCCCGGCTTCTGTAGTTGCACCTGTCGCTTCTCGCAGTCGATGACCGCCTGATACTCGGCGAGCCAGTCCATGCCCAAGACCACGTCGTATTCTTTTAACGGTATGACTACCAGATCCCAGGGGCACGACAACCTTCCCAACCTTATTGGACATGAGGTTACTAAGCCGGTTGCCGTGATGGATCCTCCAGGGGTCTGGACGGTCATTAAGACATCCAGAGGACTACTTTCTAACTGATGAGTTTGCGCAAAGGAACGGGAAATAAAGGAGCGAGTCGCCCCGGTGTCAAACAGAGTTCGAGCTCGAAAACTAGAGACGGAGGTAATACCTGCTACCACTTCCTCTGGCGGTACAGTTCCGTGCTGGTCCATGGAGTAGAGCCTTCCTCCTGGTTGCGGCCGCGACTCCCCTCCTGTTTTTGGCGCCGGTGGGTGCAGAGGGGCTCCCGTAGGGGCTCTACCCCGCCCTGGTGCCTGTGCCGTTGGAGTGGATGCTGCGGAAGAGGCCACTCCAGGGTTCAGGGGACAGTTATATCGAAGATGTCCCTGTTTGCCGCAGCGGTAGCAGTGATCCTGTTTCTTGGGACATTCCGTTACCGGATGCGGCCCTCCGCAAATAACGCACGGCTTGGTGGTTGGTCGAGGCTTCCCGGCCGGCGCACTCCTGTTTCCTTGTTGCGTCTTAGGATATTTCGGGGGTCGACTCCCGCCAGGAGGGCCCCCTCCCGGGTAAGTCTGAGTTCGCTTCTTTTCCCGGTTGTTCTCCGTTCCTTCTCGTCGAGCTCGAGTAATAGCGAACCCCCGCTCCACAATGGTGGCTCTGTCCACCACTTCTCGGAACGTGCGTAGGTCCGCTGCCTGCACCATCTCGAAGATGTCACTTCGCAGTCCGTCGACGAAGAGACGAGCCTTGTGAGGTTCGTCCCGTATGGCAAACGGGACACAATTGACCAACCTCACAAACTCCCTTTGATACTCTACGACCGAGCGGCTTCCTTGCCTAATGTTCTTCAAATCGTCCTCCAGTTGCCGCTTAACGCTATCGGAGAAGAACGCGCCAAAGAGTTCCTCTCTGAAGGCCGACCACGTCGGCAGCGGCTCGTTGGTGGCGGGGTCCGGTCGCACCGTCTTCCACCAGATGCGAGCGTTTCCTTCCAAAAAGTGGACAGCCAGTGGAACCCGCTCTTGTTCTTCCATCATTAAATCTTCAAACAGCTTTTCCATGGTATCCACCCACTTCTCAACGACCGTCGGTCGTCTCTCCCTCGAAGGTGGGTGGGTCATGCTTTTTGAACGCGGCCAGATTCGTCCTGATCTTCTCCCGCGTCGCTTGCCGCTCCGCGGCTCCTCCTGCGGTGGCGGATCCCCCAAGGGTAGGGGTCATCCCTGCCTCCCCCGTTGCCACTCCCAGCGCGGGCCCCGACGTTGTTGGGGTGAGTACTTCCCTTGGGGCTGGGGGTTGCTCCGTCGTCGTGTCGCCCGCCCCGTGGGGCTCCGCAGTGGGCGCTGTGGTTTCGGGCGGAGGGATTGGTTGACGTTCAGTGGCTGCAGTAGCCTGTCGTTGCGTCAGCTGACGAACCTGCTCCGTCAGCGTCGCTAATTGCCCGGCCATGTCCCGCAGCTGTTGCCGGAGAGTCTGGTTTTCTGCGGCGGCCATGGCCGCTCCGTCCGCGTCTGCATTCTCGGTAGACGACCTGGTCCGTGCCATTGCTTGCTGTCACCAAAGAAACCGTGTCAACCCTAAGGTCACAACCCTAGCCCACCGTTTCACGAATTCACCTATATTACGTCCCCGTTTCCCCGTACTCTCACGTACTACACCTACACCTTGGTTATCTCATTTCCGATTTGCTTGTGGCACCTAGCACTGTGGATGTAAAACACGTCTACTATGGTTGTGGTTGTAATTTCTCTGATACCATTTAATCTGTCACGCCCCCGGGGGTTTTTGAGTCAATTGAAGCGGAAAGACGTGTCTATTTTTTTTTTTTTTCTTTAATAAGGTAACATAAACCTTCAACCCCGGTGCGTGCCAGACCGCCACATACACAAATTCACTCTGTCCACGGACAGAGTCTCCTTTGTATATGCACGGCGTCTCATTTACACATGTCATTCAATCACAAATATCATACATCAATCACCAACCAACAACCATACAGTAGACATACACCAAGTTCAGAGTTTAAATCATTTAACTAAAGCATACCATTTAAGCGGCATCAATATTTGGAAAGGATAAAACCCAGAGTTGTAAAACCCGTGCCCACACGGCACTTCCTTTTGAGAAAACATTTTCGCAACCCTTTATCTTATCATGAAAACATGCCGCGGATGAAAACATAAGAAAACGCACTACTAGTAATATGAAACATAAAGGGTCACCTCATCCACAGTGCTAGCTAATACATGTCCACAAATAAAGTAATCCACAAGCAACTAAAAATAGCATAAAGAGGAAATGAGTCATAAATACGATAACCAAGAGTCCGACTACGATCCTCACGACGCAGTCCCACCGCCATCCCGGCTAACGCACCTAGGAATACCTGTCACGGAGTGGGTAAAGTCAGTGACAAACAAAGTAGATGTGTAACAATATCAAGAGGGGAAAAATCATACGAACACACCGAATACACCATAACCTTTCGTTAAACACCTGCAAATTAATTTAACCTGGGCACCAATCCCAGATCACTGTCGGGGAGACTAAAGTCCCCCCTCGTGCACAAACACCTACTTGATGCTCTTACCTCTTTCGCGGTGCTGGTGCGACACCACAGCTGGCGCGAAGAAGTCCCCGCTTGCACCGTTACCTTTGCGGGGCACACGGGTCATTAGAGACCACTCTTCCGGAAAAGTACACCCATGCGGAGGCCAATCCGCCTGTGTACGTGCAGCATCCGAAACCGGATTGCCAAGATTGGCGTGTAGTGGGCACCGCGACCGCAGCCGCACAATTATTAGATAAACAACATTAATCGAAAGGTTAAACTATCCATCTACTTTGTTAGGTAATTTAAGGAGTACTTTTAATGATGATAGATGCACTTACAGCACCGGTTGCACTCATCGCAACCGTACCCACCTTATTGGAGAGAAATCGGAACACCAATATCCTTCGCGCTCTCCCGCTGTGTACCCGGACCTAAGAAAAGTCCGCACGGATAAACTATGGTCAAAACACATACTAACACCTTGAAAACGGAAAACCCCACACCTTACATTTTAACGAAAAAGAACCCGGCACCGTCCGGTCGCAAAACCGGACTTTCGCCCGCACCGCCGTCGCCGCCCGTCGGAGCCCCGCGCGGCTCGGACCCGCGCGGCGGGCTCCGCGGGCGGTGCCCGAGCGGCGCCCGCGCGGCCCCCGCGCGGGCGGAGCCCCGCGCGGCGCCCGCGCGGGTGCGGGCCCGCGCGGCGCCCGTGCGGCGCCCGCGCGGGTGCAAGCCCGCGCGGCGCCGCGCGGGTGGAGCCCCGCGCGGCGCCCGCGCGGATGCGGGCCCGCGCGGGTGCCCGCGCGGGCGGGGCCCCGCGCGGAGCCCCGCGCGGACGCGGGCCCGCGCGGGCGGGGCCCCGCGCGGCGCACCGCGCGGTGCCCGCGCGGTAGCCCGCGCGGGCGGGGCCCCGCGCGGCGCACCGCGCGGTGCCCGCGCGGGCGCGGGCCCGCGCGGCGCCCCGCGGGCGCCCGCGCGGGCACAGCCCGCGCGGCGCCCGCGCGGGTCGCCCACGCGGCGCCCCGCGCGGCGGGGCCGCCCCCCGCGCGACGCCCGCACGGGTCGCCCGTGCGGCGCCGCGCGCGGGTTCGCCCGTGCGTCGCGCGATCCGTGCGCCTTCCCCGTGCACGATTAATTTTATTTTATTTTATTTTATTTATCTACTCCGCAAAACTAACAACAAAGATAGTTGGAAAAGCCCCAAATAATTTTCTAAAAATTATTTGCTCACCGAGGATTGTTGGGAGGGTCGCCCGGTCTCGTTCTTGCCTTCGAGTCGACGTTTGGGGCGATCGGCTCCTTCCCTTTTCCTTTTCCTTTCTCCGGTTAAGGTTCTTTTCTTTCTTTGGGGTCTCGGTACGTACGAAAGAGGAGGGTTTGGGGAGGCGGAGAAATAAAAATAGGGTTTGCTCGGTAAGCGGGGAAATAAATACCCTATTTATTTATCCTTGCATTCCCTTTCCGCATACGCACCGTCAAAATCCCTTTCGGGTATTTTGACCCGATTAATTAATTTACCAATTAATTAATCCCTACCGATCCGATTAATTAATTTACCAATTAATTAATCCCTACCGATCCGATTAATTAATTTACCAATTAATTAATCCCCACCGATAACCCTATTTAATTAATCGTTTAATTATTATCCTCACCGTCAATTCCCCAAATTGATCGTTAATTTCTTTATTTACGTATGTAGGAACCTATAATCCCCCGATTCTGTTTCTCAAGAGAATATCCAACTGACGAGATATTTCTAACTTTAAATCCTGACCACCGATTAATTAATCACCTTTATTAATTAATCTTGGGAAATCAAATTCCCAGTTGGATTCCAATTACCCGGATATTTAAATCTCAAATATCCGATTCCCGGTCACCGATTATTTAACCACCTTTATTAAATAATCAAGGGAAAAAAACCAACTCCCAACTTAAATATCCGGATTTTATCTCTTATTCAATCCGTGAGATAAAATCCCTTAATTCAAATCCCTTAACTAAAAATATCCTGATTTTATCCCTTCCCAATCCATGAGATAAAATCCCATACTTTTCAATTAAATATCCTGATTTTTATCCCTCTCTTATCCATGAGATAAAAGTCCCACCGATTTAAATCCTACAATTAGTTCGTACGTAGGAGGATTTAAATTTCGTCACCGGATAATTAATTAATTAATTAATTAATTATCCTTACGAGATGACCCACCTTATCTATTTCGGGTGCAAGTTATTTTGCACGGTTTCCGATGCGCGACTAATAACCGCATCGCTAAGGACCCCGTTCCGGGAGATCCCGATATCGGATTTCGAATCCGATCGCACCGTCGGTCATCGTTTTTCGCGCCCTATCGCAGAAAAATACACACACCTCGCCCGGCCGACTTTCAAAAATTAAATAATTTTATTCCGCTTAAGGCCTAAGCGATTACATGTGAGTTCGAAAATGCCCCAAAGGGTCGGGTCACTACATCACCCAAGGGGTGTGAGAACTACAACTGAGTTCCCAGTGGGTTCAACCACCGAGAAAAAGTGTCCTACACCACTTGGTCCAATGGAAGCAATAATAATAGTGCTAGGAAACTAAAATCCTCGATATCAAATGCAGCTATACAAAATAATACATCACTGTCTGTATATACTCATCAACCCAGCACTACACTGTCTAGCCATACTAGGCTACAATATAATAGGTCACTACACTATCTGTGTATACTCATCGACCCAGCACTACTCTGTCTAGCCACACTAGGCTGCTAAGCACCAACTCGGCCACTATGCCGCTGTACACAGGGTCCAACTAACCCGGCCGCCTTGGCCACTCTATTTTTCTTTATTCTTTAGATTCTGGTGCTTTAGTTCAAGTTAACCCTCAGAAATTTCTTATCCAACGGGCCCCAGCCCGGTAGTCCTGCTACCATAAGATAAGATTTCTAAGGTTGCCGATAACACCCGCAAGTGTTACCCCGTCCTACGGAAGAAACGTCCCGAACGGGTCTCTACCCGGGAGAGGGATACTGCCCGTACCTCCAACATGGGCTGGTTTCACCGTAGGTCCGCCCGTTTTATCTTTATATTTTCTTTTTACTTTAGTTCTTAGCCTCTTTGCCTTTGAACACTTGCTTTCCTTTCTTATTCGAGCTTATAGCTCCCTTTTTGCCACTGGCAAATCACTTTTTCTTTTCTTTGAGCATTTAGCTCCTTGCTTTCACTTTTAGCCCTTCGAAAGTACCTCGTTCGACGGGTCACTGCCCAGAGAGTCCTGCTCCACTTGACGAGTCTCAAATTCGAAGGCGTCATTTACATTTTCTTTATGCTTTTAGCCACTTTTAGCTTGCTTTTAATCTTTGCCTTTTTGCAACAATTTTTCCTCTTATCCTAGGTCTTGCCATAAGGATAACCATGTTGGGTTGTACTAATATGGATCTAAATAGGAAAAAAAACACCTAGAGGGGGGTGAATAGGTGTAAACAATAAACACTCAAAAAATCATTGCGCAATAAAACCCAATGCGGAAATATAAATGAACACGCAAGATTTTTACGTGGAAAAACTCCAAACCGGAGTAAAAAACCACGGGACCGATAACACGGTGAAATCTACTAGAATTAACACACGTACAAGGTGATATAACGTACTCACAGACAACTCAACCTTTTACCATACGCTCCTAGTAGATCTTCTCCGCTCGCTCCACGACGCTTCTCGAATCCACGATCCTGCGCCCAACGCTGAATCCACAGCGTCCAACGTCGAGTCCACGACGTCCGACCGAATCCACGGTCTTCACCCAGTAGCACGCTTCGAATCCACGAACGTACCTCGCTCCGAATCCACGAGAGCGGTTGCACCTTGAATCCACAAGGCCACGCGAGTCCACGCGCCGATTTAGGATAAATCGTTGTTTTTTGGGTGGTGATGATCCGCCGAATACTTAGATTAGAAATAGATCGGAAATACCATCTAAGTATTCATTGATTTGATTCTACTCAAAATCTGAGTTTGGAAAACCTAGAATCAAATCAATCAATATAGATGAAGAAACATAGAATTAATCTATTGATTTCCTTTCTTCTCTATATGTGGATTTTTCTCTTTCGGTCGTATTTTTCTATTAAGTCCCGTACCCTAGAAAATGAATAAAGGGTCTATTTATAGGTTAGAAACCATTGGAAGAAGATAAGGATCAAAAACATCCTTTTCTGGAAATTTTCAGGACGGCGATCCGGATCGGATTAGCTATGATCCGGATCGTCGTAGCGTGATAGACAATTCCAGAAAACAGGGTTCGGGATCCGGATCGAAGTTCCTGATCCGGATCGTTCATACAGTTTCACCAAACACCAGTGTTCGGGATCCGGATTGCAAAGCCTGATCCGGATCGTTCAACCACAAAGGTAAAACTAGTGTTCGGGATCCGGATCAAAGGATGCTGCGATCCGGATTGAACCATTGTATGAACGAACACCCTTCGGGATCCGGATTGCAAGGTCTGATCCGGATCCTGAACATGTCCCATGTCCAGTTTTTGATTTTTATGCAATAAAAATTCTTCCAAGTGTTTCTACACTACAAGAAGTATTCGGATCACCAAAAATCTTTAGTTAAACATACCTGATCCTTTTGAATTCTTCTTTCTTGAGATTGAGGTATATGATCCAAACTTCTTTCATCTTCAATCTTCAAGACTTAACACTTTCACGAAATACGCCAACTCAAATTCCGTAACAATCTCCCCCTTTGGCGGTTTCGTGACAAAACACAAATCCACTAAAGAAAATTCAAAAAGGATATTTTTGTTGCTATCACCATACAACAAAAATTTACAATGGAGAACCAAAAATTAAATACATGAGATAAACTCCTAAAACAGACTCTAGACTTAGACATCTGTACTCTCTGCAAAAGAAATCATTCTTGACAAAAAGATCATGAGATACCTCAAGAATATTTATCATACAAAACCAAGCAGAGATGAAGTTTATACTCACCATGACATTTAGTAATTCAGATATGTAATAAGATCAGAATCAATCATTGACATATCTTCTAAGCAATAAGATTCCAAATGTCATAACTTTGCTTTGTTAGTAATCACACAACTTGTTAGTAATAATACATGTCCAAATAGTTAGTCAAATAGTTAGTAGGGACATGCAACAAATCACAAGATAAAAACCAAAAGTTGTAATACTTACCTTCCATCAAAGTCAAAGTTTGAGTTCGTTCAAAGTTCTCACACAAAGTTTTCTACTCTCTCTGTGATGATCCGGACTCCCGCAGGAACTGTGCAACATTAAACAGTGACTGCGGGGAGCTTGTACAGTGCATCGGAGCTTGTAGAATCGAAATTGGATATTTAAAATAGACTCTGCACGAAAATCGGAGCAAATGGAATTTTTCGGGAGCTTTCGGCAAAATTTCGGATGAGAATTTGGCGAAACGGACGGCGGATTTGGACTCAGCGCGCGAAAACGGTCAAAACGGTATATTTACTTAATTTTTTCCGGCACCTCGGGTACTGTTCACGCCGGAACAGTAACTCCGGCCGCCGGAATTACTGTTCCGGCGAGCGGCGAGCGGCGGCGGGCGGCGGCGCACGGCGGCGGGCAGCGGCGGCGCAGCGGCAGAGCGCGGAGGCGCGCGGCGCGGGCAGCGCGGGTAGGCGCGGGCAGGCGCGGGCAGGGGGCTCGGGTGCGCGGTCCATGGGTTGAGCGTGCACCGGGTGCACGGAATTCCTGGAATGCCACGTGGCATTCCCTCATTGGCTGGCCGGCTTCTAGAAGGCGTGTGGGAGGGTGACACGTGGCACACCCTGATTGGCTGACATCTTCTGGAAAACCCGGAGCGCGGAGCTGCACATGCACCACGTAGGACACGTGGCAGATTTTTATTGGCCCTTGCACCGATGTTTCCTATTTTGTGGACACGTGGCGCAATCTGGTTGGCCAATTTTCGGTGTTTCCTGTTCGGATCGGATCCCGTGTGGGAATATTCCCTTTGGCCCACTATATAAGAGCCCTCACCCCCCTCTGATTCCCACCTCGTTTTGCGTGCTGTAGAGAGAGAATCAGAGAAAGTGTCCTCTACGAAAAATTTTCCTCTCTCTCTCCTATCTCTTTCTCTAAAAACTCAGAATTTTGGGAGTTACAGATAGTGAGTTATCTGCGACGCGGCGCACTGCGACAATTTTCTTTTTAGGCCCATTTCCCGTCGCAGTTCCGTCGAAAATTCACTGCGGGCTAACCAGGTGGAATTTTTGGACGATTTTTGTGGCAGCGCGACCGTAAGAGGTAGGGCTTCGATTTCCGTGTTGATTATTTTGCTCCGTTTCGTACTTTTGGCACGATTCCCGAGTCCTCTTTGACCCCCCTTTTTACTGTGGTAATTTTTGGACAGCACCGACTTCTCCGATTTTTATCTTGGCGTAGGAGCATCAGATCGAGGCGTTCAAAGAGTCGATTTTGATCTACTCTTCGCGAGGAACGCAACCGTGATTTTTCTGGGATTTTAGGAGCTCATTTTAGAGGTGAAAAACTCCTCTTTTCCCGTGCTGTCTGAAAAACAGCAAATAATGTACTTTTTGGGATTTGTATTTATACCGGGAGTGTTGATTTGCAGGATTTGAGGACTGTGGACAGCCAGGGGACTACCTGGGGTGTCGTTTGAGCTGCTCGAGGTGGGCGGTTGTTGCTTACCTCATTTTTGACAAGCTCACTGGGATTACTAGAAATCCCCTAAAATATGACAATTAATGAGAACCATTGGGACAAACTAACAGGACTACTAACAGGACTACTAACAGGACAACTAACAGGACAATTAATGAGAATCATTGGGACAAATTAATATGACAAATGACAAGGACCGCTGGGACGAACTCCCCTAAAATTTAATATAACCCCACAAATGATATGATGACTTATATTGGGACACTGTGATTGAGACAAAGGCTATGATCTCGCATGCAAATGACTTTTATTCAGTAAATCAATTGTTTTAAACCTTTGACACTATTTTACAACTTTTAAAAATAAAGACAGTTGCATGCATGCCCGGACATCAGGTAAGGCCACTATTTATTGCTACACTATCATATTGGGATTTGAACATGTTTCATTGTTGTCCTTTGCATCCAGATGTTTGTTGCTCAAGTATGAGCAGGGGTTTGGGATAGTGTAGCCAAGGTTATGCTAGATTGTGGGCTTGTGGGGTTTTGCAGTGACCGTGGAAAGTAGGCGGTCGACCAGATGTTTATCCTTGCATCAGATTGGGGTTGAGTCTGGTTTATTGCATCAGTTGGGGGATCGGGTCTTCCTAGCGGATGGTTTTCCCACTTTGATCATAGTCATGATCCAGTCCTGCTGTTTTATGGCACTTCTGATACTTATTACTGAGATATTTTACTCGTGTGGGTCGCTCCCCTCGAGTGCCACTCCGGAGTGTGTTGCAGACATGCTTAGAGTCTTTGAGACTCCTATCCCCTATCGGTGTTATGCATACCCGATTTGGCAACTATCCCCTATCGGTGATAGACATTGGCCAGCACACCCGATTTGGCAAGGCATAGCAGGCAGTACCAGTTCTACTAGTGACACAAGACAGTTATTTCAGGCAGGCATGTTTGGTATTGTTGCATCCAGTCATTTCGTGCTACATGGCATGTAGATGCATAGTAGTGATAGTTTCCTTTCTTTATAGCAGCCTTTATAATTTACCACTGTTCTTTCATGTTGCCTCTAGTAGTCCTAGTGGGTGCGTCAGAGTTGAGGTTTTACCCACTAGGGGAGGCTACTGGTTTATCTGGTAGTTCTCACCCCCATTGTTGTTTCTCTCTTTCTTCTTCTTATTTGCAGAGTCGTCTGCGGGAGCCGCTAGGCCATCGGCAGCTGATAAAGGTAAGGGGATCGCTGAATAGATAGATCTCCTGTGAGGCTGAGAGCTATTAGACAGATATTGCACCCTCCACTCAGACTGTGATATTCTCCTTTTATTTTGGGTCTGGCTTCCGCCAGCTGGATGTACTATTTTGGTGAGCTGGGAGATTATTGTACTTATTACAGTTTTATTTGTATTTCCAGTATGAAATACTATGTGGTTCTTCTATTCAGCTCGATATTATGCTCTTTTATTGTTCATATTATATCGGAGCAGATTACCAGCGCTTCGTGTACACGGGAAATCCCGTGTGCACGGCGGATCTGTTGGCGAGCCCGGGTTCCGGGGCGTGACAGATTAAAGTTGGTATCAGAGCTTAGGGATAGGTCAGTTGGGACTTAGGATGTCACGCCCCGGGGTCAAGACTGTACCCCGGGCTCGCCAACAGATCCGCCGTCCCTACAGGGAGCCCTGTAGAGGCGTAGCGTCTAACCTGCAAAAAGGAATATACTACACTAACAGATATCAGAGCAAAATAAACTGCTAGAAATAAAATAAGTACAACTCTCAATATACAATAAGTCCTCACCAACAAATACAAAAGTCTCTCAAAGAAAGAAGAAAAGTACAACTCGATACCTCACTACATAATCTCTCCACCATGACACAACCAAAATATAAGGGTACCTCTATAACACACTGAAGCTGAAGGGGAAGGGATCTATCTCGCGACTCCCTTACCTCGGTCTGGAAGAGCAGGATCAGCTACTGGCACCGCAGGAACTGGAGCTGAAGTCCCTGGGGAAAAGACACCACGACGGGTGTGAGAACTACCTCCCACAGTAGTTCTCAGTGGGTGCCGCCAACAAGCCCGACGGCCTGCCCACTAAGTCTACTAGAGATAAAAGTAACAAAAGAATGCAGTATGAAAAGCTGAAAAGTAAACATCTACTGCTACTATGCCTCTATCTACAATGCCCAAGGGAAAAGAACAGGAGGACGATATGCCACTACTGACACTCAACTCAGAATACCCAATCCAAACTGACTGCCACAACGGGTCCAGTCAAACCTGCGCCTACCTACTGCTGTAGGTATGTCCGGTACTCCAACCCGGTATCTAGCTCAATCTCAAAGCCGGTACTACAACCCGGTCTCGCCTACTCCGGAGTGGCACTCGAGGGGAGCGACCCGCTCGAGTCAAATAACGGCGCAACACTGTCAAGCACAAATGTGGCACACGCAGGCTATGATCCAATCACTATCTCACTCACTGGCTAAAATCCACACTGTCACTATGACCATGTCCCAAGGATCCCAGATCCACTATCACTATCACTATGCAAACTGGTCTACAGACTGCTACAGACGCCACTCGGTCCCCAGACGCGAGTGCAAAAGCAATCCCCAGCTAATAAACCTCCCGGCCCACGACTCGGGAAAAAACCACTATGACCAGAGTGACTAGAGTACTACCACTGTGGAAAAGCTAAGGTGATAAATAATTCTGATGTATGTTCAAGTTACTGCAGTTTAATGGCGCAGGATAATTAAGTAACAGGCAATTACGCTAAGTTAAATTCCCAAGTTGCAGAGTTTATCAAAAGATCGACAGATTTAGCAATTAGCTACAGTGGTTTTCATGTTGTAAGGGTTCAAATACTGCAAGTGGTTCAATGAGGTCATCAGATTTAACAACTATCAACTGTGGGTACTAACATACAATTCTCACATAATATTGGGGCCATAAATTAACGTGCATGCTACTACATTCATAGAATTAGAGTGCAGTCCATAGATTTTGAAAGCAGGATCACCCACCTGATCGCGCTAACTGTCCGGGGTCGCACAGATAAAAAGCCCAGAAACTGATAAAACTCCGAGTCCACTAAGCAAAGAGCACCATAGTGGTGCTTACAAAGTCCTGGGTACAACAACAATTCCACATTTACATTAGATTCCACACTAATTCCTTATACAAAAATCTGCAAGAACAGTCACTGTTCAAACGCAATTTCCACCTGAAAATAATTTTCCACAAATTCTAATAAAAATATCACGATGATCCTCGCGAAGTGTAGATGTCGATAGGCTCTTGAATCGTCGAATTCCGATGTCCGGATGAGGAGATAAAAATCCGCGAAGTGAGTGCTGTCCAGGAATCTCACAGCAAAACAGCGGCTCAGTAATGCCTCGAAATCCATGCCAAAAACCCAAATCTAGGCAAAACACTCAACACGAAAGTCGAAGATTTACCTCTCGTGAATCCAACGCCGCAAAAATCGCTGAAATCGGCTGTCGGGGTAGCTCTGTGGAATTTTTAGACCGAAATGCGACGATAACGGGCCTCCAACAGAAATCCGTCGCTCCGCACTACGAGGCAGAAAACACAGTCGTCGCGGCTTCCAAAAGTTCTGAAATTTCACCAGGAGATTCCCAAGAGGAAGAGGAAGAAATTTGGTAAAGGGAGCAATGGCTAATTCCCCTCGGAAAGGGCTCAAAATCGCGGCCCAAGTGGCCTATTTATAGGCCCACAAGGAAAAGCAGCCCAAAAAGCCACTTAAGTCACTTTCGGGCCCAACTTTCGTGCGCCCGAAAGTTTTCGGGCTGCTACAGTAACGGGCCGGCCCGTTACTGTGCGCGCCCGAAACTCTGAGAGGCCGCCACGTGTCCCTGCCAAGCGCCCCGCACCCGGCGCACGCTCCGCGACGAATCCCGCGATGCCACGTGTCCCGACCAGGCGTCGTGCACCCCTGCACCGGACCAACCACGGGGCGCCACGTGGCGCCCCCACGCCGACCCGGTCAACGCGCACGTCGCGCGACGTGCGCGGCCGCGCCGCCGCCGGAACCGGGTCGGGCACGCGCCCCGAGGCACCGCCTCAGCCGCCACCGCCGAGTGGACCGGGTGCACCAGAACCCGCCAACCACACAACGCCACGTGTCCACCGGTCTACCGTGCACCAGGGCCAAAAATTCGTGGACCGCGTGCACAACACCGCACCAACCACAAGATGCCACGTGGCCTTCCCTCGGTCCACCGTGCACCCCGCCAAGGCCCGTGGACCGCGCCCGCTGCGCCGGCCAACCGCAGCGCGCCACGTGGCCCGCGCCCGGTGCACGCGCCCCGCGGTGGACCGCGCGCCTGCGCCGCCGCCCGCCGCCGCGCTCCGCCGCCGCCGGCGCTCTTCCGGCCGCCGGAACAGTAACCCACGCCTCGATTTCCGTGTTTTCGCGTCCGGGCTCCGAAAAATTCAAGTAAATAGTCCATTTCGCTCGTTTTCGCGCGCTGAATCCAAATCCGAGGTCCGTTCGGCCAAATTCCGCTTCTAAATTTTCCCAAAAATTCTCGGAAGAGTAGACTTGATCCATTTTCCGTCCCGGGTCACAATCTTAGGCTCCAATAAGCGCGCAAACACCCTACACACCCAAAATGGACTTCCAGAAAAGAAACAAGCTCCAATTTCACCAGAAACTCAAATCTGGGGCCCGACACGCACACACACACACCCTGAACCTCCAAACCAACAGTAAACCCTGCCGTGGGGATCCGGGTCCTCACATCCTCCCCCACTAAAAGAAAGTTTCGTCCTCGAAACAAACACGGCTCAAAAGGGAGTCTCCAAGCCCAAAGGTAAGCCTCCAACACACAAACTCCAACTCCCCAGTCGCTACAAACTCTCCACAAAGCGCGTCCAACCGCGGATAAAGCTCAGGAATTCCCAAACACTGGGGACGAGGTAGAACAGCCAACTCTACGCGTCCAAGCTATTCGAATTACGCTGCAAAACTTAACAGGAAAGGAAAGAGCCCCACCAGTAGGAAGGTCATCAACCTCCAACTCTCAGATTTAGAAAACAACTGAAATTAGCGAAAAGTTCGAAAGTTCCGAGAGACCAGAGCCCTTGCCCTAATCCAACAAGAACAGGTTCGGGCACCGTCCCCATTTCAGGAGTAGTTTTCGTATCTTTCATCCTGTTCGCGAATTTCAGCACAAGAGTGAGAAAATAAGGGAGAGAAGGGTTGATGCCGTTCCTGCTGCGGCAACAAAACGGAAGCTACGGTCTATCCGTGCCCCTAAAAGAAACACACTCTAACCCAGACCCCTAGAGACAACCCTCTAGTCCTAGGCGTCACCTACGCTCGACAAGTCGCACCTAACCCAAAGCCGCTGAAGCCACTGCTGCAGGAAGGATGCCTCAGTAACCAGTAGAAATGATCTTCTGTCGTCCAACTTGCGGAAAGGCCACTATTCTCCGTTCGCAATCGAATGTTGCACGATACCGCACCAACTGGTCCATCCCAAGTGCTCAATCTGAGTCGGGGAGCTGCAACTGAACCAACACAACAATCGGCGCGCCTTTCAAAGTTCAGTTGTTCTGATCATGCCCAAAATTCGCCTCTGCTGGAAGATACTAGGATGAATCCAAACGCTAATGCAAGTCACAAAATCTCTACCCCTAAATTATACTAAGATGCACATGCCCTGATACCATGCAGATAGATGCAAAAACTCTACTGATGAATAAATGAGATGCACTGGTAACTAAAGAGCCCGAGCACGGACTGCTGAGAACAGACTAATACCTGCGACGACCTGCTCTGCTGCTGAAGTGTCCTCAACCTGAGCGGCATAAACACGACCGCTCGGTGCCGGGGGACGTCGCTCTGGCTGCCGAGTAGAAGATGAGGCAACATCTGGCCTGCTGTAGGCCGCAGTAGGGCTGGCTGGCTGGTAAGGAACAAACGGTGCAGATGCTGATGAAGGAGCTGAATGGCTGGCTCTGGGGCACACGCTCGCAAAGTGACCGGCCTGCCCGCAGCGAAAACAATGGCCCTGTCTCTGCGGGCACAGAGTCGGTAGGTGTGGGCCTCCACAGATAACACACCGATCTGGGCGCTGCTGCTGAGAAGTCTGCTGTGAGAACTGCTGCTGTCGCGGGGGTCGACGCTGCTGCTGCTGTATCTGGCGAGACGCCCCCGATCTCTGGGGCCCCTGGTGCCCCCGGCCCTGAGGGTGGTAACGCGGAGGTCCCGGGGGTCCCTGCCTGCTAGACTGCCCCTCCTCCGGAGATGCCGGGCGCTTCGCCCCAGAAGTCGCTACAGGGGCCGGAGATACCTCATCCATCACGGCCTCTCCACTCTCCACATACAAAGCCTGCTCCATCGAGGCCTCCAAGGTCTGCAGTCGGCGGGAGCGGACAAACTGGTAAATGTCTCGGCGAAGTCCTCTCTCAAACATATAAACGCGATGGCTCTCATCTCTAGCCACATGAGGCACACAAGCCAGTAACTGGTTAAATTCCGCTATGTACATGTGCACCGGTCTATCTCCCTGGCGGAGATTCTTCAACCGCTCCTCCAGCCGCTGTCGAACACTCTCTGGAAAGAAGGCTCCCAGCAACATGCTTCGGAACTCGGCCCAGGAAAGAAGCTGCGTCCCCAGTGGACCAGCGGGTCGCACACGCCGCCACCACGCCTCGGCGTTGCTCTCCAGAAAATGGGTAGCCAGAATAACCCGATACCTCTCATCCACAAATAAGCTCTCAAAGTGGCGCTCCAAGGTGGTAATCCAAGTCTCGGCTGCCCAAGGCTCAGCATCCATGCCCGAAAAGCGGGGCGGATCGAACCGCCGCAGTCTCATCAGCAAATCAACAACCTCCCGCTGCTCTGTCTCAGTCAACGCTCCCGTCGCCCCAGCCGGTGGCCTACTCGAAACCGGCTCAGCAGGAATCGCTGGCGCCGGCTGCACCACAGGGGGTGCCACAACAGGGGAAGAAGGCACCGGCGAAGCCTCAGGGGGTGCCACTGCCGGCTGTGCTCTCTGCTCCAATAAGAGCGTCAGCCGCGCCACTGCCTCCTCCTGGCGTCTAGCCGCCTCAGCCATCTGTGCCATCTGGGCACGGAGCTCCTGAATCTCAGCCTGAGGTCCTCGCCCCGAGTCCTCCTGCTCGGGCTCAGAGGACGAAGGCTGCGAGCGCGTCACCATCGAACGTCGAGGAGGCATCCCCACCTGAGGGACAAAACACACAATCAAAACCAAAAGCAACACTCGACCCAATCTAGCGAAAGTCAAAAGGCATGTCCCCCTTCCCGAAGCACTATGTTGTCTGCAGCCAACATAGTCGCCACAGAAGGAAGGCATGTCTATCACTCGTCCCTATCCACTCGGGAGAGTTGGAAACCCAATCAAGACTTTCGCTAAAAATCTCGGCTCTCACGTGGGTCATCCTAGGGTTTAACCATAAGCCTAGGGTTCCTAAGTCCTCAAGACCTACACCTAAGCTCTGATACCACTCTAATCTGTCACGCCCCGGGGTCAAGACTGTACCCCGGGCTCGCCAACAGATCCGCCGCCCCTACAGGGAGCCCTGTAGAGGCGTAGCGTCTAACCTGCAAAAAGGAATATACTACACTAAACAGATATCAGAGCAAAATAAACTGCTAGAAATAAAATAAGTATAACTCTCAACATACAATAAGTCCTCACCAACAAATACAAAAGTCTCTCAAAGAAAGAAGAAAAGTACAACTCGATACCTCACTACATAATCTCTCAAACATGACACAACCAAAATATAAGGGTACCTCTATAACACACTGAAGCTGAAGGGGGAAGGGATCTATCTCGCGACTCCCTTACCTCGGTCTGGAAGAGCAGGATCAGCAACTGGCACCGCAGGAACTGGAGCTGAAGTCCCTGGGGAAAAGACACCACGACGGGTGTGAGAACTACCTCCCACAGTAGTTCTCAGTGGGTGCCGCCAACAAGCCCGACGGCCTGCCCACTAAGTCTACTAGAGATAAAAGTAACAAAAGAAATGCAGTATGAAAAGCTGGAAAGTAAACATCTACTGCTACTATGCCTCTATCTACAATGCCCAAGGGAAAAGAACAGGAGGACGATATGCCACTACTGACACTCAACTCAGAATACCCAATCCAAACTGACTGCCACAACGGGTCCAGTCAAACCTGCGCCTACCTACTGCTGTAGGTATGTCCGGTACTCCAACCCGGTATCTAGCTCAATCTCAAAGCCGGTACTACAACCCGGTCTCGCCTACTCCGGAGTGGCACTCGAGGGGAGCGACCCGCTCGAGTCAAATAACTGCGCAACACTGTCAAGCACAAATGTGGCACATGCAGGCTATGATCCAATCACTATCTCACTCACTGGCTAAAAATCCACACTGTCACTATGACCATGTCCCAAGGATCCCAGATCCACTATCACTATCACTATGCAAACTGGTCTACAGACTGCTACAGACGCCACTCGGTCCCCAGACGCGAGTGCAAATGCAATCCCCAGCTAATAAACCTCCCGGCCCACGACTCAGGGAAAAAACCACTATGACCAGAGTGACTAGAGTACTACCACTGTGGAAAAGCTAAGGTGATAAATAATTCTGATGTATGTTCAAGTTACTGCAGTTTAATGGCGCATGATAATTAAGTAACAGGCAATTACGCTAAGTTAAATTCCCAAGTTGCAGAGTTTATCAAAAGATCGACAGATTTAGCAATTAGCTACAGTGGTTTTCATGTTGTAAGGGTTCAAATACTGCAAGTGGTTCAATGAGGTCATCAGATTTAACAACTATCAACTGTGGGTACTAACATACAATTCTCACATAATATTGGGGCCATAAATTAACGGCATGCTACTACATTCATAGAATTAGAGTGCAGTCCATAGATTTTGAAAGCAGGATCACCCACCTGATCGCGCTAACTGTCCGGGGTCGCACAGATAAAAAGCCCAGAAACTGATAAAACTCCGAGTCCACTAAGCAAAGAGCACCATAGTGGTGCTTACAAAGTCCTGGGTACAACAACAATTCCACATTTACATTAGATTCCACACTAATTCCTTATAAAAAATCTGCAAGAACAGTCACTGTTCAAACGTAATTTCCACCTGAAAATAATTTTCCACAAATTCCAATAAAAATATCACGACGATCCTCGCGAAGTGTAGATGTCGATAGGCTCTTGAATCGTCGAATTCCGATGTCCGGATGAGGAGATAAAAATCCGCGAAGTGAGTGCTGTCCAGGAATCTCACAGCAAAACAGCGGCTCAGTAATGCCTCGAAATCCGTGCCAAAAACCCAAATCTAGGCAAAACACTCAACACGAAAGTCGAAGATTTACCTCTCGTGAATCCAACGCCGCAAAAATCGCTGAAATCGGCTGTCGGGGTAGCTCTGTGGAATTTTTAGACCGAAATGCGACGATAACGGGCCTCCAACAGAAATCCGTCGCTCCGCACTACGAGGCAGGAGAAAACACAGTCGTCGCGGCTTCCAAAAGTTCTGAAATTTCACCAGGAGATTCCCAAGAGGAAGAGGAAGAAATTTGGTAAAGGGAGCAATGGCTAATTCCCCTCGGAAAGGGCTCAAAATCGCGGCCCAAGTGGCCTATTTATAGGCCCACAAGGAAAAGCAGCCCAAAAAGCCACTTAAGTCACTTTCGGGCCCAACTTTCGGGCGCCCGAAAGTTTTCGGGCTGCTACAGTAACGGGCCGGCCCGTTACTGTGATGACCCGGATCTCCGCAGAGCTGTTGCGGTGCTTTGAGGTGGCTACTGGAGGTCTACACAGTGTGCGGGGGTATTTGGGGCTTTTACAGGGTGACCAGCAGCTTCTGGAGGCCTACGGGGCATGTCGACGGTGTTTCGGGCGCCAATTTGGACACAAGTGTTGGACTCCGGGCTTCAAATGGATCACGTGGGGTGATCGGGGGACCCCATCGGTTGTTTAGAGGTGTTTGCGCGCAAAACGGATATTGAGATTGGGCTCGGCGCGAGATTTGGACTAAGAATACTTTTCCGGGGCATTCGGCAATTTTTAGAGTGAGAATTTGGCGAAACGGACGTCAAAATCGGATTCAGCGCGCGAAAACGCTTCAGACGGACTATTTACATGAATTTTTGGGGCTTCGGGTTACTGTTCACGCCGGAACAGTATTTCCGGCGATCGCCGGCGGCAGGGGGCGGCGGCGGGCAGCGCCGGCGGGCGGCGGAGGGCGCTCGGGCAGGCGGCGCGCGGCCGCGGGCAGCCGCTGAGGGCGCGGGCAGGCGCGGCGGTGGGGCGCGGGCAGGCGCGCCGGTCCACGCGGCGGGCGTGCACCGAGGCGGTGCCACGTGGCATGAGGCGGTTGGCTGGTCCAAAGCGCGCGGTCCACGGAATTCTTTAGGTGCACAGTGGACCAACAGGGTGGACACGTGGCATCATGTGATAGGTCGGCTTACGGCATGTTGGTCTACTGAGTTTCGGGCTGGCTCACGGCTCACGGTGCACCGGCAGTGGACACGTGGCAGGTTGTTATTGGTGCGGTCCACAGGATTTTGGGCACCCGGTTCACACGAACAGTAAGATTGACACGTGGCACAATTCTATTGGACGGTCAACTGTGCAACAGGGCAGCAGACTGCGCCGCGGGCAGCAACGGTCGGGGGGACACGTGTCGAAAATTCCAGTGGTCCATTTTTGCTGTTTCGTGTTCTATGGGACACAATGGGAATTAAGGGAATTGTTTTTTGGATTTCCTATTAATCCCATCCGAGGCTCATTCAAAGGCATTGTTCTCCATCTTAGGGCTCCATCTCCATTAGAGGTGAGAAGATGAAATCTTCATCAAGAAGAGGGAACACTCCTGTGAAGTTTGAGGAATTTAGGAGGCACGGACTTCGAGATTTGGATTTTTCGGCGCGGCGCGACGTTGCATTCCTGGATCCTTCTTCGGCGCAGCGACAGTGTTTTAGCTCCCCGAGCTAACCAGGCAGTATTTTTCAGCGATTCTTGCGCCATCGTCTTCGTAACAGGTAGGGCTACATTTCTTATTTCTACTGGTTTTTCCCCATTCCGAGGTTTTCATGGGTTTTTCGGATCATCTTGTGACCCATGTTGCTGTGATGGAGTTTTGGACAGCGGTTCGGTATTTCGGCGATATCTCCGCAACCGGACATCGGATTGAGGCGATTCAAAAGGGGATTTGCATCTACGCATCACAAGGAATCTCTCTGAATTTTTGTGGAATTTCGTGGAATTTCCCTGAAGGTGAGAACCCCTTTTTACAGAACCTTGTAGCACAGTTTTTTGGGTGAAAATATTGTTCGGGTGGTCCTCTTGTCGATTTTGGTTCTCAGCACAGAAAAATCGTGGGAAAACGTGCAGGTACTCGTTTCGACGGTTCGTCGCGTAGATCGCAGTGGTATTTTTCTGGGAATTTTGTGGGCACGTTTCGCAGGTGAAAATGGCTGAACTGAAATTGGTTTTGGGACAGATTTGGGATTAAACTTGGATAGTAATTATGTGTATTCTTTGGGATTTTTGGCACAGTGTTGCGGGGACTGTTGAGGATCGAGCGCGGACTTCGCTGTCAGACTTGGATTTAGCGCTCGAGGTGGGTACCGTTGTTTAACCTCCTACTTGTGATGTCCCCACTAGGCCTATTTGTGAGTGCTAA